>CM023945.1:19341339-19422858 GCA_013407115.1 Glycine latifolia | reverse complement strand
GCAAAAGACTTAGGACCAGCAAGACAGATTCTTGGCATGCATATCACTTGTGATCGAGAAGCCAAGAAGTTGTGGTTGTCACAAGAGAAATACATTGAGAAAGTACTTCAACGTTTTCATATGGATAAAGCTAAAGTGGTAAGTACACCTCTGGCTTCACACTTTAGGCTTAGCACTAGACAAGTTCCTTCTAGTGATAAAGAAAAAGAAGACATGCAATATGTTTCCTATGCATCTGCAGTAGGAAGTTTGATGTATGCAATGGTTTGCACTAGGCCTGATATAGCCCATGCAATTGGTGTTGTTAGTCATTTTCTTTCCAATCCTGGTATTGAGCATTGGAAAGCTATGAAGTGGATGTTGAGATATCTCTGTGGTACTTCTAATTTGAAACTGTGTTTTGGAATTGGGAAGCCTATTCTTTGTGGTTACACTAATTCTAACATGGCAGGGGATATTGATTCTAGAAAATATACTTCTGGTTATTTGATTACTTTTGCAGGGGGGGCTGTGGCTTGGCAGTCTAGGTTGCAAAAATGTGTTGCATTGTCTACTACTGAGACTGAGTTCATTGCTATTATTGAGACATGTAAAGAGTTGCTTTGGATGAAAAAATTTGTGCAAGAACTTGGTTTTGAGCAACAGAGGTATATTTTATTTTGTGATAGTCAAAGTGGTATTCACCTCGGCAAGAATCCTACTTTCCATGGTAGATCTAAACATATTGATGTGCGATATCATTGGATACGTGATGTTTTAAATTCTAAGTTACTAGAACTTGAAAAGATTCATACAAATGATAATAGTTCTGACATGATGACAAAGACTCTACCAAAGGAGAAGTTTAAAGTTTGTCGATTTATTGACAGTTTGACATTTGCCTCCACTTGAGTTGTAGGGGGTGTTTGTTGGTGGGCCTCCTTCAAGTGGGCCAACCACTTAATTAAATAAAAAGAAGAAGCATACGGGAATTAAAAAGAAGCGCCGCACCTCTTTCTCATTTTGAGGTTTTCTTCTGCGCCGCTTGAGAGAAAAAGAAAATTTTCCTCACTTTACGGTATTGGCTTGATACTCATTTGTGCTCTATTTTGGATGAAATTTCAGCTAGTTGTTCCTAATATTGTGGGCATTCATATAGTATACTCAGAACTTTATTTCTCTCATACTTTGACAGAAGCTATATTTACCCTGTTGTGGGTCTCTATTTGAATATTATTGTATTGTTGATTTCCACTATTTTAAGAGTGAGTAAGTATTTATTTGTGAGGTTCTGTTGTAGAAATTTTTTACTGTACTCTTTGATATTTTACATAGTGGAGTATTTTTCTGGACTTAGTCCCATGATTTTTGTTCTTCACAGGGAGAGTTTTCCACGTTAAAATTATTGTTGTACTTCTTGCTGTTATTTCTTTATTTATTTTTTTGCACTCTTGAATTTTTAGATTATCGTATATTATGCTCCTCACAAATTTACTCAAGCGAAAAATATTTTATATACCACTATATATTTATGTATTTTTTCTACTGTGCATACATGTCTTTCCCAACACAAATAATGGAGGCAACATGCTTTTGAGAAAGGAAGCTGGGTGTTTTGGATAAGAATCATTATTTACATGGTTACTTGTGTTGTATGCAGAAGTTAGAAGGAGAGAGAAAAAAAATGAAAAAAGAGAGAAAGAGAAATAGGAAGGAAGATGAGAAGGAAAAAATCTTATCGAGTTGGAAAAAAAAAAAAAGAGATCTTAATCCTATGCTTTCTCCGGTCTTATAAGTAAAAAATAGTCATATTTCATGCATATTAAAAAGATTAATTAATGAAAGAGAATTCATACTTAAGAAAAGAAGAGGACAAAAAAGGTTGAATTTTAATGATATTTTTTTGTGAAAGGCACAGAAAAATCCCCAAAACTGAAAATTGCGTGAAAACGCAGTAGATATTACATCAGCATTGGCAGCAAGAGAAATAAAATGAGGAACTCCATCAAATATTCTGAATTGTCTATTTAGGGATAAATCCTCATAATTAGACAACCCATCTGTAATTTGTTCCCTTCTCTCAATGTACGATTTTCCACTTCAAAGAACCTCCCTGCAAGGCATACTCCTTAATATATTGGATCATACTAAAACAAGGATGGTAGGAAGGGTATTCACTGTTTAGTAAGATATAGAAACCCGAGAATCAGATTCACAAAAAAATGCTTGTACCCTCGACTCCAACCAATTTTAATTCCAAGCAAAATTGCCCAAAGCTCAACTATAACAATTGAACAAGATCCTGTGTCAGCAGCACAAGAAAACAACACCCGGACATTTGAGTCCCTTGAAAAAAAAATTTGAATTGAAGAAAGAGAAATCGATAAAGAAGAAAAAGATACATCTTAATAATTTTATTTTAGTCCCTAGCTAGCTTTATGTAAATGCCACATGGACAAACACTTAAGACATTATTTAATTTGGTCCAAATTTCAGCATAAGGCTAACGCAGCAGAGGGCATCAAAGAGCTGTTGTTTGATCTTCTGTTTTCTCTTCAACCCAAGCATAATGGACAAGGAGGAACCATAAAATATGGGAATCTCTAGAGCTTCCACCTCATATGTCTATTTCTAATACCACTCAGTACTTATTGGAATGGATGCATGCTAGAGAAGATAATTGCTCAGATTTCAAATCAAGCTCAACATCAAGCTAATCACAGTTGGACACCTCCTGAAACAGGTTAGCTCAAACACAATATTGATGTTGCAATTTTTTTAAATCAGCTTTGCTTTGGTGTTGGCATGTGCATACGTGATGATCTTGGGAGATTTATAAAGGCAATATCTCAGTGGAATGATCGAGTACCTCATTTGAAAGAAGCAGAAGAGTGGGCATTATTACAAGGTCTTTGGGTTCAAGAACTGGGTTATCATAGTATTATCATTGAAGCTGATTGTAAGTTTGTAAGTCAGTGGGTTGTAATAACAAAAAATACAGATGTTCAAATCATTTTGTATAAGTGTAGTGAGGTTTTATACAATGTTTCAAACTCATGGTGAGTTTTATAAAGAGGCAAATCAACAATGTTACTTATACATTAACTAGAACATCAGTATCTTTTGTTAGTATCCATAGATCATATTTCAAGTTACATCCAGTGTGTTATTTTGAATGAAATAAAATAGATATTTTGTTAAAAAAATAATCATGTAATTGTTATTGTGCCACATCATCAACTTTAAAGAAATTATTTAACTTCATTCACCAAGGGACTAACAAATTACATAAGTTACTTTCAAGGATTCTTTTTTTAAAAAATTTCTTTCAGTTTAGGGACTAACCAGAAATGGCCATGCACTTTTAGTCTTTTAGTAACTAAGTTGACCATTTAGTTGATAAAATATGTACGAGAGAAGTATTATTCGTTTTAAAAAATATATCTATTTATAAATATTTTAAATTTGATTGATGTAATTTGTCTGTACTGTACGGAAATTTTATATTTAAACCAAAATCTTACTATTCATTAAGTGAAATGCTTTAAATGGCTTATTAACTATACCAATTTATTTTTAATAAAAAAGTTTATATTTTAATCAAATTAAATATGTTTTTCATATATATTTTTGTTATTCGTATTATAAAAAAAATCATATGATGCAAGTATTCATTGTTGTGATTTAGATATTTACCCTTATTAATTAATTTTTTTTATGTGTACAATGATTCTACTGAAATTCAAACTTGTGAGTCATGACCTTGAGTTATACTCCAACTCTTATCATTAGGTTGATACTACTTGATTAATTAATTTTTAATATTTTCATGAAAATTGTCTACTCAATTAATATAAACAATTACCTTTCTATTAAAATATTAATGTAATTTTATATAAGTTTTTTATTGTTGAGTGACAATAAAAAATTGTTACGTAATGTAACATTATATTTATAATTTAAATATTAATATACCTCCATCCAAAAAAATTGTTCTTTAATTTTATATTTATTGTTACGTGTATATTAATATGATTTTGAACATTAATTTCATTTTATATTTTTTAATTGTACACTATTCATAGCAATTGGCTTGATTCCTATTGAGATTACCTAGAAATTATTAATTTTCGAATTGTTTTTAAAAGTATTCTTACATAAATGTCTTTGGTTATTCAACGAAAAACATAAATATCTCTCTTAATAGATTCTAATATTAACTGATAAAAAAACTTAAATATATTTTTTATTAACCGAGTTTGAGATCTATATTTTTTATTCCATCAAATTAAAACTTTTATTTTTTGACTCCTTACATTCATAAAATTCTTTTTTTAGTTTCTTTTGATTGATTTTTGACAGTTTAGATACACAATTTATGTCATTTTTTTTACCACGAAAGGGATTAAAAAAATATTTTTTAAGAATTTGAGTTTTGAAATTATAAGTTTTAATTCAAGAGACTAAAAAAAGAAAGAATTCCAAATTTAAAGGATTTAAAAAAATATTTAAGAAAAAAATATAATATTACGAGGAAATGACTTTGTTGGTTTTGCCATATGCAAGGCAGGAATATCCGGGGACATAAAAATTACAAGACAAAGTAGGTTCGTCAAATGTTTAATCTCTTCCTCTGTTTATTTATTTTTGATTCAAAACATTTTTTGTTTTATGATTACGACAACCTACTTACTCAGGTGGTGCATAGGTAGATCAAGTTACTTGGATTTCAAGAATGTCAACTTATCCTAATACGAGATTGATAAGTACATATGTTTTTTCCTTGTAATTCATTAGCGGCATCCAAGTAAATACACAGAAAAAAGGGTAGAGTGAGAACATCATATTAGCTGTAGAGAAGAGTAAGCTATATATTATTAAGATCAATAATGATACACAACTTTACTCGCTTCATATATTTTAAGGATATGTTATTCCCTCGTCTCATAATAATCGTTATCTAGGAAAAAATTATATTAAAAGTAATTATTATTTTAATTTTTTAATATAACATTAAATTTTTTTTCCTACTTATATATTTTACAATATTAATGATATAGGTTATAAAAACTAAAAATAAATTAACGATAAAAAAGTTAAATTTATAAAGTTATTATTTCTTTCATCTATTTATTAGTTTTTCATGATCTATGTAAAATAATTTATGATGATAATCATAATGGAAAAGAGTAAGTACAAAATTTTTCATATTAGACATATGTACCTATCAGTCATGCATAATAGTTATGACTTTATAGTTTTGAAGTTCACTTTAATTATCTAAATAGATATGAAAATTAGTGTATAATGAATTCATGATTTATTGGAAGAAGTGTCAATATTTAGTGTTTGGTCATGTTTTATACAAGAATGCTTTTTTGGAGGAGAATATATGTGAAAAACAAAAAAATATAAAGTATAGATTCAAGATAAATATATGAGATTTCCCTTATCTGAAAAAAATACTAGACTCTTGTCTCTTTAGTCTTTAGTTGCAGTTTGCATACTTCATTGTTAGTCTTTAAACCTCCAAAATTAAATAATTCTATATAAGAGCAAGTACAAATAAGAGAAATATGTCATGTGCGTGCACATGTTGAGAGTAGTTATGATTGATTAAGAAGATGGATGCAAAATGTGTTGTTGTTTAACTTCTAGATATGCTACATATGCCTACATGTGTTTCATATATAGGCATGTTAATATATAATTTTGGCAAACTAATTATTATCAGTTAAAGGAATTATTGATGTCGGGTCTTTAAAAAAAAATTAACGTAACGGTGAGATAGGTAATAAAGATGATAATAGCAATAGTGACCATAACAGTGATTATAACGATAATAATGAATTAAAAAATGATTAAATGTAGGACAAGAATAAATTACAATAAGCATATAATGTGTCACATATATAAGTAGAAAGAACAAATTAATCAACTAAAATTTCAACTAATTAACTAACCTCTTAATAATGTTAACTAAATTATTAACTCTTTATTGGGTAAATTTCTTGTAAATATAAAATTGCAAGTTAAAAATTTATTTATACTATGTACTAATAAATCAGTATTTGGACACTAATTTTGTACTATAAAAATTATATATTTTATGAAAATTTAAAGACCCTACACTTAATCACAGTTGTGATAAGTGTAGCATTTCTGATTTTTGACTTCTTGATGACTCTCACACTATTGTACTTCATACAGTAATACTTCACTCAATATCCTTATTGGTCTTGAAAATCAACTTTGTCTACTTCTAGGATCAATGACTTATACCACAAAACTTTTCAGCATGTTTTTTCTCACTCACATGCTTTCAAAAAAACTTTTCAGAATGTCACTCATCTCATAACTACTCTAAGTCAAGTATGCTTAACTATGAAGTTCTTAAGTAATGGACTACCAAAAAGTAAATGCATCTTACTAATATAGATTGTATTAATTAATTTATTTAAGTCATCCTCAATTATAGAGTCTTATACCTGTATAATTTCTAGATCTCTCTCTTTCTAGTATAATTCGTCGGGGGTGCTACAGTAAGCAGCGTGACTACAATAAGATGATAACTCCTCCAGAGAAATAACATCAAATATTTGACAAAGTCATGGTAAATTCACCATGAACATAGTTAACCATGAGAGGTGTAGTCAATCCACAACTTCCTAGAGCTTCAACGCCACTTTCAACCACGACCTTGGTAGAATTTTTCATGACCATAATGCGTCTTTTCATACTAATATCTTTAGAAATTACATTAGGACTAAGATTAAGAAAAAATTAATACTAATGAATTATAATCTTTGGTCACTCTTATCATCACTCAAATCTCTCTTTGTATTAATTAATTTATTTTCTTCTAAAAAATAAAAGCATAAAAATAACAATTTTTTTAATCACTTCAACAATTAATTTAATAAATTTGATTAATTAAAATACAAATAATTTTTTGGATTTTATATCCAAATTTTCGAATACAATGTCACTAATATATGGGTTTTGCAAGCCTTACATATCATGTACCTGTTACGGATAGGCCCATTCAAATATTTAAACTTGACAACCATCAAAAGATAGAAGAAGATATAATCACAACCACTGCCATGCCATTTAGATAATCTGAATATCTTAACCAAAGATAATGGGCCTCAACCATATCTTCCAAGGATCCAGGTATCATCTTATAAATAAGGTATTATTCATGGTAAAAGGTACACAACAATTCCAACTCTCTCTTTTCCCTTCACATTGCACACACAGTATACTACTTATGTTGTCTCCGGCAGTGATCATCTTCCTGGGGGTATTTCATCTCCATAGGTATCTTCAGAGAGGGAGTGTTTGATCCCATAGCAAATTCCAGCAAACCCGTTGGGTACATTCTGTTTCTCACAAGCAGAAGAGTACCATTTGATGTTTTCTTATAATATTTTTTTAAAAACAATTTACGTTTTGAATATTTGCAGGAAGCATCCGACTATAGAGAAAGTCCACTTGAATAGGACTGGGCATCCAGCTTTTTTTTGTGTTCATGCATGTGGCAATTTTTAATTTATAAAAATAAAAACTAAAAAATATTTTATTAAAAAAATAAAAAATATTCTTAACAATATGCAAAATTGCATCAGGAAGATCACACATTGATCGCCTGTGACTTTTACAAATAGAGTTTTATTTTAGTATATTATAATTAACATAAACTAATTATAAATATAATATTTAAATTATTATTATAAAAGTTCACATTTTTAATCATACAATAATTTATAATTAGATAAAAAACATAAAACTAATCATATATTCTAATTATTATTTTTATAAATACATATCTTCACACGAATTTGTATCTGTAAAATCAGTGTGATTTTTCTTTTGGAAGTAACCTAGTGATTTTATTATATTATATGTAATATAAACGAGGCATCAGAAGCCTATTAATATATCCTTTTAAATTATTTATTTCCAATTTCGTAAAACGGAACGGATCAAACATTAGCTGTAAGTCTTATCCTCCATGTCATCCTTAGCATGTAATGGGAAGAAAAAAACTACTTTTATGTTTAAAGCATATAAGATAGTTTTTATATTCGAAAGCATATAAAGTTATTGACTCTATGAAATGTTTGTACGATGGTTTAATTACATTTTTATTCTTTCTGTCATGATTGGTAAGTAATTTTGATTTTTCAGTATTTTTTTATTCAAACGTTGTCCTTCAATTATTATTTATTACAAACAAGTTCTTTCGTTAGGTTATTTGTATCTAAAATTCTTTTTTTTTAGTAAATACTTTAGGGTATTTGTTGTTCTAATTTGTAAGTGACTGTGATTAATAAATAAAGTAATTATAAATCCCACCTTCTGTTATTTTCGTATTGTATGGTTGGATTTGAGTATTTGACAACAAAAAGAAAAAGTTGAAAACGATAAAAATCTATATAAAAAAAATACTAGTGTTTTTGGAAACACAAAACTTGAAAGTTGATTTAATTTATGAATATTAGTCTTTATAATAAGTTATAAAATTGAGGTGAATTTAAATTTAAATTCCTTTATATTTTAATAATAAAGTAAAACATTTTTTTATTGTATTTTTATTTATTTCTATAAGTTACTTTAGTTTTGGTGTGAATTTATATATGCGTTAAAAGATTAGTTTCTTATCCGTATAGTTCATGCCGTTTAAGTTTTGATTATTGTAATTAACTATATATTAGCTTTATTGGTTATCTCTCAAAGGATATTGTGATGACATATGCGATAGAAACTAAAACTTAAATAGAGTAAAATCATAAAGACAAATAAACTAAAATTTTAAAGCATAAAGATAAAAAAAATTAATTAAAATTATAAGAATAAAAAAAATGTATTTTATTTAATAAAATAAATCTAATTGTATCATGTGTCTTTTTCATAAATATTAAAAGTAACTTATGAACCGATTTGAATAAATCATGAAATAACATTTATTTTTTCCTTACTAACAGTAGGTGATTGAGTTACGAGGTAATTTTGTAAAATAATTGCGAGCCTTTACAAAAAAGCAAGGGTGAATCTTAAAACTAGAATGTGTCATTTTCATAAAACACTAGTTTTTTTTCCCTTAGTTTGTAGCGGAGAAATGACAATCATCTCCTTCTGAATAGAGCATATGGAGATCCGCCTTTTAAATTATTCCAAGTACACCGTATGAGAATCAAACAGAACAAAAAGGACCTTAAAAGGTTTACCACTTTTTATTTATTTTTTATATCACTAGTTTTAATAACGTAAATAAATAAATAATGTCATTAATTATTTAGTCACTTTTAAGTATAATGTTAAAATTAAATCATGTCAATAAAAAATAAACATTAAAAAAAGCTTAACCAATTAATATACTCACAACTCAGTTCAGCGGATTAGTGCGAAACAAAATAACTTAGTATATAAGAAAATATTCATATGAAGTAAATAGTCAGCACTTATTTAATTTGAAATGAGATACTTTAATAACTTACTCGTCATTTTTTTACTGTTGAATGGAAAATTCGTCTATTTGAGTTTTTTCTTCTTCTAATAAAGTATGAATATTCAACCCTAAAAAATTAACATTATAAGAAAAATATAAATTTTTAAACCACCACGTGCCTTTCCTTATTATTAGGTGCCAAAAGTCAAAAGTAAAAAAAGGTAACAAGTAATCTAAAAAGAAAGATACCATTAACAAATTTTTTCTATACATTTTATTTTATTAGATAAAATTTGTATAAATATTTTCATTTGTTTTGCATGAGTTCAATTCTAAAAAATATAAATTTTAATTAATAAAAATATTAAAAAAAATAAATTTCCTTGTATTTATTGTATTTTTCTCAAATTACATTCGATATTTCTTTTTTTTATACATTACTTTTACCTTTTACCTCTTTCATTAAATTGTTAACTAACATCAATTGAAATATCTTAATAAATGAAATTGTCCGTTATAGTAAATTATACTCACAACCTAGTATTTTCTTTTTCAAATTACATTGGATATCCATTCATTAAATCTGATTTTGATGGACATGCTAGCTGGTGTTGTCACTAGCCTTGATGAAGCCCAAATGTAGCAATGATGGTAACCAAATTTATGGTAGGGGATGAGGAAATGGAGGAGATGATGGAGGTGGATATCGCGGCTACGTAAGTGGTAGTTGCTCCAACGGAGTAGGTGCTCCTGGACGTCATTTTGGTGGGCGAGGATGATTATGAGGAGGAAGAGATTATGTTATCGTAACTGAGGAAGAATGAGGAGAAGGAGATGATGGTGGTAAGTAAAGAGGAGTTATTAAAGAATATGAGAGTTTGGAAAATTCAAGATGTGAATTTGAGGAAAAAATGTGAGTATTTTAAACATAAATTTTCTTTAAAAGTCATCTGATTAATATGTGTATATTTTATGTTAAATTATTAAATAATATTTAAGAATAATTTTGTGTATAATGCAAGTTAAATAATTAAATATTTTTTTAGGACGTAAAAAAAAAGAAAAATATAAATTGAAATTAAAAAGAACACATAAAAAAAGTATATGATTATGATGTTTTTGCATGGAGAACTGTGTCCGTGGATGTGAAAACGGATATTCAAGAACGGGATTTGGATGCGCTGCGTGTGGCGTTTGGATTGGACATAATTACAAAGGCAATAAAAGCTTCGTTGCAGTCCACGCCAGCCAGCCAAGCCATTATATATTATCGTCCTCTATCCATCTCTTATTTCTCCTCATCCGCTTCGGCTTCCTCTTCCTGCATTTCCTCGCGTGTCTATGCTCTCTCAAGTTAGCACATACATACATCCATACGTACACAAATACGCATCTCTCTACCTAGTTTCCTTATTCTTCTTCCTTCCCTGAATCCCTAGCTGTTCTCTTCTCCGATCCGATCATGGCCTCGCTATTCAACAACGCTAACGGCGCCGTCAACGGCGTTCTCGGAAAATCCGAGAAGCTCATTATCGATACCGACCCTGGGATCGGTTAGTTTTCACTTTTTTACCGACTCTGTTTTTACTCATTTCGTTTATTTACTACTTTTCCCCTTCATTTTTTATAAGAACACTTGAAAAACTGACGGAATGCACTTGTGAAATTGGAGTTTTAATTTTCAATATTTTGGATTGGAGATGTCAGATGAAGATGATTTTGATTGATGAGAATCGATCTTAAAATTTCCTTGTATTGATATCTGGATTGTGACTTTTCATTGGTTTTTTGAAAATTAGTTTATGGTTTCATTAGTGAAATAGGAATAGCATTTTTGTGATTCTGCAGATGATAGCATGGCCATTTTTATGGCTTTTCAAAGTCCAGATGTGGAGGTTCTTGGTTTGACAACCATTTTTGGTAATACAACTACTGAAGTTTCCACACGCAATGCTTTGCTTTTGGTATGTGTTTATTTTCAAAATTCCTGTCGTCATGTTTGGATAAACTTCTTTGGAAATTTTTGCAAAACTGAAATCAACTTATGCACTTTAGTTTTTGAAAAAGTTAAATGAAAATAAAATTTAAATGCTTAAGTTGATTTTAGCTTAAGAGTTCAGTTCAGTTCATTCTATTTTTTTTTTCCGTTGAGTGCTTACGGAGAAGTTTATCTAAATAGACTAAAATTTTCCATGTCTTTTGTGTTAGTGGAAATGTGATCTTGATTGTGTTTTTAATATGCAAAAAGGATAGTGTGAGATCGCAGGCCGTGAAAATATTCCAGTTGCACAGGGAAGCCCTCAGCCGTTGAAGGTAACTATTTTAATATGTAAATTTGAGCTTCTCTAATGGTGATTCGGTCAAATTAAGTTTTAATTGAATGCGGGCTTTATTTTCTGCTATATCCCTTTGAACTCGGCATGATCCGATTTCTCTATTTTTTTTGGTATTAATTATGATTTATTTTCTGCAAAAGGGTGGAACGCCTCGTGTTGCGGATTTTGCTCATGGTAAAGATGGACTAGGGAACACATTCCTACCCCCACCTAAATGTGAGAAAATTGAGAAGAGTGCTAGTGAGTTTTTGGTAGAGAAAGTCTCTGAATATCCCGGTGAAGTATCTGTGCTAGCACTTGGACCACTAACAAATGTGGCTTTGGTAAGTTGTACATTGCTTACTTGTACTCTATGGTCCTGCCCTTCATAACTTCAAATTATAGTTCCCTACGTTTGTTGATTTGATAGTGTCACTTCCATTATTAGGCAATCAAAAGAGATTCTTCGTTTGCAAGCAAAGTGAAGAGAATAGTTATACTTGGTGGTGCATTCTTTGCCTTGGGGAATGTGAATCCTGCTGCAGAAGCTAATGTAAGTGGTGATTTCTGTTTGTTGTGTTTCTTGTAGTATGAAAAAAAAATACGACTAATTTGCATTGGACCTTTCCATTTATAGTTTGTAAGTTTCTTATGTTTGAAAAAATATGCAGCAGAAGATTTACAAATCCAATATTGAGCTCCTTGACTTAGAACCTTTGCCTCCCCCCCGGCAGATGACATCAAAATATGTATAACACTAATTTAGTTATCAACTAATGCAATTATGAATATATGTTATGTAATATTAATTTATCGGTTCACAGTTTTACACACTTAAGCAATATAACTTGCAACTGTTTTACTTAAATAATATTGCAAGCATTTCTCTTGGTTTGTGGGGGGGGGGGGGGGGGGGGGCAGCAATTAATGGTCGTAAATGCTAATAAATGGATTCTATTCTAGGCCAATCTCAATAATCTGATTTCATCTCAAATGGGTCCTACTCCAAATGACTGTTCTACTTGCAGATCCATGGGGACCCAGAAGCCGCAGATATTGTGTTTACCTCTGGGGCAAATGTGGTTGTTGTTGGAATAAACATTACAACCCAAGTCCAATTCACAGGTAGTATTGTTATCCCAGTTTGTTCCAATTTCTGGTCTATCTTGAGCTATTTGCTGTATTCTAGGTCAGGCACCATAAGTTGAACATTATCTTTTGATTTCAGATGCTGATCTCCTTGAACTGAAGGAATCTAAAGGAAAGTATGCTCCCTTCTTGAGTGACATATGCAAATTCTATAGGGACTTTCATGTAAAATCTGACGGTGTCCATGGTAATTTTTCATTCTACTCCGATGTCACTAGTTATGCTTCTACTAAAAAAGTTGCCATGGGAATGATGATTTGGCTTCTTTCAGGAATTTTCCTCCATGATCCTGTCAGTTTTGTGGCAGTCGTGCGTCCAGATCTTTTCACATACAAGAAGGGGGTAGTGAGGGTAGAGACACAAGGCATCTGTGTTGGGCACACACTTCTGGACCAAGGACTGAAAAAGTTTGTCCAAATTTAAAACTATTATTATTAACTCCAAATTTTCCGTATAATTTAGTGTTCAACATAATTGGATTCATTCATGCAGGTGGAATACGAGTAACCCATGGACGGGTTATTCTCCTGTTGCAGTTGCTTGGACTGTGAATGTCAAGGGAGTTCTAGATTATATCAGGGAGCTATTGATGAAACCCTGGGCTATAGGCATTTGTACTACCCTTCTGACAGACAAAAGCATTGGAAAGTGATAGAAACGACAGCTTCTTATTTGCAAAAACATGTAAAAGGTCATTTTCATTATTTCACTGAATGTCAATCAGAACTTTGGGTGTCAAGGATTCACAATCAGTTCTTACCCCGCTTAATATTATAAAGTTCATGTACCAATGAAATTCTCTTTTCATGAAATTATTTATTTGTGTTTGGATTTCGCTACTCTTCTTTGAGAAGAAAGCAGTCATTCTTTACTTTTCCTACCTCTGTCTGAACTTGCATGTTGCTTCTTACTCTGGTATTATAGAATTTCGGTTTGAACATCGCACTAAAGACTTCTTCCGCTCATTTGGCAAGAAAATTCATAATTCCGTTACTATCTCAGTTCTGAATTCTGATGAAAGTATGCTGCGATTTGTTTGGCTATGCGTCATTTTCGTATGGCTATGCAAGATTCTTAAGAATTTGACGAATTGCATACGTTTGTTTATGAAGTTAACGTAATATTCGAATATGAGTATATACCTCCAATAAAAAAAATAGAGAATATAAGCTGTATGGTAATATAAAATTTCGTAGTCCGTGAATTCCAATTTAACATGATTTTTGGTCTTAAATTTTGATGCAAAATTATAAACAATGAAGTTGTTTAAGTGGTGGGAATTGTACCACAATTGCTTTTTAAAATAAAAAAATAAAAAAAACTCTTAAATAGTCTAATTAGAGAAGTTCAACTTTTAAGAAAAAAAACTAACTCAAAGGCACGGATAAACACTTTCTATATTTGACTAAACCAATATTCTTTCTTAAAGGCATGGACAAATATTCTATGTAAGCATAGAGTAATATACTTAAGGTTCTGTGTCGATACTTGATATGTCGAGCACAAATAATTTCCAGAAAAGTCCTGCCAAGTGTTCACACAGTGACATTACTCTACGAACTTTACATGCTATCAATATATCTAGTAACTTTTAGTGATTTAATAAATACAAGATAGTAAACTTCATAATTCTCATATTTAACTACTGGTTTCAATTACATCTTTTATGCATTTATTATGGTTAATGTATAATTTCACTCTACTAATCTTACTTGAATTTTCACTATAAGAAAATTTTTATCACTAGCTGACAGGCAAAAAATTTCACTATAATACATTTGGCTAAATCAATGTAATCCAGGGTAATGAGGTGGAAAATTTTGAATTTTCAATATGATTTATAGTAATAGATATTTGGCAAAATAATTTGACCTGGGTGACACTAACAGAAAAGCCAACAGTAATCAACAGATAAAAAGAAGAGAGTGTTTGAGTTTTTCAAATCAATTTATAGTGGGCTTTTCTATTGGTTAGTAGTAAACGAGCCATCGACTATATGCAAGTAAAAAAGAGGAAAATTTGAATTTTTGACAGGATTTATAGAAGATTTTTCCCTTGGTAATTTGTACTGGGCTAAGTCCAATGTAAATGAATTCTCTCTCAATTTATCTACATTTACGATTGAGAATTATTGGCGCTCTCTAATTCTTGAATTGATTTTGCACATAAATTAAGTTTGAAGAAAAGTGTATGATTGTACCAATTCTTAGTCACACACACCACCCTTATCAGTCAGTCATGTGGGCCTTTAAAGCCCTGATAGATCAAGAGGCAGAGTGCTCATAACATAGTGATACAAATTCTGCAAGATAAAAAATGCATCGATCTCTTCAAATGGTTCATGAATGAGAATATCAAGAAGCACTAACAGTATAGCCCAAGTTCAGGTTGAGTTGTTGAAACGTGAAAGAAAGGATAAGGAAATTAAAAGCTTGGCGTTGAAACAAGCAAAGTCAAACGAAAGGGCATAGATCAACCACATTAAACAAAGCAGTTAAACCAACTCGTGCCACTTTTTAGTTCAACAAATTGGCATTTACCTACTTCGCTGAAGGAACCACTGCAACTCCCGCACAGGATTATCCCACTTCAACAACCTGCGAATAAAGTAAACTCTTCCCTTATATATATAACACCTCAACTTATAATGGCCAAGGACATAAATGTGTTATTGAGAGGATATTGTTTTTAAACATATCTGATAAAGTAAGGGTGTTTAAGCAATGGCAGAGAAGATATATTGGTGCTGTGTTGTTGTGTTTGTCGCACTAGTGCTAGGGTTGAGCTGCTGCGAGTCAAGAACAAACGAGTTCAGTGTTCCAATGCTGATGCAGAGGAATATCAACAAAGCGTGTGATGAGATATACGTGGTTCGTGAGGGAGAGACTCTGCAAACAATTAGTAACAAGTGTGGGGATCCATATATCGTTGAAGAGAATCCACATATTCAGGACCCTGATGATGTTTTCCCTGGTCTCGTTATCAAGATTAACCCTTTCACGAATCGATGAAAGTCTTGATTTTTCGTGGTCTTGTTGAAACAAGATTACAAGAGGAAGAGGTACGGTTCTTCTACTTTACGTAAAGAAAACTAGCTAGAAAAGCTTCTCATATGGGTGCGGTTTATCGTAAGAACACAAATATGACGTCTGTTAGACCTGAAGCATCCAGGATGATAATGCATCAAACTCCTTGCTTGCATCATTTTGCTTCATGAGGAAGATTAAAATAAAGGAGAGTGTAAAGTGGATGTAAAATGTCTGGAACGAAAAAATCAAAGCTTTTAGTTGTAAGTATAAAAATAAGGGTAATTATAAAAAGATACATGATATATATATATACTTGTATTTTATTTGATCTCTTTATCGTTTATCACTTATAATATTTTTTTATGTTTTTTTAATTCATTATCTTTTTTTCTTCACGTTGATTGATCTCAAAATAAGCTAAACGATAAGAGTATAAATAATTTAAGTTGGATTAACTTTTCTGTAATTTACGACCAAATTCAATAAACATAGTGTTGGATTTACAGTTTTTTGCCTAGCAATCTAACTCAACCTTGAGTTGAGTAAGATTGAATAATCAATTTGAGTAATTAAAAATATATTTTAGAAATTTCAAAAAATCACATAATAGAAAACAATAAAAAAAATTATAAAACCATCACAAAATATTATATAGTCTTATTATTTTTTCAGGCTAAAACATGTTTTTGTCCTTGTGAAATAAAAAAAGTTTGAATTTCATTAATGTAAAGTTTTTTTCCTCATAAAGTTAAAATATATTAAATTTTGGCCTCCAGCAATATTTAGGTAAATTTGAACCAAGTTTAATAATTTGTGGTGATTATAAATTTGGAAGTGAAAAAATCATCGTAAACGCAGAAACAAGGTTATCACAAATTGATTTTTTTTTTTAATTTGTGACAAGTTTTAACTTCTAAAAATTCTCAATAATTTCGGATATAACCGAACCTTGTTTTGAACTAAAATTTAACATATTATAATTTTATGAGAACAAAAAATGAACTAAATTTTTTACAATAACAAAAATCAAACTTTTTCTATTTTATAATATTTTAGTCCTTTTTAAACCACAATAATTTCTATGAAAGACATTCACATTTTTTAAAAAATAAAAATTTCTTTTCTTTTAATTTTTGTGAATACCATTAATATTGTTGAATAAACATTCTACTCATTCATTCTATGATTCCAATAAAAATCAATAGCTATTCTAATTTCTAACACCATAAATTTATCATTTTCTTAAATGTAATAACTTGAAATTTTCAACAAAAAAAAATCTCGTCCAAGATAACATGGAATTGGAATAAGTATTTCCTTCAATCCTTCTTATAAGATATAATTAATTAATGAAAAATATTAAAAACCCTCAATGGCATACGTTCTCCTAATAAATTTTAAGCAATAAAAATATATTAGAAATAGTGTTTCTATTACTTCTCTTAACTAATTCAACATGATTAAGAAAATTAGTTAATTTAATAATATTAAATTTGCCTTCAACTTATATTGTTTTTCTTCAAAATTATCCTTGAAATTCATGAGACATACTTTTATTTTTTAATTATAACTATTTTAGTCTTTTTCACCGCTAACATACGTAGTATTTATTACTTTAATTTTTATCCATTATACATGTGAATAGTCAACGTATGCTATAATTAAAATCCATAATAATAAATATTTTAAACATATGAATTATATTTTTAATTTATAATAAATAATTCATATTCAAGGTTGAATCCTGAAATCTCAAATTTAACTAGTTTAATATTTTATTATTTAAATTTTCCTTTTATTCTCTAATCTTAATTATTTTTCAATTTTTTAAAAGTATTTTTTCTAAGTTAGAGTATATTTTTGTAATGAATTTTTTATATAAAAAATTTCTGTGTTAGGATTTCAAATGATCAAATCTCAACTTTAAATACTTTTACAGTTTCTTTGTTTTCATAATAAAGATTTCCTTTCAGTCGCATATCTTAAAAGTCTTTCCATTTTTAATTTTACATTAGGATATATTTTTTATAGTAATTTTTTATATCAAATTTTATTTTTATGTTAAGTTTTTAAATTATTAGATCTCAATTGAATCATTAACTAATATTACATATACTTATTAATATAGTATTTTATAAATATTATACATATATATATATATATATATATATATATATATATATATATATATATATATATAAATTACTACTCATTCCGTTATTTTTTTAATTGTCTTAAAACTCTATGTAGAAAGCAAGATATATAATAAATAGTTTCTAATTTCTTATTTTATCCTTTTTCACAACAAATGCTTATGGTTAAACTAATTAAAGGTTAGGTAGAAAATAAGGGTATAATTGAGAAAATAAAAATTAATTTTATCTTAAAATTTGAAAATATTTGATAAATAGATTTTTTCCTTAAAAATCTGACAGTTAAAAAAGAATATAGGTGGTATATTTATTAAATACTAGTATATTATTAATATTACACATAATGGGCCGTTTGTTTAAATATAATTTTTTTTAAACATAATTTTTTTCCATGTGTTTGTCTAATCTTTTTTATTATAAAAAATAGCTTTCTTTTTTTTTGAGAAACAATTCCTATCTTATTCTAAAAAATACTTTTAAAATTTTTTTTTAATAAAATAAAATAATTTATGTTTTTTATGTGTTCGTCTAAGTTGTTTTTATTATAAAAATATTTATATGTTTTTTTAAGAAGCAAATAATATCTTCTTCTAAAAAAACAATTTTTTAAAAATTACTCATGCGATTTTTTAATTTAAACAAATAGACCTAATATATAATTAATATTTGACATGCACATACAAACAAATGTATTTATTGCATTAATTAAATAGTATTGATGTATGTATTCAATTAATATTTAATGTTGCATTTATATCTATTCAATAATTTCTTTGTATAAATACTTATATATTTGTGTGCTACAAGTGTAAAATAATAATTTTACAATATTATTTAGTCACAACTTATTATATATAATAAGTTGGTTGACTTTTATCAATAACTATTTTAAAAGTTATATTAACAATGAATTATGTTTAAATGATAATGTAAAACTTTTATATCTTATCTTCGTTAAAAGGAATTAAAATAAATGTAATAAATGATGAATATTTTTTCTTTTTATTTTACTAATTGTAAATTTTTTATTAGTGGTGTGTAAAGATGGGATATTATGTTTGTATTCAACCCATAATTTCTCTATATTTGGGTAGATAAAAAGTGCGAAAATGGAGCCACCACTCACTCCTTGTTTGATTAGGATGTTTATATCTTGATGGCAATAAATCAAGAGTTCAAATAAGATTTTGAAGAGCGAAGTTCCCACACGTTATATTTTCCCGACGCAGCGATTTTTACCCCATCTTATTTCGTGTAACTTGGTTGTTTAATTACTTTTGTTTATGGATGAAGTAATTAACACCATTGTATTTGGCCACTAATGGAAACGAATAAACTTTTCAAATGATTTTGGTTTCCACCCACGTTTTCTCTATAAGCCAACAATAGAGAGAATTTGGTCATTATTATTTTTTAATTTTAATTGTAGTACAAATTAACTTATTGAGGGACGTAGGTAGTATATATTTTAAATGTACAGCCAAAAAATATATATTAAATTATCAAATTACTATATTTTTTAAATTATTAATACAGAGTTAGTTCTAATCCATAAATACTTTTTTATGTATCTAGTAATTCTTAAGCGTAAGAAATTATTGTTATACATTTTTAAAATTTAATTTAATTAAAAATAAAAGAAAATAATATTTACAAAAGAATTTAAATAAAATACATTATCATTCACACCTATAAATTATCATACATAATAAATTTATTACTTTTTTTATAGCAATTACTTTTGAAGTCATACATAAAATACTTTTTAATTACTTGACCAATTGACCGTATAAAATTTTGACCATGATTCATGAATAGAAATTAATTTCCTTATAATGTTGACAAAATTTTCAAAATTATATAGGTAAATTTCACCGTCTTGACAAGTAAAAAAAAACAAAAGAAAAGAAAAAATTGCTTTGCTCTCGCTTCAGTCCCTATAAAACTAAAACGCATATATAGTTTCTCTCTTCACTTCCTTGGCGCACCTCTAGGCTCTAGCTACCTACAAAACGTGGCTAAGACTAAGACCATCCCTACCCTCCAAACTAAACTTTTTCTCTTATACTTCAATTTTCCTCTCTTCAAAACACTCTCACGCACATGATGAACTCGCACAAGCAACTCTTCCCCCTCCTCTCACTTTTCTTAGTTGTCTACCTCTTAGGTATAATTTAAGCACAGATTAACATACCCCATATTTTTTGTCCTTTGTTTTCTTATGGGGTCTTTCTTATCTAATTGATGATAAGCTTAAATTTTTTTTTTTTTTACCTTATTACAGGACAAAGGGTAGTGCTGCAAGCTGAGGCAAGTCCTCAACATGGTCCAACAAAATTGTTCGTTTTCGGAGACTCGTATGCTGACACAGGAAACATTCAGAGAAGTGTCTCAAATTCATGGAAAGACCCTTATGGCACCACCTTTCCCGGCAAGCCCGCCGGTCGTTTCTCCGACGGAAGAGTCCTAACCGATTACATCGGTAAGTGCAACTCTAACACTTCTAAATTTCATCAAGTGCAACTTTTTTTTTTTTTTTGCCTCACTATTTTATCTTTAGCTTTTAATATCTTTCTCAACAAAAGTTTTTGCTTTTTGACCTGCTTTGTTTCATTTCATATTATAATGTAAATACTAGTATGCTAGAATGTTGATTATAGAAGTTGAATTGGTGGGGTTCATTTCTCTGTTGACCTTCCACTTTTCCTTTTCTCGTGTTAATTGTCTATCTATTGATGATTCTGATGTTGTGCTGTTCTCTCATTTGTCATTAAAATGTTGCATTTTATTGTGCTTATGTTGTAACATGTCACTTTTTCCCAATTCTCTCTTTTTTTTACTCTTTTTGTTTGGATGGCGCGTTGGAGCTGCATTTTATCCCTCCTTTTTCACCTTATCGAATTATTTGTGCCATGTTCTTTACTTTCTGTCGTTACACTATGCTTTGGATGCAGACACTTTTGTCTTTATCATTACTATTTTTAATCATTGCTTTAACATTCAGTGCTCCACTCTAGTAATCACTTAATTGTATTTTTCCATCACCGACCTTGTCCTCCCTTAATTTCATCTATACTGCCATACTTATTTATGGAGTACATTTCATGGTATGATATAAACTTTTAATTGGTCAAATAAATGCGTACTTGCTTAAGAAAAAAAATACTACTACTACTATATTCTATTTATTATATTTTTTGAGAAAGTTTAAAAAAAATAAATGATTATTTTCTAAAAACATAAAAAAGTTAAACACGTATTAATTATGCCAAAAAGGAAAACGTATGTAGTAGCTAATTAATTAATTCCATGCCATTAAAATTGAATTCATAAGTTTAGCATGTAAGTGTCCTGCATATTCCATTTTTTATTTGGTCAAAATACCAAAGCGTCTTCGGCTTTGGGACATACTTATTTTTCTTATCCAAAAAATGGAGCCTTTTATCATTAGTGGTTCTGATCTAGACTTCTGCAGCTTTGCCAATTAAAGTAAAAGCGTTGTCTTACTTTACCAGGATTGCACCTCAACTCCAAAAACAAAAGTAGTATTTGATGCTAATAACAATTAATTAGAGACCTCTTGATTTTCTTTCATTTGTTTAATCGTCAATAGTAGCTATTTGGTTCACTCAATTAAGAAAAGAATCTTAACAAGTTTCCCATTCTTTAAAAGTATATAAAAGAGTGTCGTCAATAAAAACTTTTTTTTTTTAAGAAATATATTTTTTCTCAACTTTTCGTGCAGAAATTTTTTTAAAAAATATTAATCTTGCCACTTGTTTTTCTTTTCAAATCTTTTTCTCTTTTGTTGATTGGCTACAAGCCCTCATAATAATAACTATGTTATACTATCAGTTTTCGTTTAGCTGATTAATGAATAATATGTGTGGTTGTGATCATGCAGCTAAGTATTTGAAAGTGAAATCACCAATCCCCTACAGATTGAGGAAACTGATGCCGCAACATCTGAAATATGGGATGAACTTTGCGTTTGGGGGCACTGGTGTCTTTAACACTTTTGTTCCACTCCCAAACATGACAACACAGATTGATTTCTTGGAGCAACTCATCAAAGACAAAGTCTACACTACCTTAGATCTCACCAACTCGGTGGCCCTTGTCTCTGTCGCTGGAAATGACTACGGTCGTTACATGCTAACAAATGGCTCTCAGGTAAATTATTATTTTGAGTTATTTATTCTAGCTAGTCAAGGACTTATTTCATGTGCTCTTCACTTTAGAGAATTTTATTTCTTCTTTTGAGAAGAAAAAAATCACAGCATACTCTTGGTTTAATTATTAAGTTTACGCATTGTATTATTTACACCATGTTCAGTTTAGACTCTTTCCTTTCTCCCCTAAATTTTTATTAAACATTATTCATAAATAAAAATAATCATATTAAAAGTCATAAAAACGTAAGTAAATTCAATATATTTTAGAATAAAACAGAAGGCCCACTGTGCTCATATTTTCATTAGTATCATTTTCTTTTTAGTAGGCTTACCTTTGGGTTCAATACAGATTTAGGTGGGTTAGGTATACACTTATTCTGTGGAGAAAATGGACCTTCACTTTTGGGCCGAACAATTGTCAAATTCTAACAACAGCCCAAAGAAATAAACCAGAGTATATTAAACAAAAGTCATATTATAAATAATTAGATCTTACTAACAATTATTTTTAGAACATTGATTAATAAATTAAAATAAATAAATAAATAAATATCCTAAAAATTATAAAAGAACGAAAAAAAATTATGGGAAATTTTTTTAAACATTCTAATAATTTTTTTTAGTTTCTTAATCAATATTATAAGAACTTTTTTAAAATTTCTTAATGAATATTATAAGAAAACTAATTGGCATTTACATAAATAACTTAGCAACTTAATCGTGGCATTCTTAATTTGCATGTATATATGTATGTAGGGTTTACCATCTTTCGTGGCCTCAGTTATTAATCAAACAAGAACCAATCTAATTCGCATCAAAGGGTTGGGAGTGAAGAAAATAGTGGTGGGTGCTCTACAACCCCTTGGATGCCTTCCCCAGGAGACAGCCACAACCTCGTTCCAACGTTGCAACGCCACCTCCAACGCCCTCGTGCTTCTCCACAACAGCCTCCTGAACCAAGCAGTGACCAAGTTGAACCAATTAGAGACCACCTTCGTAATCCTCAACCTTTTCGACAGCTTCATGTCGGTGTTGAACCACCCTTCCACCCACAACATTCGGAACAAGTTGACGCCCTGCTGCGTTGGCGTGAGCAGTGGGTATTCGTGTGGGAGCGTCGACAATAACAATGTGAAGAAATATAGGGTTTGTGATGACCCCAAATCTGCTTTCTTTTGGGATCTTGTGCACCCTACGCAAGCTGGATGGCATGCAGTATATAACCAGTTGCGAACCATGAACGCTCTTCAACACATTCTTTACTAGTTAGTTCATAGGTTGTGATCACTTGCTCTTTTTGTTTTGTGTTCAAATAATGCATGTCTTTTTGGTAATTAGATTGTTCCTCAAATAGTGTTTTACTTATTCGGACTGTGGGTGGTGCAATGTGCAAATAGAATGTTCTCTTGTCGTCCATGCTACAACGTATTCGCTCCAAATAAGTTTCATTTAAATGATCATTTTTAGCATCAAAACATGCTTGATAAGAATTATTCATAGACAATCTTTGTGACTTTCTTAATTTTCAATTGAAAATAAATTCCTTACACGCCTTTTTAAATATTTAACCTATCTTAATCATTAGTATTATTAATCATTTGATTATATGACAAATACCATCAATATATATATATATATATATAATAATCTTTTATTAACTATTTTCAATGAAATTTGGATCAAACCAAGATATGCTTGGCCTTACCATTGTCTTTTTGGTACATAGGAATAATAAGACAAAAGGAAAACAGAAAAACAAGCGAGCTAGGAAGCGTGAATTAAACCATATCCTAGCGCCGCCAACTGTTGGAATAAGATGCTGAGAAATGAGAATGTATATATGTGCCAAAACTAACGAATAAGCTAATAATTATAATTTCAAGTTAGTTAAAATTTAGAAGCTGAAAGTTGCAAAACGGGAGCAAATTTTACTGGCTGCAACAAATATTGTTCTATGCATCACTTTTATCTTTCTCCAATGACCACAGAAAAAGAGAACATTATATACACACTAACGCCAGTTATATCTATTCTTACATAATTTAATAAGATTTTATTAGATAATTTTATCTCGACTCATTGTTAGATTAAAATTTCCTATATTTAAGTTATATATGCGAAATTTTAAATTAATTCAAGATCATTTAATACCTTATTCATCTACATCCAAAATTAATGTAACATATATATTTAAAATACATCAAAATAAAAATCATCTAATTGTTTTATTATTATTCAATTTTTGGAAGTTTTGCCACGTAATCCAAATAATATATAATTACAAGAGAAATCCTAAAAAACCATTTTAATTTACTCTTTATTATTAATTAAAATTCGTTAAAATCTCAAAATTATGTGAGTTTTACTTCTTATCTAATCAATGGTATTCCTAATTTTATAGTCTCACATCTCAATTCTTTAACTCTCACCTCTTATAAAGGATAAATTATTATGATTTACAATCACATGACACCACTCAATCTTCATGTAATATATAATTAACTTTTACTAGTAAATTGCAAAATATGAATACATGTCATTATTTATTTTAACATAGGCTTAAACCATGTAATAATTTTTCAAATGAGTGTTTTTTTTATCCTCCTCAAATGAGTTAGGATCATGTTGCCTCAATCAATATCATGCAACACATTATTAACTCTTAGATAAATTGAAAAATGTGGATACATATAACATAACGTAATTTTCTGACCATAAAATATTTTCTTGTGTAATAAAGAAATTATCGCTAGCACTCTCGTGACAAGTATAATTCAATAATTAGATGGATGAAAATAACACTTCATATTAAAGGTGAGTGTACACCAACATAAACCAATATCCCTCCATTTAAAAGTATTTAAAAAATTTAAATTATACCTTATAAGTTATTAATTTGCCCCTTCTAAGTAACGAGCAACAGTATAATAACAACGAAAAATATATTAGCTGTTCATAATTTTGTTTTAAGTAGTGGCAAATGTACACATATGGATGGCATGCAAGGATCATTGATTTGATTTCATGGAATGAATGGCAGCAAGGTGATAGGAGCAAAATACTTCAATCTGGCGAAGAGCAACTAATCGTCGGACAACCTCAGTCCGGCGGACGACATGGGACACGGCACTCACACGGCTTCCACGGCGGACTGAGCAGCGGTGAAGGGTGGGAGTCTCTACGGCATTGGCAAAGGCACGGCGAGGGGCGGGGTCCCATCTGCCCGCGTGGCCATGTACAAGGTATGCTGGTTCACCGGCTGCAGCGACATGGACATGCTCGCTCCCTTTGACGTGGCCATCGCCGACGGCGTCAACCTCATATCCATCTCCATAGGGATTCTCACTTCATGCTCCGCCGGCAACAATGGCCCTCGCCCCATGTCGGTCGAGAATGTCACTCCCTGGGTTTTGACGGTGGCAGCTAGCTCCGTTGATCGCCAGTTCGCTACGCTTGTTGCTTTCGGTGATGGAAAGAACATAACAGTAAGTAAAGTAGTTTCATCATTCCCACCCGACTATACCTCCGATTCGTGGTCAAATTGGTCGGGTTTAAAATATAAGGTCGATCCAGATTTTACCATTATATTTTAATGTGTTAGTGGTTGAAACCAATATTACATATACATTAAAAGATAAATAATATTTAAATATTTTTTTTTTCAAACGCTTAATTAATTTATTTTTTCTCTCTCTCTCTTCTCTTATAACATTATAACACCTGTAGTTTTCTCTCTCACTGTGTTATTTTACATTTTGGATGTTCAAATATTATTTTCGTACACTAAATTTAAAAAGTTTTGATACTATGGTCTACTAATAAATATTTGACATGTGTCAGAGACTATTGTCTAAGACAAATTTGTTAAGCTTCACGCTAACAACATTGAGAGTTATGTTTAAGATGTATATTTAAGTGGGTAAACTTTGTATATGGTCAGGGGGTCAATCTATCCATCTAAAAGGTTTATTGGTCCACCCAAGCAAAATCTCGTATATGGTCATATACAAGACTATTAGCCTGTATAGTAATTAGTAAATTTATTGGCTTTGATAACAACTTAAAAAGATATACTAATTTGCTTGGCTTCTAAATTTCTACTACGTATTGTATTATGTATGCGAATTAGCCTGACTTGGTTGCCCCGGGAGTGGACATACTAGCTGCATATTCCAAATTGGCAACAATAACAGGGTACCATGAAGACAAACGTTACGATGCATTTAACATAACATCAGGAACATCTATGGCATGTCCACATGCCACTGCAATCGCTGCCCATGTCAAATCCTTCCACCCTGATTGGAGTCCTGTTGCAATTAAATCTGCTCTCATGACCACTGGTGAGAATATTAGAAAATTGTGTTGTGCTAAAATTGTTGGTGGACAAGAAAATTTTCACTTTCAAATCTAACATTTTTGTTTTCTACTATTCAGCCACTCCCATCAAAATCAGTGATAATTTCACGAAACTGGCATCTGGGTCAGGACAGATTGACCCTGTAAAAGCATTGCATCCTGGCCTGGTTTACGACATGAGAATAAGCTCCTACATCGCCTTCCTTTGGGCTCAACAACACCAACATTGGCAGACTAATAGGAAAAAACAATTCAATTACACATGCATTAAGCCTGCGCCAGGCACTGGTGGAATCAAATACCCCAGCATGCATATCCAGCTCTCGAGTGCAAGTGATAGAATTTCTGCAGTTTTTCTTCAAACCGTGACTAATGTAGGATCTCGAAATTCAACTTTACAAGGCCAAAGTTACAACACCCAAGGGCCTTTCCGTGAAGGTCATCCCAGATATATTGAAGTTTAATCAGCTGCACCAAAAACTCTCGTTTAAGGTTGTGCTGAAGGGGCCTCCAATGCCGAAGGATAAATATATGGAATCTGCATCACTTGAATGGAATGACTCTAAAGATACTGTCAGAAGTCCGATACTTGTCTTTAAGCCAATGTATTGAACCGAATCCCGTAGTGGACACATCGGATAATCTAGGAATTTGAGTTCAGGAGTTTTTGGATTAAAAAGAAATAGATTCATAAGTTTATTTGGCGACCAAAAAAAAAAAAGGTTCAAAAGTTTTCCTCTTTTTCCCTTGTGTATATTTTCGCTTTATCTTAACGAAAAAGAATTTAGCAGCACGAATGATCAATTCATTCATTATTTCATATTCCCTTCGTAATTAAGTTCTAGGATCAAACACTGCCTCAACTCAAGCCATAAACGATTATGAGCAATAACACTGATATTATTTCGTGTCATTCACCCTAGGGAGCCGGCCAAATTTGGAGCCTAATAAACAACCTGCAGATATCCAGGCTCTGAAATGTAATAGGATCCACACACTGTATAGAAGCCGTTGTGCGCAAACACCGAAAAACTTAGTTAACGGCATTTTGAGGATAAAAAGGTACATAGACCTAAATTTCTCTCCTCCTGTCCTTACAAGACATAACACAAATTCTTAGGTTTACTGATCAGAAATTGAAATTTAAGGAATCCGGAACATAATAGCTATCAATAAAAAATTTGGTCAGTTTCACCATTCAAGAAACCAACTTCCCTATGCCCCTCTCTCCTCCGCGGGAGGAAATAAAATCCTTGTATGAATAAAAAAGAAACAAACAAGATTGTCCGCAAAAAAAATTAAACCTTCAACTAAGTCAGCGCTATACATGATTTGGAGTTCAGTTCTTTTCCTTCAAAGGTCCTCAATGGAAATAGTTAACCTGTGTGGCGGAACTTGCTCCCTTTGAACTTTGAATATTGCATGTTAAGAAGTCAACAGTGCATCCGGGACTGGCGGTTATGAATGCTTTTCTGCTTTGTTAGTTCCTTTCTCCTCTTTCTTGCTTCTGCAGCAGCAACTGCATCCACTAGATTTTTCTCCTGGCAAATGAACTGTTCTTGTTTCTTTTCCAGTGAAGAAGTTGAAATATAAGCTGTTGAAGATACTTTATTGTTAGGAGTAGAAAGTAATTGAAATTCATGTTCTTGTTTGACAGCAGAAGCATGACCATTACAACCCAGTGCAGGTCCATGATATTTTTCTATAATGTAACATCCTGTTTTCTTCTCACCTCCATCCAAAGATGATCTTGGAGTGGCACAACCAGGGTTATTATTAGGTATGGCCTCTGTCCAGCCAGAAGCTTCTGTTTTAAGTTTGATAGGTAAAGGTGCTTGATAATCCACATTTGCCAGTGTATTCAAAGATGAACTAGAACTACATGGTTTACATAGAGAAAGATTATCTTGTTCATCTTTCAGGCTATTGGAAGGAGATGATTGTCCATTTCCAAACTGTGGAAGAGGGAATAACCAAGGACATGGAAACATGTAAAATGGATTTTGAGTTCGATTATCATTTATAAGGTTATTTTGCTTGTGATGTGATTCAGACTCGGAAGAACATGGAACATTAGCATTAGGTGGAATGGTGATGGAATTAAATGATGTATTTCGTAGATGAACTGTATTAGAAGACTGAAGGATGGAAGGCCAAAACACCTGTGGAACTGGAAAATGGTTATAAAGGAACCATGGACCATTACCAGACAAAGGTGTTATCTCAGCCACAGATGACGCAGGCTCAACAGGAGTTTTCTCCACTTCAGAGTTTATTGACTTGGCTATCTGCAAATGGAAGATATTGTTGATTTACCTGTATTGATATACTTTCTTTGCAAACAAAGTTATATTATGCTTAAAGATTTCTACAACAGCAAAACATCTTACCTGTGCCTTCAAGTGCTTATTTGTAGTCTCCAAAGACTCATACTCTTTCAAAGCCAATTCTTTCTCCTTTTTGCCAGAAATGTCACAAAATGTGGTAGAGTGAATGATCAGGTAAACATCAAACGGGATTAAATAAATTGAGAAATGATAAATATCTTAAATAGATGTTTCATACAAATAAGTGCAACAAAATAAAGAGGAAGTGGAAAAGGAAAACGTTAATAAGATATCAAATAAGAGATAGTACCATACCCTCTTTAGGTTTTCATTCTCCGCCACCAAAGTGGCAGCTTTTCTCGTTAACTCCTCACACAGAGCCTGAAACATTTTTATATATTAAGGCATAAAAAGGGGAAACTTCTAAATAATTCAAAGACAAATCAATCAACCAGAACAGACAGACAGCTCAAAAAGAATCAAAATTTTTTTTTTTTTATAATAGTTCTTTTTAAATATTAGGTTTATTTTAAATTTATCATTCACATAAGTAATATGCGGTTGAAATCTGCAATAACCTTTGCTTATAATTCATAATTCAACTATAGATTCAAGAGCCTGGTGGTCAGGCCAAAAATATGTTGCTATACAGAATAATATAGAAATGGAACTCCTAATCTAAAAGTTTTGCTTCAAAGATCTTGCCAATAAAAATGATAGATTTGATATTTTATTAACATAATATGTATTGCTAATTAATATTATTAATTCAAACTAAAAAATTAGCAGAATGTGAATGAGAAGTCTAAAGGAGAAAGAAAGAAACGGAACACAGGACAGGATAAAAAAATAGTGTTGTAAAGTGCAAAGGAATAGAGGTTAACATAATTTCCATTCTGCTGCCTAACCCTCAAGAGTCAAGACAATCAAAATAGGGGTTGTCATAGTTATCATGCACTATGAAAAACATGCTTAATCCTCTATCCTGCCACATCATGCTATTGACTACTTGTCAACTTCTGTATTTTGGGACACGAAGGAGTAGTCAAGTTGTTTATAACCAAATATTTGTTCTGGCCGCCTAGCTCTTAATACAATGCTTATAGTTATGATGCACTATTAAAAACATGCTTAACCATGTTAGCTTCAGGTGCAAAACCACATGCAACTTGGCTGCGACAGATCTAGAAATTTTATGCTGTGAGGGCAATACTCTGATTATGGAATATATTTTATACTGCATTTCAATTTATGAAGACAATTTATAATTACACATGCATATTGTATTAAGAAAATTTAAAATTTTGTGGGGGCAATAGATTCATCCCTGCATCTTCTTTCATTAGATGCTTTAAGAAATTTAAATTCCAATATTTCTGTCTTGTGAGAAGTTGGGACTTATAAAAACAATCATATCATGGCTAGTGCCACAACAGGGACTGAGACTATGCTACAAGTTTGAAGGACATTAAAAGATGTGCTGTTCTATGATCATGATACATTCATTGCTACAAGAACAGGTTAGACTGCCATCCAATTACTAAGTACAGTGTGAATAAGCCATGTCCAATGAACAACTGTATCAGGGAGGGAATGAATAATGAATAAGTTAATCTGAAGATCCCTAAAGTGGAAATGATGATTAAAAGGCATAAACTATAAATTTGACAGACATTCAAACCATGTTGTCTATTGAAAAAAATGAGGTCAACACTGGCATTTCTACAAAACACATCAAGCATGTGCTAGGTGTGTGCTTGGTTTAGATTTGGGACATAAGTAAATCTAACAATAGTAAATTGATTTGCCTATGTAAATACCTGCCTACGGCGAATAGTCTGTCTAGCTGACTCTCTATTTGCCAATATCCTGCGTATCCTCCTTGCTTCTTTTTCTTCCTAAATTGCAGAAAGCTCAGTAAATTACAAGTATCAACTAAACCCAAATGAGAAGTAGAAAAAAATTCACATTCTTATTATCTTATACCTCGGTTAAATTTCGCCTTGACTTGCTGCTTCTAACTAGAGAGTAACTTGTGTTAGGTAATACATCAGCATCCTGCTCCACCTTCATGTGTCTCGAGCAGTCATCCCGCTGAAACATTTCTGTTTCTCCAGATGTAATGGATATTTTTTCATCTGCCTGCTGACCTGCAATAGCTTGGCCCTGCCATAAATTAAACCATTTCTAAATTCCTGCATAAAATGTTACAACTTGGTGATACTCTTTTAGTTATTGGATGTGAGCTTTATTTAATTGATTTATCCATTTTTATACCAAGGAAAAGAAAATCGACCATGTTAATCTCCAGAAAATGCAGGGACATAGATGTTAAAGGTTAATCAATATTATGCAAAGTGAGGAAACCAAAAGAAAGTGAAGAAAATATACTTAGGCATGGATGTCACATTAACAAAGTCTCACACTAGGTATTCTGAATATTACCCAATTATAAAAATGGAAATAAATTCAAGCAACCAATATTAGACATGTTATTGGCTTGTTTTACTCATAGGCACTAGCTTTACCATACAATTGTTAGTGCAGGCATGTGCATAAATTTTACCGTGAGAATATCCCTTTAGCAGAGTACCAAAAATAGTTGTATATGACGTACTATGGATTTGGTTCTTCTAAAGCATGCAAAGATAACGTCAGTAATCTAAGATTCTAAGTCAACTGTTATGTATGGAAAAGAAAATCAACTGTTGATATTCCAACACATATATAACTTTTTATGCATGTATTGACTATTAATTTTTTTATTTATCAAATTACTTACTTTACTCTTTAAAGTAAAAAGTAATCGACCATTGATTATGTTATTAGATTACTTGCTTTACTCTATAGTAATTTGCTAATTTTAGAGGAGGCATATCCATGTTATAAATATTTTCTTTCAATGCTAACAAAACCAATAAACATAACCAGCATTGACAAAAGAATGTGGGACTATGTTTCTCTATTTCTTTAAAAAAAGATACAAAAATGCAACCCAGACAATAGATGAGTCTTAAATAGAAAAACAATGGTCCCTACGTCAAAGCTGTGACTCAAAACTGTGGAAGAATTGTTACTATTTTGTTTACGATTCTGTCAATTTTGGAAAACCTATCTTACATAATCCGATGCCGTATGTCTACGTTGAAATTGAAATAGTTATTTTATCTGAGTCGCTTCTTCCGCACCAATATAAAAAAATAAAAAATATATATACACATATTTTTGGACTCGTGTTTGTGTTTGAATTAAAATACGTAACATAATTCAATAGTATTAGTGTGTAACTATTTGTTATAGCGAGCAAGGTCATGCGTGTTGAAATTGGGCTGAAATGATGCGATTAAATAAATGAAAGAAGAATAGTGAAGGAAAACGAACCCCAGGCCCAAGAGAGAGATCCGAGTGAAGAAGAGTCGGCGACTCGCGCATGACTCGGGTTGTGTCTTGTTTGGTGCACCATTTATCGGCGGAGTGAGTGTCGCACATTGCCAGCTGCGCCAGAGTCTCCGCCGCCTCAATCTCCTCGGTGTCGACGAGCCGATCCAAACGGTCGCACGAGGAAGAGGAGTAGGAAGATGATGAAGAAGGAGAAAAGGTGGAAGCAGAGCGCTTCTCCGATTCCGCATCCAGCATCGTCACGTGGTTCATGCCGTTGCAACAGAGAGAGAGAGAGAGAGAGAATATTAGTGTTGTTGTTCAAGTAACGGTGGGAAGAGCGAAGAAGCGAACAGAACAAAGAAAAGGAGAGAGGGTATCACATCACTCAGTGGTGAGAAGGGGAAGCACACAGATAGTAGATGAGTGCCACGTGTCGTTCCAGCTCACAAGCGGACATCTGTGATAATAAGCAGCGATGTATCTGCGATCGCCACGTTGAGGAAATTTGACCACGTAGGCGATTTGCCGCACTGCAAAAGTCGGCCCCTTTTTAATATTCTTTCTTGAAATTAATTAATTTAGGTTACCAGCTCCAATACCTCACCACCACTCACCATATAACCTTAACAATCACATATTCACCAAACAATTCAATTTACATTTTTTTAAATTTAATTTGAATAAATTGAAAGTATAAAAAATTCCCTTCCGTTGTTGTTAATTTGTTTCTCTCCACGCAATACAATATAAATATATTTTGTTATATATATATATATATATATAATCCCCAATATGATTTTGAATATTAATTATTCTATATAATCATATTTTTGTTCAACATTTCTTTTACCCTCGTCAATACGACGAAATTATATATCGGTTTGTTAAATTTTTATGAAAAAATTATAATACCTATAACTATAAATTACTTTTTTTAAAACTAATGAAATTAATAATGATATAAATTATTTTTCAAATTAAAATTAAATTTATTAAGATACAACTTACCCTTTTAATAATAATCAGTATCATATAATTATATTTTTAATTAATTATAATACAAGTTTCCATTTATAAAAATAATCAAATTAATTGTTATTTGGATTTTTTTTAGTGACAGTAATCAAAATAATTATGATATCAGTTTGTATCACAATTAATTTGATTATAATTGAAAAAGATAATTTGTATCATCACTAATTTACATTTTAATTAAAAAGATAATTTATATCATAATTAATTTTATTAGTATAAAAAAATGACATATGTTATTATTATGATAACTTTTGTGGTTTTTTTTTTCAAATTGCATATGTTGTTTCTTATTTTTTGCACTCTACATAAAATTTCTTAATTGTTTATCTCATATTATACTCAAACTCTCTCTTAAACACCGTTTAATAATTTAACAGAAAATAAATATATGTTAATCACATGACTTTTAATGAAACTTTATTTCTAAAATACTCTCATCTTCTTCATGAAAATCACATATTGAGTTTTACAAATACTCATTTTCTTCAATAATTCTTCTTCACTTACCATCACCTCCTTCTCCTTCTCCTCACTCTCTCATGACATCATCATATATTCCTCCTCATAGTCGTTCTAGTCTACCAACACGGGGTTCAAGCCCACCACTTCGTCGGAGCAACCACCACCAACGTAGCCATCATAGCCGCCATATTCACCTCCATCGCCTCCTCGTCCCCGTTGTAGTTTCGGTCACCTTTACTGGTGTGTCTAATTTCCTTGACGTTGTTGGAGCTAGTTACATCAATAGGTTTGATGCGTCTATCAGAGCCAAATTTAAATGAGAAATATAAGGTGCAATTTGAGAAAAATATAGGGAATGCAAATGTAATTTACTTTAACGGACAAGGGACTAAAAATAATGTATAAAAAATGAGGAGTATCATATTCAATTTGAGAAAAAATACATGAGATGCGAGTCTAATTTACTCTAATTTTTATAATAATTAATTTAGTTATTAGATAAATTACATCATAACATCATTATAAAATAATTCAAAATGAAAAAATATATATTATAACATAATGGATTCCCTTTGTATTTAAACTAAGATATACAATTGAATTGAATTGAATTATGATTGTGTTATATTTAAAAGTTAAAAATAAAAAGAGTGGGATAAAAGTAGGAAAGAGGATGCGGAAAATACGGAGAAGGGTGAGGGCAGTGTTATTAAACCCGGTTCGGCCCTTGTTGTTCGGACCGGTTAAATCGCGAACCGTAGTTGTATCCGGGCCGGGTTGTGCATTGAACCGGTCATGCACATGACCCCGTTTGGCCTGGTGGAACCCGATCGATTTTGTCCAAATCCGGGAACCCGACGGGTTATTGAAACCCGGACCGGGTTGTGCGTGAAAGAAAAAGCTGAAACGGCGTCGCTGCACTGTCGTCGTCGTCACGCCGCTGTCGAGGCTTGATCAAGAAGCTCATGGCTGCGCCGTCGTCATCGAGCCTCCTTCACGTAGTAGCACCTTGCAGCAGGAAGGAAGGAAGGTGCAACAGAGCATAAGTAAAATAACATAATTTGTTGTTAATAATATAGTAGTTCTTTATTTGGGAGGCAGAAGGCGTAGCAGCTGTGCAGAGGAAGAAGACGAAGAAGGCGCAGTGAAGAAGGCTTAAAATATTATATATAGTGCTAGGTTTTCGTAATTTGGGCCAGATATGGATCAATTCCGTAAGTTTACTTTTCATACCCTTGGAATTGCTTTATGCAGTTTCCAATTTTCCGTTTTGATTTCGGTAATTGCTATTTACACCATTTTTTATTATTAATACACTTTACTTGTATTATTAACTTTAATACTTCAATTATTATTTTGAATTTTTGAATATAGAATTATGAATGATTTTTTCTTAATCAAATAATGTTTTTTATATACGTATATATAATATAATTTTAAATTTTTTAATATAGACCGGGTCAAACCGGGTCAATTACTGACCCACCGGTTGGACCACTGATCCAGTGACCCACTACCTCGACCGGGTCAATGACCGGACCGGTTTTCACAACTATGAGTGAGGGAAAGGAAATGATGCGGAAAAACAAGGAAGGGGTAATATTATATTTTCATTTGCTTTAAATATTATTGATTATGTTTTATTTATTTATTTTAAAAATAAGGAATAGGTAATATTATATAAAAATATTATTTTATATCATCTAATAAATGAATGGATGATTATCAATTATTTAGTGCACGATTGTCAAATATATATATTATTTCACCATCATAACATCTATTAACTTTTTCTTCGTACTTATTAATAAATATGCATTTAAAATTTACTTATCATGAAACTAATATGATTTTTAATCAAAAAATAAAATAACTACAAATATTTATTTGTTTTGTTACAGTCACAGTCACCTCTTTCTTGGTTAAAAATTTAAAATAAATATAAAGATGTCCATTTGTTCATATGTCAACTTGACAAAATTGTCCCAAATTAGTAATTAGTAATTTTCGGCTAATGATATACCTTCCTTTTTTTTAGCTATATTTGTCCTCAAATAACCCTTTAATTATTCCCAATTACTCATGTTGCTTTCCAGAAACAGATTTCTACTCATCCCCTTCTTTTCTTATCCCACTCACCCCCTCCTCCCCATTTCTGCCATATCAAATTATGCTTGTGTTTTCAAGGAGGGCTTTGAGGAAATTAAGATAATATTTTTGAGTACTATGTTGTGGGTTTTGCTTTTGCTTTTTGCTGGTACCGTATTTAGTATACATGGGTCAATTGGAAAGGTGTAATCATGTGTTGCCACACGATTGTGATATGGGTGATTATATTTTGGTTTTGTGGTTTATCATTGATCCTTAGCAGTTGCGAGCAGGGAGTATGATAGGATGAGTACAGAGGCCCAAATAGATAGTTTTTAAAGAGTAGATAATTTAGATATATAAGTTTTTGATATTATTTAATTTCCTAAAATACTTGATGATGATACATGTATGGTTGTCATCCATTAGAATTATTATTTAATATAAGATTTGCACTCTATTGAAGTATTAATGAAGAAATATGAAATTTATTTTATTAGGTTTTTCTCTGTAGTTTTAATGAGAGATTTTAGGAGTAGTGTAAAATAGTTTCTTTGAGCCTATCAAAGTATATGTATATGTTGAGAAGGGTAGCTGATATTTTGTACGGGTGAAAGCACGGCAGAGGGGTGAGTCAATGTGTAAGGGAGGTCAGCAAAAAATTATTTTCTGAAAGCAACCAGAATCCTTTGAAATTTGGAATAAATAAGAAAGGTATTTAGGGGAAAATATTGTAGAAAAAAAACTGAGGTATATTTATTAAATAGAGGAGGTATAATTATCATTAGCTATAGGTTTTTTCTCCCAAAATTGGCCCAAAAGACAAGTTACGTTCGCTTTCATCAGACAAATTTCGTAATCCGTAAATCAACCCGTAAGGTTCTTATAAATTATGAATCCTTAAGATTTTTATGAATTATGAATTTGTAAGGTTGTTATGGATTATGAGCAAAATCGATATTATATTATTTGTGTCAGATGTATTAAAAATTTATGGAGTAGGAAGCAATTGCCGCTGAAGACCCCCAAAGAGCTGCCCAGCAGTCTGAAAAGGGGCCCAAACTATTTGCACATTTGCACTTCCGTTCTTTTAAGCACTTTCTCTCCCTGCTTTTTTGTGTCAAATTTTATTTTAATAAAAGCTTTATACTCATGATTAAATTCATCATTCTGAAAATTGAATTTCACATCTATTAAAATAATTTTAAGAATTTACATTTCAACAGTTAAAAAAATGACTTCCAAAAAAAAATTAATTCTGAAACTATAAGAAAAATGACTTCCAAAGTTTAGTTTACAAAAAATGACTTCCAATATATTTTGACCTTTTAATTATATACTGTCTGTTTTTATTTCTGTTCATGCCGCTACCCACAAGCCTTGAATAGAATCGTATCTGAATAGTGAATACCCTTTTTGGTAAAGCATTCTTCATGTTGTAAGTAATACGGGAAATGCATTATATATGACCCAATTGAGTAGGAAAAAAAAACTCCCAATTGAGATTTCTTCAACACATCTCAGAGAAAAAAATCTTTTAACAGCAACCATCATACTGACTTTTGAGTTTTGTCTTTTAACAGAAACCATCTATATGGATCATCTACTTATTGGTGGTGATGATGACACAAAAGTCGTCACAAGAAACACGACTGTCTCTTGGCCATTAATTATTGATCTGTGCACAGTTTCCAAGTCAATGACAAAATATAATATATTTGCATTTTTTTTGTCGTTGTTCTACTTTTAAGTCCCTACACTTTTTCTTTTCTATTATTTTATTTTCTTTACGTCCCCTTATGTCGTCCCTTGTTTATTGTGGTTTAGCTGTGATCAGGACTTATAACTCATGCTGACTCAGAGATTCATGGTTATGTCGTTTTTTAGAGCTATCATAATCTTTCCTTGCAGCTGGAGAAGGATATTTTCGACATGCATGCAGGTCAAGCAAGCAACAGTTTCAGGATAGGAAGCACATCGCTAAATCTAACTAGGTGGTTTCGTTATTTTTTTAAAAATAATAAAGGAAGAACAAGTGTTATTGAACTGTAGTTGTGAAGTCAAGAAATATTCCTTGCTAAATATGTTAAAAGTCATTCACTCATCGCGGTTGATATGCATATAATATTTTGTGCCTATGTCAGGTTAAGTGCAGAAGACATTCAAGATCTAGCTACCAACCATGCACAGTAGCATCTCATTAGAGCACGTTTAGTTTAATTAAGTACTTGTGGATAAGTTCTTATAAATTATACCTTTTTCGTAAGCTTACTTATAAATAAGTTAAAAGTATATTATTTTGATAGACTTTTTCATGAAACTTGTTAAAGTATTCTAAATGTTATAAAGTACTTTCATATAAATCCAAATAAGGTCATTTAAATGTCACCTTAATCTAGCATAAAGTTTCACAATTGGTGGTCATATCAAACATCTCTTCACGTTTAGTGGGAGAAAGAAAAGCACGAGGCGAGAGATCGATCATGACAACGATTGGACCTCATAGGATAACACCAAAGGCCTAAAGAAAGTTCAGATGATATAAAGATCAGTTATTTTTCAATATTAATTAACTAAAGCACCTTTAAGCTTGGCTTTTAAAACCTAAAGCGACATCAAGCTCGGATATATAAGGTTGCAAAGAGTAAAGGGAGAAGGGAGAGAGAGAGCAGATTCCAATCCCCCCAACAGACATTTTTACCAAAATTAAAAAATTCACATTTATCGATAAAAAAAACACATAAGCATTTACCTAAGTTCATTACATGTAAATCAATTAACACAAGTTCCATCAATGTTACTAGGGGATGGATAAGGTGAAGGCAATACCAGGCCACCAATTTGTATGTATGAAGAAGGGGTAGGGGGAAATTTTGGAGAAAGGTTAAACATCTCCAAGGCCTGTGTTCTAAGCTCTATAGGGTAATCAGCAACACACCCAATTCTAGGTCCAGCTCCTGTTGACCATTTAAGCGAAAGTTGGTGTCCTAATTGGTAGGACTTCGAAGCCTTCTTGGAATTGATTCTTTGCAATATTGCAGTCTTGGGCACCACAGCTCTCGGACTCTGAAGACCACCTGATAAAGTCCTTGTATAAGTATCAGATTCAGATTGAGGATCCTCCTCAACTGAGGATGACGTATTGGAAGCTCCCTCAGATATTTCAGGCACATACATTTTAGCATTGTTTGACACTTCAGATGTTGCTGCTCTACTAAGATTGTTGTCCTCATACATATCAGAGTCTTCATTTGCCTTGTGCAACTGAAACCATGAATCAGAGTTATTAAAATAAGTGATTGCCATCTAGTCTTCACTTTAATTATTAACGTTTAGGCCCTGCATAACCATGACCATAAACATTATCTACAGTAAAAAAAGACTATGATATAATTAATATAACCCGAATCAACTACAGAAAATGCTAAATGATCAAAGGTATTGAAAACACACTGCAATTTAGTTGTACAGAAAATATTCTAGTGCAGATCAAGTACCTCAACTTCATCAAGCTTGACACCATTTTCCTTGAGATATGATAAGAAACCGTCAAGGGTGTCATCTGTTGGCCGGTAGTGTCCACTATAAGCAGAGATGGACTGAAAAGTCAAATTCATTGTGCCATTGATAATCAGACATTTGCAATGCCCATAAATTGGAGTTGTCAGATTTATTAGTTAGTCAATATGATTCCATGGACATTTATGCAAAAGATAGTAATCCACTATCTCCTTGTCACTATAAAAGCTAGCAGGAAAATATCATAAGAAGTTTCATCAGCACAATAATACAATCATGCACCCTATGAAGTTAAATCACCTTAAGAATTCCATTATCGGCCACCAGCCTTCCAGCAGCTAATGTAGCTCCTCCAGCCAAAAAACTAGAATGATGAAATAATCCCTTCTTTTTCTAGAAGGGTAATGCAATGTATTAGTGGTACAAGAAAGACATGGTAGCTGTCTTTAAAGAAAATACGTAACTTTAAAATGTAACTGCACCCTCGAACTGTTACCTTGCCAGCATAAAGTTTCTTAGAGGTGCTCATTACAAATATCCATTTTGCATCTTCAGAGTCTTCATTTGTATGAAGTAAATCTCCATATTGCTTGTTGATAATTTTACCCTCGCGTACAGTGTATTCAAACTGTTCTCTCTCTTGCTAATTTTGGAAAACAAGAACCAGTAGAAAAAGGAATATAAAAATAGAACATGTCAAAAAAACAGCAATGCCAAACTCAACTACATTTGAAAATATATACACACACATCCAAATCAGAGATGCACATACAGGTCCTAGATACTTGATGCATTGTTTTTGAAGCTTTGATCGAGAGCATTGTTCAATATCAAGATTCTTCCCATTTCCTAAATCCAACCTGCAGGAGAAGAAATAAAAAGTTTCAGTGACACAAATCAAACTATGCAGTCTGCACCTTAACGCCACTATGTTAAGCCGTTTGTTTAGATAAGAGACAAAAAACAAAGTTACAAACCCGTATAACTTATTTAAATTATAAACTAGATATAAATATCATATTTGAATAGAAAAGCATAATTAATGATTATATGGTATGGACAAACTTGAGGGGGATCAGATGCTGAACCGTACAGTACAAGTGCATGATAATAAGATTCCCCTGTTCCCGCAATGGAAACATCATTATCAATTAGAAAATTCTTGTTTATGAGTCTATGACGTTGTTTTGTTTGTCCATACAAAGCTTCTAATTACCAAGAGACCAGCCAGACAATTCAACTTATTGTACTGAAACAACATACGCAGGTGAAAATATCTATGCGCATAAAACACACGATCCATTAGTGAACAGATGTGAGATGTGGCTTCCTTTCCTGAAATCTGAATGATTACTTCATTTGCCAATTCGAATCACAACCCAACCCAGTTCAACTTTAATCGCAAGGTTAAAAAGAGTAACAACCTTTCTTTCAGTTTCAGTCAAGTAAAATAAAATAATCTTACCAATAAAAAAATGGCTGACCAGCATCTGTTTTACACCATTCTTTATAGTAGTATTGCAAGTTATGCCCATAGCGATGTCTTGGATCAATCTACAAATAATATTTAAATAAAAACATAAAAAAACAAAATAATATATAAATCTGTTGTCTTGTTCGATTTCCATGAATAAATAAAAAATAGTAATAGTAATAATAATACACTCACAGCTTCTATCCAATGCTGAAAAGCCAACTTTTGTGCTTTGGCGTCCTTAGACAAACCTTTACCCACCTGCGCAAATAACCGAAGCTTAAACATTAGATAAAGTATTTGGACTTTAGCAATTGTTGTACCAAAATTAATATTAGCTAAACTACAAGACAGAAGCGATAGGCGACATATACCTTGGCAGCGTTCAATTTAACCCGACTCCAGCGTGACGCAGCAGTTTCCGGTAAATTAAAGAACGAGATGGTGCTGTGGTTTAGTCTTACATAATCTATGGCTTGCCACCTTCAAATAATATATATTAATGAAAATAATCACTATTCTGATACATGAAATTAGGAGAAATTATCTATATAGCTTCCTGACTATTATATAATGGACGTCTATCTTTATCTTTACGTGACACATAATCTATTTTTATAGTAAGTTTTTTATTCATAGATTAAAATTTTAATTATGTGACATGTGAAAACATGTGGTTTTGGAACCATGTAATAATTTCTCGTAGTAGTAGTCAAGGGTGATGGAGAAAGCATATATATGTGTATATATGAGCTAGGATGCGGACCATAGCTCCTCGGCGACCACGGCGGAGTCGGCCAACCTGCGACGGGTACGGTAACTCCGGTAGACTTTTTGCAGCTTGAGGGCGGCGGTGGAGTGGCCGAGAGAAGGTTGGTTGGCGGCGTTATTGGGAGGGAAGTTGGTGTCGGTGGTGGGTTGGGAGAGAAGGTGGAATGGAAAGGTTGGGGAGAGGGAGTGAGTTTGAACTTCCATGGAAGAAACTAGGTAGAGAGAGATCGGACAAAAATAAATGACTAGTAGGTGATATTTATATCTTTAGTACAGAAGTTAGCTAATTATTCAATTAGTGTGTGAGAGCGATCGTAATTAAAGTAGTGCTCCACTCACTGCTCACTGCCTTACTGGACATGATGTTCTTCTACACTTTCAAACAAGCTGGACAAAGGGACACTTCATTTCATAGCCATTCAAATTAAATCGCTCTATTATGTGCTTTTTTCTCTTAAATGTTGTGGGGTTATCAAAATTATCCCCTCCTTCCAAAAGAACTAAATCACAATTTCTTTTAGTTACTTTTATAGGAATAAATTTAAAATATTTTTTTATTAATTTTTCTTTTATAAGATATTTTATATTATAAATTATTTGTTATGCTCAATAAATAATTCTCTAAACAGTAAGCGTAGAATAAATTAATTAATGTCTAAAACTACTTCCAGACTAAGAAATTTAACTTTACTTCTTTTCATACAGAGTATTTTAAAAATATTATTTTAATTCTTCACATGCATTATTAATAGGACTTATATATATATATATATATATATATATATATATATATTAGTTTGAGAAATTTAAAAATATTGAATTATTAAAACAATAAAAATCAAATATATATATCTCATTATGTCTGCCTTTTTTTTAACAATAGTGAGTATGTCATTCTGGCCTTTCTGTACGATAGATATGCTGGTAAGGTTTAAATGTACAGTGATTCCCCCTTTTTGGAAAAATTATCGAATGGGCCAGAATCATGCGGCCCTAGTTATTTTTACGATTAATGTAATTATATATTTTTTAATTTGCAAGCCTGTTAGCTTAATTATAAGTATTTTGTTTTTTTTACTTGTGAAGTAGACTTTTAAATAAACAAGTCAAATTTAGATTTTAAATGTTAAGTTATTCAGGAATGCATAAATAAATACATTTTAGTTTTTCTATTATGTGCAAGGTTTTATAGATTCCTATATACTAATTTATGAACTTCAATAGTATTGGTTGGATTGGTTGAATCTACTACTACCTCATCCATTGAGTATACTATAACAACAAAGCAATTGATGGTAGAAAATATGTAATTTGGATGATAATATGAAATATATAAGGTCCGAAAATATTTGTTAGTATGTGTTTTATAAAACACTTGAGGACCTTATAAGTTTCCTTGATTAACTTATAGATTTATGTAATAATCTTTTGCAGCTCTTTTTTTAAATATTTTTTTCTTATAGTGTCAGTGTCATAAAGTGTGAAACAAAATTCATATGAAAACCGAAATCATAATGAGAAAGAAAAAAAAAAATTAATGTGATACGTAGGCGTTATGGGCTAATTCCTTATTTAGGAATTGAATCAAATAGGGCCCTTTAACTAGTGGTAGAGTAACGCCATGGTAAGGTGTAAGTTATTCGTTCAAATTCAATAAGGGGCTTTTTACTTTTTTCCAGAAATAAAATAAAAGCTGTAGTATTTCTATTTTAAGGAAGAATAGAAATATTGTTAATATTTGGAACAAGTTTCTATTTGGAATAAAAAAATAAAGTAATTATAAAATTTCATTAGAATATAATCAAGAAAGAAATTAAAATTGCCTCTTAAAATCCCAATTATAAGGGTTTGCTTCGTTACGAGTAACAAGTGACAATAGTGAGAAATAATTATTATAATTTATTAGTTATAGGTGTGATGTTGATGATATGTATAATGGAAACATACTTCCATTGCAATTTAAGGAATGAAACAAAAAATATAAATGAAAATATGATTTTATCATATATGTATATAATTGAAATATATTTCCATTGTATATATTTGTTTCTCATTTCATACTTTACAACATAATTATGTTTTCTTTGTACACATTTACAACAAAATCATATTTTTGTGGAAAGTGTGTTTTTGAAATTTTGCAAAAAGCCACCCCATGAGTGATGAATAACAATGTTGGGGTGAGAATAGCAACCCCTATAAGAAAGCTTGATTTTTTTAAGTAAAATTAGTTTTTTATTCTCTATTTTTTTTTTCAATTTGATTCTCTAGTTGTAAAAATTGATTATTTTTTTTTGGAAAATATGTATTTTGTGGTGGTTTTGAATCATCATAAAATATGAATTTTTATAATTTAGATCAAACAATAAAATCAAATCAATTTACAAAAAATTAGAGGATTAAATTAAATTCTGAAGCTTTTTGTGGAATTGAATTTCTAATTAATTTCAATTTTCATCAGTAAAAAAGTGCTACACCCAAAAATACAGATAATTTGCCAGCTTTATGTGCAATTTGTGTCCCATTCAAATTATCTTCAATACGAGTCAGGGAATAAACCCCTGTTCTATGGTTTCCAGATAAGATACTCTCAAAGATCAAGTTAAATTAAAAAATTAATTTAACTTTTTTTTATAACTAAAATAAAATACCTGGATTTTCGTTTACCGAAGAAGGCACATAATTAATAGGCTCAACAGGGCCAGCGTGTTTGTGACAAAAAACATATGTTGGATCCAATCCAATACATGGCCCATGGGTAATAAATCAAAACCCTAGAACCGGATTATTGAGCCGAAGGGAGCCCTAAACCCTATTTATGAAACCACAGAATACATAACCTATCTTCCTTCACCTTCACTCTCAGATCGCGCTTTCTGTCACACACTCACATTCCGGTGCAAAATGAAGGTCATCGCCGCCTACTTGCTCGCCGTATTGGGAGGCAACGCAGCCCCTTCCGCCGATGACTTAAGGACCATCCTTGGCTCCGGTGCACCTTTTTTTCCTTTTCATTTATTTTTTAAAGATTTATTCGTTCCATGACACGAATTTAAATTTTACATTGATTTATTTGATTTGGCTTTGAATTTTCGATGTTCAGTTGGAGCTGACGCGAATGATGACAACATCAGCAACTTCTTGTCTGAAGTTAAGGGAAAAGACATTGTGGAGCTTATCGCCGCCGGTAGGGAAAAGTTGGCCTCCGTGCCTTCTGGCGGTGGTGCCGCCGTTGCCGTTGCCGCTGCTCCCGGCGGTGGCGCTGCTGCACCGGCTGCCGCCGAATCTAAGAAGGAGGAAAAGGTGGAAGAGAAGGAGGAATCAGATGACGTAAGTTTTATTCTTCCTCTAATGCCTTTTAGCTCTATTGTAATAATTGTAGTTTGTTAGGTTTGGATTGAACACAATGTTGTGTACTGCAATGGCTTGGATTATTTTGAAAAGTATCTGATTGTTTCATTTTCTGTTTGTTTTGCTTTGCAGGATATGGGATTCAGTCTCTTTGATTAATTGGTAGGGTTTTCAACCTTTGTTCAGAACATATTGTTGATTTAGAGTTCCTTAGTTTTGTCTTTTTTGTGTGGTTAAAGTAGTACTATTCAAAGCCAATGAATTGTGTGATTGAAAGATTTCGGTTTAATATTGATTACTTTCGTGATGCTGTTGAACTTTCTTCCGTGATTTACTGTTATATATCTATCCTTCATTTAGTTTTTCTTTGATGGATGTTTCTTTTATTGTAATTCAGTGTGTCTAGCCACTGGAATTAATAGAGGTTATATACTATTAAAATTTGCGATCAAGGTTTTTTTGTGTTGTGAATAATGATACTGAAGTCTGAAGAGTGCTTGAAAATTGCAATAGATTTGTGCTGTTATCAGTTAAACAAATCTTGTGTTAGAAAAAAGGATTCGACCGGAAATCTTTCGCCCTCTATATTGGAAGCAATGGTTATTTACCTTCACTGGTATTATTCTCTTGCAACTTTTGCAATAGCCTTGTTCTCCATAGTAGTTCTACAGTCTAAAAATGCCCCAACAACTTTCCCGTCTTTTCCAATATGTTCCAGACTTGGGATGTCACCAAAGAATTTCCAAGACGCATCAAAATGCACGAGAATTGAAGTGTGCTAGTTAATCATACTCAACTAGAGGAGAGGCTTTGATCTACTGTTTTCCCATCCTCAGTTGCCTTGGTCACCTTTATATGAATCAACACATTTACACAATGAGTAATAACTTCAGCAAGTATGAAACTAGATAAGAGGATTTCATTAGGAAGAGCATGAAAAAATAAATGAGTATAGTGTGTTTAGAAGTGCGTTTGAACATAGAATGTTAAGTTAAATGAATGTAAATTGCAGAAGCTAAACTGGGTAGAATTCATGCTTAATGTGCCTCTAGACGTGTGAGCAAACATGCATTAAGTAGCTTGAGAAATCTGGAGTAAACAAATGTAACCTGTTCTGCAGTTCCATCAATGCGTTTCATGTTCAGTTCTTCTCAGATCACCATAGTTTCCATGGAAAAGTAGCAAGTAGTAACATCACTTGCAGCATGCTTGTTTGAAAGAAACCGTATGAATCCATGACTAGTGTCACGCCAATTATGGTTGAAAATTGATCAATTTTGGGATAATGTTTAGACTCACAGTTTGGACATGGCTGTGATAGTCCTTCCTTCAATGTCAACAGCAACAATATCAGCTTACAGGACTCAGCCGTCCTTTAACATGACTTCCTTAACCTGAATGATCGATGGAAAGCATGCTAAGTTTTATTGTAGGACTTCAAATGCAATATCGTCAATAGTTTAGAGGCAACCATGCCTCTTCGTGGTGCCTGTTGTAGCAGGGGATCTTAAGTAAGGACCTGTTAATACATTCACGGGTGTTGTGAGGATTTAATTAGCTTTATGTTTTCTGGTGTTGATTTATGTTTGGTCTGTATGTTCTTGGGTGGGATGGTTTCGGTAGTGCTTAGGCGACGTGATGCCTAATGGTATCTTTTTTTATGCCGATGTACTGACCGTTTTTGTCTAGTTGGGAAATTGCTTATTACCCATATCACCTAGTTAGCATTATGAATATATGTTGCTTATAAAAAAAAAACGTGCCTCTTCGTCAGTTAGCGAATCCAACAGCTATTACTAATTTTAAATATGTGTGTTTGTATGGTATCCCAGTACCCCTTATTGAAAGTAGCTAATACCTAATGTAAAAAGTCGTGGCAGTCCAAGTCTACAACATCAATGATATTCTTAGAAATTTAAAATTACAAGTTAATGTAGGACTTGTACACTAATATTATTGGGTCTCAAAACTGCACTAAGCTCTAATCCAATGTATCCTCCCCTAACAATCATAGTTTTCCCATTCTTTGCTTTGAGTGCCTCATACACCAAAAGGTGTTTTGCTTCAGCTCCTTGTTCGCCATAATCGGATAAACCTTCGGAAGAAGTACTCTCTTGAGTCTCAAACATCAAGAAAAAAAAAGACTTTTATATTGACTTCAAATATAATCAAATTTTAACTTATTTAATGAGATTATTTCTAAAATGTTCTTTAATTAAGGTTTTATTTCTAATGACTCTTATCTTGTTACAAAGTTACACGAAAAGCTAGTTTAGTAGTGCTTATTTTTTAAATGAGATTAATACAATTAAATGTTACTTACTTTTTTAATCAGCGTAAAGTGTAAATGTTACTAACTTTTTTTAATCAGCGTAAAGTGTTTTTTCTTAATATTCGAACCGCGTTAATTTGCGAAGGATAAGAAATGTGGACAATGAAGTGCCACCAGTCAGTAGCAATAATCAAAGTTTGCTAATTGATTATTTCAATTCCAGGCAGAGGTCAGAAATTTTGCCGTAAGGTCTGCTTTTACCACCTCTTTTACTATCTCTGTCCTAAGAAGAATTAACTCCATCCCTGCAATCATCAGTTGAATTTGCAGGTTTCTTCTACTATTTCTGTCCTAAGAATTAACTCTCCCTGCGATCCAAGCTCACAATGTTTGGTGGAAATTTTCAATTTAACGCTAATAAGTACTAGTAAAATATATTTATTATAAATAAAGCATTAAAGTTATTTAAAATTTTTAAATAGTTAAATGTATTTCATAAAATATATAATTCAAAAGTGTTAATTGACGTATTAATCTTCCTAACCGATCATTTAAAGGATTTTGTACCCTAGAAATAGCCATCTGCCTTCCATAGTTCCATCAGTTTTCTTTTTTGGTCATTCGTCCATTTCCCACCAGAAGGTGGCCCATAATTGATATTGGGTGCATGGGTCAAATAGTTAACTCAGAAACAATCAAGAAGCAGAAAGAACGGAGTCTATTTCAAAGGAAGGAGGAAAGAAAAGAAATGATGGGATGAATAAATGACATATTTGTTTCTTTGAAAAAGTTGTAAATCAAAATATAAAACCTTATTTAATAAGAGTAGTTTTTGAAAATTAATTTTTTTTTCTTCTTAAAAGTAAAAAAAAATAAAAATTTGAGTTGTTTTATTTTAGTTTTAATTTTCTGTTATTCATATTTTTTTTCTTTCTGATTCGCATATTTTTTCCTTACTCGTACTTTATGAAAATTAATTTTTAAATTATTTTATAAAATGTTATAAAACCTAAAAATAAAATTCATACAAAATAGAAGTTGGATTTTTTTTGTAGGAAAATAGAAGTTGGATAGGAGCTTCCAAATTGCAAACGGCACTCCAAAATTGAAATGAGCAGCTTTTTGACACATGTCTCAGGACAGCAAGGCTCCTTCACACTTCACTGGCACAGCATGTTAATTTTCTTCCAAAAAAACAACAACAGATCGTTAACAAACGTTGTCGATTTGCTGTACAAAATGTCTATTTTATACTATTATTTATCTTGCAATATTACTTTAAACAAACTGCACTGAAGTATTTATTCAGAAATTAAATAAAATCAAATTTAAAAAATATAATATTGATGGGTCACAGTAAAATTAATTGTTCGTCTAATAGAAATTTAAGGCTTCCATTTTTAAATTCACCAACTAGAAATTACTCCAGTTTTTTTCATCGGAGGAAAAATTGTTTGTCTTAGTGCATGTTGGGATTAACATTCCTCGTTTACGTTTTGATCAATTTTTCACATCAAAACATACCAAATTAAGCAACTAAATACGCTTATTTGATTTGAGTAAGATTATTTTATGTAAAAGATATATATATATATATATATATATATATATATATATATAGTTTTTCTTAAAAAAATAAAACTCAAGTTAAATACTGAAAAGAAAAGACATTTTGTTTAAACGAAGGAAGAAATAATCCAAAATATTACACATCATGTTCCCTTTTTTTACCTCTCCAATTTTTTTCATGGAAGCGACACGGTTTGAAAAAAATCCTAGAATAGACTGGTGTCTATTTCATAATTGCTTTATTGCTATTTCATTAATGTAGTATGATTGTCACTATGACTATGAAGAAGAAACCAACCTTGTACGGGAGGAGGGGGACTCTAAAGGACCATCCTTATATTATTTTTCCATAACTTTTACTATAAAGTCGGTAGTTAGATATATTTGCTTGCTGATGATGATACATATATATCCATTATTTGGATTTTGATGGGCGTGCACAACAATGTGATCACACAGTAGTAACCAGAAAACTAAAAAGCTCCAACCGCTTGAGACGAGTAAAAGCCCTTTGGAGTTTATCTGGTTCTTGTTTCTTCTAGAGAGGGGAAGTTGGGTGGCCATATCCAACTCTCAAGTTGTGTGTACCTTGGCCTTAAAGACAAAGCCTAAAACCGTCCCTTTCGCCGTAAGTTAGGCTTCCCAGCACACCCATGTGATAACATACTACATTTCTTTTCATTCGAAATCTATAAATCTAAGATGTCCCCCATGCATGTGTTTCATCGATTTATTAGTGCTTTAAAAGTTAAACAAATCTTACTGATAAAGGAATTTGTAAGTGATTAGGGCAAAGAGAAACACTTCGTGTTTTCTTTACACTTTTTCTAAAATAAAATATGAATAAAAGAAAGAAATGGATGGGGTTAAATAAATTAAAATTTAGGAGTGCACAATTGAGGAGTAAAATTTTAATTATAAAATGGAGGAGAATGAGATTAATTAATCACATACACTGTGGTTAAGCTAACAATTTTGTTGGAGTGTACAAGTTTGAATCAAGGTGAAATCTTATTGGATAGAAATTGACAAATTAAACAATATGAGAAAGACCTATAAATATAATGTTTTAAGATTTTTAGTTAAACTATGATATCAAATTTATTTGTGTAATTTATTTATAGTCCATTGATAAAGTTCTCTTCAGTGTTTTATCTAATCATTTTCCACAATAATACTCTTCACTCTTTCCTCTAACTTTTCCTATGTATCTAGGCCAAGGTTAAAATGGACCAGTGTTGTAAGTGTTTCATGGTGAACAAATTTGATTCACTATTAGATTCATATGTTCCTTATAATTACATATACACCCATCACACTGAATCTATTTCGTAGCGCCCCTCCGCACCTTTTGCCATTGTCGCCGTTTTATTTTTTTTCTTCAACATCACCATCTCTTCCTCTCGCTAGAAAACCCGCTGCTAAGGGTTGAAAGTTGAAACTTCAAACATGCATTCGTGATGCAACAGAAAGAAGAAGAATCGCTGAAAATGTTGTCTTACTCACGTATTTTAGTATTTCTACTAGTTCCATTTGAATTTTAAAGTGAGCGTGCAAAAATTAGATTTCTTCTCTTGCCAAATTGTTGCACATTGGATTTAGATACAATTAAGTTGTCTCCTAGGCTAAGGAAGATACTCAAATAGAACTTAACTTCGTTCGAACCACTATTTTCAATCCCACAACGAAGACACACAAAACAAAAAGGGGCAGCTTCATGTACCACATCCACACACCGCTGCAAAAGACAAAGAGCCTTGGTTCTGCTGGTGTATATAGTAATCGTGAGAAAGACATAATAAAATTTGTTCATTATGAACCACTTACAACACTGGCAGCAGAACGAATCAAAATAAGCCAGATATAAAAATTGTGTATGTATTAGATTGTATATGTGAATATAATTTAATATAATTATTTGATATTATCTATATTAACAAGATATATTTATTTTTGGGTAATTTATCACTTAAGAACTTCATAATTAAATGTATTTGATTTGAAATAATTATGCGATGAGTGACTTTTTGAAAAGTTTTTCCTAAAACATGTGAATGAAAATAAAGTACGCTTAAAAATCTCATATTGATTTGTATAGAATCATTAGTCGCAGAAATAACAAAAGTATATTGTTAAAGTTTTGAAATGATTACCATGAAAAATTCTGAGTAATAGAGAGCTCTGACTAACAAAAAAATTAAATGAAATGTGATCATGTAAACTATCCTAATATAAAAATCACCAAAACATTACAACTTGTCCAGCATAGCCATAACCATGTACCAAAGTTTAAATCCTATAGGAACTAACTCTTTGCTCCAACTTGTTATATTCTTGTAGCACATAATATTAATCCTTACTCGGGTCATGATGTTTACGACCTGCATAGGCTCACTTATCAAAGTATTAATATTTCAAGTAGAAAAACAAATTAAGCACTTTTAAATTATATTTTTTTATCCACATCTATCCAATAATGTGTTAAGACCCTTGATCATCTAACAATACATCCGAGTTTTGATGAAATGCCTCTAGCACACTTGATAGTATACTTTAGCAATATAATGCGTTACTTATAAGTAACGACCTAACATTAGTAAAAAAATTGTCATAAGTGATCCATATTCAGTATATTGATGAGTTTTACACTGACTGTTATTGGCCTAAGACAGCCATTATTTTACCTAGGTTTGGGACTAACTGTGAAATTGTAATCGAAGCTAATATACACTTTATTTGGGAGTACAAGAGGTGGAAGAAAAAATAATATATATATATATATATATATATTTATTTATATATAAAAGGGGACAAAGACAAAATAAAATGTGTGATAAATAGTATGATGCATGACAAATAGGAAAAAACCAGGATACTATAAAAGTGAAAGTAAATTATAAATATATGAATATTATTGTTTGTTAAAACATAAGCTGTTTGTGTTTTTATGTTAATTTGATTAATAAAATAAATATTTTTCTTGATTTGGTAAAAATTTTAAAATTAATGATTAACACAATTTCACTGTACTGCATCTGAATTCAAACTATAAAAACCTTACAAGGCATCCTACTTGCCCGGTGGCTCCATTATTGTGCTAAGCTCAATGGCCCACCTTCCATTACTCCATATGCATAGCTTAACGGTGCTGTTGTTTTGTTAACTTTGGGCCATTGCCCATCACAAAGAGTAAATTTGGATTTTAAATAAAAAAATGTAACTTGGAATTTTAAATTACTTGATTTCAATGATAAAAAAATAACCTGATTTTAATAAAATAAATGATTTTGCAACAAAATTTATGGTTGAAAGCTTTTATTTTAAGATATTGTTAACGAATGTCTTAAAGACACTATTTAAAAAATTAAAAAATAAATTGTCTTTAAAAAATTAAAAAAGAAAAGAATTTATTGAAAATCATAAGGGAACACATTTGGTCATGTTTCAATAAAAAAATATTTTCCTTTATTTTAAAAGTGATTTTGATAATAAAACAACATTAATTATTAGCACAATAATAATCAAAATGACTTTGGATATGCAATTTCTAAAAAGAAGATGAGTTACATATTATAATGCTAAGTTAATTTTAATAGATTTTTTTTATGATTATATTATAATAAGAGTCTAATGATTATACATAGACAATGTAAAAACTATAAATTACTTTTTATATAACTTTTAAAGTACTTATTGTAAAAGTTAACAAAATATTTTTAGGAAATGAATAAATTTATTTACAACCAATTGTCATGAGAAAATTAAAATTAGCCTTCGTTTCAGTTTCATTCATGTATATTTGTTTCAAACAAGAAATCCAAAGAATGTTCTAATTCAAGATTTCTCTTTTACCCCTTTGTGTGGTTGGGGACACCGATAGAGAATCCCCAAAACGAATTTATTTTGGTAGCAATATCATGTGAGTTTGTTTACACTTAAAAAAATAATTTTAAAATAATTTGTTTTATATAAGTGTGTTTTTAAGAAATAAATATGATTTGATTTTTAAAATAAGTAAAAATTACTTTTTAAAATAAAAACAGTTTAAACAAATACGCTAAAAAACAAAATATTTATTTATTAAAATAAGAATTTATTTCAACAAATAAATTTAAATAAATTGATCCATTATCTTGCTGTCGCTTTCAACAATTATTGGAGTGATGACTGAAGATAAATAAATTTTCTTTTTGAATACTATCTTTACTTAAGGCTCACATGATTGCTCATATAATCTGCATGTCATGATTCTGTTCTGCTCCGTTCTGTCAAATGGTTTCAGTATATTATCCCTTAACATAAGGAAAAAAAAATGATTGATCGGTTGGTTTATATACTTGAAGATTTTGAAACATGCTATTTTCCTATATAATCAGGTGAACTATTATTAGACATTAGACAAGAATTCTGATCATTAGTCACTAACACCGCTTGACTTTTGATTTAAGTGGTTTGTTATTAGTTTATTTATTTAAGGTTTGTGAATTGATTAGTATTTTAAAGGTGGTAATTACATCATTGGTCAAGTGGAGGAAGATATAATGTGTTTGTCTCATGTTTAGATATTAAAGAATATAAGAATATCTTCTATGCTATAATACTTAATTTGTGAGGAGAATTTCCCTAAAAATAATCAATTAAATTTTAAAATAAAAATTAATCATTGATAAAATTAATAATACTCTACACCAAAATAATATATATAAACCTAAACAAAATACCTAACTTCTGCATTAATATTGTGGCTTAAGGACATAATTCCAAACACATTATAATGTCACAATTGATAGATTGCAAATTTAAATATTCACTTGTCTTTTAATGATATGATAAATGTAAGTTATTTGTAAGTTTTCTTTACATCTAAAAGCTTTTATTATCTTTTAACTAGAGCACTATCTACTATTTCTAAAATTTCTCATGTTTAAAAACCAAAAGGAGATGAAAGGATTATTGAGCATTGTATAAATTAGTCATGCATTATTTATGAGATTTATTATTTAAATATTCTTAATATATATTTTATGGACGTCAAAACTTCCTAATTAATAGCACGATATTAGTTCATTTTACTTTTAGTGCTTTAATAAGTCTTTGTCATATTTAAAAATTTATTTTAAGCTAAGAGTATCTTAACAAAAGATAAAAAATATGTGAATTACGGGAATTAAAAACATATTAATAGGACTATAAATAAGTCATATTGTCAAGGGCCTATGATTTAACATGTTAAACAAAAGATTAAGTCCCGATTTTTTAAAAGTCTTTTTTAGTTAAGTTGGTCAAATTGTGTTTTTTAAATAAAATATTAATTATGCATATAAAAATTTGGGTTTTCTTTATTAAAATATACATTTTTCTTTGTTTTCGACTCTCTTAAATTGAAGTTCGGACTCTATCTCAAAATATTAAAATTTACTTAAATAAGAATAAATATTCAGGTTAATACTTGTATATATCAAAGGGTTGAAGTATTTGATAAAGTAGTTTAATGTGTGCACTTAAAAGTGTCTATATACTTGTATATATCAAAGGATTTAGCATTACTATGAAATAAGAGTTGTGATTCTGGCAATGTGATATGTAATTTTAAGATTCTGGAATCTAAAGTCGCAATACAAAAGAAGTAAGTATGGGGAGCAGCATGATTAAGGCGATGATTCCGTTTTTCCTTGGGAAAACAGAAAACCTGCTTCTTTACATCTTTTCATTTCTCATTTGACTGCAAATTGCATTCTCATCATTCCTCTTTGAATTGAAAATATATTACGGCTTTCCTTTCTACCACTGTTATTTTTTTAATTAATTTAAATCAATAAGAATGCATTATTTAAGAGGATTATTCTTCATGATTTTGAATTCAAAATTTGATTTTTAGAATATCTTTCAATAAGGAAGTGAACAAATCTTCGAATGAGTTATTCATTTGCACCAATAATAATTTTTTTTCTTTTCTTAATATTTTAAAATAAGATCTACTAATAATAAAAAAAGAAAAAAATCTTTAATCCTAATGTATTACTTATAAAAAATAATGTAAAATTCCAATTTAAAATATACCTAACATCCTATACTTACATCACAGGGTATGAAACATGTTCACGACATCAATAAATTATTCCCATGAGTAACATCCAAATTTAATTTAAGAGCTGGCTCAATAAATTACGCGTCGTACATTTTCAACAAAGTTATTCTTTAAATGAACCACATCGGATACTGTGAATTTCGTTTTATTATATTTTTCAAACTATACAAATTATATAAGGGAGTATCTCAGATTCAATAAAATTGTACGAAAAGACAAAATCTGAGAAGTGAGATATTATTATTTAAATAAGAATCTTCTTAATTAATGTCTTTAAGATATTGATTAAAAATAAAAAAATTCATTATAAAATTATTAAAAAAAATATTAGTATAAGTTTTTTATCTTTTAATAAAAATATTTTAATTTTAATTTTATTATCTTAAAATTTTCCTTTGAATAAAGATGGCGTGTAGGGCTCACCCAAAAGAAGCATGGGATGGGAAGCCTTCAATTTTAAATCCCCACCATACCCTTATTATTATAATCCTCCCATGTGTCTTTTCAACATTTTGGGTTTCATAAATGAAGAATTTATGTAAGTATAGTATTTACACTTTGGAATTTTGATTTTATTGTAGCATGGGTGGGGTCCTGTCTGGACAAAGCAATCAGTGCTTGCCGTTGCTGAAACGGAACAGAAGCATATTACTACTCCCTACTACGTTCTGTTCTGCATCTCTCTTTAACCATTATTCCACCGTGCCTTCAATTCACTTTTATTAGGGTTTTTCTTCTTTTCAGTTGAAGCTGCTGCGTCAATGTGCCATTCTCTCTTCACCTTTGCTTCCACTTGCAGCTGCCGATCGCACCGTGTTTGCTTCATTTTAATGTTAACTCATTAAACCAATACGTATGCATATGTGCAACACACATTCCCTATCTCTGGTAACACTGTTTGTTTATACCGTACATTTCTGCAACTCTGAACTCAGATTTCAACTTTTTTTTTTTCTTTTGCGGTTTGAGTTGTTTTACTTTTCAGCTGCTCTGGATTTTAGTATATGAAAAACTAGATTTTAATTATTATTCAACCACGAGCCACCTATGTGTGTATGAATATTTTATTTTATTTTTAATTCTTTTGGTGTGTTTTGGTATTGGGACCAGTTTTTGGGGAAGGAGATGGATCCTAAATTCATAGGACCACTCCTTCCTTTCGTGATAGGGTAATGTGCTTATGGACAATGACAAAAAAAACTGGGTTACGGATTCGCCTGGCTCTGCATTTCTCCTGATCTGTTGAATGATTAGTTACTTGAACACTTAAAGACAAGAGAATGGTTCCCTCTCCCTTTATTTCGTTTATTTTTTAGGGGGTGGGGGTTGAGGGGATGGCTTCAATGGTTTAAAGAATGACAAAGGACCTTGATTTGGGTATTTCTACTTGAGTGTGGCGTACAATTAGTAAGAAATGTTGTTATGAACAGAAGCATTTGCATAAAAAATTATAAATGGCTACAAAAATTGTCGTGTTTATCTCAACTTGAATATATTGTTATTTGTTCCTAATTGTTTGCTTATTTGGGTTTATTTGGTTGGGGAGGGTATTTGTGGGAGTTGGGAGGTGGAGGAATGAAAAGAAAATGAAGGGGAAGAGAAAATAATGGGATTAAGGGAGGTTATGTAATAAGTTTCTTTATATACTTATTTCGATCTCACTTTATCTGTTTATTTTTTTTGGTAAGCCTCACATTATCTGTTAACTTAGTTTTCTTTCCTGTTGCTTACTTAAATTACATTTTTCATATTACATTTTTGGTATTCTGACGCTTTTAAATGTTGGCCATTATAGCAGGGTTTCAAATGGCATATAGCTGGTAAAAAGAGTGGATGTACCATTCAGACTTCAATTTTGATTTGACCAAAGAATGGTTTGGATGCTGGGTTCTCTTTCCTTGAATTGTGATCTTATGGTGTCTGATTCACAATACGTGAAATGAACTAGTGAGTAGTGAGTTGATAACTGAGAATCAACGTTTATGTGTTACCTCTACTATGAGAAAGTCAAGTTAGCTGAGCAGTTTGTCTTGTAATGGGTTCATTCTCTGGCACTTGTGAAATAGTTGAAGCAAGGGAGGAGCTAAATACAAGGAAAGCTCCTGGGGTTTATCGGTCCAGTTCTGAGTGTAGCACGTCTGAGAAAAATCAGAAACTTTCGGTGCTGAAATTGGGATACAAGGATGATCTAGATGATGACATCAAGAAGCTTTTTGAATCAATTGCTCTTAAATCTTCATCAAGTGATTTGAGCCTTTTCCAAGATGGTACAAGTCCTAGGCTGAAAAGTGCATTAAAAAAGCCAATTACAATGGGTGTTCCTCGGTCCCCAAGAGTTGGGACTTCTGAGCCCACTAATTTGAAGCAAGCATTAAGAGACCTTTGTATATCTAAGGCATCAGAAATGGCTGCTATGAAACGATTATCAAAGTCAACAACAGCTTCTCCAAGATTATCTGAAGTTGGGAAGATACAGACATTGTACAATTCAGTTGTAGATGAAACCAGTCGATCTGGGTCTTCCTTTGTTGAGAGCAAGGGGCGTCAAATTGAAATATCTCGTGTGCCAGAAAAAGGCAAATCCCTTTCCTTGGACAAAACCTCTCAATCTTATCAAACTTCCCAAATTGCATCGTCGAGCCGAAACATTCATTCTTCTCGGGAAATTGCTGTTGCAACTACTAAATATGATGCTGGGACTTCATTGATACAAAGTGATTTGGCAGGCTCGTCAAGTAAAGTTGGGATTCAATCACAACGAGTGGTACCTGTTGAAACAGAAGAACAAGCATCTGCCTCTTCTCCCTCTCTTTATAATACATCTGGAAGCAAATCAGAGGTGCCCAAAAATGCTTCTTCCCCTAAAAAGTTGGGAAATAAAACATCTTTCTCAAATACTGGGAAGAAAGGTAGGTTGCAAACAGTATCTTCATCTACTTCTGTAAATGGAAACAGAGATAACAAACCGCCACGCCATCCCCCCCGCACTGTTAAATCGGTCATCAAGAACAAGAATCTGAGTAAGAAGAAACAAAAGGAGGATTCATGTTCTACTTTATGTGGTCCTACACCCAATGAAGTTAATAAGCCAGTTCCTGGTACACCTCGGCTAATTTGTGAGAGATGTAGGTGTGCTTTGAAAAATACTAGTGAAGAAAAAAAACCAAGATATTGTGGCATTGAACTCTACCAGTCCTGAAAATGGAGTAAACTTGAGTAATGTGCACGCTGGTTCAAATAAACCTGGTTTGGTGTCAAGTAGTGTTAATAAAAGCAAAACAGTTGCAAAAGTGAAGAACACCAAGTTGAAAGAGCAAATTGAATTTTCTCAAAGTTCAAAGAGTAGTCAAGGTGAGTACAGTAGTAGTACAAGTACTAGTGATGAGAGCAATGTAAGTGGTTCAAGTCGTAGCACTAGGCCTCACATGTCAAAGGATGTCAGGTGGGCAGCCATACGACATGCTCAAGTGCAGCATGGAGTCTTGGGCTTGAGACACTTCAATCTTTTAAAGAAACTTGGTTGTGGAGACATTGGGACTGTATATCTTGCGGAACTAATTGGCACTAGCTGCTTGTTTGCTATTAAGGTCATGGACAATGAATTTTTGGAAAGAAGAAAGAAGATGCCTAGGGCTCAAACGGAAAGAGAAATATTAAGGATCCTGGATCATCCTTTTCTTCCCACAATGTATGCACAATTTACATCAGATAATCTATCGTGTCTGGTCATGGAGTATTGTCCAGGTGGAGATCTTCATGTTCTACGGCAGAAGCAGCTTGGTAGATATTTCTCGGAGCCAGCAACAAGGTAAGATACCAAGAGCAAGTGTCTAATGATATATTAGCATTTTATTTTCTGTTCGGTCTGAAGTTATATGCAACCACCCCCCCTACTGGAACTACCCGTAATAATGAACTTGCAAAATTAATCTGTTTATCATAAAGGGATTCGTTGTTGCTCAGGTATTTCCTGGTATAAACAAATATATCTAATTTTGCTTAATTATTCTTACAATGCTTGTGCTCATTCTCATTTTGTCGTGCATGTATGTTATTATCTGGTGTATTCGATAGGTTTTGCACATGTTTCTTCTGCATAGTATATACTTTATTGCTGCACTATAGTGAATATGATTCTTATTAAGTTGCTGCATAAATTAAGAACACTTCTGCATCGTAGTGGCTTGTTTAACCAGTAGAATCTATTTCCCTGTAAATCATACTAGTTATGAAATAAAGTTAGTAGTTTTTTTTCACTTTGATTGTGCTTCATGTTTAACAAGGCTTTTACTGCTATGTTCTCTGTCTGGTGCAACTTGGCTGTGCAATATACGTCACATATTTCTTTTGCCCATGATTCAGCCAAAAATGTAATATTTCCCCTGTATCCACCTACTAAATCTCCAGCCTCTTACTGCCACTGTACCCTGTATTTCTAAAACCTTGCAGTATTCTCCACTAGCCTGCCCTCTGTTATTGATTGCCTTTTCTTTAGCATTGACAAAGGAGGTATTGTTTGAATTACTTATTATTTTGCTAATAATTTCTTTCCACACAATATAGTGGAAGCATCACTTGCCTGTTTCTGAATCTTGCGTACATGTATCTTGCAGGTTTTATGTTGCTGAAGTTCTCCTTGCTTTGGAGTACTTGCACATGCTTGGAGTTGTTTACCGTGATTTGAAACCGGAAAACATTCTTGTTCGGGAAGATGGCCACATTATGCTCACAGATTTTGATCTGTCCCTGAGGTGTGCTGTTAGCCCAGTGCTTCTGAAATCCTCTTCTGATGTTGACCCTGCAAAAATTTCTGGTGTAAGTGCACAAGCAAGTTGCATTGAGCCATTCTGCATTGAACCATCTTGTCAAGTTCCATGCTTCAGCCCAAGATTGCTGCCCGCCACTGCAAAAGCAAGGAAACTAAAAGTTGATCTTGCAGCCCAGGTCAGATTATTGCCACAGCTTGTGGCCGAGCCCACTGATGCAAGATCAAACTCATTTGTTGGCACACATGAATACTTGGCTCCTGAGATCATCAAAGAAGAGGGACATGGAGCTGCAGTTGACTGGTGGACATTTGGTGTTTTTCTCTACGAACTTTTGTACGGTAGAACACCCTTTAAAGGTTCAAACAATGAAGAAACATTGGCCAACGTAGTGTTGCAGGGTCTTCAATTCCCCGAGCACCCAAATGTTAGTTTCCAAGCAAAGGATCTGATTAGAGGATTGTTGGTTAAAGAGCCTGAAAACCGTTTGGGTTCAGAGAAAGGGGCTGCCGAGATTAAACAGCATCCCTTCTTCGAGGGCCTTAACTGGGCCTTAATTCGTTGTGCTATGCCTCCAGAACTTCCAGACTTCTATGATTTTGGAGTTTCAGACATGATGAACTCACAGTGCAAGGGTGCTAAGTACTTAGAGTGTAAAGTAGGAGAGCATGTAGAATTCGAGTTGTTTTGAAGACATTGCTTTCTATCAAGAATGGCATTCATGTTATGGATTCCCATATTTATGGCTCCATGTCGGTGCCAAGATGTATCTTATATGTAAGCTTAAAGCCGAATAGTCTATGTTACAAATAAGTTTTGTAGCATGGTATCTTGCATTAGGAAGTTAGGCACTAGGAGGTTCATGTTATATGGCAACTTGACGGTTAATGGAAAAACAAATATTCTCGAGAATAAAAAAGCCCCATTTCCCGTGTCTTGTCTAGAGGGCAATAGGAGATCCTGCTACGTTAACCTGAGACTCGAATGGATTGAGACAGAATTAGATCCTTTCCGTTACATGAGTCCTGAGATGCAATTGCTTATCAAAATATAAGTTCATTGAATAGAGCAGGTAGCCAAATTTTTAGTCACCATTTTTTGTTTCACTTTGAAAAAGAACAAATTCTAACCTTAATAGAAAAAATGATAGCGGTAGAGCTTCAAATCTCCGTTGTCAATAACACAAGATCTCAAGAGCTAGTTGGAATGTTTCTAATAATTTCCCATATTCATAAATTACAAAGAAATTGGCGCATCATTTGTTTGCAATGAATTACAAAGAAATGAAATGCATACATAGGATCAAACAAGCCAGGGTGAACAGAAAGCTAGGTTATTGAGAGAAAAGATCTAACTTCATCTTACTATAATACATGAATTCTGTTCCTAGTAGGTGTGAAACTTGGAAGGAACCTTGTTTTTTTTTAGTTTTCTTAAAAAAACTATAACAAAAAAGAAATAAAAAATGATTTTATATTAAGAAAAAAATTTATAGTAGAAGATTTAATTATTGTGTTAAATTTATTTATTTATTTTAATTTTTTTAACTCATCTAAATAAACATAGATACTTTTTTTTTGGAAGTAAAATATTCTATAACTAAAAATAATCACGAGACTCATTTTCCTGATCATTGTCTTTTTCAACAAAAGCTCTTTCCCACGCATCATTATGAAATTAAATCTCTCTCACCATGTTTAACCACCCAGTCATCTACCGAACTGGATCTTGGTGGTATTTATTTATTTCTATCCATTAATTCATACTTTTGCTGATTGTTAAATAGACTCTGCTTTGCTACCAAAATAAACTGCGATTTTATTTATGGCGGCAACGTTACGTGTTTCAATTTAGTTTCTTTACCACAAACCAAACAGCACCACCGAAGTGATTGACTGCCTACTCACCATGGAGGTCTCAGACGACGACGACGAACACGTTATCCTGCTTTGCACTAACACTGATCCGATCGAAACAACGGAAACCCTGAACGACGAGATTCTCGTGTCCACCACCGATATCCTCGCTTGGGATCTACCTATGATTCTCACTTTTCCAACGATTAAAGTTCAGGGACATCGCAATAGGTTCGTCACTTTCCTTCCCTTTATAAGATTTTCTCATTCAATTCTATTTAAGTGACGGTTGATTAATTTGCAATTGCTTTCATTACAGGCTCATTGAACAATCTCTGTATTTCCGTGGCCTCCTCAGCGGGAGCTTCAGGTACAAAATATTTTAACCTTACACCTTGTTTTTTATTTTTTTTCTAGTAAACTACCATTTTAGTATTAACACTCTCACATTAGTCTTTGAAACTAAGAAATTTTTAAATGTCTCTGAAAGAGCAATTTGTCAATCACATTAGTCCAAAATTAAAAAATATTGTCCCACTAATATAGGGGCTAAAATGACAATAAGTGGTCAAGTCAAGGAACCTAGATACCCAGAAAATTCAGGAACTTATTTGAAATTTCCTTAGTTTCAACTTTCAAGACTAATATGACTGCGCGATATACTTTCATGAACCAAAATGGTAGTTTACTCTTGTTTTTCTCTTTTCCTTGTCATCATGTTTAATTTAAATTTAAATTGAAGTTGCGAACTTGCATGAATACGCTTCGGCTTCTTATTACTCCTACAGTGAATCATGCTTGGGCTCTGTCACTATCAATTGGAATGTGAGCGAATTTATGCAAATTCTTAAGCATGTGTATGGCTGCGTATTGGATATTACGCTGGATAATTTCCTTCCTCTTTATGAGGTACATTTTTTTAAAAAACTTTTTAGTTTAACACTGTTGATACAAGTGGAGCTGCCACATTGGTCAGGCAATTTGTTTGGATTCTTATGTTATTTGAGAACTTCAAATTTGTAAATAATGTTGTATTTGTCATTTTGACAGTCTATTGGCTCATGCTGCTTGTGTTTTTGTTGTATGTCTCAGGGTGCACTTTTTAATTATTTGTCTTCCTTCAAGAACATTACTTATGTTTGTTATATGTTGTTTATTTAGAAAAAGAAAGCAAAATTTCATTTTTTTAGAAAAGAGAAAATTTTATATTTTTTAGGTCGACAAGAGATTTTTCTTCACTCCTACGTATCCTTAAGTGCAATGAGAAATTAGACTTACGTAGTTCTTTGGTAGAAAACGTGTGTTGGGTTGACTTTATCTTTTTCGAAAGATTTGTTTTAATTGTGCAACTAAGAGTAGTTAAGGCATTGGATATTGAAATGACGTTGAATTTTGAGAAAAAAGTAGAGAGAATCACTTAAGACATTGGACTTGAAGAGATCTCGAGTAATGTGTAATTTTTGTGAGGAAAAAAGATAATTAGTGATAATTTATTTGAGTATTTTTAGATTATTTTTTTAAGAAAAGATTTTGGGTTTGCGATAAACTCCGTGAAGTCAAGCAAGTCGGGGACCCAACATGACATTCACAAAATTTATCTACACATTATTGAAACACCATAAAGAGAGTCGGAGACCCAACATAGAGTGTACGCGTAAAGGATGGAGGTGTGACTTGTAATATTTATAAAAAAAAAGGTGTAGGTATAAATGATTAGCTGTATTTATTTAACAAACATAACAAGAAAATGGGTCAACCCAAAAAAGAGTGTAGGTATAAAATATGGGTGTGTGACTAGTAGTATTTATTTAACAAGAAAACGACCAAACCCAAAGGTAAGGTGGTGTATGTATGAAATAGAAGGGTGTAAACAATAACATTTATTTGTTGAAACCCTAATATTAAGGAAGTGTAGGTATGAAAAGGAGGATGTAAACAGTAACATTTATTTTGTTCAAAATGGACCAGGTCAAAATATAAGGGGGTGTAGGTATGGAAACAAAAGATTCAAATAGTATAAATAAAGTTTTTTTTTTGTTGCTAAGATTGGAACCGAATCAGAGAGACCCGACCCAACCCGCAAGTAAAAACAAGGTTGGTAAACCCCTATTGTCACAACAGCCAAAACGACACGGGAAAGGGCAATGAGCCTCCATGGAGGAGGCATGACCCCCTGACGCATCCGGTGTAGGGACTTGGAGGCACGAGGCTGGTGCGGGGGGGGACGGGGAAGTGGCGCGGTGGCGGTAAAAACGAAAAAAAAAATGAAGAGAAGAGAGGGAATGAAGAAGGGAGAGGGAAGGAAGAAAGGAACTTCTTTGCACCACCTCGAGCCACCACGATAAGGTCAGAGGTGGCTCTCAAGGCTTTCACCGATGTCCAAGGTGTTTGCCAACGAGATGAAACGAAAAGAAACAGACAAAATAAAACAAAAAAAATGAAGAAGAAGAGAGAGAAAGAGAGGAAATGGAGAGAATGAGGATACCTGAGAGACCCCTCTTTCACCTCTAGCCATGCTGCCAAATGGCGGTGCTTGATTGATCTATTTTCTTTCCTTGGAATCTGTGTCTCGTCTGTAATGCACAAACTTTTCCTTTTCTTTTATCTGTGCTTATTCTGATCTAATGAGTTCTAAAAGAGCTCATTAGGTCCCTTTGAAGCTTTTTTTTTCATTTTGTTTTATTATTCATTTTGTTTTTTAGATCTTGACAGAATTAGAGTTTAACAACAATTTGACTAATTTTTTGTAAAATGGCTTCATTTAGTACTATGCAAGTTTTAGACTCTAATGTTATGGTATATTAACGGTGAGTTGCATCTTTCTGATGCACTTCTACTCTGGCTTGAAAGTAACACTGAAAATTTGGAGAGGCCAAGCAAAGCTGAAGAGAACTGCAATGGAATTTTGAAACAAGTGAGGTTATATATCTCATTATTTGATATAAAGGCCTCAAATCCATTCTATAATGGAAACAATTTTCAGAAAATATTGGCATATGGAGTCATACCAAATTGCCAAATCCTATTTTTTTCCATCTTCTAAACAAAAGGATATCACTTCATCATGTTACTGAAACCAGAATGTTGTCAGCAATATGTATTGCTATTTATGGGCAAGGTTACTTTTTTATACTGTAGGGTAAAGAAGGAAAAGGAAAAATTAGTAATATGAATAATTGTGAATTTGTGAGATCTTATGATGGATAAGAAAAATACAAACCTAATTTTCCTATTAATACTAATTAATCTAGGTCAAATACTTAGTACAAACTTACTGCCAAGTCAAATAGTAAGTGATAACTGCCATATTTTACTACGAAAGAACCATATTCATGAAATATGATATGATTATTACACAATTGTCCCATTCAACTGTCACATATATATATTGAGTAAATTACACTAACACTTATTGTCATTGCTTGAGATTGCACATAGCTTCCTGCTTTTTTAACCTTTACAACAACCTCCATTATAGGGGTACACAGTGTAATGTTAATTTTTGAAACAATTAAGGGATGTCAATGTAACGTTTTTCAAACAATTAAGAGGAGTTAGTCTTAGTGTAAGAGTTAAAAAAAGATGGGTATCAGAAGAAATTTAACGAAACCTCAAGGGGGAGTCAATGTAATTTACTTGTAGGATTTTAGAATAGAAGGGTGGTTTGTGCCCATTATTGCAATGTAATTTAACCTCATAAAAACATTTTCCAAAAATATATTAAGATTGTGTTGGTGTAAAGATTATTTACTAATGCATACAGATGATAACAAACATTGGCAAAAACTAAGAGGGTTCAATAGTGCAACTGGCTCCTTTCACTGCCTCGCCTCCAATGCTTACTCTGAAATGATGCCCTAATGTTTCCAGTCTCCTCCTCTTCTAATACCACTTGCGTATACATAGTTATCCCACGATACACACAGTTAAACCTTCCTCAAACATACTGTTAAAAATCAAATATGGATAAATTAGAATAATAATTCCTCTTTTATTCATCCATTGACTCCATTCTCTTTTCATATATTTCCTCTATATATAAGAGAGAGTTTCAACAAACTTCTAATAATACGGAATAATAACAAACTGATCTAATCTTAATTTCTATTCAAATATAATAATAACAAAATGTAACAACCTAACAAATCCTAACAATAATTTGAAATTTAAATTACATAATTCAACACTCCCTTTCAAGTTGACGCATGAATATCGGTCATGCCCAACTTGCTAATTGTTTCTTCAAACACTCTTCTAGGAATGACTTTGATCAGCAATAGGTTCAGGAGGTGCTTCAGGATAGTCCGCAGCAGGTGTTTCGGTTATGTGAGGTAGAAAAAGAACTGAGATACGATAAGGGATTCAGAACAATCATATGTTCAGATCAATAGACTTCAGGGCTGGTCTGTGAAAGATTCAGAACAATGCAACTGACTTCACATCAATGACCTTCAAATGGAATACGTACAAGGAGAATTGCTCCAGCAAATCAAGAACCATCAAGAGTATAAGCTAAACAATGCTTAACCACTTAAGACAAAAGTAACCAAGGCTTAACCATCTATGGCAGAAGCTAAAACAGTATTTAACCACCATGGATAGAAGCAAACAAAGGAACAGTGCTTAGCCACCACACATGGCAGAAGCTACAATCATCAAAACAAGCCTAAAAGGAAGAAGCACGAGCAAGGACGAAATTGCGAATCAGAAATAGGATCACAAACAGAGACAATAGATGCAAAAACCACGAACAGAAGCTTGAATCAGGAACAAGATGCACGATTAGTGCAAAAAATTGATTCAAGTCGAGACCAAAGACACAAAGATTATGCGGGACAAGATGAAGTTTATGATTATAATAATCATAATTTGTAGAGGGATTGGAGAAGGTAAAGGTTAAGACAGAGATAGATGGTTGAGTATTTCAGAATCAGAATATTTGGGAATGTGAAAAAGAAAGCTAAGAGAATCTTATGGCAGTGGAAAATAATTTTTTTTTCATAGAAGATACCATGATTCTCATTCATGGAGGAAACCATGATTTTGATTCATGGAGAGAACCATGACTTTGATTCATGGAAGAAACCATTGTTCTGATACCATGTTAAAAATCATATATGGATAAATTGGAATAATAATTCCTCTTTTATTCATTCATTGACTCCATTCTCTATTCATATATTTCCTCTATATATAAGAGAGAGTTTTAACAAAATACTAATAATACAAAATAATAACAAACTGATTTAATCTTAATTCCTATTTAAATATAATAATAACAAAATGTAACAATCTAATAAATCCTAACAATAATTTAAAATTTAAATTACACAATTCAACACATATATCAAACACATATACTTTAGTAAGTTAACCAAGTTGCTGAGTGTTTCTCTTCCCAAAACACGTGCATGATTTGCAAGTTGCATTTCTCAACTTCTCTGGAGTCCAACCTTATTGAGAAGAGATCTTTCTCGAAGAGATTCCTTTAGATAAAGACAATTCACAATTAAGAGTTACGTGGAAAGTTTTATTACATCTCCAAGAAAACTATACAATATAATTACGTAGCTCAAATTTTTAAATGCATTATATACACTTGATGATGGCAAAAACGAATGTATTGTAAATTATTTAGGGGTATGGAATCTTTTATTGACTATAGACGATAATGATTGATTAGTTGCAATCCACTCGCTCCGGTGAACTATGATATGTTGGGTTTTGAATATTTGGTTCCGATTGAAGGAAGGAAGAGAAAAATACTCTGCATGTGGTTCAAAGTATCTGCTACATGTACCATTAATAATACGGAACAAAATTGAACAAATACGTCTAAATAAAGGGACAACTAAAATCGCATTATAAATTATTATAGTAATGCACAAGTGTCAACTCTTGCATGAGTTACATCATCGCTTAGCAAATCAAGCGACATTGCAAATGTCAAGTCTTTAAGTACCCCCCCAGAAAAGGTTAAGTATTTAAAATTTAGCATCAGGATTGAATAGTGGGCGGTTCCATTACAGACGGAACAAGAAAATATAATTATTAATGAAAAATCAATAAATTTTAATATATACAAATATTTTCTCATGTACACACTTTTTTTAATTGATTATATGATCATTAACTTAATCTTATTTAATTTATCTATGTATCATTATATGATTTAGATTTTTTTTTTGGCAGCATATGATTTAGATTTATCATCCACACATTCTTAATTTTTTTCCCTACCATTCTTTATCATATTATTCATTGTAGTTTACACTGTTCTCTCTTATTAAAATTGTTATAGGAATATCAAATGAAAATAACATTACTCTTTATCAAATATTTTGTAAAAATTTGTTTTGGACATTATAATTCCATTTTAATATGGCTACTCTCTACTTACATCTCCCCTAATTCAAAATGAGTGGAATAGGAAGAACTATATTTTAAACACATTTCAGCATGTATTATATCTTTTACTTCTTTTTGCTCCTCCCTTATCTCTCACTAGTATATGCATCTATAAATTAAGTGTATACCGCCTCATTGTCCTATGTTGATATTAATGAATGAAAAAAGAGATATCTTATTCAACTAAAAAATAAGGTAGGATAATTATAAAGAACTTGAAAGAAAAGGAATCAAATAGCAGAGGCCATGTATCTTCGAAAAAGTAGAAACACAATTAGGCATGTTGCTCCGCATTGTGATTCCAATTCCAGCATTATTTTTGATAATCATCGTAGTATAGCTAGGGCCATGTTCTTGCAAGAAGTGATATATCATGCTGTCTACAAAAAACGGGAAACACGAGCAAAAAAATGATCCTCTATATATAACAAACGCTCGTTTTGCTATTTTTGGGGAATCTGACGAAGAGATCGCTTTGGCATCTTTATAAACCTTATATTATTATTGTTTGGGTTAATATAATAGACATCAGTAAGGGAATATCCTCTGAAGGTACGTTTGTCATTGTCACATTAGTAATTGATTAATACTGCTAAGTGCTAACATATCTACTCTAACTAATAATTAATAGATAATCTGAGCAAGCACAGCCTGTGGGAGCAGGTTAACTGACGTGAAACTGTAGACAAAATAAATATTTTTCTTAGAAGACAGATCCATTAAGCCATGTTTATAAGCCGCGCTAACTGACCAATCATACCAAAAATTGAATCAAACAGTAAAAAATATGCAATTTTTTCTGTCTTTTTTTTTCTTTTATATAGTCTAAACCATAGTGAGTTATAAAATATAACAACCTTACAAGTATCAACAGATATATACTTGGAATACTTGGAACATAATTACTTCCATATATATATATATACCAATCAGATGAAAAAAAAAATGCAACCCAAGCTATTTGAATTTTGAAGTTTCCAACTAAAAATTCCACGTGAGGAGTTGACAAGCTCAACGAAAACCTTCTTCCATTGAGCATGGGAATTTAACTTTCGAGCATATGCTTCCACGGACAGTTGGAACGTAACTTTCTCATCACCCTTATATATACACACAAATTTCCTCTCACACCACTCAAAATTTCCGCCAACTACTTGCAAACTTGAGTCCCCTCAACCAATCCGAAAAGAATTCCAACACACTGCATGCTATTATGTTACATACATACACGTAACTTGCTATACTATATTCATCCACAAGTATCTCAGTGTGGTTGATACCAATGGCGTCGGCACTGACGGGGGATGATTTGGCCGTATCATCGAGCAGTCGCCGGAGCTGGACGACGGCGAGTTTCAGGGATGCATGGACGGCGGCACCGGACGTGTTCAACTTAAGCGGCCGCCACGCGCACGAGGACGACGAGGAAGAGCTCAAATGGGCTGCCATAGACCGCTTGCCAACTTTTGAACGCATGAGAAAAGGCGTCCTCAAGCATGTGCTTGACGATGGACATGTGGTGCTCGATGAAGTCGATGTTTCCAACCTTTGTTTACATGACAAGAAGCTCTTAATCGACAGCATACTTAAGATTGTCGAGGAAGACAATGAAAAATTCCTACGGAGACTTAGAAATAGAGTTGATACGTAAGTGCTTAGTATTTCTACTCTATTTACTTATCACCGTTTCTCTTTAGTCTTTATTATTATTACTATTGTTACCCACCGGAGCGGAGAACTTAGTTGCATCTTCATAATATGTACTATTCGGCTAAAAAACATGATTGAGCTCTGTGTGTGTTCGTACCAAAAAACTATCACTATTTACTACTATTATTTTTCTGACATGGTTTGTGTTTGTTATATTGCAGAGTAGGGATTGAAATTCCGAAGATTGAAGTTCGGTGCGAGAATTTATCCGTGGAGGGTGATGTGCTTGTTGGGAGTAGAGCACTTCCTACCCTGCTTAATGCTACTCTCAATGCTTTTGAGGTACTTGTTTTGTTTGTTATTGAAGAATCTTGATTTCAGATTCAAAGCAAGATGATTCATGTATCAGATTTCACTGAGTATATGATTTTTAGTTGAATTTGAGACTGCTACTGCTTCTATATATACTAATGCTTTGTCTGATTCTTTTGCTTAAACCGAAGAGTGTTCTGGGAATGTTTCGCCTTGCACCATCCAAGAAGAGGGAAATCCAGATTCTTAAAGATGTTAGTGGAATCGTTAAACCCTCAAGGTAGTCCCATCAAAAGTTTCACCAGAATAACTAAAGAAAAATGTTATTAGTAGTTCTTAGAATTCTAATGATTATTGTTGGCCTATCATACAACCTGTTATTGGGTCATTATAGTACCATATCTATTCCTGTAAACTTTATGTTTAAAATGTCTAGTCCTCGGTCTAAGGGGATGTGTATATAAGTGACATGCAAACCTCACACCATGAGTTGTTGGGGTTGAGAAGTTAAGTTCAAAACTCAAATTTTAATTGTAGTTTCAAAGATGGATGGATCTTGGTTGCGCTGATTTTGTAACTGTTTTTTCTGGAAAGTCAAGTTCTGCAAAAGGGAAAATTACTTGTATGCATTCTTTCATTTGTTGAGGAAGTTGACTCCCAGTTGTATTCGACAAATTTATGATTTTTATGGTGTTTGACTTATTTTATTTATTGTGGTACTCTCAGGATGACTCTCCTTTTGGGTCCTCCATCTTCAGGGAAAACAAAATTGCTTTTGGCGCTTGCAGGGAAACTTGATCGTGATTTAAGGGTTTGTTCTCATTTTTTGCTTATAAATCAGTTTACTTCAATCATATCTCCTCATCATCATATGTGTATTTTGTTTAATAACAAAGTGAGCTTTATGTTGAGATGTGATCAGGTGTCTGGGAGGATCACTTACTGTGGCCATGAGCTAAATGAATTTGTTCCACAAAAAACCTGTGCCTATATTAGTCAACATGACATTCACTATGGAGAAATGACAGTGAGAGAGACGTTAGATTTTTCAGGACGTTGTCTAGGTGTTGGTACTAGGTATGAAGCATTAGTGGAACTGTCAAGAAGGGAGAGAGAAGCAGGAATAAAGCCAGACCCTGAGATTGATGCATTCATGAAGGCTATAGCATTGTCAGGTCAAAAAACCAATTTGGTTACTGATTATGTACTCAAGGTTGGTGTCTCTCTTTGTCTCTATTCAAATTATATAAATGTTACTTATATGCTTCTAATTTATTCACTTTGAACTTAAGCTGTCCTCTATTATATTATGACAGATACTTGGATTGGATATTTGTGCCGACATTGTGGTTGGAGATGAGATGAGAAGAGGCATCTCTGGTGGACAGAAGAAGCGAGTAACAACAGGTTAATATTTTATTTAGTGTATGCATAACCAATAAACCAAAGTTTTAATATCACACATCAATTCCACATATACATACATATATATATATATATATATATATATTCAAATAAAAATAATAAAGTACTAACTATAAGGCTGGCTACTTGTGGTACATAATCTTATAACAACCAAGAACCTTTTCATCTAATGACTTGTAAATAAGCATTTGTAATTATCTATTAGTTATAAAATCTGCTTTAATTGTAACTGAATGTAGGGGAGATGCTGGTAGGACCGGCAAAGGCACTATTTATGGATGAAATATCAACAGGATTAGACAGTTCCACCACCTTTCAGATATGCAAGTTCATGAGGCAAATGGTTCATATAATGGATGTAACCATGGTGATTTCGCTTCTACAACCCGCACCAGAGACATTTGAACTCTTTGATGACATTATCCTACTTTCAGAAGGTCAAATTGTATATCAAGGTCCACGTGAAAATGGGTTAGAGTTCTTTGAACACATGGGTTTCAAGTGTCCTGAGAGAAAAGGAGTTGCGGATTTTTTACAAGAAGTAACATCCAAGAAAGACCAGCAACAATATTGGTCTAGAAAAGATGAACCTTACAGATATGTTTCCGTTCCAGAATTTGTGCAAGCCTTTAGTTCATTTGACATAGGAGAGCAACTTTCCACTGAGCTTGGAGTTCCCTATGATAAGAGCCAAGCCCACCCAGCTGCCTTAGTGAAAGACAAGTATGGTATAACAAACTGGGAACTATTTAAGGCATGTTTTTCAAGAGAATGGCTACTCATGAAGCGAAGTTCTTTTGTTTATATATTCAAGACAACACAGATAACAATCATGTCTATTATTACCTTTACTGTGTTCCTTAGAACAGAAATGTCAGTGGGAACTGTTGAAGATGGACAAAAATTCTTTGGAGCATTATTCTTTACGCTAATAAACGTGATGTTTAATGGGATGGCAGAACTATCTATGACTGTTTTTAGGCTTCCTGTCTTTTACAAACAAAGGGATTTCAGGTTCTACCCTGCATGGGCATTTGGTTTGCCTATATGGCTTCTCAGGATCCCTCTGTCCATTATGGAATCAGGGATATGGATTGCCCTTACATATTACACCATAGGGTTTGCTCCTTCTGCTAGTAGGTAATTAATGAGTTTACAATTAGGCACTGGAAAGCAACTTAAGCCAACTTTCCAATGTATTTCTTCCTTTCTTTTTGGGCTATGATTGTTTTAACTTTCTTTTTATAGGCTAGAATGATAACAATTTCTTAATTCACAATTGTCACTTTGTTTCATCAGATTTTTCCGGCAATTCTTGGCATTATTTGGCATTCATCAGATGGCTCTCTCTTTATTTCGGTTCCTTGCTGCAGCTGGTAGAACACTAGTTGTTGCTAATACACTGGGTACCTTGTCCCTGCAATTGGTATTTGTGCTAGGAGGTTTTGTTATTGCCAAAGGTAAGTCGTTGATCACTTTTTGATTTTTTATAGATCTTTTTGTTTAAGGAAGCCTTAATAAGATCATAATGTTAAGTTTTTCTTATTCTTCTTTTATTGTCATATTTTATATAGTTCAAACAAATACTTTGTGCAACATATTTTCTTTTGGTGTTTGTAGATGACATTATGCCATGGATGATGTGGGGCTATTATCTATCTCCTATGATGTATGGTCAGAATGCCATAGTAATGAATGAATTCTTAGATAAAAGATGGAGTAAAGTAAGAAATCAATTTCTCTTAGTTTTTTTTTAAATACTAGCACACAGCAAGATAAATTTGTTTCAAGCGTTAGTTACTTCTATTCTATGAACTTCAAGCATTGTTAAACATCGTTTTATCTTTTACAGCCAAATACAGACCCTAGAATTAATGCACCTACAGTTGGAAAGGTGCTTCTCAAATCTAGAGGCTTCTATACAGAAGAATATTGGTTTTGGATCTGCATTGGAGCCTTGCTTGGGTTTTCTCTTCTCTTCAATCTCTTATTTATTGTTGCTTTAACTTATTTGAATCGTAAGTCATGTCCTTTTGATTTCCAAAGTCTTCAACTGAGTAAACTTTGCACCTTTGATTAAACGCTTTTAATGTCAAACCAAATTTTCAGCTTTGGGTGATTCAAAAGCAGTCATTGCCGATGAAGGTGACAAAAAGAATAACAACTCATCCTCTAGACAACATATTCTTGAAGGTTTTCAAACTTATCTACTTTTCCTTTATTTCTTGGTGATACAGAGTGCATCTCATTGTTATTTATCTAGGTAGTAAATAATCAGCAGCATTATTTTTTTATTAAAAAAAATGTTCACAGTAATTTAGTTGCTATAGTTTTATTAGTTTTTCAATACAATTATTTTCTTCACTTTGCTGTGACACTTTCAGAAAAATGTTAGTTGCATGCAGTTCTCATGCAATTCAATGACACCATTTCCTTTCATGCTGCTAATCCTTTTTGAAAAATAGCAGGTACAGACGTGGCAGTGAAAGAATCTTCAGAAATTGCTACTTCTTTGAACCAAGAACCAAGAAGGGGAATGGTTCTTCCATTTCAACCTCTTTCACTTGCATTCAATAATATTAGTTACTATGTAGATATGCCTGCAGTAAGTCTCTAAATCCTAGAAAGTGCTTTCATTTCTGCTTTTCTTACACTGGCATGTTATGATTACAAAAATTTCCTTCTTGCAGATGTCCTATCTGTCCCTATATGTTTGGTGTTGTAACATCACTCAATCATGTTAACCACCACTTTGAATTCACGAGAGCTTAGCTTTCTTGAATACATAACAGAATAAATATAAAAAATCTCTTGTTCAACTCTTAGGCCATGTAAATTGTTCTTGAAAAATTCAATGCTCTAATATGTTTATCAAAATTGTTAGAAAAAGTTAAATTTAATTCAAGCCTTTTTTTTTTCTTCATAGTAAATCTTCTGTTTTTTTTTTTCTTTTTTACTTCTATTACATCAGGAAATGAGGACTCGAGGAATCAATAAAGATCGACTTCAACTACTACAAGATGTTAGTGGTGCTTTTAGACCAGGAATTTTGACAGCACTTGTGGGTGTTAGTGGTGCTGGAAAGACAACCCTTATGGATGTATTAGCTGGAAGAAAAACAGGTGGATACATTGAAGGAAGTATTAGCATCTCAGGTTACCCAAAGAACCAAACAACATTTGCTCGTATCAGCGGTTATTGTGAACAAAATGACATCCATTCTCCACATGTTACTGTATATGAATCACTATTATTTTCAGCATGGCTTCGCCTTCCTTCAGATGTAAATTCACAAATGCGAAAGGTGTGTCGAGGACAAGCCTTGATATATTTTCTTGGCCATTATGAATAAAGTAAATTTTGATGCTAATATTTATAATTTTAATTTTGATTTGGTTATGCAGATGTTTGTTGAAGAAGTTATGGAGTTGGTTGAGCTTAACCAAATCAGAGATGCACTTGTGGGTCTTCCAGGAGTGGATGGTCTATCAACAGAACAAAGGAAAAGGCTTACTATTGCGGTAGAATTGGTTGCCAACCCTTCAATTATCTTCATGGATGAACCAACATCTGGCCTTGATGCTAGAGCTGCTGCTATTGTCATGCGAACTGTGAGAAATACAGTAGACACAGGGAGAACCGTTGTGTGCACAATTCATCAACCAAGCATAGACATTTTTGAAGCATTTGATGAGGTAAGTATGAACTCTATAGACTCTAGAGTTTCTCTGTTATTTCCTTTGGTTGATTATTGCATATAACTTTGTTTTTTTCCCCCTAACTGTAGCTTTTGTTGATGAAAAGAGGAGGACAAGTTATCTATGCTGGACCTCTTGGTCGTCACTCACACAAGCTAATAGAATATTTTGAAGTGAGTATTGAAGTTTTTCTATCGCTATATCCTGTTTAGACCTTAGTTTCATACATTGTGTACCATGGTCTGCTTATGATGTCATCAGCAAAATTTTCATATATTTATATTTGTTGCATTGGCACAGCGATAAAATTGTGTTTTGGTGATTTATTGGTCATGAGTTTGAATCCAGAAATAGTCTCTTTGCATATGTAAGGGTAAGGCTGCATACAATGTCCCTCTCCCTCATATATCTGTTGCACATATATGTCAGGGTATCCCAAGGGTTCCAAAAATCAAGGATGGTTATAATCCTGCCTCATGGATGCTTGATATCAGCTCTACTACAATGGAGGCTAATCTTGAGGTAGATTTTGCAGAGATTTATGCTAAGTCTACCCTCTACCGGTATGATTTTTCATGCTATGCTATGTTACTTTTTTGAATGCTTACAAGTTTATGCAACAAGACTTCTGTCTTTGTAAAACTCTTGTTTTCCTAGGAACTCAGATTAGAAAATAGAAAAAAGGAAAGAAAGATGAAATTTCTTGATTGTAAAAGAACAGAAAATAGGAGAGAGAACCCTCTTCCAAGAGTTTTCCCTTCACAAAGAGCTAATGCTCAATTTACAATGACACTAAATCTCCTCTCTCCTATCCTTCTTCCCCTATTTATATCTAATAAATCCCTCTAACTAACTAACTAAGTAACTCATTAATATTCTATCTTAACTAACTCATTAATAGTCTATCTTAACTAACTCTTCCTTCTCCTTAACTATTTCCTAACATGTTTTTTCTGTACTTTCTTCAGGAGGAATCAAGAACTTATTGAGGAGCTCAGTACCCCAGTACCAGATTCGGAGGACTTACACTTCCCAACCAAATATTCCCGATCGTTTTTTGTTCAGTGCAAAGCTAATTTCTGGAAACAATATTGGTCCTACTGGAGATATCCTCAGTATAATGCTGTCCGATTCTTCATGACAATTGTTGTGGGAGTAATGTTTGGTGTGATTTTCTGGAATAAAGCCAAAAAGACGTAAGTCATTGAACATTTGAACTTGTCTATAATTTTAAAGAGGCAGAAGGCTTTGTGTACCACTCTTACAATCATGTTTGGTGTTCTATTAAGTCACAGTCTTTCACATTAAAATTTGCATTCCAGTTATTATCCCATTTTGATGTTTGCTTGATAAATTTTATTGGCAGCCATAAACAACAAGATTTGATGAATCTTTTGGGAGCCATGTATGCGGCTATGCTTTTTCTTGGAGCCATGAATGCTTCATCAGTGCAACCAGTTGTTGCCATTGAAAGAACTATCTTCTATCGTGAAAGAGCAGCAGGGATGTACTCTGCATTGCCCTATGCATTTGGCCAGGTACAAAAGTAAAGAAAGAGTGACATAAAAACATTTGAAGTTTAGTTTATGCTGTTTCTGAAATGATAAATCTTCATTTGAAAATTTCTGTGGACAAAGGCCTTGTTCCAATGGAAAAGAAAGAAAATATATTCAAACTAAAGACGCTTCATTGATTATGCAGGTGGCAATAGAGGCAATTTATAATGCAATTCAAACAGCAATTTACTCTCTTATCCTTTACTCAATGATTGGGTTTGGTTGGAAGGCGACAAGCTTCTTTTGGTTCTACTACTATATATTAATGTGCTTTATGTACTTCACGTTGTATGGAATGATGATTGTAGCACTAACACCGGGTCACCAGGTTGCTGCAATTTGTATGTCCTTCTTCTTGAGTTTCTGGAACTTGTTCTCTGGCTTTATCATTCCTAGGACGGTATGTGATATTGTCATTTTGACATGTAATTCATAATTTAATTCTAAGAAATGTTATTCCTTCTTTTTTCCCTATTGAAGCTTATCTTATTCTCTTAAATGTTATGCAGCAAATTCCTGTGTGGTGGAGATGGTATTATTGGGCTTCTCCTGTTTCTTGGACACTATATGGCCTTATTACCTCACAACTGGGTGACAAAAATGCAGAATTGGAGATACCAGGTGCTGGAAGTATGGGATTGAAGGAATTCCTTAAACAAAACTTAGGTTTTGACTATGATTTCCTTCCAGTTGTTGCAGCTGCTCATGTAGGCTGGGTTATCCTCTTCATGTTCGTTTTTGCCTATGGCATCAAATTCTTGAATTTCCAAAGGAGATAGTCTCAGCAAAGTAATATATATATATATATATATATATATATATATATATATATATATATATATATATAATCAGTTTTAGGATTACGTGTAAATTTTTTATTTTCTTTTTTTATTTATTAGTATGTAGGAGTTCATGTGCTCATAGTGCTTCAGGAATCTCCACTTTGAGTAAGTCCTACCAATATGGATTAGGAAATGAGTATATGATTGTTGAGCAAGTAGTTACATGTGAAAGAACAGAAGTCACAACCTTTGAGATAATATGTGGCAAGCTTACAATTAATAGAGAGAATTTGTTTCACTTTTTTTTCACTTTTACTAATCTTTGTAAATTTGATCCTGCTCATTTGGAACACTTTTAAAAATTACCAACTTTATAAACATATTTTTTATCCATCAATATTAATTTATTAATTTTGTTAGAAATATCAATTTGAAAGATTTGAACATATAATTTTTTTTCTCTTTTCTTCTCTCATCCTTCTGCAATCACTGAATCAACTTTATGTATGTTTTTGTTTTCAAACATATTACTAAAATAAGGTTGTTTTAATGCTCAGTCAAAGTAAACAAAACAATGTTTTCATTTTTTTAAAATATTGAACAGAAGGTCCATATTTATTATTTATAGAATTGTTGTATTAAAAAAAACCTGAAGTTCATTTATTGTATTGATTTGAAAAACATAAAGCAAACTAGAAAAAATTAAAAAATTAAGAAAATATATAATATGATTTTTTGTTGCTTTGACTGCACAATCAATGTGTTAAACACAGTTGAATGAAACTAACGATCTTCATAACGGTGTCCAGTGAGTGAGTACATAAACAAGTAAACCGATAAAGATAAGTTCAAAAAAGTTACATGACACTACAGAATTATCATATAAGGCATAAAACTAATATAAATATACACATTTTCAAATAAAAAAATTAATGAATGCTGTGGAAATTAGGATTAGTCAATAGATACAATAAAATATTTTCATTATTTAAATTAATATGAAATAATTTTAGTAACACATTCTTCATTATTTAAAGATGTTAGTGGAATCATCAAACCATCAAGGTAGCCCATTAAAAATCTCATGAGAATATATTAACCGAAAATGTTATAAATTACTAATTTTAAAAGATGAATATATATTTTTTTAACAATTGTAGTTAGATCCTTAGTTACCAATGAGACATGAGTTATTCTTATAAGTTTTGATTATTTGGGTCAATTATAAAATTAAACTTCAATCTAAAACTAATCTATTTCTTCCAGAGTGTATTTTGTAGGAATTAAACCTTGATTTTCTCTCACAAACTTAATGTATATAATTGAACTATATTTATTGGAAGAATGATTTTTTCTTGTATTTATGATAATTTAGATTTTCTCTCAATATTGTTAACTAAACTATATTCATTGGATGAATGATTTTTTTTTGCATTCATGACAATTAGTTCCAGAAGAAAAATACATTTATTGACATCCAAAATAGGATTTTATTTTATTATTTATTTATTGACTGTTTTGACAGAATTTAATGACATTTAAGACTTATTCCTATATTTATTTATTTAACATTGCAATGTCAGGATGACCCTACTGCTAGGGCCTCCAGGTGCAGGAAAAACAACATTACATCTAGCACTTGGAGGGAAGCTTGACCCAGATTTAAAGGTTCGCTCTCATTTCATTTCATATTTTAGTTTGTTTAGTTCCAAACAATTTTCTTCTTCTTAGTTAGTTCTTATCATCTCACGTGTAATTTTTTTTTTTCACAACAAATTTATGCTATGATATGATTAGGTTTCAGGGAGAATAACTTATTGTGGCCATGAACTGAATGAATTTGTTGCTAGAAAAACTTGTGCCTATATTGGTCAACATGACCTTCACTATGGAGAAATGACGGTGAGAGAGACATTAGATTTTTCAGGACGTTGTCTAGGTACCGGCACAAGGTATGAAATGTTGGAAGAACTTTTACGAAGGGAGAAACAAGCAGGAATTAAACCGGATCCTGAGATCGATGCATTTATGAAGGCTACAGCCATATATGGTCAAAAAAACTAATTTGCAAACAGATTATGTTATTAAGGTTTGTAACTTTGTTGGCACAAGTACTTCATATTAGTTAGTGTTACTTCTATGTTTCAATCTATTTATTTTTTAGAATTAAATATAATTTTATCCTTAAAAATATAATGATTTTAATCTTAATTCCTGTAAAAAAATTCTTTAGTTTCTACTACTGATAAAAAAATTAATATAAGTTTTATAAGAATTAAAACAAACAAAGTTCATATTTTAAAGAATAAAAAACATTTTAAAATATATTTAAATTTATTTTTATTTACATTAATTTGTAACATTCCTTGACAGATACTTGGATTTGATATTTACGCTGACACTATGGTTGGTGATAACATGAGAAGGGGTGTCTCTGGTGGACAAAGGAAGCGTGTCACAACAGGTCAATTACATTACATACTTATTTTTTCACAAAGGGATAGAAAAAATAATAATTTAATTTATTGCTATGTCCTTAGAGTAAATGAATAAAATTATTAAGTTAGAAATAATTTTGTTCAATTGTAAAAAATAGAGTTGTTACCAACATTTTTTTGCTTCTGATGTTTTCTTTTCCTAATTGATGGCTTAGAATTTTCGCAACTAACAAGTGTATTTCATATATGAGCTTTGTTATCTAGTATGAATCCTCCACATGAAAAAGCATGAACGAAAAGAGGTTCTCTTTTATTTTATCGACAAATGTTAATGATTAATTTATTATTTTTTTATCAAGCAAAGGGATGGAATGTGTAGCCTTTACTTTCTTCTCTTTCTTTCTTAATCACCCAACCAACTTTATATGGTGAAAAAGTGGCTCTTTAAATTGAACAATAATAAGTTAAAGATTCAATAAAAAGTTTGACTCTTGACATCATGGTGGATCATTGAAAATTTTCACCCCAACATACATAAAAAAGAAAATATTTATCAAAATATATATATTATAATTTTATTTATCAAAACATACATGTTTACTATTTATATTGTAAATTCGGGTTGAGGAGACCCGAATTTACAATGTGATTTAAAAAAAAAAATTCAAAAACCAGTTAAGAATTTGAGTCCTCGAAACCCGAATTTTGAACTGGTTTTTTTTTTAAGATAATAATAAATAAACAAATAATTTAATTTGAAAATAATAAAATTAAAGAATATAAATAATTTATAATTAATTCTAAGTAATATTTAAACACGTGTACTTGCACATAATAATAATTTAATTTTGATAATTAATATTATAATACATAACTATTTTTATTATAAAATTATAATATAATGAAAGTGTGAAATAAAAAATGTTATAAGATAATTTATTTTAACAATTGATGACTTATTTTAAAATATATTTAAAAAAATATTAGCAAAAAAATAAAAATAATATATTAAAGAAGATAAGAAATTGACAAAAATTGTAAATAGAACACCTGATGGTATACTCAACCTGTTTCGATCCACCATCGGTCCTACACATGATGCAATGCTATATTACAACGGCAAGTGGTGTTTTAAAAAACCAGTAACCCAATAAGCCCCAATAACCGATCAACATGTTGCATTAATTGATGCAGATGTTGGACATGATGAACAACTCACTAGAATGATTCAAATGGAAGAAGACATATCCACTGCACAACATCTTTCAAACTATAATTAGTTTGATTATTTTCCTATTTCAATTGCTACTGTTAGAACGTTATATTATTTTCATTTTAGTAAGTAGTGTTTATTATGTTTGTCTCTTTGTCTCTCATCTTAATTACCGTTGTGTTTTAATTTCTCTATATAATATAACCGATATATACTAACTATTTATTCATGGTATTTTTAATCAATTTAATTTGTTTTAATTATTTTCCTTTTTTATTTTATTTTTCTCTGTATAATATAGTTGCATGTACTAATTAATTTTTTCTCATTTTTCCACAGTGAATAATCAACATTATTTATCATAACTTAAACAAATATAAATATTAAATTATCATTTTTTGTATATTATATAATTTTATTAAAAATCTTAAAAAATAGCATAAAACAAAATCAAAATTAAATTAT
>CM023945.1:19199163-19340939 GCA_013407115.1 Glycine latifolia | reverse complement strand
AGTGACGACTTCAAAGTCATAAAAAAATGTACCATTTTAAAATTGTAAAGATTTTTACGATTTTGAAGTTGTATAATTAGTTTTTAAAAGAAAAAATTTTTAAAAAAATAAATGAAGTCGAAAAAAATATTACAACTTCAATTAAAAAAAATAAAAAATTAGTTACGACTTAAAATCATATATTTAAAAAAATAATTATATTAAAATCATAAAAAATTATGACTTTAGTTCAAAAAATTTAAAAATATACAAAATGCAATCAGTGTTACAATTTACTTTTAAATCAGAAATAGTAACATTTATTATCGCATAAAAAAATTAAAATTCACCTCCAAATAATAATAAATAAAAAAAACCTCTTTCCCATCGTAAAGTCCTCTATTTGGGCTCGTTGCTAATATCCTGAGTAGCTTGACTTATCAACTAATATTTATGCTTGGAGGATTTGTTGTCTCCAAAGTAAGACATCATCATTCATTTCTTAATCTTTTAGAAATATTTTAGTTTATGGAACCTTTAAGTTTTTTGACATTGAGATTGAATTGGTTTTGTTTTCTACTCATCTGTTATAGTTATATGGTTTAACAAGTACTTAATTATTTCAGCAAAATTTCTTTTATACCTGCAGATAATATCAAGCCATGGTTAAAATTGGGCTATTATGTTGCTCCAATGATGTATGGCCAGAATGCCATAGTAATAAATGAATTTTTAGACGAAAGATGGAGTAAAGTAGGAAATCTTTTTTTTTTCCTCATTACCTACGTTACGTACATTCAAATACAAAATCATATTTGCATTGAATCTAAATTAATATTCCATTAACTCCTAGCCTTGTCAAATATGTTTTATATATTTTGTAGCCAAATACAGACTCTAGATTTGATGCACCTACAGTTGGAAAAGTACTGAAGTCTAGAGGTTTTTTCACCGATGATTATTGGTTTGGATATGCACTGGAGCCTTGTTTGGGTTTGTTCTTTTCAATCTTCTCTGCATTGTTGCATTGACTTATTTGAATGGTAAGATATATCTATTTGATTGTAATATTCAGTAAATGAATGGTAAGATATACCTATTTGACCTATTGTCATATGTTTTGTGTCTAGGTATATAAGCAAACTTTTAGATTAATAAGTCGATGATAAAATGTTTATAATATGAAAAATATTTCTTTAACATATATCATGAAAAATGAAAAATAGATTATAAAAAAGAAAAAAATAACCAAATGAATTGCAAAAACAACCATAATAATTATTATTAAAAAAATTCAAACAAAATTACACACCATGTACTGGTTTGGCAATATTAAATATATAATTACCAAATGAAAAAATAATTCATTACTCTTGTTTTCAAAAACTTCAATTTTTATGAATTTTTCTTTTGTAAGATGATTAGTTTGACAACCATGGTTGTCAGAATCGCGATTCTACGTAGAATCGTGGATGTCTCGTAGAATTGAATCCTAAGAGTTTACTTCAAACAAAAAATAAATAAATTATTTATATATAAATAAAAAAAGAGTGTATTAATAAGAAAAAAGACTGTAAATAGTAATTACTAGCCCAATTTTTAATAAAAAAAATGAGCCAAAGGGTGTATATTAATCAATAAAGGGGTGCTGGAAGCAAATAAGTTATGGATTTGGCCCAAATTTAAAAAAAAAACTAATTCCTCCCATATAAAAGGCTAACTTTCCGCTTCATCCTCATTTTCTCCTTTCTTCTTCTGCTATTGTGCTCTGCACCTCTCTGACCGCTCCAATTCTTCTACTTCAATTTCTTCTCACCTTCTTCTTCCATTGCTACAATGCATCTCTTCAACCTCTGCTACATTGGGGCATCTAATATCATCAATTTCTATATTCGAACAGGAACACGAGAAACACTTGAAACGATGTCGTTTTACAATTATATGGACTCGCCAACTCGCACTTGAACTCGCGATTCTGCTTGGAATCAGACGATACTGTAGAATCAGACGATTCTACTGTAGAATCGTTCGATTCTACTACAAAACCAAGTTTGCTTCCGATTTAACTCACGGACAGGTGGTAGGTTTGTAGAATTGGACATTTTACGATTTAAATTGCGATTTTAACAACCATGTTGACAACAATCAATTCAACCACCAATGAAATATGCATGGAAAATCACTATCAATATCCTAGATGATTTTGCATGACATTTGTTTCCTAATTAGTCAAATAAAATCATCACATTGTTCTTCTTAGAGAAAGCATGATGACAAAAATCAAATGACAATATATTAGATAGCTATTTTTTATCCCAAAAAAGTTAAAGAAAATCAAATATGGAAAAACATACTAATGCACCGGAAGAAATATCAGTTGCATTAACTTTCTTAATTAATTAATTGGTGCATAAATTGATGGTCAGCTTTCTTAGAGCACATTTAGTAATAGATTCTGTATTAAGATATTATACCACTTTTTGGTGGATTCTATATAATTGAAGATTTCTTAAGATCTATTACATTTTTTCCTTTAGTGGTAGATCTTATTTTGAGATCTTTGATAATTTTTAATGAGTATCCAGATGAACCCTACTTTTAAGTATTTTAATTTTGATTAAATTAAATTTAATTAATTAAATTTAAGTAATGATGACTTAAAATTTTTTTTTCAAAAAATGTTTTTTTAATTTTGAATTTTTTTTCTTCCTTTCCTTCTTCCAACGGATCTCTCTCTTTTATTTTTTTTTCTCTACCTCAAACGCACACTCCTCCCTCCCTCCGTGAACGTGAAATGCTCCTCCCTCTCTCCTCCAGAAAAGCTCCTCCATCTCTCCTTCCTCCCCCGCCTTCCTCCCTCCTTCGCGCACAACCCCCTTTCCCTTCCCCTTCCTCCTCCACAGTGCGACCCCTCCACCTTCCTCCAGACAACCCTTGATATGTTTTATTTTCACCTTTTTTTTTCTTTTGGTCTATTGGTTCACTTGTTGTTGCTCCCCTTGCCTTTTGCCCCTTTGTTGATGAATGATTTTTTTTTTAAAAAAAAGTGCAGATCTTCAAGGTTCTTAGGAAAAAACTGGATTTCTATGTGGAGATCTCCAAGCCCCCTTTATTGCTAGATTTGGGAAAGGAGAAATCTTCGAGTGAAAATATCTCCCTAATATCTAACACTAAAGGTGCTCTTAAAAATATAAACATAAGAAAAATCTTCATTTAGACTGGGTTTTAAACGATTTGGACATCTAAGATACCTAACTTTGTCAGCATATCTATCTTTAACATGCATTAAGAAAGTTTTTTCATTAACATAGAAAAGTGTCAACTAGTCACCTTCTCACAAATAATAAAAATATTGAATTCTTTTAGTGCCTTTTGTCAAGTAAACTTTATTATTCTTCCTCTCCCCTTTAAACTCAAACACATTTTTATAAGGATCCTCCAAATCTACAATGAATTGAATTTCATTAAAAATGCAAAAAAAAAAAATACCACTTGATCTTATCTTACAGTGATATCACTATAACACACGTTATAAATTAATGCAAATCTAACAAATAGAATAAAATAAAATAAATACATATGATATTACATATCTAGTAGAGATTTCATAATGAAAAATATATCGTTTTAGATTTTCAATAGATTATTTATTATCATTATAATAAAAATAATCTTCCATTTAATTATTAAAATAAATAACAAATAAAATTCCTAAATATATCATATCACATGACAAATAATTAAAATGAAAGTTTTCTGAAAAAAAAACATCAATATAACTAAATCTTGACAGGAAGAAGTACTATAGTATGAAAATCAGTTCTAGATAATAAAAAACAGTCAAAATCATGGACTCTTATATAAATAAAAAAAGTAGGCAAAAAATAAAGAGATCATCAATATAATGGATAGAAAAATACTTTAACATGAATGATATTAATATGATAAAAGATATAAAGGAGTGAAAGAACGAAGAGATTATCAACATGAACATGAAGAATAAGAATTGTTAAAATGAATGAAATTCACATAGAATGAATAAAATTAATATGGAGGTTTGATTGGGAAAATGAAAATTATATTAAATAGGTGAAGAAGATTTTGAATGGAAAAGAATGATCTTATATATAATATTGACTAAAATTTGCTTCTCTGGCAGTATCTTGTTTTTCTGACAGTGTCTCTTATAAATATCTAAGGAATAATAAAATAAATAATACGTGCCAAATAAATAATATGATAAACTGTCAATATCATACCAGGATCAGCACATTGCAAATTTTAACCTTCCAACATCTCAGACAGGAAGTGACTATCGAACCAGAAAAACATTATTATATTTTTGAATAAGCGGTGCTCACGGGGTACTTTCCACATAATTTAAATTCAACTTATTGTCTCTTATCCCTTGTTGGAATATAATTATTAGTTCGATTCAGTATAGTCACTTCATTATTATTACGATCATTGTATTTTTACAACTTAAAATAGATGATGATCTTTAGAATCTAAGTTTCCAATTTAATTTAAATATGGATCTGATCCTACGAGAACCCATTAAAATAATTTAAGGAATTTACAAGTTGTGATTTCGCGCATAATCATGTTTATTTCTCCAACATTTTCCTACCAAAAACATATACATAACAGATGCAAATAGATTGTTTATTTAATGCTTCGGATGTGATTTTCATAAATTAATAGTAATTTCTAGATGTCAAAAGTAATATCTCTATTTCTGTGTGTTTCAAATTATACCAATATTAAAAACTATAGATTCTAAACATGATTCCTCGGTTATGAACGAATTTCCGAAATACGCTAGTAGATCTTTATACCAGTGAGCAGTGTTTGAGAAAGGGGGCGCAAGGCAAGGCAAGGCATATACTCGCCAGAACGCAAAAGATCCTTTTATCTTTAATGGAACTTTTTAGTTTTTCCTTTCCTTTACGATACACACAACACAACACACAAAAGTAATAAGAAAAATAAATATAAATATCTCATATGCGCGTCCATAGCCATACATTTCATATCCAAGCAAGGCCTTATTATTTGTTTGGAGAGACAACGGGCGATCAGAATTAAAAGAACTGAGCCCAGTGGGCCCCATAACTCCCATCGCCATGCTATTTGGACTGTAAACAAACACACGTAGCACTCTCCTTGTCACCTCCACCCAGATAGCGCCACCCTTCACCGTACAATTTCCATTTCTTATTTAATTTCGTTTATTGCCTCAAAAACGAAAATTCAATATATTTGTTATATATAATACCATATTACCATTCATTCATTCTCATCATGTCACGTTTCTCTCGGCACCTCGAACTCAACACACTCGTCGAAACTCTGGATCTGTTCTTCTGCTTCTGAGAGACAACATTCTCTTCTTCTTGAATCTCAATCTCTCGGAGACTAAACGCTAAGAACAGAGAAAGATGGTTTACACCATCTCAGGAATTCGATTTCCGGTTCTTCCTTCGCTGCACCACTCGAGCTTCCGTGGCGATCGCAGAACTGCTTCTCTTCCCGTTTTTCTCAGTAACAACTCCTTCTCTCGTAATGAAACCTTCCTCATTTTAGCCTTATGCTTTTACGATTCCGTTACATTCCTCTCTTGTCCAGTGAGTTATGTGAGTGGTACTTGCTATTTCTCGATTTGATTTGTTCTTATTGCTGTTGCAGCTATCGCCATCATCATCGTTGTTGTTGTTGTTGTTGTCGTCGTCGTTGTTGTTGTTGTTATTCTTGATATTATTACTATTATTATAATTATTATTTGCTTGCTTCATCGTTAAAGTACATGCATCGGCGGAAACTTGTTCGTTTGGTTTTGATTCCGTGTGAGAAGCGAGTGGTAACGTAGTGTAGCTGAAACGTGAGATTCTGGTGATACTGTTTATTCGTAGGTTGGTCTTCGATTTTGTGTTCTATTTCAGTTCATTTTGAAGTTCACGATGTTAGCGTGGCTCCGTTTTGTGACGGCGGATACATCTGTACGAACTGAGATAATTAATTTTTTTATGACTTTATGTGTGGCTGTAATCCTCTAATTGGATGAGTTATAAGGTTTATATGCGGTTTCGTAATTCATTAGTCACATGCAGATAAAGCGAAGGATGTAAACTTTGGTTGTGTTTTTACATTGTTAATTAGAATCATAATTTGCACAACGTATACTACCAGGTGAAATGCCAATGGTGTTATTGTAATAATTATATCGATTAGACTATAATAAGAGTCATTTTTTTTTCTGTCACCAAATTATTTGTGCATTCGTATAATTTTATAGTATGTGAAGCCACTGTAGGTTGGTATAACTGATAAACCAAACATTTGAAATTCTGCATCAGCATTTTATTAATTACAGAAAGAATGTATAATATTAGCTTTTGTAATGAAGTCATTCTTTTAGACTCACTATAGGCAAAATGTGTTCCATCGAGTTGTAGACTTGTAGGCACAGGAAAGTAATCCGTCTTTCATATATGTTTCTTTTAATTACATTACTGCATGCAAAATTTGTAGTTGAATGACTCGAATCCCATTACTTTACTCTTTTTTGTATGTTCAGAATATGAATTGAATGATTGGATCATAATTGTACAAGGTTTGATGATGAAAGGGAAATGATCTGTAATCTGAATGGCTATGTTTGAACAAACCATCATTGCGTGAAATTGGCATCATTTGACTTGTTAAACTGGATATAAATATTTATTGATTGATATTTGATAGTTTAAATTACTAAAATATCAGTGTGATAACAATAAAAATAGAAAAGGCAAAGAATGTGATAATATCAATTTTACTTGGATGAAAATAAAGTTCAATCTAGTTTGTTTGTGGCGCTAAATTCTACATGATTGACTTTAAAACACGTTACTGGTATAATTTATGGCCTCTTTCAGGGAAAACCCTTGCTGTAAAATCTTCCCATGATTCTGATTCCTTGTCTTCTGCGATTGCCGAATCTGATAAAGTACCTATTCCTCATGATCAAGATAACTCTGAATCCTTGACAGATCAACTTGAAACTCCTGATATAACCTCAGAGGATGCACAGGTGCTTTTCTCCTACTCCATCCTCATATGTTAATGTAATTAGTTTTGAATATTGTTGTCACAAACCTTTCTTTATACTGGTTTTCTTGCCAAACACTTCTGGAGAATGATTGAAAACTTTGAGGCTTTTTTATTGCAAAATTGGTTCAGTTTAGGTGAGTTTTTTAGCAGTGTTCATTAGCTGATAGTAACTAATGAGCAAGAAAGAATCTGGAGGATGGAGGGAAAACAGGTACAAAAACATTATCACTGTTATGACCACCTTTGTTTGATGCAGTTATAGCTTGGTGCTCCCAATTGTACCAACCTGTGTCACCCTTTGAAAATCTTGTAGCACCTCCCTGGCTTCAAGTTTTGGATTTCCATGAATACCCTCCAACTGCCGGACAATAGTCACCCCTTTCTGTTTCTAAATCTCATGCCATTTGCATGGCATCCAAATGGGTATTTGGTTTAAAGTTGTGGATTATGTGTTTTATCAGTTTAAAGTCCCCCAAGGAAATAACCAAAATACTTCTCTTCCGGTAGTTTTCTCATTTGAAAGTATAGAAGAGATTCAAAGGCTTCTATGTAGTCCTCAACACTTCCCATTTGCTTTAACTCAACCTAATTTTCATAGGGATTTTCAACCTTTCTTATACCAAACCTTGCAATCAAGGCTCTTTTAAATATTGCCCATGTAAGAGTGGCTTTGGTTTCTCTTAATAGTTTGAACCCATGTATGGTTGGGCACTCCATAGTAAAGTTGCCAACTTAATCCCATATTTATCAATCTCCAAAAAGAAAATTATGAAAATGCTATTGCAGGAAGTGGGATGCTATTTTAAATATTATTATACAAACTAAATAATTTATACTACACATAAATACTAAAACAAACACAAAATTAAATTAATTCATGATAAATAATAAGTCACATTTTACGAATACAATCTTTATCAATTTGGGAGCAGTAAGAACATAGTAATGAAGTCAAAAACTGAAATATGATGGTGAAATTAATATGGGTAGCATGGTTACAAACGCAGTTGATTTGCTAATTTTGTTTCCAATTTCTGTTTATCTGTTATTATTAATCTCAAAATTAGCTTTCCTGGAAATCGTGAATTTCTTTGAATATTCTTTTCTGAATGTATGTTTTATTCTTTTCAGAACTTAGAGGATTTAACCATGGAAGATGAGGATAAATACAGCATTAGTGAAGCAGCTAGCAGTTACAGACAGATTGAAGATGGACAAGGCTCTGTTGTATCATCACTTGTAGATGTGAACATTCCGGCCAAGAAGACGTCGGTATCTGTTGGTAGGAAAGCAAAGATAGTAAGTGATGAAGTTAAACCTAAGATCATTCCCCCACCTGGCGCTGGACAGAAAATATATGAGATAGATCCATCTTTGCTAGCTCACCGTGACCATCTTGATTTCCGGTAAGTTAACCACAATTTCGGTGAAGCAAATATTTGACTTTCTAAATGGAGACAACAGTAAACAGAGAAGGGGTGGGGGGTAATCTGATGTTTTTGTTCCTTAAAAAATGAGTCCAAGAGGTGGAGTCTATTTACAGACTCTGAGTTATGTTGGACTGTTACAGAACTCTCTGTATAACAACTACCTATTACATCCTAACAGATTGACAGTTGTCACCAGCTGATGCTGTACAGTTGTCAGTTACATTAGTTGTTCAGAATCAGAACAGAAACCAACAAACTAGAATACTACATACACACTGACAATCACAAAACATTCCATGCTCAATTAAATGGGTAAGAAATGGGGTTACGATTTAATATGATGTCTACTTATTAATTTTGAATCCAAGAAACAAATTAATTGTTCATTTTTCTTCTTATATAGGTAGTTTATTAACAATTTAACTTATTGTTCTGTACATTACTCTCTGCGTTTTCCAAACTCTTCCTTCCTCCACTTTTGCACTTTTGATACCTACTATACTGTGACTAAATTTAAAACGTAATTTTTTAAATGCTATTTCTTAAATCACAGTTATGGACAATACAAAAGATTGCGTTATGAAATTGACAAGCATGAAGGCGGTCTGGATACATTTTCTCGTGGTTATGAAAATTTTGGCTTCATCCGCAGGTATTATTTTTAGAGTTTAATATTTCACATGTGCACACATCTAACTTTGTTTCATAAATTATTGATTTCATATTCCTAAGATGATAAATAGCTAAATCAATCCAACATATCTATTGCTGATAATAAACAAAACAATATAAAAAAAAAAACACTAGATTGAATACTCTGAGAGACTAAGCCTTGTGTAATCAATGATGCTACAACTCAAATAACCTTGATTCAACTGCAATAAGAAATCCGGCAAGTGGCAACTAGACTAAAACCTTGATGGGCAATAAGTTAAAATCCAACTAATACTAATAATTGGAAATTGTAAGAGACTCAAACGACCAAATTAAGGGCAAGGGAGGCTTGATCTGACCAGAGATGACTAGGGAAGAGGATTAGAAGTAGTGGTGGCTAGAAGGGAGGCAGCATGTGGTTCCAACTTCCAAGCACACAAGAAATACTGGCTGGAAAGATTCCAATGACCAGCAAGCTTCCAGTAAGAGGCCAGAATGAGGATTGTGAACAAGGTGGTGGGATCAGTTGGTAAGAAACATACATCTTCAAGACAGAGATTGCAGCCATGAGAGGAGAGAAAGTGAATGAATCGGTGAATTACACCTCTAGTGTTAAATTTTTAATACTAAGTAATGTTAGTACAGGTTACGTACAAATACAATAGTACAACAATAAATTTACATAAAAAAGGAAAAAGAAAATTATGCACATATCTGTACACCCTAATTTCCAGTTTATCAATATGGTCTTTAATGACTGTAAGCTTTTGTTGGCAGTGCTACAGGCATTACTTACAGAGAGTGGGCACCTGGAGCTAAGGTATATTTCGACTTAATTATTGGTAGGAATAAATATGTTTTTAGTCCCTTACTCCCTCAAATATGGGAGTATTCTTGTTTGAGTCCTCCAAATTAAAACTCACTTTTTTCAGTCCTCAAAATTCATAAAATGTTTTTTTTTCTGTTCTTCTGGTAGATGGTGTTAGGTTGGGCGTTAATGTAGTTGACAGATTTGCAATTTGTGGTGTTTTTTAGCCGACAGAAAAGTTAAATCTTTAGAATTTATAGATTTTCACTTCTTTTTGAAATTGCCTTCAAAACCTGCATCTTAGCCAAATAGAATTTTGTTTTCAACAAATCTATCGATTCTTCTTTGCACTTGCACTTGAAATAACAAAGCTATGTAAAGATAACAGAAAAAAGAAATAAACTGAAAAACACTCTATCTAAGGACAGAAGCAATACATAAGGTGGGGTGTGAACACCACTCAGATTCAAAATCCATAAAAGAAGGCAACGAAATTTAAGGTGGGGTGTGATGATGGTGAGGATCTGGGAGAGGGAGAAGCCATGAGTGGCGAAGAAGGCAAGGACGAAGTCAGGTTTTTGGGGGCTGCGGAAGTGGACCTTACAGGATGTGATGAGGGAAGATTCCGGGGACGCTGTTATGGCGTTGTGAATGACCATGGCGGAAGACGTTTGGAGATCTGTTGAAAGGAAGATGAGATTGTTCCACCGGCAACTTCCAATGGCTCTTCCATGTCCTCCGCCTTTGCTGACTAGCGTGACGACTCTGTCAGCCTCTCTCTTTCAAGCATTCCCATAAAAATTCAAAGAATCACCACTATAAACGTTCGTCCTTCACCACGTTGGGGAGATCCAGAAAGTGGCTGGATTGACAAAGGGTGGCAAGGACAGGGTTGATAATGAAGATCGTGGGGCGGCAGCGCTCCGCCATGGCTTCCTCCGGGGAGGAGATGGAGAGGAGGCGGAAGTAGACGGTGGGGGATTTGGGGTTAGGTGAGAATCGTGAAGGAATTAAACTGACCAGGTTTTTGTTTTTTACATATTCTAGCGGCTTTTAGCTGCCACAAAATTGAAACATTGTTTGCCACGTCAGACTCCGTTCAAGCCGTCTTGACGGAAGGATTAAAAAAACCATTTTGCAACTTTGAGGGACTAAAAAAAAGCAACATTTAGTCTGAGGAACTAAAAAAGACAGACCCCATATTTGAGGGACTAAAAACATATTTAAGCTTTATTGGTATTGCATTGTTTCTTGTTTTTGGGTTCAAATTATTTTGCAGAGTCAAAAAAAGCATGGATATGACACAGAACATGAGTAATCAGTCATTGTAAACATAATTATTTTATCATTTACCTAATTATTGTGGTAGTGTTAGTATGAAAGTTCAACAAACAAAAGAAAAATATAAAATGCAGTTAGGGGTTATTAGAATATGTATTTAAAACAGTTTTTACAGTTTTAAATACATATTCTAATGGGGGTATCCAAAGTGCCTGATCAATGTCCATTCAATCAGTGTGTATTGCATTGTCTTTCAACCTACTTGTATATGTTAGGGTTTAGGACTTAATAGACTTTTTTAAAGTCTAAATTGCTTGAATGAACTATGCTCTTTCAAACTTTGGCTTTGTGGTTAAATTCATGCATTTACTTGCGTTACGGAATGTACTTATGGTAACTACCTGTCAATATAATAATAACAATAATAATCCCCAATTACCTGAAGGTGGAAATGCATTCATTTGGTTAAATTGGAAAGATCTAACTTATAATCTACATGGGTATACATATGTTTTAAGGAGTGGTCTCTATCTTTTTCCTCACTATTCTTCCCCTCATTCTATAATATATTGTTCTATATTTTCTTTTAAGTTTGGAGAAAATTTTGTTTGGATGTTGTGTCTTTAAATTTGAAGACAATTACTTACGCAATTTCTATAAAGCTGTTTTTTATTTCCTCTGCAAACCATTACGGATGTTATCGATTGCTTTTCAGTCAGCAGCATTAATTGGAGACTTCAACAATTGGAATCCAAATGCAGATGTAATGACCAGGGTATGTTATCCTTAATTGGTCTTTAAATTTCATACATGTGAAATTCAGCATACTTCTTTCATTAATAAGCCCCTATATCATATGTAAATAAAAAGTTGAACATATTGTGGTTTCAACTTCCTCTTTTTTCCTCTGTTTGATAACTGTAATTTTTTATCCTATTGGCAGTCTTTAAATGTTCTAGTTTTGACTTAACAGAATGAATTTGGTGTGTGGGAGATCTTCTTGCCAAACAATGTGGATGGTTCACCACCAATTCCTCATGGTTCTCGGGTCAAGGTAATTTTTCTCCTGAACAAAATATTATTTTGATGGATTTAGATAAGCTTCATATATGTTCAGACAATCCTTGATAGTCTTTGTTTTTAGAGGTGATACACACACATTAACTTATACAACATTATTTTTGTGTCTATGTCTCTCCACCCCAGCATTAATTACATTTTAAACATCTCTCTCTTTCTCTCTCTTGGTTGTACAATTTGTTGTACAAGTATCATTTCTCTTATTTTTATATATACTTTTTTTATTGAATAACTAACTTTTGTTTTTCATTGGCATCTAAGTACTTGTATGAGGGTAATGAATTCTATATCAAATAATCAGGGAGTTGAAAGGAAAATAATTGTATATTAATTGTGTGTATAACACATTCTCCAATCTCCTTTTTATAGGGTAAACAACTATGCCTAGAAAAGGAAATAAGAAAAATAAGAAATAAGTATCAAGTACTGAGATATTTTGGACCCCCCAAAGTATCTATGATATTTATGACAGCGTTTTTCCAAATTTATGTTCTGGTTCCTCATATTCAGTGCTTTTGATTTGTGTTTTCCCTTTTTATGAAGAATTGCACTGTGAAAGAAGATAAAATTCCTTGCATGTATAAAGAAGAGACAAGCAAGTGACGTATGATATCTGAAAAATTGTCCTCTATAATTTTCAAGCTTACAGATATTTTTTTGCTATTGTATGCATTGCTCTTGCAAACCACACCAATTATGAAAAAGCTAAGGAAGTGTTGCTAGTTGGTCTGTGTTTCTCTTTATATTTGGTATTTATAAGTTAATTGTTTCGTTTACCAGAACATCATATCCTTGACTACTTTCTTTCTCTTATTATATTTCTTCTACAAAAGAATAAGGACAACTTCTTAGCTGGGATAATCATACATGTTAAATGTTTCTAGATATCTTGAACTAAGCCTGTGGGTATTCGCTGTGAAATGTGAACTAAATATCTCTTAAATATATATTTGTAGATCCGCATGGATACTCCCTCTGGAATCAAGGACTCAATTTCTGCTTGGATTAAGTTTTCTGTACAGGCTCCTGGTGAAATTCCATACAGCGGAATATACTACGATCCTCCAGAAGATGTAAGATTCTAGACTTCTTACATGTAGGATACACTTAGAAAAAGAGATGACAAATCTAAATATCTCTTTTCCCATTATGGGATAGAATTGTATCTATGGCCTCTCTTTGTAGTACTCATGGTGGTTTCAACAGAACTTTTAATGATGATATGCAATGGTTGACAGTTTTGTAGTATTTTTTAAGCCATTGCCACTCTGGCTTTTTTTCTTATATTAGGAGGAAATATCCCCCACTCCTTTTCCCAAAAGGATAATACTATAATAGATGTATATAATTTCTCTCCTTAATTATAACCAAAAATAAAGATAGTCAATACTGCAATATTTAACAATGTTTCAAAACTGGCAGAATGCAGAATAATGTTGAAGTAGCACTGTTAAAATATTAGCATATCAAATGAAAAAAAATTATTTGTTGATAGCAGTGATTCCAGTTATCTGTACAAAACTTAGGTATAATTCAACAAAAAAACATGTCATGGTTACTTATATTTTTCATTTTTATGTCATGCACTACTGTGTTAAATGGTTTTATTTTTTTCTTTTAACAGGAAAAATATGTCTTCAAGCATCCACAGCCAAAGAGACCAAAATCACTTAGAATATATGAGTCACACATCGGAATGAGCAGTCCGGTGAGCAAGTTTTTCTTTCTTTATGTGATATCAATAAGTGATTAATTTCCTTTCCCTTTCCTTGTCTTATTTCAAAGTCAATGATCTATGACATCATAAAGTTTGGTCTTTTTATTTCTTTTCTATCATGAATGGCATATCTGTCTGAAGCGTTGCTTGTCTGTCTCTTTCCCTTTCTTCCCTTTTACTCGTAGCCTCCTTACTATTTCCTTGTTTTTCTTCAGACCCTACTACCACATAGGTGGTTACAGTTAGGGCCCCATCATAGTGTGAGTCATTGCTTCCAAGCTATGCCTCTTTTTCTACTGTGCACCCTAGTAATGGGCGAGATTTCATCAGATTATTTTCCTATGATGTAGGAAAAGTTGTTTTTTCTCTTAATAGCCACTGCATTTAACTTTTAAAAGACCAAGATATTGGTTATCTTTATTTGGTTGCTTTTGAGGAAGTTTTATTCATGATTATGCCAGAAGAAATCTGATAGGATCCAGGAAAAGCTGTTTGTTAATATTCTGTATTAGTATACTAGCTGTACAGTTAGTTAGTTAGTTATACTAACTGTGGGGAGGGGTCAGAAATTATAAATAGGAGGAGGGTGGCTGAGGAAAGCTTAGCTTGTAAGCAGAGAGTATTAGGAGGCTGTGACACCTCGAATAGTCACAAAGTGTAACAGCAGGAACTAGTCTCCAAGATTCAATAAAGATTCATTCTTTTCAGTCTTTCTTCTCTAAATCTGGTCCAGTTCCTATCAAAATCAAATTGACTTGCACTACTAAGTAGACACCATCCAAAACTAAATATGCTATTGTTAGGAGTTAGGAAAGAGGGGAGGGAAAGTTAGGGAGCAACAGTTAGAGAAGTTAGTTAAGTAGATACCAATAGGGGGAAGAAGGGTGGAAGGATTCATTCAGAGATTTTAAAATTTTGTTAGAAAGGAGAAACCCTTTGTGAACAGGAAACTCTTGGAAGAGAATTTTTTTAACCTATCATGAATCATTCAGTAAAACTTTCAGTTTCTTTGTCAATTTCTCATATTTGTTTCCTGCGTTTGTAACAATTGGTCCAATCTGCTGGATCTCTAGTCTGGTTGAGGAAGAATGGAGAATGCAGCACTGTACTTGAAAGATGTGACTAACAGTTATGGATTACAACCTCGTTCATGGGATTTCAACATTCCTGCCCAAGATACTGAATTGGTTGATGAAGATGTGAGTACTCGATTGTGATGGAAAAGGGTGGAGGTACCACCTTTAGAGATCAAGAAAAGTATTTAAGAGGAAGGAGAAATAAAGAATTTGTTGGGTCAAGGGATAAAGAAATAGGGACTCTAGTGAGGAAGTAAGGGTAGCAGATGGCATCATAGAGCTGTGTGAGGCTGTGAAATGGTAGAAGAGATTGTTGTGAATGAAAATGATGGACAACCTGTTCAATAGACATGGAATTTGCCAGATGCCCCAAAATCAAGAAACAACAAGGCAATTGTGTGTCATGGAAGAATACCATTCTTGGGCAAGGAATGCTGAATAGGTTGAGAACAATAGTTACTTCACGAAGCCTGTAGCCAATGTTTCAGGTCAGGCACCCAGAACATGTGGTGGCTTCAATGTTGTGGAAAACATGTTGTGGTTAGTAAAACAACTTACAAACACAGTTAGGACTTTGTCATCAACTGCAATTAAAGCAATAGATTCTTTCTTGGTTAGTTCAAATTTTCTAAGAGCCCACCTATGCTAATATTGCCCACTCCTCCACCACTTCCAAACCCACTAAACTTGACCATTGTAGCAATGTTCTACAAGATGTGAAGTGAGCAGATTGAGGTGGAGGATGAAAGGGAAGATGCGGTAATGTTTCTCATGGAAGCAGCCACCGAGATCAGGATTATACAGAGACTGGTTACACCCCTACCATCACCAGACACAAGCTCGCATACAGAAGCCAGTGGATTGTTACCAGCAGAGCCACCATGGGTGTGCACAAGAGAGATATGTATTGCTGGGTTAGAAGATTGGTTCAGAAGAAACAGAAAGGAGGAGCAGAATGGCATTCTGCAAAATGGGTCTTATTCTTGACCTAATGGGCCAAGCCCAACCTTGTCTCAGTATTTGGGTTTGTGAAGAGGTGGGACGTTACAAATGTACAAACTAGGGTCGAGTTTTGAACTCATGGGGCAAGCAAATTGCAATTGGAAAATAGGACAGGATCTCTATTTGGTCCTCAAGCAGATGGAGACACTTACCGTCTCAGAACAGGCCCACATTTATGGTGTTTTTCACCTCCCTACTGAACAGGGGAAAAGGAAAAAACTAGGATTGAATTTCAGAATTTCAACCTAGGGACATTGTTGAATTTCAACATGGTAGTATTATAAGGAGTTAGTAGCGAAGGGAAATTAACAGTTGGAGAAGCTAATTAGTTAGTTAGTTGGAGGGGTTAATTAGATTTAAATAGGGGAAGGAGGATGGAAGAATTCATTCAGAGATTTAGAAGATTTGTAAGTATTAGAGTATGTGTTTGTATAACTGTGAAAACAGTTTTGTAATATGATTGTAAGGGCTGTTAGCTTATGCTAACAGCACCTCACTGGTGTTAGGCAGTTAGTTTCTGTTATTTAGTTCAGAGGTTCAGAGGTCTATATATACCTCTTTTGTAACTAACTCTTAACTAACTTTTTCAGATTGAAATAATATCAGTTCGCTCTCTGAATTTTCTCTTTTACTTTCTCTCACTTTATCAAAGATGGTATCTAGAGCAAATTTTTCGTAGTGATCGTGTTCGTAGTGATCATGTCTTCGCAAGTTCCAGATCCGCTCATCCATGGCTTCCGCTCCTTCGAATTTCGTCTCTCACTACGAAAAATTTGCTCTGATACCATCTTTGATAAAGTGAGAGAAAGTAAAAGAGAAATTTCAGAAAGAGAACTGATATTATTTCAATCTGAAAAAGTTAGTTAGAGTTGGTTACAAAAGAGGTATATATAGACCTCTGAACTAACAATAACAGAAACTAACTGCCTAACACCAGTGAGGTGAACAGCCCTTAGAACATATTACCAGCTGTCTAACACTAGAGGGGTGCTGTTAGCAAAAGCTAACAGCCCTTACAATCATGTTACAAAACCGTTTTCACAGTTATACAAACACATACTCTAATAGAAAGGGGGAACCCTATGTGAAGGGGAGACCTTTGGAGGAGAATTCTTTCTTTTACTATCTGTCATTCAATAAAATTGTTCAGTTCCTTTGTTTGTTTCTATCAATTTCTCATATTTCTTTCCAGGGTTCATAATAGATGTACCTTGGGAAAGTATGACTAGGCTGACCTAATGACATTCACAGGATACCTTTCTGATTTGGTGATTATTCGATAAAAAAATATATCTAGAAATGTCAAACTGCAAATGGTTACTTGTTTCCAAATTCTTTTAATCTGTCATAAAGTGAAACTATCTTACCATTTGCAGAAGCAACACTAATAACATCTGACTCCATGTCCAATAAATGCTAAGTAAAATGTATCAGTTGCTATGTGCAACAAAGACTTTAAATTTTGTAAAAGAAAACTTAATTCTATATTGAATGACTTATTTGCAATGAAGACATTGGTCTCATTTGTACAGTCAATGTCAATTGAATTTAAATGATAGAATATTTTGTTTAGTATTAGAGATTAAATCTGTGATGTTCAAGAAAGTTCCTATGTATAGCATCTGTTCTTTTTCTACTGTTAACAATTTTGTGAACCATGCGGCGCAGGAGCCAAAAATCAATACATATGTCAATTTTAGAGATGATGTGCTGCCTCGCATTAAAAGGCTTGGCTATAATGCTGTCCAGATTATGGCTATCCAAGAACATTCTTATTATGCCAGCTTTGGGTAACTCTTCTGTTATTATTTTTCTCTGCTCCCAAATTGCTGATGGTTCCAATGTGATTCAAACAATAACAAGCAGTTTTGTGCGCTATATTTCTTATTTCTCAGTGCATTAGTGTTTTCCTCCTAACTTTGATGGCCTGATTGTAAAAATATTGTTCTGCATAACACAGGTACCATGTTACAAATTTCTTTGCACCTAGCAGCCGATTTGGAACTCCAGAGGAACTTAAGTCTCTGATAGACAGAGCCCATGAACTTGGTCTGCTTGTTCTGATGGATATTGTACACAGGTAATGGTTATACGTTATTATTCTTTTCATTATTTTGGCAATATCTCTATTTCTTTCCTTTCAACCTTGTCCTCAATTATTATTACATGAATGACATTATTTGTAAGGTTTTATCCATGGTATTTAAGTTTCTGCTTAGACCTGATTACCAATATCTTATGAATGTAGCCATGCATCAAATAATACATTGGATGGGCTGAACATGTTTGATGGAACTGATGGTCATTACTTCCATCCTGGGTCACGAGGTTATCATTGGATGTGGGATTCTCGCCTTTTTAACTATGGAAGCTGGGAAGTAAGTGCTGGCTCCAAAGAATTCATTGGCATAGTTTCTGGCAAAATTTTCTATACTTTCTGTTCAACAGTAAATGGCTTACTTTAATTCTTAATTTAGGTTCTAAGGTATCTACTTTCGAATGCACGATGGTGGCTGGATGAATACAAGTTTGATGGATTTCGATTTGATGGTGTTACATCAATGATGTACACTCATCATGGATTGGAGGTACATTCTAATTGAATTTTGTGTTTGGTCTTTAAGTTTCTTGGTATTTTAAGATAACTTGGCTACCTTTGTTTTTAGTTAAGTGTTCAAGGATTACTGGATTGCCAATTGAAGTAGAAATGGGTGAAATTATAAATGCCATTATGTATTTTATCAGAAAATTGCTGAGAATTGGACAGATTTATTGTTTTCATGAGCCTGTTTGTTTTTGTATACCTCGTGTTGTAGCAGATACCTTGTCCCCCCCCCCCCCTACTTACTTCTTCCCCCTTTCTAATAAATTTCTTCCTTGGCCCAAAAATAGTTCTGCACAATAACTTATTACTTGATTCCGGAAGCTATATTTTACTCATGATTGAGCATCTTATTGTTCTTTTTGGTGTAATCCAGTATGGACTATGGAGTGTGTCTTTCTAATCATGGTAACTTTTCCTGTTAAAATTTTCATTAGGGGATTCTACACTATCTTAAGCTAATCAATATCAACATTAACAACACCTTTAACCCAAGCTATAACCCAAGCTAATTGGGGTCGGTGGTAGATAAACCCAATGATAGATACAAGGAGGTTGAAGAAAAAAAAAGTGGAAGGGGAAGGGGAAGGGAAAAGGGAAATAAGATAAAAGAAAAGAAGGGGGAAAGAAGGAGGGGGGGGGGGGGATGAAGAGGAAAATAACTACCAATGGACCATCTGGAACATAGAGATAACAATGTGTTTAACCTTCCACCAAGCTTATAGCTTTTATCCATTCCGTCCTAAGACACACCGTAAGCCAATCTATATCTCACTCCATTAAATCTTGTTTTAAGCTAATCATTGAAATAAATTTTTGTTTCCTTCTTCTGTTACTCCTTAGTTAGCAGTTCAACTTGGGATATTTCACTCAATTCCCTCCAGTAATAGCTTTTTCTCTAAATCTTGATGGTTAGTTTTTTAGTGGAAATGAGCCTTCTTTGTAGGATTATGGTTCATTTAGAGTGTAATGCTATAGCTTTAGATCAACATGTCTATCAGCTAGGTAGTCAGCCAACTTTTATGCAATAGATCGGTTCGCCTAGCCTCTTATGTGTATCCTTCTCATGGTTTCCTTTCCTTGAGGTAGGCTTCTTGAATGCATAATCAGTGGAATTAGTTAGCACTTTTGTGCTTGAGTAGTTGTTTTTTTCGTTGTATGTCGTTCTGTGTTTCTTATTCTTGTTCTCAATTTTTAACTCCTTTTCTCAATGAAATCTGATTTAAAAGAAAATGAAAAAATCAACTATATCATGGAAAACTCTTCATATACAGATTCTTGAAATTCCATACTATATAGGGTGGTAGAGTACTGAGCTCAATCAAAATACAGAAATCGGGTAGAGTGCTGTAACTAAACATTGGTGGATGATCAACTTGGTACATCTTGTACTGTTTCTGTGCTTAATAAATTCATTTTGCTTATAATAAAAAAATAAAAAGCAAAATCCTAGTCATTGCTCAAGGATCTCCAAAGTGATTCAGTCAAGTTAGGAATGGTTGGAGAAAGGAATTCAATGGTTTCATATTTCAAAAGATTTATGTTAAAACAATGAGTTAACAGAACAAATCAACCCAAGAAATCCATCTATAATTGTGTTGGTTCTATCACAAATCATGCATTGAATCTCATCCTAAAGGCCAAGTTCTAGCAGCAGCAACTCTGTTCTGGATTCTCCCCACCCCCACCCTATCTGGACATTTGAATCAGCCCAATTATGCTGAGAACGCAATTAAGCCCAAACTTATAAAACAAGGGAAAGAGTGCAAGACCTACAATTAACCTCAAACTAGTACGACATACTAAATACTAAGCACAAAGAGTGCAATACCTACAATTATGTTGAAGAACTGATGAAATATATTTTAGCAGCAATTAGCCTTTGAATCAAAGGATTATATTTCACTTAGATATTCTTTCTCAATCATTTTATTTTTTTCTTTTGCATTATTGAATCTCGCTGCAGGTAGCATTTACTGGAAATTACAATGAGTATTTTGGTTTTGCAACTGATGTTGATGCTGTGGTTTACCTGATGCTGACTAATGATGTCATTCATGGGCTCTTCCCTGAGGCTGTTACAATTGGTGAAGATGTATGTTGTCTCTTAAAGTTTTGAATTAATGTAATTCTGTTAACATTTTATTCAAACTGCTTTAGTTTAGTAGTTGTCATCTCACAAATTTTAGTTGACTCTCCACGGTCAAGTATATAGATGGTCCTGTAACTGTTGTAAAGAGAAAAAAGACAATATGATGTTTGAACCCTCTATTTGACTGTATGAAAACTTGCAGTTGACAATTCAATTTTCTTTCCATTTCCAGGTGAGCGGAATGCCTACATTCTGCCTTCCTACACAAGATGGTGGGGTTGGCTTTGATTATCGCCTGCACATGGCCATTGCAGACAAGTGGATTGAGATTCTCAAGTAACCTTTTGCTTTTATTCTGGAGCACAAATACAGCATGTTATTTAATGTTTCCTCTTAAATAGTCCTGATTATGTATATATAAAAAATATATATATATATATATATATATAGCATGTGCATAAATTACACTTTCTTGCTTTGCAACCTTGACCCAAAAGAAGGATTATAAATGGGTTAAATAGAAAGAACCATGTTAATAGGATTTTATATTTACTTATGATTTTTCAAGAATTTTTATATTTGATTAGAATCAGAATAATGATTTGTCTAGAATTTTTCATTATCTTTGGGTTACAAATACCCTTTAGGTGGCTTATATTTTCATACCTTTTTACAAAACAGTATTGAGATTAGGTGCCTTGTGTTTTCATACTACTTAACAAAATAGTATTGAGATTATTGTTTCTCCCGAGAGTGTTTGAAACTCATGTTAGAGGAGTACTCTACCTTTTAAGAGAGTAATTCAGGTTTAATGCTTTATTGTTCTACATCAAATATAAAATCCTAATAATATGATTCTCCATTCTGCATCAATGGGGCCCAAAAAATTGTATCAATCTAATGTTCCATAGTATAAGCAAGTCAAATATGACATGGTTTTTCTCACATCAATTAATAGTATGCTAAATGCTAATAGAATATGTTAAGCCCTTTGGAAAGTGTGGGAACTTTGAGATGCCAGCTTCAAAGGTATGCTAAAGTGCAAGTCGTCTTAGCTCATTCAATACCCCTTCAAAATGTTTGATTTAGATATAAGTGTGAATGACGGATAATTCTTTGTTTTGATATACTATATGTAAGGTAGTTCTTCAATTTGATGAAGCTTGTTAGAGTGTTAGCTAATTCTTTGCATCTAAAAAGATGCAACACTTTTTGTGTCTTAACATTGCAATTGTCTATACCTTTTGGTTGTTAGTTGTTATTCAAATCCTAAACCCTTAAAATCCATCTCATCATTTCATCTCCAACGACCACTGTCATTCATTCTTACTGTTTGCAAGTAGTGTGAAAAGAAACCATGTGGATGATTTCAGCAGTGTCCTTTTTTGTGTAGGAAGAACGATGAAGACTGGAAAATGGGTGATATCATCCACACATTAACAAACAGAAGGTGGTTGGAAAAATGTGTAGCTTATGCTGAAAGTCATGACCAGGCCTTGGTTGGTGACAAGACAATTGCATTTTGGTTGATGGACAAGGTGTTTATCTCTTCAATGTTTTGTGTTCTCATCCATTTGAAACTGCGTGCTGCAATAAAGTTCTTATTTACAGCATATTAAAAAAGACTTGCTTGACTATTATAAATCTTACGAAAACATATCATACGCATTTGCAATCAGCTTCTGATGTTGATTATCAGCTTTTAGAAAGAATGCCTGATATAGCATCCATCAATTCTCTGGCTGTTTCTTGAATTCTTTGTTCTTACTTTGCTTCTGTCAAATTATGAGGACACTTGTGTTTGCTTTATAAGTGTATTGCTGCAGTTTTCCATTTGACATATATTTTACTAATGTTCTGTTGGCTGCTTCAGGATATGTATGACTTCATGGCTTTAGACAGACCATCCACACCTACTATAGATCGCGGTATAGCGTTGCACAAAATGATTAGGCTTATTACCATGGGCCTTGGTGGTGAAGGGTATTTGAATTTTATGGGGAATGAATTCGGCCATCCTGGTAATCATATTTGACTTGTGTCATGTCATTACTTAAGTAGAGATTCAATAATGATATGACCAGTTGTTAGATTTTATGTTATCAAGTTAAGTTTAGCATTGCTCATTCATTGTTGCTCTCTTCAGAGTGGATTGATTTCCCAAGGGGTGATCAACATCTTCCTAATGGAGTAGTAGTTCCAGGGAATAACAACAGTTTTGATAAATGCAGGCGTAGATTTGACTTGGTAAGTTCATGATTCCTTCATTTAGGACCTGTGCAATTACTAATTTATATTCCCACTGTTTAGTGTTTATGTTTTGAGATTTCAGTTAGTTAACGCTACTTTGTTGCAAAAATGTGTTTATCTTATTACCGAGGAATTATAAACCATACACTGATCATATGTGAACATGTTTTAAGATTAGAGGAATGAGAGTCATGCAACTTTTTCTTTCTTCATTCTTATTCTTTCTTGTGAATACAAGGATAATTTGATGTACCAACTAGCTAACATGCTAGTCAAAGTTCTCTAAGCACCATGGATTTCTTATATTTGTGTGACAAAAACTAGATGGCTATGATATCTATGGCAAAATTGTTCTCTTTCTGCATTTTCTTTGCTATTGTTGGTTGTTCCAGTTTTCTTACAAACCATTACATAATCAACATGGATGCCTCTTCCACTGAAATGTATAGCATTTTTCTTTGTTCCTGAAAATTACTATCCTAATTTAGTAACAGTTACTAAAGTAAGATGATATATTTGAACAGTTGAAATACCTGGAGTAATGATGAAACTAGCATATGACTTGCTTGTGATGTGTATCTTGGACAATGCATATCATGAAAGTCAAATAAAGTTGCTAACAGTTAAACACATGGAGTGAGAAAATGAAACTAGAGCCCTGCTCCAGGTAGGGCAAGATGTTTATATATAGAACTTAAAAATCCGAAAAAGATTATGATGAATTGTTGACTGATAGAATCTCAGTTTTGTGGGCAAAACTATAAAAAATAAATGCATTATTTTGTTTACTATCTATATTATTTTGACATTAAACATACAGCACATGTACTTATTATCGGAAAAGAGAGAAGAATTATTTACAGAGGCAATAGTTCAAAGTTACAAAACTTATCTCCTGTGCTGCTTAATCAGGGCGATGCGAACTATCTAAGATATCAAGGGATGCAAGAATTTGATCAGGCCATGCAGCACCTAGAAGAAAAGTTTGGTGTAAGTCTTCATTTTCCGCTTGCCTCTCCTATTTCCTATGTCAATGAATTGTCCTAATGAAATCTCTATTGGAAAGTTATCTAACTTTGATCTTATGGCTATTGCTCATCATTGGAGATAACACGTGTAAACTTATGAGTACACCATGATCATCATCATAATCATGATAACAATAGACACTTGTGAAAGCAGATTTTTTATTTTATTTTTCTTCCAAGACGATTTCTACCCATATGGTTATGAAACCTAAGTACTAATAGTATTTTAACCTAGGTTAGTTATCCCCCGTGGTAGAAGCAGTTAAGGAAAAATAATTGTACTTAGTACTTACCTTTTTGCTGCAGTTCATGACTGCTGAGCACCAGTATATTTCACGGAAAAATGAAGGTGACAAAATTATAGTCTTCGAAAGGGGCAACCTCATCTTTGTCTTCAATTTTCATTGGACCAACAGCTATTCAGATTACAGAGTTGGCTGCTCAACCCCTGGGAAATATAAGGTATATTTGTGTGTCATTCTCTGGCAAGACTGTAATGGTGATATTAGAAGTTCTTTATAACGATGCAAAGTTACCATCTGTTATTTTTCATCTCAAGAAACAATCATTTTCATCATTTGTCTGGTTAGTCTCCTCACTCAGATCCCAATTCAGGAAAGCGCAATATGTAGATTAAGTTTGAAATCATAAAACCCTTTATTGGACCAAGTTAATCCTCTCAATGTAAAAGCATATTATTATTGGAATCAATGGCCCTATCATCAAATTCACTTCCTTAACTATGATCTCCAGCATTCAAGCCGATTAATATTGGTAACTGCTCATTCTACTTGGAGTTGTTTAGGCAAAAGTGCCTTCCCCTGTCCACAAAATTCAAATCATCAAATTGAAGCTCATCTTAACGGAAGTTTAATCAAGAACAATGAGCAAAATGTCCCCAAAAAAGAGTCTAGTTTTACACTCTTTTATCCAATTCCATCTATGGATGGTCTGGTCCCACCGTGTACTTTTGATAAGAGAGTACTACTGATACCGACACCCGATGCTATTGCGTGCAGCGATATGACCAAATATTATTTTCTCTTTTTCTTTTCCCAAGTTTGAGAATATGTTTAATAATGGGTTTATGCATTTCCTTTTTCCAGATTGTCTTGGATTCAGATGATGCCTTGTTTGGGGGCTTCAGTAGGCTCAATCACGCTGCTGAGTACTTCACCTCAGTATGGACTTCTCTAAACTTGTATCTGAGTGTGCACCATGGTCTGGCATGGACACACCAAGTGTGTTGTGTTGTGTCTTGTTTGTATTTCCTATTCGTGTTCTTTTACATTCTTGCAGACCTAATTTTATCATTTTGACTATCCCAATGGAATAAACAAACTCCTTGAATTCGGTGATTTTACAGGAAGGATGGTATGATGACCGACCTCGATCCTTTCTGATCTATGCACCTTCTAGAACAGCAGTGGTTTATGCCCTAGCAGATGAAGCTGAACCTGCCCTAGCAGATGCAACTGAACCAGAGCCAGTTGATCCTTGATGACAAGCTTCTGGGATGAATGTTACGAGTGCACAAAGGCATGGATGCAGTAAATCCCTAGTCAAACTAGCCGACCAACGTCTGATGGTTTAACCGACACTGGAGCAACAAAGAAGCAGAATTGCAGTGTGGAAGGAATAAGTGAAGCGCTAGTTCATCTTTAGTGAGGCAGGAGACTAGCCTCGAAATCTTGTACATGTGCCTTACTAGGTAATAAGTTGTGATAGCACACCCATCTTCCTATTTTTACTTTTTAGGATTTAACGTCTTGACATGTTATAAGTTGCGTCGCGATTGAGAAATGTGAATCAACAAAGCTATGGTCCGCGAACCTGAAGACTCAATGTACCTTTGCACATCTCAATCTTCATAAAGTGCATACTCTGTTAAGAGTTGGAAGCTTCCAAGGGGCTTTTACCGTGGGAAATTTTGTAGGAGGCTTTTATAGATGTTTCCTTTAGATTTTATTTTTATTTATTGGTTAAACTGTTTCCTTTATATTTAAAAGTTGAGTTGTAGCACAACTCGAGCATTCTATGCAGTGTAATAAAGACATTGTACACGGTCATAAAAAAGAAAATAAAACAATTGCCTACTGTATATAGGGTCGTTCCTTCACTTACCTTTCACCATCTATTTTTTAAAAATAATAAGAATGTTTATATTCATTATCCATAGTCATCAGTCTCTTTTTTGGCGGTGACCAAGTGGCAAAATTATCAGTCTAATGTTCGGGAAGGAAATATTTATTCCAACTCCATGGTTAGTGGGGTGCAAAGTTCAGACTTTTCCATTTTCTTTGGTTGCTGATGCTTCTGGAGTTAGAATCTTAAAACCCCACAAGTGTTTCCTTATTTTTCTGTTTTTCTTTCTTTTCCTCCCAAAAAAAAATGACTTTTAGCCAAGTGACTTGGGGGAGATTGGAGCAAGCAAAGCTGCTATCACTGTTTAACCGAGAGGAGTGTTACCAAGGCTATCTGACACAATTTGAACTTAAGAAACAGAAAATATAGTAATTTTACACTGGCTGCATTGGAATCATCTGGCTTCCGTTCTGCTTTTTGCTAGTGCCAAAATATCTAAAAATTCTTAATTGTTTGATTTAAATAGCCCGGTGTGGAACAAAGGAGTATCCCCAACCCCCAACCTGCACCGAGGCATTGACATGTTCCTTGTTATGAAAATTTTGTATTAATAAGGGGCTCACATGCTTTTCTTTGTTTAATTATCAAAAAAGAAATAATTAGGGGAGGGGAAGGGAAATCAGCAATAAGAGACAGGTGATTCGAGTCATTTGACTAACTAGTAATTATTTCGCGGAAATTTTAGGAACTTAAGTAATTTACCTAGCGTAAGTAAATGCCATAAAGAATTCGTGATGGTAATGGGCAAAACCCCAGTATTACGAATTAAATGCAACCAGGAACCGACCATATCCTTTCATCGCCCACTTAGAAACAAAAGTAGTCCACAGAAGTTTGTTACGAACATAACCGTTGTCCAAGAATGCTCTAAAAGTGGAACTTAACCTCAAAACAAAAACAGAAAATTAATTGGGGGCACCTACAAACTAAGTTCAGGTGCTAATAAAGCTGGTCTCAGATCCAGAACCACGAGGCAAGTGATGCAAAACACTAGTGGGAGATGAAGTTGAAGTAGATGATCTGAGTGCCTCAGCAAGTGGTCCTCCCATCGAAGCCACTTGATTAGACGAGGCCCATCCTCCGGCCCAATTCAACTGCAGCTGCTCTGCCTCGAGGCCCACATTCTCATTTCTTGGGCCCGGGTCCTCTACATAGCCCGTGGACAATTTCAATGACACATCCGAGGAAGCAGCAGCAGCATTTCCAGGCATTGAATTAGAGAGGCTAGGACCAGCAGCATAGTTTTCAACGTTGTCAGAGTCTTGCAGTGATCGTGGCCAATCATCGAAGAAATGCCTCAGCATATGGCCACCTCCTCCACCTGATCTGCCATCCCCACCCACATGAACTTCGTCTTCATTCTTGGTCCCAGCGGAACTACATGTGGCCCATCAACAAGACAGCAAAAAATATCAAGTTGGGACTTTCTTTGTATCATAAGTCACAACGGTGCCAAAAATATAAAAATTGTGGTCTTCTAACACAAGGACAGCATCATTTCTAAATTTAGTTTAGAAAGGAACGGTTGGGGATTATTTGTGCCAAATTTAAAGTTATTGTCGTGTTTGCCATGCACTTAACGAAAATATAACAATATATTTTGTCCTTTCACTCTTTTCATAGAGGTGCCTCATACTATTTAAGGAATCAAAATGAAAGGAAAAAAAAAAAGCATTAAAAAGTGTTATTAGACCACTTCCATTATGATTCTAGTGAACTCCTAGCATTATTTTTTAATAAAAACTTCTTTTTATCAACTACCTAATCATTGATTTTGAGACACAAATTTGCAAGATAACACTTAATAGAAACAAAATGTATCACTTTTTCTCCTTATATGTGTTTTACTTTGAAGATACATTAAATAGAAAATAGATCCCCACTTGATATCTTGTTCTAATCCAACCTGCTTTATTTCCCAAGTACGAGACATAGTGGCCATACCCTCATATAGGGTCCCATCCCAAGTTAGGCAGAGGCACCAGTACAGTAATAAGTCACAAGGATACATATCTCCTTAGATTACTTGTTCAAATCGGAATGCATCAAATTCAAACTTACTTTTTGAACGTCAATGAATTAAATCTAACAAACGACAATGACAAAAAAGGAAAAAAAATTGAACCACAGAAGCAAAGTATGTCCCACCATATTTAAGAACAAGCTCACATAGAACTAACGTTAATTTAGTCACCCTTTTCCAAAGCAAAGCTCACTCGCTGATTGCCTTTTATTAGATACACTACTACACACAAACATCATTATTAAATAGTCCAAAGTAAAATCATAATAGAATACTTAGGCTGCAATATTCTTGGTTAACAAATCACATAAGAATGATATTGAGAGAGAATCAGAGAAAAGAAAGAAAGGCATTAAGATTACCGTTCATTAAGACGAAGAAGATCAAAAGGAGATTTGAGTGAAGCAGAAGCTAGAGGTGGTGAAGAAATGGAAGATGAAGAAGCACATAGTCCTAGAGATCCACCACCACAATAATTAGCACTAGTTGGTGTGGGTAGTTCCACAGGCTTTCTTGAACGGTTTCTTCCACGATGCATGTGGCGCTCACAGTACTTTTGCCCAGCCACCACGTCCCTCGAGCACCGCCATTTCTTGCCGTCAGTTCTACGGCACCGCCCTGGCTCCGGATCCATCGCTCCTCTACCCCAATACCCTGATTGCAACACTGATCCAACAAACAAAACTATGTTCACCTTCTATAGCACCAATAAGATGCAACATAATATAACATCAAACAACCTTATTCCACAATACAACATTTCTATTTACCACATACATTTCACGATGTTACAAGTCTTTTTTATCTTAAGTGTTCCATATTTCATCAAAAGCCTGAAGATTTTTAATATGTAGTGGCATGGTTAGCAGATAATCACTTCCCTTAAACATGTATCGTGCATACCAAAAAGAAAACAACGTTTTCCAAGCATGCTGTAACTCAACCATCTTCCTTAATCCACACATGAGATGTTATGAAACCAAGACTGATGCAACAAGTATATCTTGTCAAAAATTAAAACTTTGAGGGACGTTGTTTTTTCTTTATTCAAATTATTATTTTAAAAAAAGAGTTTGGGGGGACGTTGAACAGTCACAAAACACGAGAAAATTATGCAATATATGGAAAATGGTGTACGACAGTGAAGAATATGAATATAGGAGATAATAATAATAATAAGATACTTAGAGAGAGAGAGAGAGTTACAAGCAGCAGGTTGGTAATGTTGGAGAGGGTGATGAAGGAAATAATGAGGGGAGTGAAGAAGGTTTTTCTTGATTGGTTGAAGGAGTTCAGGAGGAACAGCAGCACCAGCCAACATGTACCTGAATATCAAAGCCTGCAACTCAAGCTCCTGCCACTGAGACAAGCTGAAGTAGCTCCCCATCCCTGAATAGAACAGGTGTAATAAAGAGCAGACACCAACCCACAAAGGGGAAAAAAAAAGGAAAAGAGAGAAAAACGTAAGAGCCAAAGAAGAAAGGTAGTAGGTAATAAGGTTGTGTGGTAGTGGAAGAAGCAAAAAACTTGAAAAAGTAAGCACAGTAACTAATGCCTGAAGCTAATCAAACTTTCTTTCTTTCTGCAAAAAGGAAAAGAAAGAAAGAAGGAAAGAGGGGAAATAAAAAATCTTACTGGGAAATAATCTGTTAGTGGTTGTAGTGGTCATTGTTTCAGTTTCAGCTGCTAATGTTGAATCTGACAGGGTGCTGACTTTGCTACTGCTGTTGGGTTCAGGTACAAACAAAGGGAGTGCAGTGGCAGATGGCTGTTGATGACGGGATTCAGGGAGAAGTTTTGGCATCTTTGTAAAATGTTGTTGTTCCTCTGACTCATGCTGGTTTCTCCATTGCTTCAGATGGAAGTCCATGGAGAGAGAGAAAAAAAAAGAAAGAAACTTGCTACTTACTAGTATTAAGTTTGGCTTAGTGTGTGAATGTGGTGGCTAATTAACTTCGTTAGGTGTGTTGGATGTGTAAAGACCAAGTTTGTAAAAAGCTTTTGCAGTGTCCTCTGCGGGTTCCTTTATATCTTGGGCAGATACCTACCTGTGTTTGAGAGAGAAAATAGAGGGTGGGGGAGAGGGGGAGAGAGAGAGAGAGTTGTTTGTTTCTGACAGCAAAGCCTGCAAAGTTTGTTTTGAAGGCAGTGGGGGAAGGTTTAAGAGCACTTGAGAAAAGACAGTGAGACAAGACAGTTGAGAGAGAAAAAAAAAAAGCTAAGAAATAATAAAATAATGGGATAGGTAAGAGAGGTGAAAGAAAGAACCTGCGGTTTTTGTCTTTCTGCTTTGCTTTGGAAATACCACTCGAGGGAAGAAGTAGCAGCAGCATAGCATATAGGGCTTGTAAGTGAAAAAAGTAAAGCTTTTTAGTTTTTACAATATTATCATAACTACTAGAGTCTATAACAGTAGAGTGGTATAGAATAATAGTATTATTATATTCATTTGCTTTTTTTATGAGTTGGTTTTGGACGAATGTGGTGTCTGAAACAATGCAATGCAAAGGACATAGGGATAGGGAGGTTTTGATCCGACAGTGCAGCTCCATTGCAGCAGCTGCTTGAGAGGATTTTCTTTGAGCCTGGGGCTGGGGACTGACTGACTAGAAGAACTAAAAATCAAGGTTTATTGTAAACTCAGCATATTTAAGGAGCTAATATCTCGGGTTTCGTCTCACATTATGTCATTTGCATGTAGCATCTCGAGGGAGAGGAATTTTAACTAATCTTATCTTTTTCTTTTATTTTAAATAATATGATATGATACCATGGAATATCTACCACCATCATTTGCTAAATTTATTAAACTAATATGATAGTATATGATATATATCCTTTTTATGCTTTGAATTTTTAGTTTAATTTTAGAATTATTGATGTTTTAAAAAATTAATATCTAATTATATTATTATGGAAAATACACAGAAATAATATTATATCAATAACCTTTGGTTTTTACAATATTAGTGAATCAGATGATAGGATTATGACCAGCAATGATTAAATCAAGTGATTGAGACTTGAATTCATTAATAATGTGGTTTAAGGTTCGATTTCTAACAGTGTGTAGGATAAATACTTATTGAAAGGAACAGTGGACTTATAAGTGACAGTAAATTCTTCGCATGAATTTAAAAAATTTAAGTGGTTGACTAAAATATATTTTTGCAATCATTTGCGCAAAAAAGAAAGGATAGGAATATAGTTAGAAAGGAAAATCTTCTATGTAATTTATTATGATTTATAGTTGAAGAAGAAAATTAAATAAAGATATTTATTCCAAAATATAATAACTAATTGTTATTGTTGTGGAAATGAGATGAGTTGGTTGTGGTTACTATTTCAGTTTTCTTTGAGTGTAGTTTATTTATTGATAAAAGAGAGAGAATTTTTCTATTTATAGTATTCTATTTAATTCAGATAGGATTATTTCTAACTGATTATATATGTTATTTATAAAAAAAATTATTTATTAATTTTAAATTTTTAAATATGTATTTAGAGTATATGCATGATTACATAATAATGGTTCCAGATATACAGAAAATAATTTGCCTATATTCAAATAATATTGTTGAGAATTATGTTTAGATATGGTTCAACTAAAATTTTGTTAATGTAGTTGAATACTTACTTTAATGAATAGAAAAAAATATATATTTTAACTATTTCTAAATTTTATTTATTTTCCTGTCAAAACTATTTATTTAATTAATCATATATTACATATTCAAATGTTTTAAATATGTAATATGTAAACATTAATCAATATATATATGTGTATATATATATATATATATATAGCGTAGATAATGAAAAGGTTAAGTGAAATATATTACACTGGAGAAAAACTAATATTTACTACATTTATTATTTATATTAATTATATTAAACTGATATGTGCATGATGGTGTAATGGTAGAGGAATCCAAGTCGTATGTAAGAGATCTTAGATTATAATCTTAATGTCATAATTAAAAGGGGGGAAAACCTTGGCTTAATTACTCAGCGATTCCTATACTTTTTTTAAAAATTAAATTAGATTTCTGAACTTTTTTATTTTAACTGTGTCCTTTAACATTTATTTATTGTAAATTGGGTTCTTCAACTTTTATTTATTTTTGAATTAGATCCTGCCATTTAATTGTAGTTATAAAAAAAATTAATTATAATTAATTAATTAGAGGTGCATGTAATGAATTAATGCTTATAAGGTCTGTTGTAATAACAACTGTGAGAGTTTTATGTAAAGTTTCAACCTTTTACATAGCCAAATAATTATAAAGAAATATCTAAGTTGAATTGACATATAAAGGTAGAAACTTAAAAAAAAATCTCATTTTAGTTGTGCATATAACATACTCAAGAAACAATGGTTTCTTCTTTCTTGTCTCCAACTCTAATTAGATCTTTGCCATTAATTTTTCATAACAGTTAAATGAGATGATCCAATTGAAAATAAATAAAAATTCAGGAATCCAATTAAAAGAAGAGAAAAAGTTTAGGAACATACTTGGAAATTTGATAAAAGTATAAAGACCTTCAAGTTAATTTGACCCACTTTTTTTTTTTAACTCCACATCTTTAAGCCGGAAGCTATAAACTAAATTTTTAAGATAATGAATTTTATTTAAAGAATTTATCTTTTTAAAGGTGTATTTTACACGAACTAATGAAAATAATCACGTATTTAAGGGATAAAATTAAGTCTTTGACAAATTAATATAACCATCAAATTAGTTTAATAGTATTAAATGTTATTTTCCAATTTTTTCAATTTTTAATAATTATAACATGTTTTCATATTTTCTTTCTTTAATAAAGCATAATTTCTTATTGTATTTTTTATTTTTAATAATTTTAAAACACGCAAACAACTTTATTAAGACCAAGTTATTCCATAAAAAAAAAATGTTCAAAGAAAGTGTGGAAATGGCGTTGTATTACACGTTAAACGGCTTAAGATATAAGAGATCATTTTTATCTCCTATCCTATGCCCGCCACGCATCGTTTACTTTATTATGATTGATGTAATAGATTCGATCCATATATTCTTTTATTTTATTTTCACTATTTCTAATCTTTCGTTTTTTCTACCGAACCAAATGAAGCCGTACGAAAATGAGCGTCCTCGTGAAGCTCTAGACCCACTTTTGATGGTTTGATGACCGATCAGGGAATTATCAATTTTCTTATTTTGAAGGGACAGCCAACAAAATTAAACATAAATAACTTTTTAGAACCGCCGGTAATCTGACTTTTTAAGCAAAATGGATTAAAAACAAGAATTAATTATTAAAATGTATTGGTTAAAAAAGTATTTATAAAAATAAATGTTTTTTATCATATAAGATATTAGAGATTTCATTCAAAGTGATAACTTATGATTTTTGTTTATTTTATAGCAGGAGATATCATCCAATCAGATATTTAACATCAATTTGACCAACATAAAATATCCATTTAATAATTTCATACAATGTTTCCTTAAAAAATCTCCTATCATTTTATTAAAAAAAATGCTAAATGAAAAAAATAACATCTTAAATATATATATATATATATATATATATAATATTTTGGTTAAAAAACAAAAAATAATTGAATACTTCTTTTAGTGAGTAAAAAAAGTTACCAGAGGATTTCAAATTATAAAAAAAAAATCCTACTAACTAGTAACTCACTTATAGTGACTCTTACCATCTTTATTATTGAAGAAACGCATTATATTGTGTGCTTTTGTAAGAAATTATAACAAAGATATCATATGAATTTCATATAAATAATAAAGGTGTCAATGTAAATATTATTCTATTTTTGTCTCTAAAATTTAATACAATTTTTTAAATATTGAGTAAAAATGTGATATGAAATTTAGTGATTATTCATGCTAAATTGAATAAAAATATAACAAAAGATTTAATCATTAAACTAAATACTTGACAGGATGAAACATACTAGAGTCTCCGGTTATAGGATAAATAAAAAGCACAAAGTGTAATTCAGGATGATCTATACATTTTATGTGAGAAAAATCACATTGTTTTATAAATATTTTTTAACCTATCTATTTTGATAATTAGTTTTATTTTTAGCCCATTTTGATAAAATAAAATAAAAAAGCCGTAATATGCCATCTCTTTAGCTTTATTATTAGACGCTCAATAGGATGCATATAAGCATATTCATTGCTTTTGATTCTGAAAGTCCTAATTTCTTAGCATTATTGATGCTTTGAATCCATTGTAGAATAAGTGTAACTGGTTTAGGTCATCAACGTTATGGTATATGGACAATTTCTTAGCAGCTCTTTGAAGTAATCCTAAGAGCTTCTTTGGTTTCACATTTGAAACCAATAAACTTATTGGAGAGTTAGTCAAACTTAATTATAATTTTGACCAACATGTTTGATACTTTCACGTTAACGTGATTTAGCGAAATGAACTTGAGATTGTATTAATGCCGCTGAAAGTAGCTTTTTGATCCAAAGAAACATGGGTCATAATATATCACATATACCCTTCTCTTTGGGCCAAATGAGCCAGACATACGGTGGTTTTTCGTGGTGCGGTGTCATTGCGTAGGAGAGTGTAAGTTTTAAATCTTACAAAGAGAAGAGAAACTGATATTCATGATAGAAATAAATGTCTGTTAATTAAATCAAGCAACAAATTACATCATGCCAACAATGTAGAATAATTTGGAAAATCAAATGTTGTTGCCCATTCATTGCATGCACCGCCAATGTATTTTCTTAACCATTAGGAAATTATATCATTGGACCAAAACAATTTACAGTAATGGAAAAAAATCTGCATTCCACCGCTTTAGGGCTCTAATGCACCGCATCAGCATTCAATGAGTGAATGAAAAAAACTTAGTTTAATTTGAGAAGTCTCTTCCTCCCTCCGTGTGTGTAATTAAATTTCTTCTTCTCTCTGTCGTTATTTTCTCATGCGTGTGTGGGTTAAATTTCAAAGTATGCATCGATACTAAAACCTATTTTGGTAATTATGCATTCAAAATTAATTTTTATTTAAGTTTTTAAACAAACTGTGTGATAAAATCAATTTTTTATATCTATTATACAAAAACAAATCCCTCATAACAAATTCATATTTATTTTAAATCAAATTTATAAAATAAAGTCCATTCAAAATTAACTTTGGTTATGTTTGTTAAGACTAACTGAAAATTTAATTAAAAATTAAAAAATTAGTTCAAAGTTGAATTTAAAAAATTAGTTTATTAACAATAAATATTCTAAAACTAAATGTTGAAGCAGTTGAAAAGTATAAAATAATATTAAAATAATAAAATAATAATTTATTTAAAAAAGTAATTAGAAAATTAAATAAATATATTGATAATAAAAATATAAAAAATTAGAAATTAACATCTTAAAAAATACTACTTTAAGAAGTAGTGTTTAAAAAATATTAAAAATTATTAAAAAATATTTAAAGAATAGTCAAATAAATTTTTAACTAATAAAAATTAACTAAATTATCTTAATCAACGTAACATTAAACACTTATTCAAACACGCATGTTGTAGGTGTGATACAATATTCATTTTCCTTTTGGTAGAATGTAATGTTTCATTTCTAGCTTTGAGATTTTTTTATGTTAGGAAAAACTTAGCCATGAACTTGAATTCTAAGACTTCCCAAAAATTAATTGTACCTCTTAGCTTAGTTTGCAACATTTGTTTTACTTTTTCACTCAACGAGAATGGCAACAACATTAACTACATGTCATCATTTCCAATGTCATTATATTAATGCGAATTGTGCTGCAAATTCTCTAGAACTGCACATGATGATGGTTTAGTCTTCTGCATCACTTACTACAAATTAATTTTGGGAGACAAGCGCAAGAATAGAAAACTTAAGGATATTATTAACCGATGTTGTTAGAGTATTCGTTAAATAGTTTTTAAAAAAGTATTTATTATATAAATTATAGGAGAGAGTAAAAAAATTCATAAATAACATAATTTTTTATATTTTAATAAAAATATTTTTATTTTAAATTTAATATTTGTGAAAACTTAATGTCAACATTGTTTGTTGCTTTGGGTGGTCGCACAATTGTAAACGAAGCTAAGTTTTGATTATTATTCATGAAATCTACCAAAGTTCTTTTAAATTAAATTATAATATTAGCTAAATTAATTAACTTTCTTAATAAACATAAATTAGTCAATATATTTTATAATTAGTGGTAGGTCCATTTAATCTTTAGTATTAAAGAAGACTTTGTCAAACCATGTTCGTGCATAAACTAATCGAAGACAAAGGCAATGCTTTATGCTTAATCTAGCGATTTAGTATTCTAATGATGTCAAAACTAGACCTCGAAAGGATGCTTAAAACTTGTTCGACATCGGACGCTTAATAAACAGAGTTATGATATGGAAATAATATTTAGGGAATGATAAATGTGAACATATATATATATATATATATATATATATATGTGTGTGTGTGAATAATGAATTATTGTAACCTTATTTGAAAAGTGTAGTTAACAATCAACAAGTAATAAAATTATAAGTTATCATTCTACAGAGATTAGGTTTACTATCAAGTACTAAGTTTTGGCATAAGTCAACTGAATCGAGGTTAAGCTGTCATAACTAGTGGTTAGTTGTGAGGGTTAGCTTGGACTTTAAATTGCACCTAATCAACACAAAAGACTCAAAAAAACAAAAAAAGTCACTATACAAATGGATAACTCACATCTAGCTCACTGCTTTTACCTCCTAGGTTTGCTCTCTCGGACCTCAACAACACACAAAGCTCAAATTCTTCTCAGAACCTTATACAAATTCCTTGCAATATGTCCTAATTGTCGAAACAGATATCCTAACTCCTTAGGTAGACTCCCTAGGCACTCATGCATTATGCTTAGGATTCTTTAAGAGCACACATAACATACGCACCTCCACTCCTAGAGTATCCACAAATCATAAAAGATAAAGATAATTATCATGGATTATAGTACATTGTTAATTAAGTACAAATCACTCCAAATATAATTTTTAAAAATAAACATCAATAATTTTTAATTGTATAATAATAATCTGTGATTGAATGATAATCTAAGAAATTATACAATATTAATGTATTCTCTAATTAATAATATTATGCAAAAATATTTTACAACTATATATTTTCTTTTAAAACTTAATATTGCCTGCAACCATATTCGGAATTAACAAAAGGAACAACTTTATGAACTACAGGTTTTATCTTACTGTGGTATTTATTGTTGCATTACGTTTCTTAAATAAAAGGAATCCAGTGAAGAACCAATATCTGCATTCTGCAAGAATCAATAAAAGTCAAACGCGATGGAGTTAAGTCTTGACTAACTGCCGTGTACAAATGATGCATTGCCACTCATGCTTCCTTCTGGGGTCTCTTTCAGATTCCTCAACCTCATTAATATTTTTCCTTAAAAATAAAAGAAAGAAAGAAACTGATGCAAGCCAAAGAAAATATAGTGGACGAATATGTGAGAGCACATTCAATTCAAAGATCATATACTGTTGGTGGCGGGGACAGTGTGTAAACGAGCTGTTAAAAATAACTAAACATTATAAATCAGAAAATACGAATACAATATAAGATATTAATACGATACGACGTTCATATAAAAATAAGACAAAATTCACAACTGCAAAAGAGCAAGCAAAAAAAATTATATAAGATATTAATACGATACGACGTTCATACAAAAATAAGACAAATTTTACAACTGCAAAAGAGCAAGCAAAAAAAATTTCTCTCAAATTAAGACTGTACAAGTGCAATATTATAAGAAATAACATAAAAATTAACACACACTAATTAAATTTGTTTATTCTATATGCCCTCGTAAGAGGGTTTTTAATAATTTTTTACTTTTACAGTCAGAAGAAGTTTTATGCGTCTATTAAAATGAAATATAAATGATTCATTATTTATTCGTTTATCGAGTATCATAAAATTAAATATATAATAAAAACAAAACTCATGAGAAAAATTGTATTTTAAAAATACGTATAAATCGTTACAGATATATAAAATAAAATATTTAATTGTGGGTGTTTGAAAGTGGAAAAAATAAAACTGTGTAAATTCTTTATTAGAACGGAAAATGCATACCTTATTAATTATTTCATATCTGCATGATGTCTATTTCTTTATTATGATATGACATTATTTAAGCCGTGCCAAACACGGATTAACATTGTTTTTTAATTTTTTTATAAAATAGTTTATAGCTATAAATTTATTTTTATTAAACTTTGTATTAAAAATTATATAATTTTTAAATTTTTTCTTAGCAAAATTTTATTTAATATATTGACACATTATTGTTGAATATACTATATAATATCTTAAATACAATTTTACTACATATATTATAATAAACTAAAATTCGGGCCTATTATACCATTATAAATTTAACATGTCTATAACTTTTTATAGTATAAAATGTATATTTTACGAACTTATAAATCAAAATGATTTGAACATATATTTAAATAGTATAATGGATGAACATAGACAAATACAAATGAGAATTAAAAAAAAAAAAGACACCTATTGTTTTAGTGAGCCAAACGTTAAAGACATTTTTATTTATACATTGTCAAATACTTCTATAAATCACATATTTTGTTGATATATATACTTTATGATCATCATCCGATATCAAAATTTTAAGACTCTGTCTTGACGATGCTCTAGAAACTGCAACATACAGTTATCCGTAAATGAAAACAGTCTTGGAAAATAGACGTTCACATGAGATAGAGACTAACCTTGACTTTTATTATTCTTCATTTCCAAACATAAAACCAATGGAAATTGTCCCCTATGGAATTTAAAGAGTAAGCCAGAGTCAGTAGACACCAGATTCATTCTAGGAACTAATTTTTTGTTTCTTATATTAGTACCCATCAAAACAGTTGCAAATATAATATTTTTTTTTAGATCGTTAACCAATAAACTAGATCCATTGCATAAGTGAGCGGCTTGATAAAAATGAGGGAGACTTCAACCTTTAACTTCAACTTATGATTTAGAATTTCAAGACATTTAATATCATTTAGGAACACAATGGTGAACCATTGACCTTGTATTTCGTTGCCTTTGTTAGATTGACAAATAAAATCAGAACGAAAATATTTCCTTTTATCCTCAAAAATTATTGAGATCACATAACCATTAATTTGCTAAACAGATTTTAAAGTTGGTACCAATATTTTTGGTTTTTAAAGATAATGTGTCACGTTTATGTTTTGTAATATGTCAAGATAAAATATTAGCATTTAGAATAGCATAAAGTTATAATTGTCACAAAGTAGAGGAAAAACTTCTTTAAAATAATGTGTCACTCCATAGCTACATAATTCTAGAATAATATTAATCCAACATTGCAGATAATTTTTTTTTTCTTACTACAGTACAACTTCCTAACATGTATCAAGTTATAATTATTACTTTTATAATTGATATGTTACACATTTTTCACTAATTGATTTTAATTACAATTATATTATATATTTTTATCTAATTATTTTGGTTGCAACTGGCTAACACACATCAATTCAACATTGTAGAGAAAAACTTCTCTTTTTTTACTACAACACAATTGACTAACACGTATCAAGTTATAATTATTACTTTTGTATGTAATTGATATGTTACACATTTTAAACATTATGATTGCAATAAAATGAATAGAGACAATTTTTTTATTTGATCGAATCTTCCATAAATACCATTACCCAAAGATGTTTAATTGCACGGGTATTTTCTAGCCAAGATAATATGGGTAAATTAGAAAAAGATTTAGTAATTGATTGATGGAGATAATATTATGATTTGAGTTATTCTCTTCCATTTGTGATTATATGGATAAATCATAAACTTAATTAGTAATTAAAAACAGAATTAATTAGCAAAACTTGTGAGAAAGCCAAATCCACATTTACCTTTTTTAAGTTATTCTCCTATATGTAGATACTATAAATGACATGATGATTGTCTTTCATTTTGACCTTGATTTAATAGAAAAAAAATATTCATTAACTTAATTGTCAATAATTAATTTTATCAAGAATTCAATTACTTACTTTTAATAAAAAAAATTATTTTCAATCATATTTTTTCAATCTATAACACTACAGTTTAAAACCTTACTTGATAATTATATTATCTCATAGCGCAGTTATATGTAAAAAAATGAATGACAATTTTTTTCAATTAGGATGTATATATTAAAAATAAATAAGTTTTCTTTTATTAATCATAGAAAATAGATATGGGGTTCTCTCCTTCATTCCTCCAAAAATAAATAGAAAATAAATCTTGGCAAAATATTAAATTTAGGTCTTTATAGCCTTATCTAATATCATCACTCAATTCAAAATTGGAAAAATATCAGCACATCCCAAGCTTTGGCTTAATTTTAGAAGGTTAAATTGAATTTGAGTACTTTTGTCCAACCCACTATAACTTGTACGATCATCTTTATCTGAATTCAAAAGTTGCCACATTCAAAATCAATCTGCTGCATGGGAGGATAAATGTTTTCGGCAATTGGAGATTCAAGTTGGAGGCTTTTATGTTTATATTTGGCAAATGTAGTGCTGATGAGACACGACTTTTCTATGTTTAACACTTCTCTCGGTTAGCTTTGTCACTCCTTGTGTCAAAGGCTAATTGGTTTTTTAATATAATATACTATTCTTTTGACTGTGCAAAAAAAAAAGCTTAATTAAAAATTTGTTCACAAATTAAATATGGATCTTTATGGCATAATCTAATTATGACCTGATGGGCTTTGTCTTCAAAAAGACCTTAATTTTCTTTTTAATCTCACACTATATCCTCTTCTCACAACCTCATACTCATAAAATGTCTCACATCTTTTCATTGAATCGTTCAAAAATGTTATTTCTTTTAGAATTTACTCAATTTCTTAATCAAATAATCTTATAACAAAATAGGAAAATTAAATTAAAAATAAAGTAAAATATCTTCATTTACTAAACATTCAGCTTAACTAACCCCTGTTCCATTCTCAATCAGTCTCAACTAACCAACTTCCCACAAACTCTCACTCCACCTTACAAATTCGTCTTCGTGAGAATAAGTAATATATATTCATAAAAATTATGCTTATGTTTTCTTTTTGTGTAAAACTTACTTTCATACACAGCCACATTATCGTGTAAAAACGAACAAACTAAATCAAAACGGTGATTTGCTTGCCTCATATTAGGATCATACATCCTAGCTTTTTTAGTCAACTAGTTATGTATCCCTGCCTCTTCGTTTTTTTTTTTTTCATTTTACGCATATTTGCAAATGGCATGTGGATATAGAAGTAAGTTTGTGCATACATAAATCATGCAGTACTAATTTTACCACCAAAAAGAAAATAAAATGTATACTAATAGCTATTTTTAAATGTTAATCTATTAAATATTTGCATATAATTAGTATATATGACTTAGGGTGGAAAACCAATAAAATAGTTCTACTGTTAAATGTTTATACTAATAATTTAATATATTATAATGATTAATCTACATTATTATTAAAATACTATTATCATTATAAATTTTTAATCATTTATTTTTTAAAATATTATAAATTAATATTAAATCACCTTAATCTCCATTTTTCTTAATAAATAATATTTTGAAATATTGTAAGATGTTGCTAACAAGTGTTCTCATATAATTGATCTTGAAAGCATTCAGAACTAATGGTCAAGATGATATACGAAGGATGCTAAAAGGGGAATTCTTTTTTATGTTTTATATAACTTTTTTTTTAATTTCTTAATTAATTTCTTAAGAATATCAGTTAATATTTTCGATAAGCATTATATTAATTTATTACTATAGTCAATTACAACAATAATGTTTTGTTTTAGTATTTGACCGAAAGATATTTATTCCAAATGTCGTACTCATTGTTTATTGTATCTGTTTGTTTTTTTAATATGTTGAATCTCGAGTTTCCAGATTTAATATAGCAGGAATAGCCAAATAGGCAATGGTCTAAGTAAAATATAATAGTAGTATAAGATTTAGAAAATATCAAAATATAAATAAAAAGGCATTGGATCAACATAGTTTAGTTTACGAATGTAGATAGGGCCCACCAACAGTATCCACGTAACTTAATTCGTCCGTTTGTGGAGAGCAGAGTTGAAAAAGAATAAAAAAAATGTAAAGAAAAGAAAAAAAGTAATAACATTCACATGTCTCCAAACTGACATAATATGTCACTCACGCAATACTGGCATTAGTGACAGTAGATGAGAGTTCTGCCTACGTGGGTCCCATCTTACCCTTAACTCACTCTCTCCCTTTATTTTAACATTTTTTGTTGGATAAAGCGAGGCACGCCGGCACGCGAGGCCTTATATCATCTCACGTGACTTCACGTGACTTCTTTTCTCGAGGGGTCTTTTCTTTTCCTTCATTTATTTTACTTTTTTTTCGTCTCGTTGGATACTATAGTTAGTAAGTTTTGGGCTAAACTTGTCACAGGGGCCTACTTTCGTGCCTCATAATTATTCATGATTATCACATCAGTGAGCATTTGACCGAATGACATTTTCACATTTTCGACTTTATGGGCGTATCTTCATCATCGTTGTATAATGTATATTCAACCTGGTTATGCTAAGATTTCCATAACAAGAGAATTCAAACTTTAAATATTTTAAGTGAGCTTGTTGATTTACAATTGAAATACCTTAACGAGAGTGTTTCCACAAATTGAAACAAAACGGAGAAGCTTTATGTTTTGTTTGATTGGATGGAAAGAAAATAAGAACAAAAAATTAAAATTTAAAATGGAAAAAAGAAAAATTTTAAATTTTTATATCTGTAAAATAAATTTTCTTTTATTTTCTCTCTAATTAAATAGAAGAAAATATTTTATTAATTTTTTTTCTCACTTTTTCTCTTATCAAGCGGACCATTGATGAAAATTGAAAAAAATGAGGCATTGAATAAAGTACGCCAAGGAAGCAGAAACGAAAATAAAAAAAAACAAAAAAAAAAAAACTCAGTGACAACTACTTCTAAGTTCTAAGTTCTAAGTACCAACCTAACTAACGTGAATGCATGTGTATAGTGAGTGTTATGTTACGCCACTTCTTGTTGAAGTTATTTTACTAATGTATACTTCTACACAAAGATCATGTTTGATTGAAGAAAAGAAATGACACAAAAAAATGTAGAAAAAAAAAGAAAAAGAAGGGAGGATGAGATAATATTTTATATTATTTGATAGAAAAGAAAATAAAAACAAAATTTTTAGGCATTGGAGAAATGTGTTTGGACTTTGGATACCCGTCTAACCCATGTTGAATGGAGAAATTAAGTTTTTCAATGTAAAAATGCAGTGACAAGCCACTTGTTTTGGCAATATTACATTATTGAAAACGGATATACAAACATGTACTATATGTTCATAAAATTGGGAATCTAAATTTCCTTTATTGAACTCGAAATTTGGACTCTGAATAATTTTGTTATGGTATCTCATATTAAGCTTCAAATCCAAACTAAAACATATATTAAATTATTATATGAAGTAATAAATTTATTGAAATGAAATTTTAAAATAAAATGAAAATAATATAATTCATTAAACCTAATTAAGTATTCATTGAAACAAATTAAAAATTATAAAAACTATTTTTATAAATATAAATAAATTTTAGTGGAAGGAATTAGTCTTTTGCAAGGTGACAAATTAAGGTTTGAATCTCTATTACGAGTGATGATCATATTTAATACCCAATTGTACTTTAAATAGGTTTGTCTTCAAATAAATTCAAAATGATAACCATGAGAAATTAAAAAAAAAAACATTTTTTCTATAATTTTTTCATGTCTTAACCCAATACTTAAATGGTTATATTTTAATAGCCTTTTACATGCTATTGAATCAAATGAGATTAACTTATTGTTATTTTTTTTATTAGTAAATGTTAATTTATAAGCTTTATTATAAATATTAGTGGAATAATTTAAACCTGTAATCTCTTTTTTCTTCTCCCTTTACCCTTAAGTCAAATATATTGTTATATTTTTTTAATAAAAATAAAAACTATTCATGAAAAAATTTCAAAACCATTCAATATGAAGTTGTGTGCATACATTAAACAAAACATTCACCACATACTCGAAATAAAAACATTGATTAAAAAAGGTTCATAAAAAAGTAAATTATTCGAACTTTCTTTTAATTTACACTTGTATGAAATTTTCTCTATCTAAAACTTTCACAATATCCTTTTCTTTATGTATCACAAATTTATCCTCCTCAAGTTGGATAGTAAGGAAGAAAAGTTAATTTTGTATGTATTAAATGCAATTGTTGATTCAAAATTCAAATGTGAGACTATTGATTAAGTAAAAATAAATCGTGCTAATTGATGTACATACTCTTTAACTATGAATATGATACATTTCAATTCAAAATATTTACTTTCGTATAAAATTAACAAAAAAATTTCTTATTATGGATTTTGTCTTATCATACAAACATGTGCATTTATAAAGCACTGGTAAAATAGCTCATGCCATGCACGAGAAAATATTACCAATATGGTATAATTAAATCCCTTTATCATAGTAAATAAATGAATTTATTAATTTCTCAAACGTCAAAAGTTTTAGAAAACATTGGATCGACATAAATTATCCCACGATGGACTTTTTTTTTTATTATAAAAACGACAAATCAGATTATGCCAAAATAATTTGAAAACTAAAGTTTTTAGTTTAATTTATATTTTATATTAGATTAATTGAATCACCTCAATGAACAATGTTCATTTTAATTATTCTAATAATGCTCCTAATAAATTTGTGTAAATCTATTTACAAGTGGCCTTGAGTTGTGCAACCAATAATTTTTTTTCTTACATGTTTCCCTCACATATAAATATGTTTTAAGAAGGTCTAACTCAATTAGTTGCTTAATGTGCATGAGTTAATATGATTATGTTAGCTATTGAAACCGCCATTTTGGAATGTTGGACAAGGCTTTGGATTGAATGTGATTTCATGCTGGTTCTCAAAGCCTTCAAGCAGTGTTTTAAAAACTGGACCGACCCGGCCGGTCGGACCGGTTGGACCGTGACCCGGTGGTTGGACTGGGTCGAGTCTATCAACAGATCGGACATGCTTTCAACCCGGTGTAACCCGGTGCGACCCGGTCGGGTTCATGGTTCAATCGCCGACCCGCTGACTCGGATCGGGTCGCTATTTAGAAAAGAAAAAAAAAGAAGAAGCAGGTCACGGACGGTTCAAGCAAACAGAAGAAATGAATAAAAATGCAGCGGCCAAAGACTATTAATCTGCACCGGCCAAAGAAAAAAAGCGGGTCGCTATTTATATTGAAAGTGCAAAAAGAATAAAAGAAGCATAGAAGAAGAAAGCAGTGAGCAGCCACGGAAGAAAAGAAGAAAGTGTAGGAGAAGTATAGAAGAAGACGAAGAAGAAAGTGCAGCACAGGCACAGGCACAGCTACCAAAGAAGAAAACAAAAACGTTGCAGCGGCGCAAAGTGCATTTACTTCCTGCACCCGCTTTATTACTTACTATACTCCTTCTGCCTTGTTTTTTTTTAATTGAACTTTTGTTTTAATTTAAGTAGTTACTATTTACACTTTCTTTTTTATTAATGCACTTTACTTGTGTTATAAACTTTAATACTTTAATTTTTATGTTGAATTTTTTAATATACTTTTCTTAATCAAATAAGTTATTGGATGAGAATTAACATTCTATAATTTTTTATTCATAATTTTGTTTCTTGAACTTAAACTTATTTAGCTTATATTTATGATTTTTGTTACTTGTTTGTTTGAACTTTGACAATAACTTTTTTTTTACATTTTGATATCTAATTATCTATGTTATGATTTGTGATACCTTATTTTATTTAGCTTATGTTTGTGATATTATTATTTGGTACTTGTTTGTTTGAACTTGGATAATGATGTTTTTTTTAACATTTTGCTATCTAATTATCTATGACTTTATGTTATGAAAAAATATTAATTGGTGACTTTTTATAAATATTTTAAAAAATCGTTATGCGAGTCAACCGGTTCAACCACTAGTCAAGTCATCCGGGTCAATCAGTGACCCACCGGTTCGACCACTGACCGGGTCATGTGGGTCAATCAGTGACCCACTGATTCGACCACTGACCCAGTGACCCAGTACCTTGACCGGGTCAGTCACCGGGTCGATTTTTAAAACACTGCCTTCAAGTCTCCCAATGTTATTTCCTTGGACACTTAGAAATAGGTAGCTAAACTAATAAATCACTTGTAATATGTCCTTTTGTCTTTCTCACATTTATTGTGAGGGTAATTTTTGTGTGTGCAAATAAACCTACCTCTCATGGTAGTTCCACAAATGGTTTGGTTTGGCGGGATTTCCTTTCCAATTTTTATTCAAAGAGTTTTATAGGAATAAATATGATCTTTCTTGTTATAGGTTGAAATGGTTGTACATGAATTTTGATTTTTTTTCCCTCCATTATTTTGATTTTCTCTTCTAGATTTAATATAATGGAGTGTTCTATTTTGGTTGTTGAAGGTTGAGGTGATAACTTAGTTGAAATTGTTCCTTTTAATCGGCCTTATCACCAAATTTCCTTGGAGAGGGGGGGGGGGGGTGTGCATTTTGATTCACCATGTTGTAGGAAACTGATTGACGGATTGAATGTATTTTAATTGCATTAAATTTACTTTTGGTTCTATAGTTTTACAATTATACAATTTCGATAATTCAAAAAAAATTATTACACATTTATTCTCTAAGTTTTTTAAATTTAATAATTTTGATCCTTTATTATTTATCGACAATATTTTAATAAAAATTATTGTCATTGAGTGATGATGTAACTGTCGTATCATTTATTATATCAATATATTAAGATCATATTATAACTTAGATATTAATTAAGTCAACAATTTTTATTAAAAAAATTGAGGTAAACTAACAGTAAACTAAAACTACTAAATTTTAAAAATATAAAAGCCTAAAATTACACTACCATTAAACTATAAGGAAGAATTTAAGCCACTTAATTCTAAAGACATGTTCATGAGTTTATTATGCTCTCGTTTGTACTTTCTACTGGCATTTTTTAGTCATAAAGTTTTCTGATGGTTTTATGAGAGTATCATAAAATTTCTTAAAATATCGTCATAGAAAATCTCTTGTGATTACTCGTTCGTAAAGAAAAATTTCAACGACACAAAAATTATTCGAAATATAGCAATGCCCTATCATTGCTGTTTTGTCGGATCCGAATAATTTGGGGTGTGCGAATAATGTAGTCATTGAAAACAAAGTAGCATCATCACTGAAGTTGATATTCAACCTTATAAAAGAACAAAATGTAATATTGAATTTGGATAACTATCAAATAATTTTTTCAATGAAATTAAAACTATTGATTAAATTAATTTTTAATATTTATCAAATTAATTAACTTAATTTTCCAATTTAATAATCATAAGTCAATATAATCTCTAATTTTAAAGATTAAATTGACTTATATACACTAAATAAAAGTACTAAATTATTATTAATCACAAAATTAGAGGAATGTCACATTGTTAATATTAAGAGTTAAATTAATTAATAATTATTAAATTAAATGATTAACTTTATTTTTTCATAACATAAAAAACTCAATTAATCAATAATATTATTCTCAAATATTAAATTAATATTTTAACAACCCACCAGAGTCTGTTTAATAGTGATGAATGAGGAGTTTGAAAATTTTACATGAATTTTGTATTTTAACTTTTTGTCACTGTAAAAAAAAACATTTTTGGCATATAATGTACAAAACCATTTTTTGGCATATAGGCCCACTCTGAACAAAATAGGTTGAATACGGTGTCGAAAGTTTTTTTTTAAAAAAAAAAAGAGAAAATAACTAAAAAATTGTTCCAACTTTCGAAGGTTGATAGTAGTTTATTTACAAGCTCACTGCTAATTTAACATTGCAAGCAAATCAATCCCCTCCCTCCATTTTTAACACGGTTCTCTCTTATCTTATCTAATACTTCCATATTCCTTTAAAAAACTTCCATATTCCTATTTCGTTTTTGGTTTATAGGGAGGAGTTGAACTTCAGTATAAGAAAATTACAACAACAAATGTACGCATGCTCAGCTAACTAACTGAGCTAGATTTCTTAATCACATTCCTATTTCTTAAGCCATAACTTTACCCCTTTTACATGCAATATGCATAAAAGATTTATTTTTATGTTGATTTACGGTGTCATCAATGATATGGTTTATTGTCATTTAGTGGTTTGTAAATCACGTAATTTTAGTTCAGTAATAACTTTTTCTAATTGTAAAAAAAAAAATCTATTTCATGCCATTAATATATAAAGTCATTCATTATGTGTGCGCGGGCTTGCCTTTATAATCAACAATCTGTGCTGGGATAAATTGGGTCTTCCTAATTTGAATATATCCAGCTTGTAAATACTGTTATAATCCTGAATGCATGCAGACGCACGCACATAAGGTTTCCCGTCATTATTGAGATTAAAAACAAAGGTTTACAGCCGAAATACATAAAAGTTGTTTATAATGTCATGATTCTCATCTAATCATAAAATTACCATATATGAAAATAAATTATTGATTTTTATAAAAATTATTTTAAAATTAATATTTAATATAATTTTAATATATTGACATTATAAAGATCATTTCAATAATCGTGTATAAAAATTAAACTCAAATAAAATAACTTTTTTTAACGTGTTTTTGTCAACACAAGTCTTTAACTACTTATGGGCATCTATAATCCAAACTGCAAGTCCAATTCCATAACAAGAAGCCCATTAAGGATTTGGAGTTGGGCTGGGCCGCAGAGAGTGGAACTAAAACTTAAGTCACTATCATGTCCCACGCCACGTGACTATGTTTTGGCGTCTAAGGTTCTTGGCGACAACTCATAATCAAATGACAGGGAGAGCTCAGTCACCATGAACCGGGAACGCAGGAGGTAGGACTCAGTTTGTGAATTTTTCACTCGAACTTACAACAAAAATTTAATATATACATAAATATACATATATACATGTATAATTTTTATTTACAGAAATATATATGTTTATTGTTCACAGTATAAATTCAAGTTAGATTGACCTGAATTTACAATATATTTTTTTAAAAATTTTCAAAAACAAGATAAGAATTCGGATACTTCAACCCTAATTCTTAATTGTGTTTTTTTTTATAAAAAAATAATTTTTAAAAAATAATAAATTAATAAAAATAAAGAAAATTAATTGAAAATATTAAAAATAAAGAATATAAATAAGGATAAATTAATTTAAAGTAGTATTTTAACATTATACTTGTACATAATAATCAATCAATATGTTACAAAAATCAGTGCAGTGCATGATAAACAACTCACTAGAATGATTCAAATGAAATAAGACATATTCATCGCACAATATCTTTCAAACTATGATTAATTTCGTCATTTTTTGTATTTCAATTGTTATCATTAGAATATTTCGTTATTTTCGTTTTAATATGTTCTGTTTATTATACTTTTCTTTTTGTCTCTCATCTTAATTACCATAGTATTTTAATTTTACTGTATAATACAACTGAGATATAGTAATTGTTTATTTAATGTGTTTTTAATCAATTTAATATTTTAAAATAAATTTTCTCCTTTTTATTTTATTTTAAGAGTACTAATTAATTTTTTAAATTTTTTAATTAATGTACATATGAAAATAAAACTGCCAACAAAACAAAAATTAAACTTAAAAATTTACAACCTATTTAAGTGTCTTAAGTTTACAATTTATTTAAGTACCTACTTGGTAATTAAAAAAATTATATCATACTTTAATATGATTATTTTTATCATGGAGTCCAACTAAACAAAAATCGAAACTTAGGAAAATCTACAACATCTTTATAATCATAGTAGGAAAAAAAAATCATTTTAACCACTTAAATAAAAGTTTAATTGCATTAATTTTACAAGTTATTTAAGTACTATTGTGACAATCAATTTTTTTTATGATAACTTAAACAAATATAAGTATTAATTTATATTCAATTATAATTTTTATATTATATATTTTAATAAAAATCTTTAAAAATGGCATAAAAGAAAAAGAAAATAATTTTTATTATGTGCAAATACATATGTTAAAATACTACTTAGAATTAATTTGTCCTTATTTATATTTTCTAATTTTATTATTTTTAATTATTTTTCTTTATTTTTATTATTTAAAAATATTTTCTTCTTAAGAAAACACAGTTAAGCATTCGAGTTTGGAGGATCCAATTTTTTAACTTGATTTTGAATATTTTTGAAAGAAGCACAATGTAATTTCGGGTCTTTTTTGTAAATAAAAAATTACAGATATGTTTATGTATATATTAAATTTTTGTTGTATGTTTGAGTGAAAAATTAGTAAGTTTGTTCCAACATACTAATCCTAGCATTTGGAAAGAAACCCGTTGTGTAATTATTATTTGTATTTACTATTTACTCAAACAAATTACTTAATAAAAATTATGAGTATTCTTCAAATAGTATCTGAAATTATTTTTGATTAAAATAATTATTCATTACACTTTATTTATTTTTTCAACTAAATTCTAGATTAGTTATAGTTTTTTTTTTCCGATGAAAAAGAAAGATTAAGAAAAAAAAAATGATGAATATTGTTTGAAATGTTCTATTTTACTAGTTATTGTATTTGTAAAAAATTGCCCATAATAAACCAATATAGTTGTAATCAGTGTTAGGGATGCTATGTAAAACTACATGTGTCATCACTCAAGACTCAAGAGATTAAGTTCTTGAAATTGTTAGTTCGCGGCGGGGCACATCAAGTGGTTTAGAAATTCATTTCTGTTACCTCCGTTCTTTAAAATACATTTTTTTGCGATATTATTTTTTTAGGTGAATCTAAGCATTATTTATCCGTCAAATATAAAAAACTCGAGTGTATGAAAATAAATAAAAATATAATGAAAAAAATTTAATATATTTTTCCTTAAGAATTTAAATTTTTAGAATTATTAGTTCATGATACTTAGTACTAATAGCTAGCAAAACTAACAAGATTATATAATTATTATTAAAAACGAACGGTTTAGAATAGGGATGTAACAAATTTGTGTTTTATTTTCTCTCCCTTCCTCTTTACAATTTTATTTGCTTTGCCGACGAGAGAACCAAGCCAGCCTCCAAATGGTCTTAATCCTTTACCAAGACTTGGTAAGACTTATTATTGACGGGAGAAAAAAATAAAGATAAAATAGAAGACTTTAACATAATCGTTTTATTTTATGAACGAATATATTAAATTTAAAACATGTCGAATATATGGGCTACATTTCATGATTTCATCTCAATTATACTCCGTTGCGAAAGCACGCCGTTGAAATTTGGAACTGACGTGCTATTCTGTCTAGTTTTCAACCAGGTGGAAGATATTTAATGCTTCAGCTAGAACTTTCTTCAAAATTTGCATTCTCTAAGTAACCTTGGTATCACCATGAATAGGATCAATAAATGAACAGAACAAAGATAAAATAAAAAAAGTTTAAATTATTGTTTTTTATCTCTAATTTATTTTTAAAATTTAATTTATCCTCTAATTATTAAATGATTTAATTTAATTATTTAATTTTTAAAATTGATTGAATTTAGTCTTTCTGTCTAAATTAAGGTTAATGATTTTAACACTTCTTTTACACTTTTGGCGGTTTAAAAACGGCCAGTAAGTATTTTATTAGTTTTTTTTTTTATTTCTTATCCTGAAAAAAAAGCTTACCTTCCATCAATGAAAAATTCCCATAAACCCACCCAAAGCCAAAGTAAAATTCCTACAGCACCAACCTCGTCACTCTTCGACACCCCACACAACAAATTGGTTAAATTAAATCCCCAACCTCGACAAAAAAGAAATAAATATATTTTCTATAGCCACAAAGAAGAGGAGAATGGAGAGGGAAGAGAGCCTCCTAGTAGCACGCTCAACTCGTTCATGGCGGATCTGCAACTACGACACCAGATTTGTGTCAACTGCTGTCGCGAACGAGAGAGATGGACAACCTCGTCGCGAATGAGGCTTCTGCAACCCTTAACTCTTTCGCTCAGTTGGCGTCAACACGCAACATTGAATCCGAGCCACCGTCATCAAAACCCTGCTACGAACGAGGGAGATCTGCAACTTCTCCATGACCACAGTCTACGAACAAGGGTTATGAAGGTTGAATATTATAAAATCAAATAAATAATTAGGGGTGTTTTAAAACTGTCAGCAGGTGAAAACTGCTCGCCAGAAAGCATAAAAACGACACATGTTCCCCATTGCATTAACGCCATTAACCAAATTTAGACAAAAGAATTAAATTAAACAAATTTTAAAAATTAAAAAATCAAATTGAACCATTTAATAATTAGAAAATTAAATCAAACTTTGAAAATAAATTAGAAGACCTTAGCCAATAAAAAAATTGTTATGTTAACAGAGTATAAATAAGAAAAAAATTGTTATGTAAATATAATATAAATTTCGTAAAATTGCATAAATTCTTATTGTTTTTTTTAAAAGGTTTTTCGAGTCTATAGAGACATTGCTGTTGATCATTTTTGTTGCAGGTGTGACATTCATCAGGAAACAATCATGCATATTCTCTTCCATTGTTTCAAAGCCAGAAGAATATAGGTGATGATGGGAATAGAAGATTGTGTCCAACCTCGAGATGATGATGTGTTTGAGTAGTGGCTTTGTACCCATGCAACTACTGATTATGGGATTCGTTTTACTATTACGGTTTGGATGCTTTGGAAGGCTCGCAACATTGAGGTGATGAAGGATATACAAAGTATGGCCAGACTGGTACGTATATCCACAAGCAGATTGATGATCTTACATTCAACAACCTTCTTAGCAAGCAGGCACACCAACATCTACTTTGCCTGCTCTTGTTTCTTGGACTCCTCCACCAACGAACGTTGTGAAGATTAACGTATGGATTAGCTTGGACGCTTCTCAGGTTCTTTTGGGATTACAACTAACCTTCATGATGACCTCTTTGCACTTTATGATAGTCTCCGCTTTGCTTGGGATCAGGGTTATTGGTTGGCTATCTGCGAGACGAACTCTATTTCTACGGTAAATCTTGTTAAGGGTGGTCAAAATCAACATCATTCTTATGTTGCGCTCCTTTCCATTATTCCTCATCTTCTCGCTATAGACTGGCAGGTCCAGCTTCGTCATAACTTCAGGGAGGAAAATGCTTGTGTTGATTTGGCTGGCCAACCATGGTTCCTCGTCAGATGATCCTTTCTTCTTGTGGCAAGATTGTCATCCCCGACAAATTTCTTATCTTTTGCATTTAGATGTCATGGGCACTGTCTTTAACAAGTAGTAGTTTCTTTTTCCTACTACTAAAGAAAAGAAAGATCCATATAATATTTTTTAAACAATTAAAAGATATTAATGTAATAAATAAGAATATGTCAGTATATATTTTTAAAAATTGAAGAGAATTATCATAAGAATAAATGAAAGGAGAAAAAATTATGTAATTTCACAAATTCTAAAAAATAATTAGTGTTATTCTATTATTTACTAAACTCTTGTACTTGAATTGTGTGCTTTTACTAGCGTTGATGTTAATTTCTTTAGTGTTGTATTATTTATACAATTTTTTTGTAATCGTTCTAATTAAGATATTTACCTCTTCCATGGAAACAGTTTCAAGAATATTTAGGATCAGGGCACTAGACTCACACACATAAAAAGAATGATACTTTTTTTTACGAAAAATGTTACTTGAACATTCAATCTATTATTTGACTCTTAGGGATTAAGAAAAATATATAAGTATAATAGAATTTATGATATGATAAAAAGAGAGGTATAAAGAGAAATAAAAAATGTTGAAATAATGTTTAAAATAATGAAATATTTTTTTTAATGCAAACAAATGATACTCAATCTGGGACCTTGCTCTCCCTACTGAAATATCCTTTATGTATATATGAGAGAAAAAGAAAAATTAACATTAAAAAATATTAATAAAGGAAAATATATAAGAAAAATATGATTTTGAGTTGATATTTGTTTAAGATTTTTGTAGTAGTAAATCATATCTCTAATTTTATTTATAAAATTAATAATAATTTTTTTAAAAAAATTATTCGTTAAATAATTATTTATTAGAACTTAAATATTTAAATAATTATGTAAACAAAAATTAAACCCCTCCTTTAATACACTCATGGATCCGTGGCTACTTGATCCCTGTCAAATTCTATTATTGTATATCATCAAATGGATTTTTTATTTTTATTTTTGGTGGCCTTATTGATGTCTGGAAGATTTTATTAGTAATTCACACATTTTAGAAACATATCATATTATTTAATTCATTGAAGAAAATGCATTTCATATTTTACCTAACTTTGATTAATTGTGATTTTTTATGAATTAATTTAATTAAAATATACTGACAATGGAAATAATTTTTATACTATAATCTAATTCATGTAAAAAAAAATAACACTATAATCTAATTATAAATTATCATGGTAACATGATTAATTTTTGTATACATTAAAATCTACATAAAAAATCATTTTAAATTGATTAGTAGTATAATATAAAAACTTCTCAATTAATAGTACATAGGAATTAAACTCATATTTTCACAATATTTTAACAAATCCAAACTTTACTCTCATGTAAAATCACTATTTTTTGGAGTAAAATCCCTATTGCCTCTATAACAAGATATTATCTTCAATCAAAATCTAGAAAATTAATCTTATTCTTTCTTTAGTGTGTAGTGATCTATCATATTAACTGTTTAGGGAGTATTTGGTAAAGAGATAAAAAGCGATGAAAGATGAGGAATGGAAAGAGATGAAAGTGGAATTATTTGATATAGATGAAGAAGAGATAAAAAGAAATGAAAGTTTTAAACTACAATGATTAGGTAGATAATAAAAGAAAACAAATAAAAATAAAAAAATTACAAATTTCCAATTTTGAGGTGAGGATGAAAAAGAGACACACCACACACACGAGCATAGGGTGGAAACGTTATCATTGACTTTTACTTTCATCACATTTTGAGGTGAAAGAATATATATGTGGGCCAACATTCTCTCAACAACTCTCATCACAATTTTGTTGTTCCAAATGCAGAGCTGAAAGAATTTCAGTACATTTTTGTTGGATAAAATCGTACCCTTAAAGTCAAATGTGGAAACATAGTCAATCAAACACAATAGGAGAGAGATAGAGAATGACACATAATCAATTGTTTAACATGAGAAAATCTTCATTCAATCTGGAGAGGAAAAACTCATGGGACACTGGTCCAGAATCGAATATCCGCTATAACAATAATCGGTTACAATAAATCAAGTACACCAAGGTGGTGGTACACTCAACATCTTCAACAATGGTGAATATCAAACCCCCTAGAGTGTTTCGCTCAAACTCTCTCTAGAAATCTCTCAAATTGCAAAGCACGAAGCTTGCTCAAATGTGCACTCAAGAATATCACTTAAGGCTCTCAAATCTGCGGAATCTCTCACACAGTCAAATGTAAAACGGTGGAGTAATCTCTCACGCTCAATTTCTCAATTTCTGTGTGTCTCGTCTCAGTCTAACCTAATTTCACCCTCAACTAATGTATTTATAGTGGGGAATTAGGTTTGGGGTTTTAGAACCCTCAAATGGGCTTGGGCCAGCATTGGAGGAGTAAGCCCGATCCAACAATTCTCCCCTTACAACTTCAATACATCGATTTCAAACAACAGCCCGACATCTTCAATAGTAGCCCGACTTTTTCGAGCAACAACCCGGCCTCTTCTATAACAACCCGACTTCTTCAATACGTCGAGTTCACCAACCCGACACCTTCACAGCAATCTTCAAATTTCCTTGCTGATATCGGCTTGATCATCATGTCAGACCAATTTTGGTCAGTGTGCACTTTGGCAAGTGCGAGTTGTCCATCTTCCACCACATTCTGGATTCAGCGATATCGCACATCAATATGCTTAGTGCGGGAGTGATAGATCGAGTTCTTCACTAGATGAATGACGCTCTGATTGTCACACTTCAACTCGTACTTGTCTTGTTCATGGCTGAGTTCCATGAGGAACTTCTTCATCCACAGCATCTCCTTGCCTGCCTCAGTCACGACAATGTACTCGGACACAGTCGTCGAAAGTGCCACACACTTCTGCAATCTTGATTGCTAGAGATTGCTCCTCTAACAAATCTCATCAGATATCCGGTCGTCGACTTGCTAGAGTCAGAATCTCCCCCTAAATCAGCATCCGAGTAGCCTTGCAACCTGGCTTCACCTTCTCCAAATCCGAGGCACAACTCAGTCGTTCCTCGTAAGTACCTGAAGATCCACTTCACTGCTTCCCAGTGCTCTCTGTCGGGGTTTGATAGAAACCGACTCACCATTCCAACTGCAAATGCCAAGTCGGGTCTAGTGCAAACCGTTGCATACATCAAGCTTCCGACTGCGGATTGTTACGGGATCTTCAGCATCTCGTCTCTATCTTCATCTGATCTCGGACACTGCTTCTTATTCAGCTTCAAGTGCCCGACTAAGGGGGTGCTAACTATTTTGGCCTTGTCCATGCTGAATCTCTTCAAAATCTTCTCAACATACTTCTCTTGACTTAGCCATAGTAGTTTCTTCTTTCTATCCCAGATGATCTTGATTCCAAGGATCTGCTTCGTAGGGCCGAGGTCCTTCATCGCAAAGGACGAGCTCAACACCTTCTTCAAGGTGGAGATCTTCATGTTGTCTTGCCCTACAATCAACATATCATCAACATAAAGCAATAGAGTCAAGGAATCTCCAGTCTCATGCCTCTTCACAAATACACAGTGGTCGACTTCAGTCTTCACAAACTTGTACTCGTTCATGAAGGATTCAAATTTCTTGTACCACTGCCGATGTGCTTATTTCAAGCCATAGAGACTCTTCTTCAACCGGCATACCATGTCTTCGCATCCCTGAGCTTGGAACCCTTCAGGTTGCTCCATATATATTTCTTCCTCTAGCTCACCGTGAATGAATGTCATCTTCACGTTCATCTGTTCTACCTCGAGGTCCATCGAAGCCGCCATGGCTAACACAGTTCGGACCAAGATCATTTTCACAACTGGAGAGAATATCTCTTCAAAATCAACACCTTTCTTCTGATTACAGTCTTTCACTACAATCTGGGCTTTGTATCTCAGCTTCTTCCATTCTCTTCAGGTTTGATTTTGTACACCCACTTGTTCTTCAAAGTTCCTATACCTTTGGGCAACCCGATCAACTTATAAGTTCAGTTCTCGTGTCGGGACTTCATCTCGTGCTCGTTATAGCCTCATCATAACTCTGAGGCTCACCATCTTCAGCAATGATGGTGTATTCATCATAAGGATACCTTGTAGAAGGTCTTCTTTCTCTAGTGGGGTATCTCGGTTGTTCTTCTTCATTAGCCACTTGAGAACCCGATTCATCATTCTCATCCCGGTCCTCTTCATCAACTCGGACCTCAGTATCTCGGTCCTCATCAGCTTGTTGCTGGTCATCATTTTCTTCATTGGGCTCTCCCCTTGCTTTAGCTCGGATAAGAGGGACGGGTTCTTCACGTCGGACAGAAACCTGGACTTTGGGCTTCGAGATGTCATGAATTGTCTCATCTTCATGAAAAATCACATCTTGGCTTCTCACTACTATCTTCTTATTTATCAGATCCTAAAGTCTAAACCCGAACTCAGTTTTCGATTAACCGAGGTAAATGCATTCCTTCGTCTTTACATCAAGCTTCGCCCTTTCATCTTTAGGGATATGTACAAAAGCTCGGCATCCAAACACCTTCAGGTGATCGTAGGTCGCTTTCCGACCTGTCCAGATTTCTTCAGGAATGTCTCATTCAAGTGGTCTTGATGGTGAGAGATTAATCAAATCAACAGTTGTTCTGACAGCTTCTCCGCAATATGCTTTCGACAACCTGACATTGGATAACATACTTCGAACCTTCTTTTCAATAGTCCGGTTCATTCTCTCAGCAAGTCCATTCAATTGCGGAGTCTTTAGGGGCGTCTTCTCAAGTCAGATCCCGGATCCTCTACAGTAAGCTTCAAAAGGACCACGATACTCACCTTAATTATCAGATCTGACCACTTTCAATTTCTTGCCAGTCTTCCTTTCTACCATAGCATGGAATTCTTTGAAAAATTGGAGTACCTGGTCTTTGGACTTCATCAAATAAACCCACACCTTGCGGGAATGATTATCAAAGAAAGAAACAAAATACTGAGCTCCACCAAGTGATCTCTTAGACATGGAGCAAACATCAGTATGGATGAGGTCTAGGATTTGCCTTCGCCGTCTGGATTGATCCGATCTCACAAATGAAACCCGGTGCTGCTTTCCAGCTAGGCAGTGTGTGCAACTCTCCAACACTTGACCCTTCAACCTGGTCAGTAGTTCTTTCTTCTCCAAAATCTGGAGTCATATCTCGCTCATGTGGTCGAGGCGCTTGTGCCATAGCTCCAGGCTATGTCTATCCTAGATGACATTGGTTTCTCTACCATTTATCCTTCCTTGCATCACATACAAGGAGCCTTCTTTCTTACCTCGGGCCACGACCAAGCTTCCCTTGGTCAGCTTCCATCTACTTTCTCCAAAGTAGTTTACTAACCCGGCATCATCTAGCTTGTCTACCGAGATTAGATTCAAATGAATGTTAGGTACATGCCTCACATCTTTCAACACAAGTCGGCACCCTGTATATGTGTTCAGGGTTACATCATCGACATCAACAATCTTGCTGGTCACCTGATTTTCCATCTTCATGACGTCAAAATCTCCCTTCCTGTAAGCAGAAAAGAATCCCTCATATAGGGTGACATGAAACGAGGTACCGGAATCAATAATCCAAGTGCAATCATTATGCGCAACATTCAAAAAATCTTCACCAAGAAGGAATATGTCGGCATTCGGGTTAGCAACCACAACTGTGGTGCTCTTATCATTCTTCTTCTTAGGAACAATCTGATCCGGCTTCACACAGCTGTTCTGTTCATCATTCTGCAGAGTCCGGCAGTCCAGTCCTTGTGTCCTACCTTCTCACAGTAGAAGCACTTCAATTCATACTTTGGCCTTGATCGGCCTCTGGACTTATCACATCTGTCACGACCCCGACTCATGCTACGACCCTGAAAGTCAGACTTTCTTCTGTTCTCAGCAATGTTGGCCTCAGACGTGCTGGTTACACATCATTCTCTTCTCCCGCCTTCTCCATTCAGGAGGCTATCGATCACGACATCCATCATCAATTTTCCTTCTGGAGCTGAATTGCTCAATGTCACTACCAGAGTATCCCAGCTTTTTGGCAACGAACTCAACAACAACAAAGCCTGCATCTCATCAATTTTCATATTGGCTTTGGAGAGTTGATTCAAAATACCTTTGTAGGTATTGAGGTGCTCAATCATGCTAATGTCGTCCTTGTATTCTAGCTTCACAATGCTTTGTTCCTGGGAGTCTTCTTCTGAATCATGGACTCTAGCTTGTTCCATAATTCGTATGCGTTCGTGAACTCGGACACGTGCTCAAAAAAGCTTTTATCAATATACTTCCTTATTGTAGCTACTGCCTTCCGACTCAAAATCTCCCACTCCTTGTCGGTTTTGCTAGCCGGTCTCTCATCAAGGGCAATGGGCTCATATAGATCTTTGCAGTAGAGATGGTCCTCCATCATCGGTCTCCAATAAGTGAAGTTGTATGCGGTCAACTTGAACATATCACCGTCATGGGTGATACCGTTAGTCTCCATCTCGCCTCCTTCAGAACCATTCGAACCAAGCTCTGATACCATTGTTGGGTAAAATCGTACCCTCAAAGTCAAATACGGAAACGTAATCAATCAAACACGAGATGAGAGAGATAGAGAAGGACACACAATCAATTGTTTAACATGAGAAAACTTTCCTTCAATCTGGAGAGGAAAAACTCACAGAACACTGGTCCAGAATCGAATATCCACTATAACAATAATCGGTTATAATGAATCAAGTACACCAAGGTGATGGTACACTTAACCTCTCTAACAATGGTGAATATCAAACTCCCTAGAGTGTTTCGCTCAAACTCTCTCTAGAGATCTCTCAAATTATAAAGCACGAAGCTTGTTCAAATGTGCACTCAAGAATGTCACTTGAAGCTCTTAAATCTGCAGAATCTCTCACGCAGTCAAATGTCAAACGACAGAGTAATCTCTCACGCTCAATTTCTCAATTTCTGTGTGTCTTGTCTCGGTCTGACCTAATTTCACACTCAACTAATGTATTTATAGTGAAGAATTAAATTTGGGATTTTAGAACCCTCAAATAGATTTGGGCCAGCATTGGAGGAGTAAGCCTGATCTAACAATTTCATTGCCGAACAACTTTCATCGAATTGAGGTGCTATCCAACAAACGCTTAAGGTTAACTGGATATTGGCTGCATATAAAATTAACTGAAGAGGGTTTTTTTATATGAAAGACTGAGAATCTACAAGATTCATGCAGCTTTAATAACAATTTTGATCACTGATTATTTTTCAAAAGAAAAAAAAAAGAACAATTCTCGGTCATAGAAAAGAAAACAATAAATAGCGTAAACCGAATCTTTCAAAAACAGTTGTCACGGCTGTAACGTAATTGCCACCTAACTCCAAAAACCCAACGGCTTCGGAAAGCAACAGTCTTGTGAGTACAGAGTGGAAATGTGAGATACAACGGTAGATACACTCATACTGTCATATACATGTCCTCCACACTTTTGTGCATACTATGACAGTGTATGAAAGTGTAATGGAAAATATCGAGTACTTCCTTTGTATTTTTTTTTCCTCGACGAAATAGTGGCACTTAAAATTATATAAATGAAATATAATGAACTCCTTTCATTTATATACAAAGAATTAAATTAATAAAAAAGTTTCAAACTCTTGAGTTCAATTTTGGATTCTTCCGTGTTTTGGATTTTAGCCTTTTAGAAACATCAACTATTTCAAAAAAACATCCTGTTTCCATTCTTTTGTTGCTGAAGTGAAAACCTGAATTAGACTTACTCATCATTACCTTTGAAAATATATACTATAATAAACTTCCAACTCGATTGAGAATTTTGAAAACTCTGAGGCGCACCTCCACCTGATGATTAACTTCGCCCGCACTCTCACAATTTTGAAATAACATCATAATAGTACTTTTTTTAAACCTCAAACATGCATTCTAGCATCACTCTTACACTATGTTTGGTTTACAAAAGAAAACAAAAAGAAAGAAAAGTGAAAGAAAAGAAAAAAATAGAAAAAAAAATGAGATGATTATTTAATTGTTTGTTATAAGAGAAAATGAAAAGAAAGGAAAAATGAGTTTTCTTTTCCTTTGTTTGATTGTATAAAAAATGAGAAGAAAGAAAAATATAAATTTATAAAATGACATTAATACCCTTAAACATAAATATCTAATAAAATAATAGAAGGATATTTTAGTCATTTCTTACATAATTTAAAATTTTTCCTACCTTTTCTTTCCAATTTGAGCGGAAAGCTTTTTTGATTGTCGCTGACTTTTATCTTTTGCTTTCTCTGTAAACAAACGAGGGAAAAGAAAAAAATTCAAATCTTTTCTTTCTTATATTTTCTTTTCTTTTCTTTTTTTGTTGAATCAAACACAATGTTAGAGCAAAACATATCCGCCACACATATATATATATATATGAAGAGAGCAAAAAATATTTAATAATTTAGTTTAAATAAAATTTTAAAAATATATTCGTAGAAGAAAAAATAAAGTAAAATAATTTTATTTTATATTAGTGAAAACAATTTATTCATTTCAATCTTTTTAGAGCTTCTCTCATTTAACTTTTTCTATAATTTTTATATAATATAAAAATGACAATTCATTTTTACCTTTTTTTCTATAAATGTCTGATGGAATTTCTTCTCCATAGTGACTCTAAGAAAATGAAAATGAAAACTTTTTACTAATAAAAAACAGAAGAGATAAACATTTGTTTATCTCACTAATCTTTGTCCTAAAAATTGTTTATCAAATCATATTTATCACCAGTATACACAAGCGGAGTTATAATAAAATTGAAAGTGGATCCTCTGCAAATTCTGAAAAAATGTAAGACATGTTAACTGAAAAAAGTTGATGTGATGGAAAGTATTAGTAATTAATATGATTTTAATTTTTACTTTTGAAATTTGAATGTAAATTCAATAAAACTACAAAGTATCTTAATTCCTTTCCAGACAAATACATTAACGCGCTCTTTTTTAATGAATCCAAATTGCTGACGTAGGCATTAGGTCCTGTAGCGCTGTTTAATGGCCTCCTTCATATTTTGCTTTCTTCATTCAATATTTGGTGGGTAGGTGCTAAACTTTTCTACTTTAGTGGCTAATCAAATAATTTTAATTTTAATTTGTTTAGCTGAAAAAAGAAATTCCATGCCGCAGGCGACTGATACTTTGTTTGGGCATCGACCATGAGAAGTGGCCCCCACTTGAAGATTCCTTGCTCTATGGCCATCTCTGATTCCATGTCTTCACCCCTAATCACCACCGTTGAATTTAAACTATCACTGCCTTTGTTTTCTCATTTAAGAATTTCATGTTGGAAAAGAGTACGTTGTCATTGCCTCAGTGGATAATGGTCCACTCACGCCAACGATGAGAAAGAAACAGATTTATGAGTGTGATTAATATTGATTTAGGACGTGTAAAGTCCTATCTACCAAAATTACAAAAATATGTAAAGTAGACCCGGACCCGGATTCAATCATAGCAAGTAAAGAAAAAAAGAAACTACTAATAAAACAAGGAAAAATGTTTTAAAAATAAAAGAAGAAAAAAGAAAAGCATACCGATTCTGTTTAATATGATGTGAATGTGAGAATTGGAAAGAACAAAGGATGCAATATTTGTCAAAAAGGTTAGATAAGGTGCCGCCACTACTCTTCCAACTTTGCCTTACACCTCACATCTTGGTTCTAATTCTTGTTGAGGAATACTCTAATACTAAACCTGCGCGCTCTTCTGTCTTCAGTCTCTGCGTCCATGGTCCACTACAGCCTAATACCCTTTCTGCCCAATTCACACAAAGCGTTTACCTCAAGCATGTGTGTATGGACTCACACTCACTTATTCATTTATCCGTGAAATCCTTACTCAGTCCCTTCTGTTCTAACTTCAAAACAACGTTAAAAGTTATATGTAAGACGTTTGTAATTTATTTATTTTTGGTTTACATCAACTTTGACTTTAAAAATTATATTTACAGCTTTGCTATTAGTTATCAATGCTTTTTGTGCAAATGCAAATAGAAAACAGGATGTTATCAGATTAAAACAAATTGAATGTATGATGGAAATCACGACAAGGCATATAAAGTTGATGAATGCTAGGATGTACCATGTTGATATAGGTGGTTTATGGTACCCAATTTTCATTTCCAGTTAGATTCATCTAATTTTCATGATTGTTTTATAATCCTCCACAAAAGGATTATTTTTTGCAACTCCTTCTAGAACCCCCCTCCTTCATAGTCGGTAGCACACTACAATCACCATGCGACACCATTGTCTGGTCGACAGCTACTATAAAAAAAAGAGGTTGCGATTCCCTCGACATACTGTTAAGTGTTAACCTCCATTTTAACTACGACAACATCCAAATTATCAACCTTTGACATCAATTGTTCCCTCGCTATATATTTATATATTTATTCTCTTCTATTTGCTTTAGTAGCACATACTTCACTCAGGCCTTCATCAATTTTGTTAAAATAATTATAGTTTGATACATCATTCTAAAAACCAATTCAATATGCTTTATAACCATACTCATTTTAAATATATATTCAAATAACTTTGGTAGGTATATGTGTAGAAAGCCTTCTCAAATTTCTGAGTTCTGGATGTTTGCATAATTGCTCTTTAATCTCATCAGAAAAATTGCTAATTATAGCTCACGTTTCCCAACCATTATTTACCCTCAATATGAAATCAAAGTCCAACTTGTGTTTTTTTGTTTCGTGTTAATTGCATAAATTGTCTTAAACTGCCCATCGTTGGCACTTGTCACCTCTGTGTTTTTCCTCTTAAAGCTTTGATCATGAAAAATTTAAGGTTCTAGATATGTTTTTAGATAGAAGGAGGAAGAAGGGAAGTACATCGACAGTACAAAAAAATATTGTTAAAATGGTTCTTGTGACTAGGTTACACGTACCACATGTACATGTGGGCCAATGTATAGGAGCCAACAAGGTATTTAACATGCCACGTGAAACGTATTTGACATGATGTCATTAGTTGACTAAGACCAAAAGTATTTAATTTTGGAGACTGTTTCAGAATTTCAATAATTTCAACAATTTTAGGGTCTATTAGAGGATTGAATTAACAATGTCCTACAATTTTAGATACTTCAATGAAAATTTCCACATGACTAGACTAACACACATGAGCCAATGTAGAAGTCAATATGGTAATTAATATTTGATATTATCATTTAAGTGAGAGTGGTAATTAGGCCGGGTTAATTTATGGTCATTTATTTAAAAAACTATTTTAGTTTTTGAACATTTTTAACCACTAAATTCACAATATCCTAAATTTCAAATATCAAAATAGTAAGACTAATGTGTGTGTCTATATATATATATCAAAATAATAATTTATTCCTTATATTACTTTTTAAGCACGGTAGCACCATGCACTTTAATCTTTCCCGCTAGAATGCAGGAAACGAGAGACTACAACGGAATAACTTAAAATATATTATTTTCGCTTCTATATATAAAAAATAAATGAGTTATTTTTTCTTTAACCCCTAAATGCAAGAGATATATGATCACTTTTATTTTTTATAATCATATTATTAATATGGAGTACTAATTGATAATATTACACATGATTTGTAATGATATTTTATGTCTAACACTTAATATACATTATAATTAATAAAATATCATGAAAACATATTAGTAACATTTATTTATATTTAATAATATTTTTAAATATTGCAAACAGTTTTTATTAATATTTTACTAAATGTTTGGCAAAATAATGTTGTTAAATGTCACATATGTAATAGTGCGGCTTTGTTGATGACTCGTTTTGCGGCTTTGTTGATGACTCATTTTGATGAGAAATCTAATTGATTATTTTTAATATGTTTTTTTCTCTTAATCATGTCATTTCCTTTAATAACATTCAAATTTAAAATCTTATTTAAAGAGACTGAGTTCAATATTACTTAAACCAGCAACTTATTGTTATATGATCACTTTTAGATATACAATGATTCATTCTTTTATACTCTTAATTTATTATGAATTAAATTCTATTAATGAGATATCCATTCATTATTATTTTTTATGAAAGTAGATACATCTATTGACTATTTTAAGTCATATTCATTGGTAGAAAAAGTTATTCCTTTTTTTTATTTATAAAGTCAAATTATTTTCCCCTTGAATCATTAGTAGTGTCATTAAATACAATTATAACTTTTAACATTATGAGTATTTTTTAATAAGTTTAAATTTATAATATTATTGTTCAAAATTAAATAACATAATAACTTATATTAAACAACATAATAACTTATATAACATCAGAGGTAACGTAGTCGACCTCCTTTGCCCAAAATTTAACGATTATTTAATATATCAAGCTGTGCATATTGGTCCTTTATTGAGACTTTTCCGCACCTGCATACTAGATTAATTTTACACACTGGATGACTTGACAAAGTTAGAGTTACATGTTTGAATTTTAAATCACAATTTTTTTTAAATAACTAATTATCATTTATAATTGAGGAGAATTGTGTGTTTTTTTTAACTCGAATATATTTTGGACCCTAACTAAATATTAGAGACTAATCTTTTGAGCTGGTATTTTTCAACAGATTATTTCATATATATATATATATATATAAATTTGATAATCAAACTCCTTACTCCTAGTCCTGAATATATAATTAACAAACATAATTATCCAATCATGTCACATGGAGTATAATACATACTACTAATTAATAACGACAACAAATTAATGGATACATGATGATATTTGCAAAACAGTTGTCAGTTATTATACGAACAGAGTGATATACAGTAATTTTGATAATTCTGACATTGCGTGGCTCCACTGAAAAAACAAAAAAGCATTTTGATGGCAATATCCGCACGATATGATGGGAGCACTGGTATACACGAGGACGGTAATGATAATGGTCATGACGTCAATATAAATGAGGATATACAATCATTTTGACAAATTAAATATTTAACTTAGCATTGTCAGATTTCGTCGCATATTTAACTTTATAATAAAGTTCGATTACATAGAACTTTTCATGATGTAAGCATAAAAATTATTAATAAACACTTTTTATTTTAAATGATAATTAGTAGAAGAATATATATATATATATAAAATAAAATGAAAATAAAAATATAATAAATAATATAATATAATAAAAAAAGAGACAACAAATATATAAGGGTTAACCACATGTCTATAGTTAGAGATGGGTATATGAGAATAAGCCCACAGACAGTCTGCTTTAATATTTTTAATGTGTGAATCAAGAGGGGTTAAAATTAACTAAAATATTTGTCTATTTAAATACAGATTTAATTGGATTGGTCCATTTAATTAATATTTTTTTTGTTAATTATCTTGATATGAAATAGTTATGTTGAATATAACAAATTAAGGGTTTTCAAGATTCTAGATAAATATATTATTCAATCCTATCCAATTATATTAGATTGACATTCTAAAGTATTTGAGTTGAATCCACCCAATATGATAAATACTTGATTATGAAAGGATTGCATAATATTTCTTTTTTTGAATCCAACACAATCGATATCATATAATTTAATTTATTATATATATAAATTAATTATTAAATACAAAATATATTAATAATTTTTAACTCAAATTATTTATTAAATTAAATCATACATAAATTTTTTCTTTTTTAAATTATTTTTATCTCTTTCTTAATTTTCTTTATATTAAAACACTTGTGATCGTTGATCCATTTAACCAGTAATTTACACAAGTTTGGCTTGCAGATTAATAGTTAGTCTGCTGACCAATTATTTATTAAATTTTATTTATTATTTTATAATTTTATACTTTTAATTACTTAAAACTACTTAAAGTGATTAGTATGGTTAGGATTATTACATATTTAAATCATTACTACTTAGTGTTTAGTCTACAATGACCTCTTTTTAGTATATTCATATTTATATAAAAAGTTGGAGATGTTTTTATTATGTTTTATTTGATGTTTGAGTGATGTCCATAATTTTTCTTTTCGAGGAAAAAAAGAAAACTTATTAATTCATATATTTTCATGTATTTTTCATTAAATCTTATGGTTGATATTTTTTTAAAAATTCATAGTTTTAATCATTTTGTTTATTTTTAATTATCATGGTCGCATAAAAATTCATTAACTCCGCTAGCTAAGTAAGTTGGACAAAAATCAAACAAAATCACAATACGTTTTATAAACGCGCTAGCCCAGTATATTTTATTTAAATACAAACCAAAATAGATCCGATTGACACATGCCCCCTTTTATATTTGAAGTTAAGGGATATCTACTAGAAGAAATACCGACAACACTCACTAACACTCTTTTTAATACTCTTTATGATTAATTAAATTTAACAAAAAATATTAATTTGAATGAGACGCAATTTTAATTTAATCATTCTCTATTTAGAAGTGAAACCTATCAAAATTGATAATTTAAAAAAACAATCATAGATGAAATATTAGAAAGAAAGTATAAGAAAAATTGTAGCTAGCATTCATTCGTTGACTAATTATTACTTAAATAAATGTGAGATAATTTGCCGTGATAAAAGAGATGTTTACACTGTTGTGGCGTTTATAAAATATTACTCTATTTATAATATTCAATAGTTGATTTTTGTGATGTAGAATTTATTTCATAGCAACTAACATTATTTTCTTAAGATAAGTTAATGGTACTTTGAATTTTAAGCATTAACTTTTCTAATGCGCAAATGGTGTTTTATATCTAAACAGGAAAGAATGCTAACAAGTGTTTTAGAGCATTGAATAAAAAATATCTAATAAAAATACACAATATTTATTTGGACAGTAAAAAGTCTTCATGGGACATAGTAAATGTTTTTCTTTTAATTAATTTAGTGATTAGTACACGGAATGACAAGAATCTTGTTATACAATTTGCAACGACCCACAGAGTTTGGTAACCATACGTACAGAAAATATTGCATGGTGACCCTGCCGGAAGATTGCTTGACATTGTGGGTTAGACCTATCTGATACACGTTCTTATCTAACACATTATCATGTTATGCAGTTAATCTCTCTCTCTCTCTCTCAATTCCCCCGACCAGTACACGTCATATGAATGAGTTAAAAGAAACAAAAACAGAGTTGGTTGAAAATTTCAATCTACCAAATTAAACCGAATATACAACGATACAAAGCCTTTAGGGATCTTATCTATGACCACAGGTCCTTTGTTGATCTCTCCTTCACATGCGCATATGTTATGATGAACACGTCAGAGCAGAATGATCGAGAAACTCTCGAAAGCAACCCCGCCGGCTGTATTGGAATTTATGGAAGTGCTTACTGCGTTGTGAAACAAAAATGCTACTCTAGAATATAGACAAATACAACGGTTGCATCTTCTGAATCTGTTCTTTGTGGGGCATATATATATAACACTTACCGTCAAGGACAGACCCAATAACATGTATGGCAAATGTTAAAAGTAATTAAACGTAAGTGTGCATATATATTGATTTAAATTATAGGACGTCTGCTACTTTTTTATATATAAGAAAATGAAGTCTATATATAAGAATTTTATAAAAAAAATTAAAGGGTGGCCTATCGAGGTTCACGCCTGTCCCTTTAGAACCGTCAATGTTTACAGTTTCCATGGCCCATATCTAAACTTGACCTACTTTTTAGGATGTTAATTTCTTTTTTCTTTTCTAAATGTTATTCAGTCTTATAACTTATAAGAAAAGCATTTTTTGTTTAGTTGAGATCAGTTTTTAGCTTTATAAGAATAAGAATTTTTAAATTGAGATATTTATTTGATTTCTAAATAAAAAAAACTTATAAGTTTATGGATTCTTATAATTAAAGAAGTTGAATGAGGATGTTTTTAGAAGTTAAGAGACATTTAAGTTAATTTTAATATCTTAGAAACTGACTTATTTTACTTTCATCATTTATTGTATTAGTTTTCTTCTCTTGCAAGTAAGTCTTGTTCAAATTGGCAGCAATTATTTTTATAAGGAGTTCAAACAAGTGTGCAAAAACAACGTACAAGTAATAAAAAAAATATAAAATTGGTCCAATGATTACGAAGGAAAGAAGGAGGGAGAGATACATTTCTAATAAAACTGACAAAATAATGTTTGTAGATAAAAAAACAATTTTCAAAAGTATCTGATTAACAAATTAGTTCGCTCAAAAATAAAAATAAATTATCCGTTAGGAGTAACATTTTTCTAGGTAAAGTTGAGAAATTTTCTTTCAATTTCTAGAGCATAGCAACTTCATTATAATTTAACGTTGTGATCAAGTCCATATAAATGATACTGTTCTCTGTTGTTTTGCTCCTTCAAATGTGCAATTCACACAAGCCTCCAAACATAGATCATAGGATGTCAAGATGATGTATTATATTGAAATTAAGATTTCTCTGAAAACTTGATCTATGAAGCTTTTAGATTATTTACTATGGTAGACTGGTAAATAAAAGAACAATCATAAAAGTAAAATTGAGGCCGGCTGGGCAAATTGAGAAATAATACTTACAAACAGTTAGTTACCTGGTTTACAACTTTTAGATCGAGAAAAATAATTTGTCAAGAAACATTAATGGTCAAACAATAGCAAATTAAAATGAATGCACCAGTGCAACTCTAGACAAAGTCTTAGCCAGGACCAAACTTTTAACCTGAAGTCATTCAGGTTATGGTACGAATAGTAAAATATATTATCATATTATTGTCAAATTTCATACTTTTTTAAACATATTGGCATGCATATGTATATTGAAGAGGGGGATGCATATATATGAACCATTTATTTATTTTGTATCGTTTTCTCCTTCATCGTGTATTTTCTGATGTATTTTGCAAGAATAGTCCTTTCACTATCGTCGCAGTTGGAGGGGCTTCTTTTGTACTTATATTTGTAATTAACATATCTAGTTTTTAAACTGTAAAAACAAAGGTGCTATTTCCAATCGAGAATTCAAGATCTATATATATATATATCTTTTTAATAATTTCATCTCTCGTTGTAGAAAATAAAAACTGAGGTTTGAATGCCCTTTTTACTTTAAATGTTTATTTTGAGAAAGTCAAATTGACTCATATTATATTATCGCACTATATAATATTGTGCCGCTTATGATTTGGGTTCAATTGACTCACACCGTATGAATATTAATATGTTTATTAAACATTTAAACATAATTAAACAGGTAGAAACGTTTGTCAAGATTTAAAGAAGACTTTCAATACTAATAAATATTCTCATTAACATTGCAATGATTTAACGGTTAAAACTTATAATTGATAATTATTATTTTACGCAACATATGTTTATCTTCGATCAAACAAAAATTCATGCTTAATTCATTAATTTTTTTAGCATATCCGTGCCAGATGTATCGATTCTTCCATCTTATTTTGTTTTCAAAAGTTTACATGAATAAGCAATGAATTACACACTCGTCGCTGTTATTTTCGAATTTCATGTAGTATTTTTTAGGATAAATTATATTTTTAGTCTTCTATTTTTAAATTAAGATATTTAATTTTTTAATTTTATTATTACGTCAGTTTACCATTGATTTAACTTTATTCTAAAAAATAAAAAAGATTAAATATCTTGATTTTAAAATAAAAGGAAAAAAAGTATAAATTTAAAATTATATAAGGATAAAAATTATAATTTAATCTATTTTTAATAATGTTGTTAATTAATAGAAAGTGACAGCACCTGAATGAAGGAAATATTAGCATAGGCAGTGTTGGCATGTTTTTTTAATTTTTTTTACAGCAACTTGCGCAGTTAAGTTGAGCTAGAAATTTGAACGCATTGGGAAAGAATGTGTGGGAACGAAGTCCGTGCTCAAATTCCAAGGTTTGTTCCGTTCTACTAATTTTCTCTTCCAGCTAGCTAGAAGAATTCATATAAACCAAAGGCAAAGGCAACTATCTTTCATTCAGTAAAGTTGAAGGCCCCTTCCTCTTTATCATCAGTGATTGTCTGGCAGTTGGGCCGGATCAGCTTGTGCTTTTGTAATCTTTGTCTTTTTTTTTTTTAATTTTATTTTATCATATTTAATTATTTGGGGTTTAAAAAGGGTAAGCCAAGCTGGGAAGAAAGGGGATAAGTTGGAACAGGTCACCCACAAAGTGTCCAATAATATTTGTTGTCATTCTTTGTTTAGCAATGAAGAAAAGATTGAAGGAGACAGCTATTACTATTTTTTAAAGATAAAAAAAAATAGTGTGATGTGATAGAAAATATTAAAATGTCATATAATTTTAACTATATTTTTACATTATTATTGAATTACATATTCTTTAGTTATATGATGATAAACTTTTTTTTTTCTTCAAAAAATATGATAAGCTTTTGGTACAAACTACATTAGTTATAAAAAAATAATCTTACACAAATTAAATAATTAAATAAAAAATTATTATTAAAATAATAAAGTTTTTTTATTTCTTTAATAATATCTTATCTATCAATTAAGTTAAATATAATTTATTTCTTTTAATAAATTGAAAGAATTCAATACCGAATAATAAGTTTATTCATCTTTTAACAATGAATTTAAAATTTAATTTTTTTATAGAAATTATAAATATTTTGTTAAAGACAATCTTGCTCAATAATTTAAAGAAAGAAGATTCATTATATAAATTTAAAACATAATGTTAAATTAAAATAATTTCATATACTTAAATAATACAATTTTTAGAATTATTGTTAGAGAAATTAAATTTGTTTGTTTTTATTTGAACGTTGTGATAATTTGATTATTAATTTAGGAATAGAAAGTAAATATGTTTGGTCCATAAAGGCAAAGGGGGTAAGGTAAGCCGGTTTGACGCTAGAAAAGGGGCAACCCAACCCAGATAACATACGAAGCGCACTCGCAACAGGGGAAGGAAGCAGAGCACTGCAGCCTCATCATTTGAAGGCCAACACAAAGCAGAGAAAGCAAAAAAAAAAGAAAAAGAGAGGGTCAGAGAGATAATAAAGTGAAGGAAGAAGAAAGGGTTTGTTTGTGTGAAAGAAAGGATGCAGAGTGAGAACCAGAACAACCAGCTGGTGGTGCAGAATTCTGGGAGCCTGAGCTTCAGCAGCCATTTGTCGAAGGAAGATGAAGAGATGTCACGGTCTGCTCTCTCCACCTTCAGGGCAAAGGAGGAAGAGATTGAAAGGAAGAAGATGGAGATCAGAGAAAAGGTTCAGCTTCAGCTGGGTCGTGTCGAAGAAGAAACTAAGCGTCTTGCAACCATTCGTGAGGTATCTCTCTCTCTCTCTCTCTCTCACTTCCATTTCTCATTTTCACTTAACAGGAAAACCCTTTTTTTTAAATTTAAATATAAAAAAAGCTCCTGATGTAAACGACTTTGGTATTTTTTTTAGTTTTTTTGTGAATTTTTATTTAATTAAATCGGGTTATTATGTAACAAGGGGAATACCAGATGTTTAGAGCACATCTAGAGCACCTGGATATGTCCGATCTGTGGTTTTGTTCTCGACAAAGTGAATTTGCAGCCCCCAAAACATTTTCCTTTTATTTTCCGTTGTGTTTTTTGAGGAAAAGATTTCAAAATTTGAACTTTCATGTTTCCTTGAATATATTCTTGTCAGAAAGCAGTGTCGGGCTAAGAACCTAATAATTCATATACTTCCTTTCTAGAATTTATTTTGCACCTAAGATTTTAAATATCTGTTAGAAAACAATATATCAAATATCACGTATATTTCCTTTTGCCTTACAATTTAAATTTTTTTGTTTTAAATATACAATTTTGTCATTTATACTCACATTGATATGTAATTGAATAATCCCAAACTTTATTCTATTTGAGGAATATCAGGAGCTTGAAGCCCTGGCAGATCCAATGAGGAAAGAAGTTGCACTTGTTCGAAAAAGAATTGATTCCGTAAACAAAGAATTAAAGCCACTGGGTCATACCTGCCAGAAGAAGGTGAAGTTTATTGAATTTCACAGAAAACCATTAATACTCGGTTGAATAACATGTTATAAAGTGCCGACTTATACGGACCATGACATGCTATTGGTCACAATTGAAATTGGGATTTTGATGCATTTCAGGAGAAAGAATACAAAGACGCCCTTGAAGCTTTTAATGAAAAGAACAGGGAAAAAGTACAGCTAATCACCAAGTTAATGGAGGTTAGTTAGTCTCATGCTCAATCATGGTTGTGAATGATTTGAATTTAAGTACATTTACTTTCCTTATTCTAATATGTGGGATATTGTTATTATTTTCTTCAGTTGGTGAGTGAAAGTGAAAGATTGAGGATGAAGAAGCTGGAGGAGCTGAGTAAGAACATAGAATCGATACAATGATTTAGCCGAACTGCTAATGACTCCTGATTAGCCTTGTGTGGTATATTAAAGATGATGACACAGTATATTTTATATGTATGGGTGTTTTGTTTTGTGCTTGTGTAATTTTGTGGTGTTGGTGTTTGTTTAACTAGCATTTGATGGGACAATCAGCTAATTTAGGAGGGCTATATACCCTACAAACAGGCAGGCTTGTAACTAAATACTTGCATTTTGTTGTCATTTTTTCTCCCTTCAATTCACTTTTCTTTGCTTTGTTCTCCTTACAATTTAATTTATTGATGTAATCTGAATTTTGTTGCCACGAAGGATGGTTCCAACAAAGTCCTGGTGTGTTTATGATTTTAGTTCAATGATTTACCATTACAATTATAATTGAATATAAAATTATATTGTATACTCGCAATCGATCCATCAGTTCAGTCGCTCTTGGAGAAGTATTTCTAATGGAATTGCATATGCCATGTTTTATTGCCTTTACAAATTAGACTCAATTATCCGTTGAGATTTCTCACGGGAACTTTTCTTCTCATTTATGGTTCAAAGCTCTTCTCATTAGTCATTTACACTTATAGTTTTTTCATCTTGGATTCTTTTAAACCATAGACAGTGAGTTAGTAAATACGGATTAAACTTTATTGTGATTTGTTGGGACATCAATTCCCACTTTCCATATTTGCATCTGATGCAAATCAAGCCTTATCATCCTAAATTCCGTTCGCAGCAATGATAAATTGATAATTAATAGGGCTGAAGCATGGCTTAATGACGTGGAGACTTATTATACATTCTTTGCTTCTGGAAAGTTGGGGGAGGTGGGTGTCAGTTTGAACAATTACTAACGTACAAAAAATCAAAATTATATTTTTGTACTGTGAAATGCGATTTGGCCATGGGTACTATTGTACTAACATCATTGAATACTATGGATTTTGCTAATCAATTTGGTTTCTTAAGTATTATCCTCTATCTTAAATAGTTCTTAAAAAATAAAATTATTCAAGTTCTGTCATTGAATGTGATTGAAATATCTAAATTAATTTCGGTTACTAATTCTATATTGAATGAGTGTTTTTGATAGATAGGTTAATTTTGGGTTTATTCCAAGCCGTCACGCAATAATATTTAACTAAAAATGACCATCACTCGTAATCACTGTGTAGTGTTTATTGCCATTGGAGCTTACAGTAGTTGATATTCATGAAGGCTTCACGAGGATGGTGTAAACGGTAAAGCATGCCCAAATTGTTGTGTTTTACCACAAATGAATAAGCCACGCCCTGTGGCGATCTTGTCAAGTACGCGCTTGTTTTCTTTGCCTTGTTAAAAGCATCCGAAGAAAAGGGAAGACGTGTTGCGCGGGTATTGGGAATTCGTACAAATTATCTTTCTATCCGTATCCCTTGTTACAGCAGCAGCTAACCCTGCCATGACAGTCTTTGATTACGGTAAATAAATTGTGAATTATCATATTATATAATCAAATAATAAGTAATTGAATTGAGTAATACTGAAATTGATTTTTTTAATTAAGTTTCTTATTTAAATTTTATGAATAGAAAAAATATGATTGAAATTTTTTTTTTACTAAAGATAATCAATTAAGTTCTCAAACAAAGATTAATTATAGAAAATTCAATGAATATTTTGTATTAATAACTTAATTAAAAGAATAAAGAGATAATAAAAAATCAAATAATGAGACCAAACTTCAGGTTTAAGGTTATAACTTATAAGTAATATGACACAAATCAACATCTTAACCAGAAGTAAAAAGAAATTGACAAATCAGGATACACCTCAAAAGTAACGAGCCAATAAAAAATACTTGCTATTAATCTAAGAGTTATTCCTACTTTATTGTTACTTGTAATGAATTCATTATGATAAAAAATACTCGCTATTTATAATATAAAAAAAAAACATGGAGTGCATGTGATTAAAATTAACTCTCCACTGTTCCAAAACAAGAAAAAAGAAGGAGATACTAAAGGCCACCATTTACTCCCAAATCACTGCAGGAGCAAGAGATAAGGATTGGACATTTGTAATTAATGACGAAATTAAATGATTGATTTTGAAATGATTATTGTAGCAGTAGTGCCCCTTTACTTTTTTTGTTGAGGTGTCCGTCAATCTTGTCATTTCTTCTGAGGTAGGAAAAGTCTAACGAAACTCTGGAAAACATGAACAATCCGATTAGCACGGTACTGCAGATTCTCCACCGTTGGAAGCTAGAAGCATCAAGGTACAGCAGCTCTTTACGGATTTTAGGTGGGAGATAGGGATGGCAATTTTTTTGTTTGGAAGTGGGCGTGAAACTTTAAACACTCAATATTTCAATTGTGGGAGGTGTCACATAGTGGAAAGAAATTACCCGTAAAAATAATTCAACTTTGTAAAAACTTAATAACGAAGAATGCATTAACTCCGTTTACGACAAAAACTTTTAGTATTTGTATTTGTTTTCGGTTTCTACTTTTCTTTACAATAGTTAAAACTTAACCCTTTATTTTTTTATTTTATGCATCATACTGAAGTTAGAACTTATTAATATTACCTCATTGTACTATTCAAACTTAGGTCTCACTATTAGACCAATCCTAGATGGTTTTACAATAATCAATCTTATTTAAATCAACAACATTCATAATATAATTACTAAAGTTACATTTTTAATGATTTTATTTTAACATATAAAGCTTGAACTTAATATTTTATTTTTATTTTTTAAAAAAACTTTAATGTCTTTTTAGTCCCAATAACACAGTCATTTTATGTTAAGTTCTTATAAATTTTCTCTTATGGTTTTAGTCCCTTTAAAATTTTATATTATAATTTAAGTTTTTTTTACTATTCATTGATGACATGTCAACTATCTATTGGAAAACAGGGTTGACGTTTCTTAAATAATGCAAACTAAAATGGACATCTTCTGATCTAAACGAGACTAATATCAAAAGCTTATAACTTTATAAAGATTTAAAAAAATACCATTATGGACTAAAATTATAAAACAAAAATTTATAAGGAACAAAACAAACTATTATATTTTTTTATACAAACTAAAAATATATTTAAATCTTTTAAAATAATAGCATATACTATTCAAACCAGTCACTCGTTAATACTAACTCACTGTGAAGATTAAAAGGAAAATATAAAGGAAAAGAAAAAAAAATGGATTAAATGTTCATTTCATTCCATTTTCCAAACAATTTAAATAATGCAATATTGCATCTTTTTCATTTGTTTATCAGACCATGTATTCTCGTTTCAATATGATTTATTCTATATTCAAAAATTAATCAGAATTTGAATATTTGACAATTTGGTTAAAGAACATAAGTCATTACTACTTATATTAGTATTTGTTCATGCATCCTTTTCACCTATTTCTATCTTTTCCAATTAATTGAAACTTAACGTACATTTTTTTCCTCTGTTTTTTTAAGAACTAAATAAATGCACAATTAACCTTCTCTGAAAAAATTTAAGACTGCTATTTATAGTGCTATTTTCTGTTCTTGTCAAACAAAAAATGTAATTAAAGTGTAGGAGAGACCAGAAACACTACGTTGTTAAATTTTATGTGCCCACTCCCTATCGTATTTATTTTCCAGCCCACTTCTTTACGGTATGGGCTTTCAATCTGGTCTGGCATATTATTCTAGTATGGACCAGGAAAGTGACACTATCAGGGTTTTTACTTTTGACATTTTCTTCTACCTGAATTGAAAATTTGTGACAGTTAATGGATTTTTTACTATAATATACCAGACCTAACCTTTTAAATAATTTTTTTCATATATAAAGCTCAAATTTAAGATTTTATGTTTAAAAAATAACATACTTTTTCAACCAATCACCCATTAATACTTACACACTGATTAGATTAAATGAAATAAAATGATTTTTTTGGATTAAATTTAAATGTTATTCCAGTTCATCCTGTTCCAAACAATTTAAATAATGAAACTCCTTGCATCCTTCACACCTACTATAGCTTTTCCAAACAATACAGACTTATAGTACATTTCTTCTCTTTTTTAAGAACTAACAAATGCACAATTGATATTCTCTAAAATTTTTAAAGACTATAGTGCTATTTGCTGTTCGTGTTATTCAAAAATTGCAATATTTAAAAGTGAGATAGACCTAAAACAATAGGTTGTTAAATTTTAAGTGCCCTCTCCCCATCCTGTATATTTTTGGGCCCACTGCTTAGGGTATGGGCTTTAGATCAGGGGTGGCATGTCATTCTAGCATGGACCTGGAATTAACACTATTGACTTTTGATACGTCCTTCCTCCTGAATTGAAAATTTGTGTGGTAACTTTCTTCTTACAAACTACAAAGTTTTGATACTGTATAAATGACCATAGATAGATATGTTGTTTGATACTAAACAAATATAAAAATATACGTACTCAAACAGTCAAACAAAAACATTCAAATTGAATAGGGAAAAATAGAAAATGTTTACTTGCACTTTTATTTTCTCTTTACACTTTTTAAATACAAAACTGCCACTTTATTTTTAATTTTTGTTCTCCTATTTTTAAAGATTTGTGTAGGAAACAGAGAAAACAAAACAATTTATTTAGTGTTTTCTATACAAATCTGTGGCTAAAAGAAACATATTAAAAATAAGGTGAACTTTTTGTAATTTAAAAATAAAAACAAAAAACGAAAACAGAAAACAAAAGTGCAAGTAAACGCCTCCATAATATTTATCATACTTTGACATTTGATAAAAATTCAGCAACTCAGAGATACCCGTAGAAAGTGTATTCCTAGTATATCTCACCTGAAAAATAATCAAAACACTCATCGCTTTCCTTAAAGAGAAAGAGGAAAAGAGTAATAATACAAAACCGCTCACAGTATTTTCCAAAAAGGATGGCATGACAATTCTAATTCAAACTTGGAGTGAGAGTTCGACCTAAATATTTTGTTTTAAAATTTGGTAAATTAAAATTAATTTTGGTGAGAGTATTTTAAATTATTAAATATAATCTCAATCCTAAATTTGAATTCCAAAGTTAGGTAAAAATAATTTTAAATTAATAAACATAATTAAAATATAAATATAAATTAATTTTTAACCCTATATTTTGAATTAAAACGAGTGTTATAATGGGGAGAAAAAACCCTAGTTTGAGTGTTTTGTTAAGTAGTTAGTCTCTATGAACTGATACATCGAACCAGACAAGGAATTAAACAGTCTAAGATTGATGAATTGAAATTTGAAATTAATAATAAAAATGTTGGGATGATCATTGATGAGAGGACCTTGCAATATAGTACAATAAGAAGCCTCCACGATTTTACTATCAAGATTCGAAAAACAAAGACGAACATTGGATTCGACTATGTTTATGTGCAACAAATTTTATATTCATGTATTGTAGAGAAAAACCACAAGGCAAGCCTTGTAATGCATCCAAATGTAGTATGTAGGAACATTCCTAAATCCTACACGACATGCCACATTATTGGTCCCGATCCCATATTCCCATCCATTACTATTTACTCATTTTGCTCAATCTCAGAATCTCTCACTCGATATACTTAGGCAGTAGCTTAATAGGACCAAATACATATAATGTAAATTAATAACATATCAATTTGTACGTAAATAAATAAAAACTATATACTCATCATTTCCATATCTTATGTTTGATTCATGGAGGAAACAAACCCTACCAATTCCATGGCCACATAAAGAGAACCTCAAATTTGAGTAAGAGGAGAGATTGATTATGGGCGTCGTTTTCCCAAATTAAAAGCTTGGAAGACGTTTTATGTGCGGCTTCAGTCTCCATAAAACATTTTAGTCGAAAAGATTTCATGTATGTTCTGGGAGGAACCTATGTCAATATTAGTATACGATTGTCTCATACAACTTTGTATCATTCGGAGTCCAAACATATTATACTATATAAAGTTGAACTCAACCCAAATTACAATTAAAGAATAATGTTTATCACATGTCAACTTTTTTTCTTTTTTTTTCCCCACATTTCTTGACCCCTAGCGTAGCAAAAGTTTTAGGAAAATGATTAAGCTATATACACGGGTCCACAGGCAATAAGAAAAAAAAAAACAAAAGTTAAAAGATCTCATTAATTTTTTCTTTAACATTTTTGTTTGAATATATTCTCTGATATCGAGTAAAATTCATATAAAATACCCCACTAAATATATAAACTCTCATTCAGTAATTTGTACGTATGACAATAGTTAGAAGAAAGTCTAATATCATCAAATAAATTTTAAGTTCAAACTTATTTAAATTTTGTTATATGTTAATAATTAATTTAATGCAATCCTTTTTTATCTTTTCATATTTTTATTTTATGTATAGAATATAGTCAATTGAATTTTATTTATTGCAAATACGTAAGTAAACAAATAATTAAAGCATAGATGTTATTCAATTTATAGGCAAATTTACATATAAGAAAAATTAAGTCGTATGATTTTATATAAAATGAATAAAATTATAGGGTTAAAAATTCTAATTTATAAATCTTGCATGTAATACTGAAAAGTACAATTGACAAATTTGGCAGATACAAAATTCAAATGTGATGTTATTAAAAAAAATCAAGAAGATATGATCTTGGTTCACTTTTTTTTATATTTAATTTAGATAATGTGTATGTATTATACTTTATGTATATTGTTCCTTCCTTATTTTTGTATTCTATAAAATGAATAAAATAATAAGGTTAAAAAATTTAATTTTAAAATCTTGCATAACTAATGTAGAAAAATGTCATAAATAAAAAATTTAAATGTAATATTATTAAAAAAAAATTCATTTAAGAAGAAAAATATCGAGTTAAACTTAAAACTTATTTGTTGAGCATTTATTTTTCAATTGTTTTTCTATTTTACTATATGTCTTCTGTCCCTTACTTATTTTTCCCAGTTATATGCATTACATCATTATTACATTCGATATGAAGAATGACTCATAATAAACTCTAGATATAAGTTACTAGATGCTTTTAAAGAAATTACATACTTAAATAAATATATGCACACTTAATTTTGTTTGTTTTTAAAAACTAGTCATTTCCCCCTGCTTTTAGAATGATATTTTTTTTCCTCGTAAAAGATAATAGTTATGTTCAATTTTTTTAAAGATATACATGGTTCAAACGTGCTCAATCAATAAATTAAGAGATTGAATTTGAAGCTCTTGATAATTCTTTTAAGAGGAGTGCTATATGGTACGAAGGACTTATGTACGAAACGCACGAAACAATTTCTGATAAAAAATAAGAAATTAAAATGTTAAAAACAAAAATAAAATAATAAACTTTTGATTTTTTTTAACAGCATAACAAACTTTTGATTCTACGCTGCTAATCCCGTTAATCACAGAATCGCTTCCAAATTGTTTTGATTTTTCTTACAATGCTCTAAATAACATTAAAAGGTAAGATGCTTAATTTGTACTATTGAATTTGAATGTAGAGGTTTCAAATGGTTTGGACCGCCACACCGGTAAAAGCCTAAAGATTATTTAATTGGACTGCAAGAGAAGAAGAGGAGCATTAAACGAGATTGATGACAGCAAGAAATGAAATAGGCCGGTCTTCAATTGGAATTGTAATAGCTGAATAAAAGAAGAAAAACTGAAGGAAAAAGCATAAAATAGGAAGAAGAATAGCATAGAAAGAAAGATAAGAGAGAAGTCATGTCATTCGTGCTTAAAGTAAGAAATTATATTCCTACTATAAAACATTTCTCTTTTTTTAAAGACATTATTAACGAGACTATCATCAAGATATCATTTACTTAACTAAGTTTTACTTTAATGTCTCTTTTATTTTTTATATCAAAATTTAAAATATAATAGTTTAAGGAAACAATGTAGTCTTTAAAAAAATTGATACAATCAAAATGATGTTAATTAATTCTTTTAATTAATATGAATTAGTTTTTATTTCTTATATTGGAGATTGAAGAAAATAATATAGCAACCGAAATGGATATGATGAATTGAACTGCGCGCTATTGAAAAGAAATTGTAGGATGAAAATTAAATGAACTCATATCCATATATAAATTTGTTTTCTTTGCTGAAAATATATAAAAAATTACTCGTGTGTTTTTCAATTATCAATTTAAAATTTTCGGGAAATTTTAAATTTCATTGCATGCATGAAATGTGGCAAAAATTTTGCTAACTTACGAAAAAATTTTAGTTAGAAAAGTGATGAACGAGTGTCATGTTAATTAAGATTCTCCTTCAAAAAAAATTGTTAATTAAGATTGACCTAGACTATCGGTTACGTGGCCGCAGGTGGTACATGCAATAATGTCTCTTTGCTTTATACCCATCGTTTTCGAAAAGGTGCGTGTGTGTGTGTGTGGAATATATGAACGCATGTCTCATCATTTGCCTGGCATCCATAAGCTTCTTTGCTGGCTTGAGAGTTCAGTTAATTCTCCTCTTTTTATAAGTTTTAACAAAAGGAATCTCAAACCTAATCCACCTGATGTTAAATCAACATAAAATTAATAAGTTTATCTTGGTTTTTTAGATACATGAAAGTGTAGGGTAAGTGGTTGTGCCATCATTGATAGTTGTCTTTTATAATAATAATATGAAGAAAAATATAGACGCTAGATGATTTACTTATTCTATTCAAAGTGGGATGCACTTGATGAGGTCCTGTTAAACAATGATAAAATGAAGATAAATTAATCAAAGACGTTGACGCAGAAAAGTTTTCGGTATATAATATATATATGCTGCCATGTACTTAGCAAACAATAATAAGAAGGAAAAATGGACTTTGTCTTTAAGAATATTGCTATAGATCCGTGCATATCCACAAACAAACCAGCATGATAGGAATAATGTGGCATTATGTCATTGTATATCTTATAAACACTTCGCATGTCTTGTCATGCATTCGCCAGTTTGGCAAAGACACATTTCGACAATTCGACTGTAGCAATTGGCAAAGCCAGTTTTCATGCATGAGATATCGTTGCTGCTGAATGCTACAAAGACAAATCCGTCGAATGCTCACCTTGTCACATGTTCAAATTACCAATCTGCATTTGATATGTTTCGTTATGAGTTGGATCATTTAGAGATGGATAGCTCTAAATTAACATATGTCTTAGGAGGCACGATAAGTTCATGCAGGTATATACCGAATGGCAAATGCCACCTAAGGACAAGAGAAATTTTTTGTTCATGATTATTACTTTAGACTTCTAGATAATTTGGATCAGTTTAGCAAATTAAGCCAATATCCTCTTGAGAACCTTGTTACAAACACAAATAATCGAATCATTGCCAAAAATCCATTAGATGTAGCAATTCTTACAAGATTCGCCTCGAGAGACATTTCCCAAGCCATCTCTCATAAGAAATTGAATGTATAATAGATAAAAAAAGGGTAGGTATTTCTCTCTTTAATTTTTACATTTTTTTTCACAAAAACACTGATTTTTACATTTTTTTTATATACAAAAACACTAACTTAAGTATCATAGTCATTACAAATATATATCAGAGTTTGCCCGTGAAAACTTGTGGACATTTCATTCGAATATTTGACTTTCATGGACTAGTGCTAAACAATTCTTTTACACAATTTTTTATTATCTGGAGTGTAACTACTATTATTTATTTTATTCATATTATATTATTTTTTTCAAAAGGTTTGTACATATTATATACTAATGCTTCTGATAGATACTTACGTGTGTGTTAATTTGTTTACCTATCATTGATTTCTCATTTATATAATGTGCTCCTTTGTTAGAGCTTACAACATCTTAACATTTTGATTCATTAATAATAATATAATCTTTTTTTAAGCTGCAAACTAGTTATAGTTGGTACAAAGTCGCGAGAACATGCATGCCCACAAGTTTAATGAGTACACAAAATTCTAGACAACAATTATTTTCATATACCTTTTCTATCATTTACATAAAAATACATAAAAAAATTCTTGATCATACTTGTTTTGTTTTAAAATGATGTGCCATACTTATTTTATTTATAGTCGAGACATGATAGTCACTTTTTTTCTTGATCATCACACTGAAACTTTTATATTCATGAAACAATTCTTCATCTTCCTTATTTATTAGTTGTAAAATTTAAAATATTATGATAACATCTAAATTTCTTACTTTATAGAAAATAGTTACTTATTCGATTTGGTACATGCTTAAGTAAGATTGTACTTGTAGCTCCCTAAGGCCAGTATCATCATAGTTAAATTGAACATAGTCAAACAAATATAACAAAGTTGTATAGGACTCTAAATGATTTGGTTAGAATGTGATTTGGTACCAATTAAACTACACATATTTTGGTGTAATGAAAGTTTGATGTAAAAGTGAAGATATTTAATCATTGGAGGGAATATTGTATTTGAATTGGTGTGATGAAACTACACATATATGTATTTAATTCTAATATATTTTTTGTCACTCTAATATTTATAATTATGATTTTGGTCCCTATACTTTTAAAATTTGGTTTTTAGTGTCATAGGTTTATTTATTTTAAACAATTATTTACTACGAGATTAGAATTATGCAAGTTTAAAACATAGTCTAATTTGTTTTCACACTTGTCTATCAAAAAAATAATTATTAAAAAATCTTACAAAGATTATTTTTAAGACAATTTTTTGAAAATTGTTTTCAAATTCTCAATTTTTACATTTTTAAAACAAAAAAAAATATTTTAAGACCATTTTTGTCAAAATCAATATAGAAAACTGATTTTTAAGACGGTTTAAAAATCATTGTAAAAAATGTTGACTTTCAATAATGGTAATTTCAAAGATGGTTCAAAACCATCTTTGAAAATGTCAAATAATCGATTTTAAAATTATTTTTTTTAATAGTGATGAACTTAGAAATGTTTAAAAGAAAAAAAATTGACTTGAAAATCCTTACACTTATTATCCAACAACTTGTTTAGAAATAATGTAATAAAAGGATCATCACAGTTTACCGTTAGGTATTTAATTAAATAGGATTATTTAGTTTGAAGGATTTTAATTTATAAGGTGGTTTTAGAATATTAGGATGTTATTTTAGTTTTTGTTTTAATCCCCTAAAATGAGATGACACTTGTGGTATTATTATTCAATTGTTGGTGATCAATATTACGTTATAATAGTGTATTTAACCGTTGTGTTGGCATCAATGAAAATATATGAATATTTATTTTATTCTCTTTGCAGCTTTTAAATATGGCAGGCATTTTTATAGGTTCTTACACCATGCTAATGGATGCAGTAATGGTGTATCCAATGCCTTTTAATGACAGCTTTCTTAGTATTCACGTAGCTTAGAATTATCTTCTTAACAGTATACTGATGGAATCCAACTCCATAGAAATTAAGGATTCGACTTTCCCTTGTGCGTTATGATTATTATTTATCCCTACGATTGCAACATGCATGTTAACTTCTTGAAACTTTGTTTCCCATCCAAATACTCATGTAATGACATTTTTGTAAAAAGAATAATTCTAAAAATGAATCTCCTCCTCCCCCTTCCTCCCTTAGCGGTAATTTTGCACAGATTCTGTTCTAGTTCTTTATATACTTCAAGCACTTAATTAAAGTCCTATTTTCATTGTTATTTAACTCTTGAACATACTCATTAGCTAGCGAATATAGCTACTATACACAATATGGGAGTAGCTATATTCTATGTTTAGGTTTTACACGAACTTGTCCTTGAGTGTATAGTTTTTTATTTTGCTAACAGTTGGTTACAAGATAAACATTGTGGATGAGGTCGAATGTTGCAAATATAGTCATTATCATCACCATATTTCTAACTTCAATCTTAACAATTATTCTACCACTTTCCAGCACGAAAGCTATGGAATGAAGGCAGAGAAATGGGATTCCTCCCCCCTTTACTCCGGAATAAAGAATAAAAAGAAGAAGTGAAAATGCAAAGAAAATAAATTAGCCAAATGATTGGTTTGATAAAGTGTTTAACCACTTTGCATGCGTTTACAGGTGGATGAATTATATTACCCACTAATTAGCAAATCATAGCCAAAGATTCTCACAATGACCCGTCACCTGTTGTTACCACATTCAGTTTCAGCATTAGGTGAGACGATAAGGAAACATGCATAGAGAAAACTAGTTAATTAATCTATGTTAATTTTGTTGTAATTATGCATGCTGCGTGGATGGATTTTTAAAATTGGGTTATGCCCAACATATGGAAGTGAGTGTGAATTAAAATAATAGGTCACAAGAAGACAATGTTGGGAAATTTGCGCGACAGTGAGAAACAATGTGACTGAGGATGTACTCGAACTCTGTAATATTATATCTTTATTTGGGTTTATGAGCTTCTTTTGTCGTATCAGCATTTTGGAGCCTTGAGAGAAAAAATGAGCGTGCACAAGATTTATTATTTCTTGGTTAATCTATGCTCTTGTATCTTTTGCTGTAGAGTGACTCGTTTTACTACATATAAACGAAGTAGTTAGGTGCACGTTCTATTTGTATTAAGATTAAATTAAAAATTTCAACCAATAAAATTTGATTAAAAAAAACAACTTACGAGGAAATCATACCTCCACGTACCGTAGAAACAAAAGAGGAGGCTATTGTTTACTCCATGCATAGTATTATTAATACATTTAGTAAATAAAACAAAATGAGTAACGTTAGTGTCGAAGTTTTGAACTCACCTTTTTAAAAAGAAAAATAAAGTATGTGTAGTATTATTTTGGATGACTTGACTCTTTCAAACACTTTATAAGGTCAGGTGTGGAATAATAATTATTAATTGAAAAATTCATAATTGAGTTTTTTTAATATATAATTTCATAATTTAGTATGTTATGTTTGAGTATATATTATACTTATATGTTATCTTAATTTTAACTTTTTCTAAAATACATTCGGAAGTTTTGAGGAGTTATATCCTTTTTCTTTTAAATTTGATAATCCAAAAATTGTTGAACCATATACAAAGGGGTTCAAATCACAGCAGTAAGAAGATATAACGTATCAAAACTGTTTGCAGAATGAGAGGACTACAAATTTAGTAATCAAAATGCAAAAGGTATATATTTAAACCCATTTATATATGATTTAATGCACGTACTGGTCACACATTAATGTGAGATACCAGAGACAAATATTTTTCATTAATCTTTAGCTAAGAATAGGCGTAGTTAAATAAATTCAGTTATTCCCCCCGCCACACACAAGCATCCCCAGCAAAAGAAAGAAGTTAATTAATTCCATATAAGTGGGTACTATTAAAACTAATAGTCAATTAGTGTATAGCTAAATTGGTATCAGGTCGTCACCATAATCACATGTGTTAAAAGAGGTCCATTTGATTTGTACTATTTTGATTTTGAATGGTCGCCATTTGTTTCCCTCCTTAACCATGCATCTCATTCCTTGTTCTTATGTTCAGAACAAGAAATATATAAGCTATGATATGAACATATAGTTACATACACAAAATGCCGGTATTTGCAGACTCCTTGCTAGAGAAACATACATTGTGTGAAGCGTAAAAATGGACTTGGTTTGGATTTAGTGCAAGCGTGCGGTGAGACTCGTACGTCAAAAATCAACCAGACACGCACTTTCTCTCTTTCTATCTCTAAAAATAAAAATAAAGACACTGGAGTTTGAAAGTTGGAAGGCAAAGGCTTTACACAAAAAGTGAGCTAAAATTCTGAGACCATAAAATCGAGTGGGTCACGCGTCACTCCCCCCTAGGCGAAAAATTCCTGTGTATTTTTTGTTTTAACAGTGAAAAACATAGATATAAAAGTGTGTGGTACACTAGACAATTCTATAAGTTTGGAGAATTTACCTAGGGCTTGTGTATATAACAATTAAAAAAAAAACAACTGGGACATGTTTTGTTGAAATTTAAATTAAAGGTGGAGCAAGTGGAAATAGAAATGGACCAGACGGGCTTAATTGACAAAAGGAAAGGAGATAGTGCAGGATCCGCATTACACTCTAAAAAAATAACGAGTCAGGGTCTAGCCATCATTTTTAACGTAGAAGCTAATGAAAAAGATTATGATATCAAATTTGGAAATATAGAGAGAAAGAAAGAGGTTTAGTTTAAAAGAAAAAGAAAAGTTGCATTGGACTGAGAAGGTCAAGATCCGGTTCTTCGCTGTGTGGAAGTGTGTATGTTACACAAAATAAGGCAAGCATCTTCCTCGCCTCCATCCTCAAACCCTTTTGTCGTTTTCCTTTCTGTATGTGCCACGACTCCTTGTCTCATCTCGAGACATTGACCGTACTGCCACAAAATAAAATAAAATTTACCTGAATGCCACGCGAACGAAACTAAATACCAGACTGCCACGCGACATAATTCGCTGGTCAGTCCAGCGAAATAGGTGAAGGACACGTGGCAGGGCAGGACGTAATTCGCTAGGGGGCCCAGCGAATTAGGTGCACACGTGGCAGAAGGCAGTAATTTGCTGGGGAGTCCAGCGAATTACGTGGCATGAGACAAAAAAACCTCAAAACTTCGGAAGGTCATAACTTTTGACTGGGATGTCCGATTGAGGCGTATGATATGTCAAAACGATCGTAATTCAGAGGAGATGCCGCTAGCAAGTCCCCAAAGGGGACTTGGCCAAAAAAATTTTCCAAATGAGGTCTCTAAGTGCCTCAAAATTGCGATTTAAGATTCAATCATCAAAAAAAATTTATTTTTGTCTGCTTTTTTAATTAGTTAATTAGTTAATTTAATTTTGTTGTTTATGTTTTCAATTACTTCTTTGAATTTTGAGCGTTTTGACATATCGTACGTCTCCATCGGACATGTCTATCAAAAGTTATGATATAAAATTGATAATGCATATAAACTTCGAACAGTGATATTTTTTGATAGAAATATCCGATGAAAGCGTATGATATGTCAAAACGCTCGAAATTCAGAGAAGTAATTGAAAAAACAAAAAGTAACATTAAATTAACTAATTAAATAATTAAAAAAGTAGACAAAAATAAATTTTTTTGATGATTAAATCTTAAATCACAATTTTGAGGCACTTAGGGGCCTCTTTTGGGAAAAAAATTTGGCCTTTGAGAACTTGCCAACGGCATCTCCTCTGAATTACGATCGTTTTGACATATCATACGCCTCAATCGGACATCCCAGTCAAAAGTTATGACCTTCCGAAGTTTTTTTGTCTCATGCCACGTAATTCGCTGGACTCCCCAGCGAATTACTGCCTTCTGCCACGTCTGCACCTAATTCGCTGGGCCCCCTAGCGAATTACGTCCTGCCCTGCCACGTGTCCTTCACCTATTTCGCTGGACTGACCAGCGAATTATGTCGCGTGGCAGTCTGGTATTTAGTTTCGTTCGCGTGGCATTCAGGTAAATTTTATTTTATTTTGTGGCAGTACGGTCAATGTCTCTCTCATCTCTCAATATCGATCTCATATTACCATATTTATTATGGCTGACGTTTTTATATATATACTCTCGGTCCATCGATTTAAAATAATTAAGATTAGTAGTGATATTTTCATTGCTTGCTGTGATGCGAACGTGAGGAAGAAAAATGAAACAAGAAGAAATAAAAAGAAGAACCGTATATGTAAAATAATTTCATTTGTCACCCCACTTATTGATTAATGCACTCTCCTCCTGATCGCCGGTCAATCAATCTCTCAAAACTTCATAGGTTCTCGAATGACAGTTGATTGCTAACCGCCCGCCACTCTTCACTTCATCTTTGGTGTGACATAACGGTTATCTAAAGATTTTGGAATAATAATCATAACGCTTGATGGAAAATTGAATGCCTAAATTGCCATTACGACGTAGAGGGAGGGGATGCAAGGATTAGAAGGCTAGTGGTGACCTAAGAAAGGTGGATGGTATTTTTTTATTTGAATGCTTGTGGGTTAAGTGTACTAAGTAAGATGTATCTCCAAGAACAATTACCTTGACATAAAGTTGTCCATTCACAATGAAGACGTAAAATGAGAAGTATCTATGAGCGAGCCATGCACACACATATATAAACTTTTTACATTTTTCCTAATTTTTTTTTATTCGTGAGAAAGAAAACACCATTCATAGGGAGGTGGACGAACATAGGATACATGTGGCTGAAACATCTTGTTCTAAGAAGTGCGGTAGTGGGCTTACTGATGCATGCGTTGTCTTTACTTACATATAAAACAATAACTTGGGTGCAATTAATAGAACATGACTTTGATGTGTGAGTTTCATATATAGCTGAGATTGGGTGGGTAGTAAAATAGTAGAAAAATTTCAATATCAAAACAACGAAAATTTAACAATAATACGGACAACCCACATGTGTTCTGCTGGGTAAGTTGTCATCGCGAGTCAAATACGCAACGCTGGTTAAACATATATATATATATATATATAGACATCCCTCCTCTTTTGTCATTTTTTAATAACTATATTATCACAATTAATTTGTGCTAAGCGCTTTCGGCGCAAAAATAAAATGTGAGACATAGTTTATTTACCAAAAAATGACAAGCGCTGGTGAGTTTAACCTAGGTTTGTAATATAGAAATTATTTTGAAGGACGAAGAAATTAAATATCGGGAAAGGGAAGTGAGAGCTACGTGGCGTTTGGCTCAGAGAGAGCTTAGACAAAAGATGCAACATCTGGTCTCCCTCACTCAAGTACTGTTGTTACTTGTTACTGGGGGACTACCCTTCCCTATTCCATCGTAAAATAATACACTAGCCACACACGTGTCTAGTGTATTGATATTGAAATTGAAATTTATAGAATCGTCCCCCTGTACTCCTAATTTGAGCTTCCCAGACTATAGATTACAGGACACAACGCTACTCACACACACCTACAATTTTAATTTATATTTGGTGTCCCATTATTTTTCAATATTTCGTTTATGACCAAACCAGTTCATCACTCTCTCGCCTCGATATTATAACCCACTTCATTTGAATCAAAGAATAAAGTCTCCTCATTCCTTCTTCTTCTTCTCTCTTTTATTTGGTTCCTCTCTCGCACACTCCCCTTGTGAACAGAGTTGAAACCTCTTCAACCTGAAAGTTTAGTTTTGTTTAGTTGTTCATCATAGAATTATTATTATGGCTCAGAAGTACTTGCACGAGCTACTTGAAGAGGATCAAGAGCCGTTCCTTCTAAACAAGTACATTTCCGATAGGCGAAGCCAAATGAAAAGGCCTTCCCCGAAGACGAGTTTGCAAGTGAAGAAACGCAAATCAACCAATCCAAACACAAACTTCCCGAGAGATCTCTGTAAAAGCGCTTGTCTTTTCTCCCTCACAGACACGCCAGACCTGAGAAAATCACCACTCTTCGAATTCGCTTCCCCAGTCAAAAGCCCTTGCAAATCACCAAACGCTATTTTTCTTCAAATCCCTTCTAGAACCGCTGCTCTGCTTCTAGAAGCCGCTCTCAGGATCCAGAAACACACTTCAAAGCCCAAAACAAAAGCCCAATCCTTCGGCCTCTTTGGGTCACTATACAAGAGACTCACTCAACGGAGCCAGAAAAAGCGCGAGATAGAGGGTGGTGGTAGTGGCGTTAAGGTGTCGGTGAATGACGTTTTGAAGTGGGATTCCTCTGTGGGGCGAAGAAAAGCTTCTAAAGCCAACGGGAAATGCAAGGAAACAGGGAATGTGAATGCGAATGCGAGTGAAGTGGGGTTTGCGTGTTCTTACAATATTGGTAGGCCTAGTAGTAGTGCTGTTTGGTCAGAGAGCAATGAAGATAGATCACTAGACAAGGAAACCTCAAGTAGTGGCTACTCTGAAAAGATTCACTTCGTAACCAATATTCACAAACACTACTCCACGTGCTTCTGCGAAAGCCCGTTCCGTTTTGTTCTTCAAACCAGCACCCCTTCCTCCGGCCACCACACGCCGGAGCTTCCCTCGCCGAGTCGCCACCCAACTGAGGTTTGTCTTTTTTATGGTAATTGTACTATTATTATTATTATTATTATTATTATTATTCTTATTATTTATTTTTGTTACTGGTTTGGTTTGTGGTGAGTGAGATGAAGAGGAAAAAAACAGGACTCGTGAGTCGTGAGAGAAGCTTTATGGTTTTTTGTCGGTAATAGCCGGAATGTTGCTTTTCGGTGACAATCATAGCTGCCCAGTCTTTCCGAAAATTGTTAAAGAACAGGGCCTGTGGGACTGTGAGGAGGGTTACATATGTCAATTTCATATCTGTTTTCTGATTTTTTTTCATAATTGTACTTTTCGATCGTGTTTCTGCCATGCAAATCTTCTCTCTCTTTCTAGTGGGTTGTTTGGTAAATTGCTTTCTTAAAGGGTGACAAATTATGTTTTTCACTTCTAGTACTGGCTTGGTTGTTTGGTAAATTACTTTGTCAAAGGATATGATAAGATAAATTATGTTTTTGATTGTTCTCTTGTTTGCTGTATGTCTCTCTCTGTCGTTAGATCCCACATTCGATTTACTAGAACAACATAGTTTCTCATTTGTAATTTTGTTTGAATTACTTTGAGGGTCCTGTAGCAAATAACCCCAACAAAAGAGGAGTCAATAACTATCTACATATCAAAGAGTTGTTAAAGTCTAAATCTGTTGACATTAAAAAATCATGATAATGTTAGTATTCAATAAATAAAGAATCGAAGAATTAGAGACATAATTGGGTGATAAAAATTGTGTCTTTGTTTTCTCGTCAATAATATGTTTATAACAATTTTAATAAAAATTATATTATTTTGATACTAGTTTTAATATTTTTAGTGATGCTAATGAAAGCTTTTTGTGGATGTTTAATAGGAGAAAGAAAGTAATGAAGGTGAGAGTGTGAAGAAATTCGAATCAGGGGAAGAAGAGGAGGAAGATAAGGAACAGTGCAGTCCAGTGAGTGTGTTAGACCCACCATTCGAGGACGATGACGAAGGGCATGGAAACGGTGACGAAGAAGAGGAAGAGGAGGAGGGTGGTTTTGAATTGGAGTGCAGTTATGCGATTGTACAGAGTATGTTGTCACACACAGCTTAGTTTTATTTTTGTATCATTTCTTTTGTTTGTTGTTGTGTGGTCGTTTTCCACCAACTCACCATCGTACACGCTTCTTCAAAGTTGCTTGTCTGTTACAAAATCACAATACAACGAAGGAGGGGGGGCTAATTGTTGCTAAATGCTGATGGTAGTGATGTGATTGTGGCGATCTTGAACCGTGCTATCCGTGTGGGTTCCATCTAAAAGATCACACTTGCTCAACATCCCAACGGCATTTCCCATTTAATGTGGATCCTTTACATCTCATAGATATAAGGCCATTTCTTATAAATTTTAAATGTGACCCACAATTTTTCTTGTTAGGATATATGTCTTAATTGTCACCTTTCCATTCAATTTGTTGGATAACATTTGAACAAGCAAATACCTATCATCATGTTTCATAATGTGCTACTTTTTGGTTGTTGAGAAAACTTCCATACCAATAATGCTAGACACACTCTTATGGTCATCTATAATCACACAATTTTTTACTATCTGGTTAAAGTTAGCCTTATTTGCTACATATATATAGTACTATATAGTCCTACCACAGTGCATGTTAATGATATAAGGTTATGAATTTTGTGGAGCCAGAATTTTTCTTTCATCAATAGCACAAGTACTTTATGATCAATTCAAGATTTGCCTCTAATAGCTCTGAATTTTACAGGAGCCAAGCAGCAGTTATTGTATAAGCTTCGTAGATTTGAGAAACTGGCGGAGTTGGATCCAGTGGAACTTGAGAAAAGAATGCAGGATCAAGAAGAGGACGAGGATGAAACATTTATGGAAGAGGAAGATGGTCATGATGAGAAAAACCAAGCATCATGCAAAGAAAATGACTTTAGAAAACTAATTTTCCAAGCTCTGTACCAGTCAAGGGTCCATGACAGACAGCAAATCCCAGAGGACTTTAAGAAGCTGGTTTCTGATCTCATTTTGGAAGAAGAGAGAGCACTTGATTCCTTAGAAGATAAGGACATGGTGATAAGAAGGATATGCAAGAGGCTGGAATTGTGGAAAGAAGTGGAGTCTAACACAATTGACATGATGATAGAAGATGACTTCTCTAGAGAGGATAGTGGGTGGAAGAGAAATATAGAGCAGATAAGAAATATGGCTGGGGAGCTTGAGCTTGCTGTCTTTGGCTTTCTGGTGGAGGAATTTTCAGAGGAACTAGTATGTTAATTAATTGGGGTAAATTTTGAAGCAGCTGAAGAACTTAGTATGAATGATTATCTTTATTCTTTTTCTTAGAATTAAGAGTACAGTCTGACTTTCAATGGGATAGGCTAGTAACTGAAAAAGAAAAAAAGAAAGTAACCCAAAAAGATAATCAGGGTATATATGTACATGACTCATGCTTGTAGCTGGCTGTGGGGATGCTGTAAGTTACCTTTCTTAATGTAATAATATAATTCACACTTCTTGGTCCCATTCTTACAATAATATCTTATAATTTTTTTTTTGGTGTTTTAATTTAATGAACAAAGTATGGATTTAGCCGGGGATGGGAAGCAGATAAAATTCTAGGCTTACCCCTAACGTTGATGTTAATGTGTCACAACTCATAAGTTATAACCATGTTATTAGATGAAAAATGACAATTGAGAATTTTTATTTTTTCTTAATATTCAATTTATTCTTAAATTTGTTAAGCACATACAATTAAGTTCTTAAAAAGTTAAAAAAATTAAAATTTAATATTTGAATCAATAAAGTATGACAAATTCATATCAATTTTGTAAGTTATTTAAAGCGAAAGTAAATTGTCAATTAGTAAATTTTGTCTTTTACTATTTCTTCTCTTTCTCTCCCTCCAATTTTGGAGATTCTACCGAAAAGTCATGTTTTTTTATTAGCATTTGGGGATGGATTTTAAATTATTTACCAAAAAAATATAATTCATAACAAGTATTACAACTATTAAGTTAAAAGTCGTAACACATGATACGACTCATATATTTCTTAAATTGAAGTTGCAGAAAAATTTATGACTTTAATATTTTTTTAAAAGGTACGATATTAAAGTCATAAATTTTTTTATCACTATTAACTTTTTTTAAAAAATATATATACATTACTACTTCAAAGTCGTAATTACTTTTACGACTTTGAAGTCTCATGTTATTTTTTTAAAAAAATGAAATTTTTTTTAGTTGTAATTAATTTTTTAATTTAATCATTTAATAAATAAATTTACAAAATATATTAAATAAAATAATATATTAAAAGTTTTAAAAATATTAAGTAAAACCATATTAAAAATTAAAAAGTATATTAAATAAAATGATATTAAAAAATATAGAATTAGATAATTTTTAATTTTTTATATAGTTTAGAAAAAATTAATGAAAATCACGACAATGATAAATATCCATTTAAAAACACTTCTGAATTAGATAAAAATAATAATTAACAATATTAAATAATATTTTAGATTGAAGAATAAAAAATAATTAAAAAAAATATTTAATATTGTTTTATTTTAAATATTTACAAATAAATATATTTTTATTTTTTAGTTTGATTTAATATTTCAATATATTTTTAAATTTTTATATATTGTTTTATTTAAATTTAGAAATATATATTTTAATATATTATTGTTTATTTAATAAATTTTATTTAATATTTTTTAAAATTTTGATATATATAGTTTTTAATATATTATTTTATTTAATATATTTTTAATTTTATTTATTAAATAATTAAATTAAAAATTTATTTATAATTTTTTAAAAAATAAGACTTCATGTCGTAAAAGTAATAACGACTTTGAAGGTCTTAGTTACATATATATTAAAAAAAATTAAAAATTGTAAAAAATGTTATAACGGTCATATTTTTAAAAAAAAATCAAATTTACAACTTTAATTTAAAAATAAAAAATATATAATACCACGTTTATTTAGAAGTTACAACATCTATTACCACTTAACTTGATAAATAATTTAAAATTCACCTTCAAATAATAATAAATAAATAAAAATAGCAACCCCTTTCGGTCCAATCCCGTCAAATTCCTCCTGCTCCTCCTCTTCCACATAATTCGAGTTTCCTTCGGCTGCGGCTTCTCCTCTTCCTCGTCCTCTTTTAGGTAAAAAATCTCCATGATGGAGTGCCTCTTCGGCACCTTTCAATTTTGACCTCCGCATTCGCCGCTGCTCCTCCCTAACCGTCCTCGCGAGTCAAAATAAAGGAAACAAGATTCTTATGATCCTCATGCCTGGTTGTTTCCGTTCACATTCTTCTTCTTCTTCTTTCTCTCTCCTTTCTCGTTCTCTCTCCTCACACCAAACTACACCATCTTCGTCCCTTCATCTCCTCACTTTCTTATTTGTGGAATTACTTTTGTCTCTTCCTCTCTGATCTTCCACATGCTCCTATTATCCCTTTTGCTTTCTCAATCCATTTCACGAAAAAAGATAATTATTTTTGCCCCTTTTGTGATTCCTGAAACGCATTAAGGATTCTGTTTGTGTTGGGTCAACGAGGTCCTATTTTTCTATAATTACAGCCTCAATTTTTGCGTCTGGGGGTGATTGATTTGGGGTGGAGGAGGTGGTTTTGTGTTCTCAATAAGAATTCCATCCTCATTCATTAAAAGGGGGCGTGGTAAATTTCTTAAATTTGATTCCTCTTTTGTTTACCCTTTGTCCTGGATACGCCGAAATGGTTCTAATTTGATGACTTGGGTGTGAAATCTCATTGGATTTTGAGAGGTGTTTGAAGAAAGTTAGGATTTTTTTTACTCAGGTGAGTCTGTGGGTGTGGGGTGTTTTTTCCCTCTGGGATTGTGCACAATCACTTTGAATTGGGGACAAATATGAGCATAAAAGAAGATCATTACATACTCTCCTAACTTTTTTTGTCAATTTGGAGCTTTGATGTTTTTCTGGAACTGCATCAAGTGGAGCTACAGCGGAGGTGCGCCGGATGGAGTGTGGGTTTGGGTTTGCATAAACTAACAAATTTGTCCGTAAAAAAATTAGTGACAATTCAGTTCTCCCATTCATTACGGATGTGTGGTTATCCGTTTGCACACATAGCATCACACGTTAACGAAAGAGAGTCAAGGATGCGATAAAATTATAGTATTTTTTTTAATTTAATTTAGAAACAAAAAATTATTTTTTCATATACAAGTATGATTGAAGATATCCTGTGTGACATTTTCCTTTATTGATAAATTTCAAATTGAAATCTTACATAATTTTAGTAAGTCATCACACTTTTAAATATTTAAAATTTAATTTAATTTATATTAAACTAATTAAGTAATTAATTTTAATTAATAAAATATAAAAAATATAAATATTAATAAAATATATAATTAATTTTAACTTTTATTTTATTTTTTTATTTTTTTTGTCCTATTACATAAAAAAATTTAATTTTGTACAAATCTTTAAGGTTCTTGTAAAAAAGATATGTATTTTCTCTTTAGTTATAGATTAAAAAAAAAGAAATATGAAGATTTCTCACCAAAATCTTTCACTAAAGTTATTCTTATAGTATAAAATTGGATATTTATCCTTTCTTTTTCTTTTCACCAGCAACATGAAGATATGCAAAGCAAAACTTTACATAGAGATAGCACTTTTGTTTAGAAGGATTTGAATGTGTTTGACTGTTTATAATGGTTGTCCTTGACTCCTCGGGCATTCGAGAAGGAATATTAGAATTGGGGGCCATTAAGTGTAAAAGAATTACTATTGTCGGAGGGGGATCAAATATTGTAATTTGGTGATATTTCTCTAGGAAGGAGGAATTTGACAACGACTAATCAGTTTAATCTCATGTTCTTTTCTTTTCCAAGGTCCTTTTATTATTTATTGGATAAACGACTTGTCAAATTTGCATCTTGATTTCTGGGTTTTTCTTTTTCCTTTTCTAATCACTCCAGGTGACATATCTGTTTATGCTTTTCAGCTGCCATTGATCGATCACTATCATTTGCGACCTGCGAATTTGTGCTCTTAGAACTATGTTTTGTTTTTCTGGGGAAGTGTTACAGAATTGGGGCACTGCAGATCAAGAACGTAATGTGAATAGTTACGAACAAATTACATTAAGAGTAATTACACTAACATATCTAACATAATCTTTTGTAACTATCATAATTAGATTTTTGGATTTTTGGTGGGATTTTAGGTATTCTACAAGTTTTGGTTCCTTTAAATCAACTGAGACTAATTCATTTAGAAATTTAGTCACATTTTAAAAAAATTCCCTATTCAAGACATAATTAAATTATACTAAAATGAGTTATTTATGACAAATTGATATTGGTTAATGAATTAAGAATAACTTTTTTTAAGAATTTTTATTATTATTAAAAAATACCACAAATTTATTTATTTCGTAATTTTTAAATTATTTTATTGTAATTTTTTTTAAAATAAAATAATTTATGACTTCCTTGACATAAAACTCTAATAACTGATTAGCATGACCCATGGTTTAATACACTTCAAGTCTTATTTTTATTTAAACATAACTTCCTTTTACATACAATTTCTAGAGAAATAAATGTCGTTTCCTTAAAAAGAGCAAGTGGTGTAATAAATCCTATCTCTTTGTTTGGCTGAGATGACAGACTGCTGAAGACGAAAATAGCACCCAATTGTTTGATATAGGTGATTGGTTCAAAATTATTTCTCTCTTATCCAAATGAAATGAGCCTCACTTAATTCAAAATAATTCTCTCCTCTCATTTCATTCGAATCAAGTAACTTTAAATATTTTTCTTTATTTCTCTCCTTTTTAAATTAAATAATCCAATATTCAATTTTACTTACACTCTACTTCTCTTCTCACAGTCAAACATAAAGCAAGCAAAAGGTACCCAATCTATAGATTGCTAAGTTAGATATACAGTACTCGGGCTAACTAGTAGACACTACGATTAAATGAAAGCCCAATTAAACATAAAGTAGGCTTTTATTTTCTGCACCTCCTTATTTTTTAAAAGCCCAAAGCTGCCCTTCTTTTAAGTTTGTCTAAGCAAATGGAGCATCCTATTTTTCCAAGGAAAGATGAATGTTCTCCACACTCACCAAAAGAAAATTCTAATCCCCTTCTGGTAGGACGAAACAAATTGAAATTTTAAGGGTATGAAGTCCAAGCAAATGGAGCTCCCTATTTTTTCCGGAAAGACCAATCTTCTCTATACTCAGGAAGAGAAAATTCTAATCCCCTTTTGGTAGTAGGACCAAACAAATTGAAATTTCAAATAAGCCGACAGCTAACTAATTAGATGGATGCCACATTCCCACGTACTGTTGTAGAGCTGGAGTTACAAGGCAACTTGCCAAGACCAAGACTAAGACCATTCTCCATTCAGTAGCTTCTTAGTACTTACCATGTAAAGTTCACGTCAAATATATATTGGTGCTGATGATTACAGTCTCCTTCCACTAATTTTCTCCAATTCTAAGTTCCTATTGACGAATTTGAATTTAAGAAATTATGTTTGATATATTTCGAAGGTGATTTGTGTGTCCAGCATAATTTAATCTATTCTATTATTTTAAAATTAATTTTTTAAACAATTATATGTTAATAATAAAATTTATTGTGTTTAATAAGTAATATTTTGTATAATATATTATTGATTTACAATAATTTTATTTATGTTGAAATATATAATAAAAATAATTTGATTATAATTGTATACTTCTTTAATTCTATTATTTAACTGTAACCAAAATAACATTAAAATTAATATATTATGCTAACATAATTTTCTCCTAGATATTATGTTAACATTTATTTGCAGTAAAAAATAATTTTTTTTAACGGTGAAGACAAATCTTATACATATTATACAAGTCCTCTATTATTAAGCTGACTTAGTTAATTATTAGCATATAACTAGATAACAAGTTTTTATATATAATAAAATTATTCAATATTTTATTTTCCATTTGTCTCCGTCAATGATTTCTCTTCCTATCTTCATTAATGGTAAAGAAATTCATACACCACCTCCCACCGCTCATATATATATATATATATATATATATATATATATATATATATATATATAATAAAAGAAATAAAAGATTATTTTTTCTTGTTCTTGATTAAAAAAAACATATGATTATTTTATAAGAAAAAAATATTTATGCATAGAGGTGTTCATCAACCGATCCAAACCGCGGTGATCGAACCGAAAAATCGATAACCGAAAAAATCAAAAGCCGAAAAAAAATTGAAAATTTTCACTGGATTGGATCGATTTTCGGTTTGACTGGTGAAAATATATCCAATTCAAATCAATCCAATTATAAACATTACCTTACCCTTTACCTACTTGGGCCTATTCCCCATCATAGCCCAAAAACTCTGATAATTGTATTCATACTTGTAAATTCACGTTCTTTTTTTCAATTATAGGTGACATGTGAAATTCATTTTTTTTTGTTATGTTAATACAATAGCATATGACAGATGGCAGATGATGCGTGTTCAACCTTTGTCCAGAAGGCTTCTACTTATTTACAATCTAGAGCTTTTTAGTTTTACATTTAAGTTATAAGTTCAGTTTGAAAATTAGAAAATGGTGTTTGTTTTTGTCTAATGAACATGTTTGCAGTAAGGTTTCATTGTTCCTTATTTTGTCCAATGAACGTGTTTGTCCAATGAAAATTAGAAAATGATATTTTTTTGGTCTAATGAATGTGTTTGTTTATGCTAGATACTCCTTATTTTGATAAAAATAAGTCTTATAAGTTTTATTTTTAGACTTTTTAAAAAACCGAAAATCGATCCAATCCAAACCGAAAAAAATTAGATTGGATTGGATTGGATTTGAAAAAAATTTCAAACCGAATGAATGATCAAATGACCAAACCAAATGGATTGGATCAGATGATTTTTTACTTCAAAACCGATCCAATCCAGACCGCAAACACCCCTATTTATGCACCTTAAAATTTATCCCTTTTATAAATAAATTTTTTAATTTTTAATTTTATCTCAATTAATCCCTAAATTTTATCTCTTTAACAAATAGAGAAATATCTGATCAACAATAGAAAAAGATCCATTTTGAATCATATTTAAGGGATTTATTGGTTCGGACCATACACTTTAATTTCATTTCAATCAATCCTTAAATTTTAATTTTTTACAAATAGAGACTTAATATCAGTTTCATCTCAATTAATGGTTAAAATTGACTCCTTTCATAAACAATATCTTATGATAAATTGGAGTTAAATTACTAAAAAAAAAATCTCAAGTTTCTATTTATTTAATCTCAACTGTTTTTTTTATAAATCACTTTTTCAAACATTAAAACTTAATAAATTAAGAATTAAAAAATCAAATAAAAATGTTTTTAATTAATGTTATTATTTTCCATTATTATAATATCTTCCAAAAAAAAGAATGGTTAATACTTAAAATAAATGACTTGAAATAATAAATATTAGTAACAAGATAAGTTTTAAAGATCAGTTGAAATACAATTAAAGTTTATGGTATCTATTAAAAAAGTTAAAGTTTAAATATCTATCATAATAAATTTAATTTTTATGGTGTTTATTTGCAAAAGAAGTAAATTTTAAGAATTAATTGAGACAAGGTTAAAGTTTAGGATATTTATTTGCAAAAGGAAAATTTAAGGGGGCGTAATGCTTTTTACATAATTTAACTAATTTAATTTTTTATTTGTCTTAATAAAAGTAATTGTTTCGTTTATATATATGACCTGAGCTAATAATTTGTAACATCATTGGCCACTCCTTGGTCCGTGTCCTGGCTCTTGCCTCTCTTTCAACCACCAAGAGGCGCCAAAACATATAATGCGAACACAACCAATCATTCTCAAACCAGAGAAGCAATTAAAGACATGGAAGAAGAAGCCAATCACCACGCTATAGACATGATAGACAGAGAGAGGTTAGGGTCCCACAGAGCCTGGTGGAGGTAAACGGAAAATCCTACCAACCTCGTATCGTGTCCACGTGATCGAGGACTACAAGTGGTTTGGTTCTAGAGGATTTATTCAAAACCTTTGCCCCCTTAGAATCCGAAACCATCAAGCTCGACTCTCACGACTTCATCCAAATGATGATCCTCGACGGCTGCTTCATCATTGAACGCGACGACCCTCTTCTCACCATGGCGTGGATATTACCCTTCTCTTACCGACACTTTCTCAAGCTTGAAAACCAAATCCCCTCTTCATTCTCCACCAGTTATACGAGGTTACAAAGATTCCCGGAGAAAAGTCAACGCCGACGACGACGACACTGTCAACTCTCGCGTTGCACTTCTTCAACAACTCTTTTGCAAAAGCCAGACGAATCCCTTCAAAACGACGTGCAGGGAAGGCATTTACTTGACTTGGTTCGTTTGAGTTTCATTCCGAGAAACGAAGAAATTACCGAGCCAAGAAAAATAGTCATGACGCCAACGCACGTGATCCTCTGCGTCTCGAAGCTTCGTAGGGTGGGGATTAAGATCAATCCCGGCAAGAAAAGCGCAGTTTCCTGCCCGTGATGTTCCGGCGCAGCGTGATTGAAATGCCAATCCTTACGGTGGACGATTTCATGAGCTCTTTTTTTCTGAACTGCGTTGCGTTTGAGCAGCGCTACAGCGGTTGCTCCAAAGCACTTCACTGCCTATATTACCCTCTTGGACTGTCTGATAAACACGTATAGGGACGTTGAGTACTTGTGCGATCGGAACGTGATTGAGAACCACGTTGGGACGGAGGGGGAAGTTGCTGGTTTCATCAACAACGCCGGAAAGGATGTGGCAGTTGATTTGGACGACGTGTGTTTCATGTCTCTGCTGTTCAATGATGTTTACAAATATTATAGAAATAGTTGGCACGTGCAGTGGGCTAGCTTCAAGCACACTTACTTTGATACGCCGTGGTCCTTTATCTCGCTGCTCGCCGCTTCCTTATTGCTGGTTCCTACGGTGGCTCAGACTTATTTTTCCGCTTCTCAGTATTTTGATAAGACTTAGAACATGTTTGGATTACCGGTCCAAACATCCTTTTGCGTCAACCTCTGTTTTCCATAAGCATCAATCCCCTTGTTTTGGCGGAGAATATGCCTTGCACTTCCACCGGCCACCCAAACACACGTATTAATTTCAATTCTATCAAAATCAATTCCAAAATTAATTCATCGTATTTATAGAAATATATGTTGGAAATTCAACTGATTGAATTAATTTATTTAATTCCATTTCTTCACTTTGGGCTTGGGGCAGTTTTTAGTTGATATGGGGAAATTGAAAACATGTCCGGACATTTAATTTTAATTTAAATTAAAATGAGACTTTACTTCAGTCTTTTGAGAACAGTCTTACCAATTCTACAAATTATTTTTCCTAATACGTCTTTGTGTACGTAGTACTGTAGTATACCACGTAAACACGTTTAATTTGGAGAAATTCAATTGGGGCAAGAAAGGTGGCAGCTGCTTAAATTCAAGTCAGAAAGAAAAGTAGAATCAATTGCCTCATGATTTGAATGGTACTTGATAAGAAAATTGGAATTGAACATGTATCCCAACTTCAAGGTTGCTGTAGTGATGCACATTGCATAGATGAGCGTGCACCCATCACTATCTATTTAAATATATCCATTAAGAAATTCAGCTGCATACTATAGATTTCCCCCCTTGCTTCTGATCCCAGGTTCGGGGGTGACGCAGTGAAAGAGTGCATGTTTGTTTGTAGTTAAACATATTGTGACACTCAGATAAAGATATTGGGCCCTTAACTAACTAATGTGAACATTCTCATAATTACACTCGGACTGGATGAACGTTAGAAGGTTTCTATTAATCCATGTTGTTCTCTGATAACTGATACAATGACGCACCAAAGGAAAAGCCAAAAAAAAACAACACAACATCAACTTCATGGGAGGTTTGGAGAATCTCCCTAGCCAGTGTTCACTTTCTTGTACTCATCAAGATATCATTTCATCTTTATTGAATCATAAAGGAATCGAAATGATCCCCAGTCTGTAAGAAACGCTCTTTCTTTGACCATCAATTTTGACATTTGAATTGTAAATTCATTGATGCCATATTTTCCAAGTAAGTCCGAGAATCTAGGAGTCTCTTATAAATATTGCAACTTTAGCAAGGCCAATGCATATGCACTTGGTATACCAAACTTACACCATCGTTAATCTTTTGTCACTCACTGCAACAATTAATCAATTTATGAGAATTATGTCTATGCGGTGCCAGTGCCACCAAGCTTGCATGGCAAAAGAAGAAGAGGGAGAAAGGAAAATGGTCCGTGTTGGTAATTGTGAATCGAGTTTTGGGCAAGTGCGAGAAACTTCCGGTGAGTTTTAGAGACCACATAAATTTGGAAGAAATGTTGGCAAAGAAAAGGAAGAGACGTGTTGAAACAAAAACACCACTTCCCGAGGTTCCTCAGCATCTTATTTAAAAGAAGCTTGAGCGCTTCAAGGTTCGACCTGTTTTTCCCTATGAAGATGTGGTTGAAGAGGACAACAAGAAATGAGACTTTGTTGAACTTGCTTATTTCATTACTTTTGGAATCTAATTTATTTTTCAATTCAATTATTTGTACCATGTTGGAATTTTATATTTTAATAATTAACGTGAGTTAATATTATAAAGACAATCACATTAATTAGTTATCATTAGTGAATTTAATTTTTTTATGATCAAATTAAACGAGTTTATTTGATTATTAAATAAAGTGATATAAACTTAAATTGAACATTTATTAGTAAATAAAAGAAATCTTATAAAATTAACATATTATAAGAAAATTATAGTTCTTAATATATCAATCTGTCACATAATTTATTTTCTTTTCATTTGGAGAAAGTTATGAGGTGTCATTCAAAAAATAAAGAGAGTTTAGTTGAGAAATAATTATAATGATATCATACTTGTTTGTGATGAATTATCACAAAAATTTCAAGATAATTATAAAAAAATACTTCAATCAAAAATCAATTAATTTTAAATTCAGGTATTTATTATAATTTATAATAATTAAACATATCATAGATCTTAAAATCTTGATTTGAGTTCTGCCTAAAAATTAAACAATGCTGAGATAAGAATTAAAGATTTTCAAGTATTTACTCTCAAGTAAAAAAAAAAAAGATTAACCATTTTCACCTAAATTATTAGGGCAATCAATACTTGCAACCAATCCTCTTAAACCACATGAGAATTGCAGGCATTGCTATGATCCAAATGTAAGTAAAGTGACCTCTAACCGCCAACCCGAGACAGCAACAACTTAGTGATACAAATATAAACTGGAGCTAAAAGAAAGTCAAGTCATATTAAAGATTTTTTTAAAAAAATAAAGAAAAATATTATAATGATTATCAAATTTATACTAATTATACTTTTTATCTTGTATTTATTTATTTATTCCACAATTACAAAATCACCTTCACACAACGAAGGGGAAAAGATAGACATGTTAGATATATAATTCTCGTGTTTACCAATATATTTATTTAGTTTAATTGGTAAAGGGAATAGTAGCTATAGTTTTCTTTTAAGATCTTGAGTTAACTTTTTGATTGAAAAAATAGATAGCTAGTAAGAAATTTTATTCTATTAACTGGATTTATTAACTCAGATTAGTTAAAATCTAAATAACTATCAGATATTCCACGCAATATTGATGATAAGCTATATAGCATGAGATGAGCTGATGTCTGGGCATTCAACTGTTAAAACCATACTTTGTAAAGTTGCAGTTCAATTTTTGTTGGTTATTTTTATTAGTAATTCATTTTAAATCTTATATATATTTTCTTTGAGAGTTACACAGTATTTAGATCTAAAAATTGGTAACCTCATTGTCCTTAAATTTTGTGTACAAATTATCTAGCAAGCAGTCAAGCACTAGTATTATATATCTTGCTTGGATATTTGTTCTGCTACGAAATGCTGCTATATACTACATTGAAACTACCCTTGGTCATGAAATGGATAGTGAAGACTAGGCAAGCGGGATCCGTAATCAAAAGGATGGAAAACAATTGTTTGAGTTAATAAGACAACACTAGTTATTGTGGAGTCTGATCATGATCTATGAAGAGGTGCCAGAGTTGAGAAAGATTTATATGTTGCTTAAATGTATTCTACCTAGATTATTGCGTTGGCAATCCGCACTAAATAAGAGTTGAGAAAGATTTAGGTGAAATTAGTGCACCTAAATTATTCCGTTGGCACTCTCCACTAGTTCTTGTGGTAGGTACCTAGCAAATTTTTGTTGAGAAATGACTGAGATTTTATTATTATCGACAGTGACAATTATAATGATGTGAATTTTGAAAACATCATCTATTGGCCATGGGTACGTACTGGCATTAAAAATATACCGAGGATAATTATTTGGAAGCAATAAAACACAGATCGAAAAAAAGTGACGCCAATTATTTTTATGGCCAATTATAAAGTGTTACTTATCAAGTTAACGACGGGTCATATAAAAATTTATCAATGATCAACGATATTAATGGCCAAAAAAATATTACTCACAACTAGTGACATTCTTTAAGTGTACACACACTCGTAACAACTCAAAGCATGCGTAATATACATTAAAAAGTAGTATGTATGTATGACAATTTATAGAAGCTTTAAAAGACCTATGTTGGTCAAATAAATCACAACATATCCAATATGTGTAATCAAGAGTTGAGGAGAGAAGAGATTATTTTTCCTAAAAAAAATTGAGGTAAATGGAATCTCAAAGATTCACCACACATGTGTCAAAGATTTAAAAAATATTTAATTATTCATTGACAAAACTTGTATTAACATTTTTGTAAAATATGAATTCCATTACAAATTAGATAAATTTTTATTAGCAGAGAAAAAATTATTAAGTGATTTGAAACTATCATAATTCTAATTAATCTCTATATATCATAAAATAAGATATTAATTTTATTCGTAAGTTAAAAAATTGAATATTACATAGATTACTCGACACCCTAAATACATAGGGCCGGGTTTGAAATTACTTAATAATAATACAGTATTTTTTTCAGTAGAGAAAAGGTTAGATAGATTAACAAAATTCATAAACACAGAGTAGTTCGAAATTACTTAAGAATTTCTCCACAGAAAACAGGATGGCTAGCCTTGTTGAACCCTTCTTGGCCTCACCAATGAATGTTGAAGCAAAGTGTTGGAGATAAGTCACGCAACCAATGTGCGAATGTTCCAACTTACGAAGTCAAACCGAGTTTTGACCTAAATTAAGACCAAGTCGAACGTCTAGAGCATCTTTTGATTGTCAAATATACGTTATATATATATATATATATATATATATATATATATATATATATATATATATATATATATAGCTTGGCATCCCACAGGCCAACACATCATAATCATACTCTCCACTCCATTCTCCAGCATTGAATATTTCCGTTAGCACTAGCACCAATTCCATCTGCATCATTTTCATTTCATTGCAAGGGAATCAATAACTAGTCACGACCAAAGTTTGGTGCAACACTAGTTGTTTCGAATTTTCAATCTGCTGAGAACATGCAAACATTGCAAAACAATGACAGAGCCTTTGAATCACACGTGGCACACCCTGGTGAATATGCAGCATCAACTTCAACTAATTGGTACAATTTCAGCTCCAATATTCCCTACTTGTTTAACCAGAGCAAGGGCAACCAATATAATTCTTCTCATAATTGCAAGCCATATCCAACCAAAAAGAAGCGTTTAATTCTAACCAAAAGGGTTTATTCAACCAGAACTCGTGGTCATTCTGGTCCCCTACAGTCGCTGGCTGGAAAGCTTGGTCGATTCAAGGTCAGAGCAGTAATTGTAGATGATATTGCAAGCGAGGAAAGCAATCGAAAAAGATGATTTTTTATTTTATTTTTTATCCATCCATGAATATGTAACCTGATGCTAAATTTCTTAGAAATCTAATTTGCACATATCGAAAGTAGTTGTTTGCAATAATCAAGACATGGTTGTACTACTACCGAAGATCTAATAATCATATTCGCTAATTAATGACGTGATTGTGTATATAAATCATTTGGATAAATTATGATCAAATAATTCTTATATTACAAATTTTACCTTTCATTTAATTTCCAGAGTGAGATTATTTTTACCTATATTCGCATAGTCATGTGTATCGGTTCCTTATAATTGTGCGCTGAGAGTTTGGCCAATATTGGTATTTTTAACCTATTGAAAAACTCCTCAATTGCATGGCAGTTAAAGAAAGAAAACACCATTGCAAGGTCTTTTGCAGCATCTGAATATATCAAGCCTTAGCCACCTTTACAACTAAGTTGCGTTGGTTAAAACAATAATTAAGGGCCTATGAAGTTTCTCGCAACTCAAATATGATGTTTTGTGATAGCAAGTCAGTTATTCAAATGGCCAACAGCCCCATATATGACATAATTTTTTATAATATTTATTTAATAGTATTATTTTTTTACAGTATCATTCATTCTTTTACACCTTTCTTTCTTTTTATATCTTAATCATAATTTATATATATATATAGTATATATTATAAAAATAAAATTACTCCGTTTAAAAACTCCTAATTTCTTGAGAATGATATATACGTCAACAAGGGGTAATTAAGGTGGACCACATGCTTGAGTTCGAACAGCCTCCGAGAAGCTAGCTAGAGTTTTTTGCCAACAATATTATTCTTGAAATCTCAATAGAATAGTAAGTTGAAACATGATTAGGATACCAGCACCCATTAATTCTATGAAGTAATAATCAATTCTGAATGATTAAGCCTTCCCACCACTTGTCCCCTTTTCTTTACCAAACTAGCTAAGATATATGGCTTTCTCATTTTGTGTTCATTCTTATTCTAATTAATCAAATTAAAGCCCAGGGAGAGAGAGAATGAAGGTAACCTAACATGAAAGCCACACCATTAATTAATTAATTAATTAATACTGGAGTTTCTTTTCTCTTTCAACCTGAGTGATGTTAAATTGGTCCACAGAATGTCTTCAAACTAGTTTCTGACAAGTTGGATGGGAATCATCTTTGGCTATATAAAAATTATATAATCAAGGGAGGGATGTGTGAACCAAATCAACGTAGAATTAAGTTATAAGGAGTTGATTAGATTTCAATTTCAATTACGCGAGGGAGACATTCAATTATGGTTTTTGCGAACAAACCTAAAATAAAATGGCCGGTGCCATATAGTTAAGCATCATTTGTTTAATTTACCAGAAAGAGCACCTGCAAATCTAATTGCTGAGAATTAAGACAACATATTGCTGACCAATAAAGATTATTTGATTAACACATTATATAAACATTACATACATATTTGAGTTTGAGGTGCAACAGCAGCAAACCTCACTATAGCTAGAAGGTACTACTGTACACTAGGTGAAAAAGAAAACCAAATGGAAAGAATGATACACTTTCCACACACACAGTATACCCTTTCCTGGTGTCTAAGCAAAGTCTGGATGTAAGAGTTCTCCCATAATTTATTATTACAGCTTACTTACCTTTCCTTTTAAGATTTTTGCATTAGTAATATAAAAAGTTTTTTAATTATCCCATGGGTAGTAACTAGTAATTAGGGAACCCCCAGAGGTTAGGATCTTCATCCATGTATTCATAGTCGGTAGCAGCAAAACTATCAAAACGAGGAGGGCTGAGTCGCATTCCTTCAGCCATATTGACCAGAATATTGGGCATGTCAAAGATCAAGTCCTCATCCACAAAGTGATTTAAGTTTCCCCCTGAAAACTCTTCCGCCAATGAAACCGAATTGAAACATTCCCTCCTCGGCTTCCTTCCAGTGCATCATTCGCTGCTCCGGCAGCTGGTGCAGCAAGCGCTGCAGCCATCTGAATGTCGCAAGCTGCGGATGATGCAGGGACATGGAGTGAGGAAGCCGAGTTAGGGAAGTTGAGCTCAGCATCCTTACCCTTAAAGAGCAAGCGCTGCCACGTCATAGGCAATAGCAGCCATTTCAGGGGTGGCAAATGTCCCTAACCAAATCCTGTTAGGTTTTTTGGGCTCACGGATTTCAGAAACCCATTTACCACTACTCCTACGCCTCACTCCACGGAACACAGAGCGCCCTGTGTTACCGTTGGAGGCCCTGCTGCTTGATGTACCGTTTCTGGAACGCATGTTGGTGGTGATGTGAGGAAAAGTAGGTCGTCTCAGTATCTCGAGTGAATCGTCTCTGATTCTCGGCTAAGTGAACCTGAAAGTAGTTTAGATGTTTGCAGTTGGCAGTTGAAGGTGAAGGTGAGGAACTTCGGTGATGGCTGCTGGAAGTTGAAGGGAGCCATTAATTAGGGTAATAATTGCGATGGCTGGAGAAGGAGTTCTGAGAAGGAAGTGCAAACTAGTTGTTGCTGAACTACGGTGTGTGAAGGATTAGGGTGTAAGACAACTTAGTAGTGTGTGTTGGATAACTGGGTTGGAGTTGGAGAGCGTTTTGCTGTATAATAACAAAATTATCAAATAAAAAACATTGAAAAGGGAATTATATTAGCTTCTTGCTGCTCCCCTTTATTCGACGTCAAATTTATCAGCAGTGATAATTTACTTTGCCTGTCAATCGATATGCGCATCACTAACCACCATCCTTGGTGTTTTTTTTTTTCAACAGGGATTTTGATATCTTTGAGATTAACATGATTTTCATCTTATTATTATTGTAGCACACAATATAAGACCGCCGACGTGGAAATGTTTTCAATGGTTGAATTTTATCGGACGAGGTTTTAAATTAATTTCCTTTGTTATTACCCTTCAGTTTGTCCCACCAATTAGGTAGGTTTTGTGCTGCTGCTGCTGTTGCTGCAATATTGATATGAGAAATGAGAAAGCAGTACGTAGTTTTCTTTGTCAGTTTGCAAACAAATTTTACCTTTTTACTATGTGCTATGACTGCTATCTATATGCTGCAAGTCCTTATGTTGTATAAAGCCTTCAAATATATCAATGCATCAGACTAGACTATACATTTACTATTATCTAAATTCTAAAATTAGAATGGAAGAAGCGCTAGCTTCGGGTTCTAACTAGTTCCAATTGGCAAAAGGACTGTGTTAAGTATAAATCACTCCATCCTTGATGAGGCCTTAAGGGGTGTAAATATATTTGAACTTTGTGAGTCTTGTTTTTATTTGCATTATGTTCAACTTTTTCATTTTTATAATAACTTTGAATTCACTTCATACTTATATTCTAATTGAATATTTTTTAATGTAGTGAATTATTCGATAGATGACATAAACATGTATGTCACTAAATTAAATAGATATATCATCACCTTATAAAAAGAAAAGGTAGTTATTTCACTAAATTAAGTCTTTATTTTAGGTTAAAAAAGCATTATTAATTATTAATATCTGTTTAGAGTGATAGTTAATATCACTTTTTTTAATTGTGGAAAATTGATTTTCAATTAAGTATTAAGAAATAATTCACTGGTCTCAAATATTAAAAAAATCATGTTAATTAAGAAATTTAGTTAATCTTATTTGATTACAACAATTTCATTTAAGAAAATAAAGTTTTTGAATCTTTATATTAAGAATAAAAGAAAATTGTTGAAAATGAAACATTAATTAAATAAAAATATTTTAAAATAATATAAAATTAGTTAAATTTTATTTATCTTTGAGACAAACATGTATACAAGAGATTTTTCTACTTGTATTTGAGAGTGAAGTTTGTAACCTTTTAATAGATTATTTTGACTAAGTGTCAAAATATCTTTCCTATATTTTGATTTTGAGAGAGTTGCGATAGAAAAATGAAGATTTAGAGAACATTCAAGCCATAAAAGACCTCAAGAATTGAGATTAAAGATAAAATCTTCAATATTAAAAATTAAAAATATAAGTCATCATAATGAAAATTAAATTATCAAAATTTAATATGCTTAACTAAAATTTAATTATTTATTAGCAAAAATATGCTTAACTAAAATCAATTTTAAAATAACGTGATAATGAAAGAAATATAATTCATTAATATTTGTTAGTTTTGTTCAAGTTTTAAAAAAAAAGTACTAATTTAATACTTTCGACTAAATTAACTCATTTGTTTAATTATAGTGAATTAGTTTATTAATAAAGACCGGTTGAAGTATTAATTTGTTTCGCTTGTAGGAGTTAGGACGGTACCAAATTATTATATATTTTTTATATAAAATAACAATTAAAAGAAATTCTGGCCATTTGTGCATTAACACATGTACTATTGTAGTTTTACCCTAATATTTAAGTACAAGTTTGTTACCGTTAGATGTTTTGTTTGTGGGCTGGTAGTTGTTGCAGACTTGCACCTGTATCTGCAGAGCTTGTCCTATTGATAATGGGCTAACTTTGAAAGCCTTTCGATAAACTTTTATAAATGGATATGGGTTGCAGATTAGTTTCAGATTGGCTTTACGGACAAATTAATGCCAGAAGATTCGAAGAAGCTTTTGCTTAATCTTCTTTTCATCCAAACAAAACACTGTACATTTTCTTTCTTTTGTGTAATGCTTCGTTTCGTTAGTTCCGAGCTTTGTACTCCTTCGGGCTTGAGCTTGATGCATTTGGGCTTTGGTTTCTGAATCTAATCTTACACCCCCTTTCTACCTCTCAATTACCCATTATATCATTTTACTTAAAAGAAGTAGATCTCTTATGCTTTCCAAAAATGTTTTTCTGGAATTAAATATATCTATTCCAAAAATATATCTTTGAGACTATGATTTATAGTTCCAGAAATATACTTCTGGAATAGGAATATATTTTTTAAATAAAATATCACTTAAAAATTAAGATGATTAATGAGAAATAAAAATAATAATAAACATTTATCTTATACTCATGTTTGTTAGCCTTATTTTCATCTTATCATTAGTGTTCTTTAAATTCTATCTAAAATCTTATTTTCTTCTTAACATTATTATTTTTTAAATCCTAATTTTAAACTCCCGACATGATATATTCATTACATAATATTGTCTTTTTATCATTATTATACAATATTTTGTGTTTTTCTTCATGTGACACTATGTTTGAAGGTACGTTCACAACTAATTTCATATATTACACATCTTAATTACAAAGCAATGCTTGGGACAATGGTTTCTTTCCTTTAAGTGTGTTCATTCATCTTCTAATCCAAAGTTTACGTCAACACTTTAGTGCCGCACAAAGTTTGTAACACCCGATCGAATCACACTATAATGAGAGAGATTAAGAGGTTGTGCAGGTATGTCACTGTATAATTGAAAATAACTTAAATAAGTTAATTGGTATTATCTGTACCAACAATATGCATCTACTTTTTGGTAGTCTATTACTTAAGAACTTCATAATTAAACGTACTTAGGTTGAAGTAGTTATAAGATGGGTGACCTTTTGAGAAATATTTCAAAAAGTGTACGAGTAAGGATAAAGCACGCTGAAAGTCTCATGTTAGTTTGTGGAGTCATTCACTGATCTTGGAAGAAGGTATAGTTGATTGTCAAAGTTTCAAAATAGGGCACCTAGTGAGACTTTTGACCGATGGAGGGTTCTAACCCATAAGAATATTGAGTGAAATGTCACCGCATGAAGTATCATAGTGTGAGAGCCACTGAGAAGTAAAAAATCAATGATGTTACAAATGATATCTGTAACATCCTAGAAAAATAAATAAACATATATATATAATAAACAAGTAAATAAATAAATAATTATTATACTTTTAGTTTATAATTAATAAAGATTATAATAACTTTAAGTATATATATAACAATAAATATATATATATATATATACAATAATTTAATAAATAATTATTGATTATATTTAATAACCTCCAGTGAATATATTGGGTAATATTATTAAGAGTATTTGAGTGAAAGCCAGGACAAGCTTTGAATCCCAGCCACGTGAACAAATGTTGTTGCTAAATTCAAATTAAGGCAAATCCTCCAGGTGGCTTTAAGGCAAACAAGTAGCAGGAACTAACTTTATAAGCTTCCCACGTACACCCACCATTAAATGAGGGAATATTAGTAATCATGAAGCAGATAAGGAAAAACGGATATTTTTCCTAACCACAGATATTTTCTAACCAAAATTCCTTTGTATTCTAATTCAACCCAAGCACTATAAATAGGCTGGAAAATTCAAACTCCCTGCACGAACAATCTCTCAGCTTTCTCTCTTTATAAACTTTCTCTACTAATTTCTTTTACTAACATCCTTCTCTCTTAAAAAAAATTATCCCGGCAGTTCCTTTTCTTTTACGAAAAACTACTCCAACAAATCCATACTTCATTCACCAAAATTATCAAAGATAGGCTAGATTTTAATCCTTAACTTAGAAATTAACTTAAGTTTAATTTATATGATTATTAGATTCTATTTAGCATTTATTTTAGTTAATAATAAGTTTTAAGAATACGGTCATATTTTTAATAATGCAGGAAATAATCTAATTTATTAAGTAATACTCTAATTTATTAAGTTTGTGGGATAGACGGGAATAATTTTGTAAGCTGATAGTTGGATAAATAATACAAAATGAGTAAAATGAGATTTAAATAATGGAAGGGTATATATATATGAAGCTTAGCTACGTAGGAAACCTCGGCCTATTTACTATTCTTGTATCCCAGTTTTTAGAAACTGCAGACCTTATATTGTAGATTATAAAACACACAGGAATATATAGTTACCGGCAGCCATGTAAGCTATGCTATCCTTCTTCCCACATAAATATATCATTTATAATTACCTCGGCATCTCGGCATCCTTGCTGCTGGTATCTGTGCTCCTACCTTACCTCGGCATCTCGGCATCCTTGCTGCTGATATCTATGCTCCTATCTTACCCCGGCATCTCGGCACTTTAGCATGACTGCACTTCCCTCACTCATTCTTACACTTTTGAAATTCTGCACCTGCCGTGTTCTTCCCATATTACTGCACTTGCATAATTCCTGCACTATGTATAGCTCCATGAAGCATGCAAAACCGTCTATGAGTATATCCCGACCACGTAAAAACCAAAATAGTAAATACCACGCTATAATCCGACCAGCTTCATAAACCAAACTCGGCACCCATACCAGTTATGCACACTAAACCTGCATAAATCCCTGCACCTCGGCCTCGCCTAAGAACCAGACCGACATACCAGTAATCATACAAGCCTAGTATATACCCCAGCTTCCATGCAAACTGAACGTCCATAACTACTAAACACCTCGGCACCTGTTCCTTGCCGGGATCATGATCCTTTATTATAGATAAACAGGCACTGAACTCGGCCACCCATGCACTGAAACCCGGCCACTCATGCACAATAAATCCGACCTGCACCCTTCCCGGTATTTGTAAGCTCGGCCCCGTATACAACTCGGCAAGTAATGGTTCTCGGCATTACAAGCTCAGCCACCAAACACCAGCACTCATGGCACATCACCATCCATGCAAGTCCCGGATTTATGTTCGGCTTTCTGTATGTGCTATGATCACCTCGGCCAGCCGTGTAACCTTGGTCTTCCCGGAATCCGGCCACCTAAACAACCCGGCCATAACCATAAGTATACCTCTCGGTCTCATCACTGCCGGCCTGTATACTCTTGTGATACCACTATAATTACCCTGGAAATTATATATATATATATATATATATATATATATATATATATATATAATCCTATAAAAACCAAACCTCAGGTAATCTCACTATGGAATCACAGGTAATAATATTTGATTGGATAGAATAAACCTCTCTGCCTCCCACGTATATATATATGTATAAATGTATATATATAAATATATATAAAGATATAAAGATATATATATGGAAAAATATATATAGAGAGATATAAAGATATATATATATACTAATACAGACATAAAAATATATATATAAAATTGGTAGTTTCTAGTTATCCACTAGATTTAATTGGTATAAATTTTACGAGAAAAATAGTATATTTCTATGATAATTATACATGATGAAATTATTTCTAATTATTTCATCAACCCGATCTTGGCTATATTAATCCATAAATATCAAAGTATTGGTATAAGATCGGCAGCTCGAAAATAATGAGTTTAATTTAGTTGGTACAATTTTTATATAAACAAGATGTGAAAGGATAATTACCTTTCTTTATGGAAGAAAAGTAATATCTTCCTTATATTATATGAACAAGATGTGAAAGGATAATTACCTTTCTTTATGATCCGGGTTTCAAGACCGGACCTATGATTGACCTGAGTTGTGAACACCGGGCCTATGCTACTATCAGATATCAGGTGCTAATACATGGAAATTCATGCATGATTAGCGTAAGACGGCCGCGACATTTCTACATAATGTACATATGTAGAAGCCATGAGCACCTGTGACCATTGCATTTCATCCCATGCATTCATACATTCATGCATTCATTTGGATTTATTGAATTATTTACTAATCTGTTAAAGTATGTAATGTATTAGAATTGTTTACTAACCTTACTAAGGTGTGTCTAATGGAATAGAATTGTCTTATTTACTAACCTTTTTAATATGTTTGATAGATTTGTTTTATTTACTAATCTTCTAACATATTTGGTGGTTTAGATTTGCCTAATGAGAAATTTATTTCTCACTAGATTTATTTTATTTTTTTTAGATGGCAATGATGGTCAGATCTCTTGAGGCTTTGGAGTAGTGTCGATATTTTGAAGAAGCTATGCTTAGTTTGAGAAGAGTTTTGTACTTTTATAAATTTTTTAACAGAGACATTATTTAATGTATCAGTCTTTTCATATTTTATAAATTTTATGACACAGAATTTTTACTAGTACACTATCCTTGTAAATTTTAGTTTTCTTGTTCCTACCTCAATTGATATTTTTCATTGAAAAACAAAGGAATAAAATAATAAAATTTAGAATAAATGAATAAATAAGTAAGTAATTAAATAAATAAATAAAATTAGTTGGGATGTTACAATATCAAATCAGACATCTCTCTCAAGATGGAGTGGTTCAAGGATGAATTAGGTGAAAGCTGGTAGGCATTTAACACCCAAATCAAATCACACCAAAATGAGATAAATTTTGAGGTTGTGCAAGTATGAGATTGTACATTTGAGGATGACTTAAATAGGTTAATTGGTACTACCTATACAAACAAGATGGATCTAATTTTCGATAGCTTATCACTTAAGGATTCCACAGTTAAACGAGTTTGACTTGAAGTAGTTATGGGATGGATGTCCTTTTGGAAAGTTTCCCAAAAAAACATGTAAGTGAGGATAAAACACGCTAAAATATTTCGTGTTGGTTCGTGAGGTAATTCATTGATCCTGAAAGTAGGCATAACTGATTGTCGAGGTATTGGAAAAGACCATCTACGGAGGGTTCTGACCAACAAAGATGTTGAGTTAAGTGTCACCGCGTGAAGTGTCGTTGTGTGAGAACCATCAAAAAGTTAAAAATCAAGGATGTTACAAAGTTAGTGATGAACGTACCTTAAAATGCATTGCCACATGAAGAAAAACATAAAATATTGTACAATAATAATGAAAACACAATATAATATAATGAATATATGGTGAATATAGTTTAAATTTAGGGTTTAAGGAATAGTAAAGATAATAAGAAAACAAGATTGTAAATAGGATTTAAATAATACTAATGATAGGATGAAAATAAACATGAATATAAGATAAATGTTTATCATTTTTATTTATTTTTCATCAATCATCTTAATTCTTAGGTGATATTTTATTGAAAAATATATACATATTTTAGAATTATATTTCTGGAACTATAAATCATAGTTATGGAGATACATTTCTGAACTAGGTATATGTAATTTTGGGAAGTAAAAAGAATGTACTTCTTTGAAATAAAAAGGTATAATGGATAATTGGGACATAAAAAGGGGTAGAAAGTGTACTTAGAAAAAAGGGAATGTAAATAGCAATAGCCTCTCTATATCATCAAATAACACTAATTGTAAAAAAAATCTGACATTTGAAATTTTGAATAATAGAATTTAAGCCAAGTTGTATGAGTAATAATGAGTCAATCAAATTCTACGTTAACGGGATTCTAGCAGGTTTCGTACATTGCACAGATTTTTAAAGTTCCAGTAATTTAAAGATATGATTTAAAATATTGATTTTTTTAAAAATATTCATATAAAATCTTTAAAGCATATATTAATAAAAGAAATGTATTCGTTTAAAATGAAAAAAGTATGTTTAATTCATTTAAATTTTTTAATTCAAATTAAAAATTAAAGTCACATGTTTGTTCTTCAAAATTGAATGTATAAAGAGATATATTGGAGTAAAATTTTGAAGGCATATGTCAATAAAATTAAAAAAAGTATGTTTACTAATTTTTAAATTTTATATTCAAATTAAAAATTAAAGTCACATGATTATTCTCCAAAACTGAATGTACGAGGAGATTAAGTTTTCTTCGAAAACGACAAACTAATTTTAAAATGTAAATTAATTAATTTAAAAATGTAAACAATTAATGTTTAGAGGAACATAAGTAATTTTTGACATTAACAAATTAAAAATGTTAAAGAACTTAAAAAAATTATAAAACAAAATTATATATATATATATATATATATATAATTTAAAAAATATTCCTAAAATTGAAAATTTTATTTTACTATATAACAATAGGAATTAATTAATTTACGCAATAAGTGATAGCAACTAAGTATGAAAATAGGTTGAATGAAATTAAATTTTGTTAGGTCTAAGTCTATCCTTGATTAAATTTATATGCTCTAAGTTTGACATGTTTATGTTATAGATTTTTTTTTAAAACATCTGCATGAAAGTATGATCTGACTTATAAGCAGTGATGGAGCTTGGTTGAAGCTAGCAATATCCGTCAGTCCTTATAAGCTTATTTAAGGATTCACTTTATTATAATTTAACATTAATTGAGATCAAATTATGCAGGTTATTTTTTTTTATCTTCGTTATTATTACTGTTCAATTTTTTTTTGCTTTATAGTTTGCTGAGAAAGAAGAGTTGTTGAGCTTCCAATATTCCGCTGTTCCGTGCCACCAACAATAAGCACTTGCGTTGATAGTGACTCTAAAATTCCATTCCCTAGTTCATTATCTTTTGGTAGAAATTCTCCTTAATAAAATGTTGTTGACTCATTTTCTTAAATTAATCCCACTTGCTGGGCTAGTCAAATAATGTGAGTCACAGAACTTGTACGAATAACATTACCTCACGAGCTTCTTTCAAATGTCCGTCAGTTGAGTGTTTATGTTACTTTACAAGACTCGTTATTGTCTATACAACACCATTATCTTAATTTCAAATTTTCATCCGCAATTATTCATTGAATCTAATATATGTTTTTTTATTAATAAATATTAATTATTAATTTTTATTTTGATAGCAGAGATTTAAATCTGTTATTTCTTTTCTTTTCTTTTCTTTTCTTTATCTCTTCCACACTAAATCAACTTTATAACTTCTAAGCTAACATATGTGTGTGAGAGAGACTACTTTCGTTTTATTTCTTCCATAAACCATTAAAAAATTATGTTCCGTAGTTAGAAATCATGTGCTAGTACAGTTTACGAATTATTTTAATCACAACCGTAGCAATCCAATGGCTGAACTCAAGTATGAAAAAATTGGCTGAACCTTTTCATCATAGAGGAATGAGAATCGAAAATTGACCCGGCGGCTATATGCCTATATATGCATGAAACACCTTTGGACATTTGGATGGGAATGATGCAATGATTCAACCAAAGATACTTTCGCAGCCCGAAAAGCTACTCCCTTTAATTAATTACCACTGCTTAAATCAATAGCCTCTAACTTTCTCACTTCTCATCATTAAGCCTTTTTTTTAGCCTTTGACAACTCGCTCCCGTAAATATACATAACCCTAACTATATCACACAATTTTTAAATTCATCACAAATTAAATATTTCCATTCCATTTCCCTCTATCATCTGCTGGATGTTTGCCACTATTCAAACTCCTCTTTCATTCTTTTCATATATTCCTTCCCTTGTAATTCCGACACTCTTACACACAGTTTTCTGTTTCAAAATAGCCACCATTTTAAAGAAAAAGTTATGTTTATTTGATTTTTTGGTCAATAAGTTTTGTTTTATTTAACGTCACACATATCATATAATGTGTGTGTGGAGAGAGAGAGTTGAATCAACGATGAACGATATTTTCGTGCTAATTAAAATATTGAACCGACCAGAGAGTCTACCAAGAGAGTTTCTTTTTCAAGGAAATGAGTCCGGAAGCCATCATGGGACAAAGGCCCACATTTGATCTCGATGAATCACTATCTCTTATAGTGATAACCATCCATAAGCAGCAATTTTGAATTTTAGGGCTGCTCTTTATTGGACACCCAAAGCTTTTTCGTTGATATTGTATCTTATAGTGACTCCAGGTAATGATCGAAACGAATCAAAGGGTAGCACACTCCATTGCAAATGTCAATCGTACGAGTATGTCACGTAACTTGACATTATATTCATGTGCCTTACTTAAAAAAACGTCGCTATCAAGTAAGGGCCAATACATATATATATATATATAAATGATTCGTAAACGACGATGATAATAATATGTAAAATCTTACCATAATATCACAATGAAAACCAAAGAAAAAGAGATAGACTCATAAAATAAAATTGTAAATAAAGATTTGACATGCATATATAATATTTTATTTATTAACGAGGAATCAACTTATTCTAAAATATATATTTTTAAATTACCTATCATTCTTATTATTTATTTTTAAAAATATAATAATATAATGAATAGTTAATTTTAAACATCAAATTTTGAAAAAAAAAATGATTAAAATAAAAAATAACTCTAAAAGTGATTACTTTTAGAGTAAGTTGATTTCCCATCTTATTTAATATTCTAAAGTTGTGACATTAAAATCCCTTTTTTTAAGTAGTTTATACTTTATCCTTCTTTATTTATACCAAAATCTAAATGGGTGACTTTTTGTGTGTATCAATGTATGTGGGTTTGAAATGTTTTTGGTGCCCACGTTGCAAGAATTGACTATGGTCTCATGATATTTGGTCCGCTTGCTTTTGAGATTACACTTTACAAGTTGTGTGATCCGATGCTTCAGGGCATGAAAGAAATCAAAGAATCGACAAAAGTGGGTGAGGGTGCAAAATATTTATATATAAAAAAAAAAGTGTGTAAAATGTCAACTTCTGATGCATGAGTCCAATCCTATCCGTCCATCATAGAATTATTAATAGTGGAAAGGACGAGCGTGATATAGGAAGGACCCACTTGAATTTGCTGTCCCGACAGGAGCCTCGGGCCTCGGGCTCACGAAACCCAGGTCATCCAGAGCTGCCTCATCCACCTGCAAAGTGTTCCTCTTCTGAATCTGAAATTCTCACATTCCATACGCTTTCATACTACTAATACTATATTACTCTTTAATTTAGCAATTTTCTTTTCTACGATCTATTTTTTAAATTAATCCATACATTATAGAGAAAGAAAAAAAGGAAACAAATTGATGCTTTCAGCATAAAGTAGGTTTTCTATAGTTCCGTATATTCATAGTGTGTCTGGCTTCAAATTTTGGATGTTATACTGTATAGTCTCAGAATTTGGATAATTCGGTCACGTACGTTAACCTATCACGGAGGCATGTACTTAGTGGAAAGGTTGACATAGGTAGTTGAGGACTGAGGAGGATTATTATCCAGCTGGTAAACTCTCTTGTACTAGTGATATAAGCAAAATGAGAGACTACCAGACAAGTAACTTAGAAAATACATCATACAACTCAATAAACTGACTCTAACTTGAGCATCGTAGTTTTATTACAATTATTCTCATTACTCGTGAAGGAAATTGAATAATCCAGCAAGCTAGAGTCCAAAAGGAGGAAAATAAAAAAATAGTTCATGAGAAGATCGTTGGAGAGTATCTCATAGCATTCAGAAGTCAATAAAAACATTTGACACACTCCACGGCGGGTAAAACAAACTTTCCTTCGATCACCAATTTTTCATGTATCTACATGTTATGAGATTGTGGGTTAATCAGTAGCGGATTTAGAAAATTTCTTTAACGGGTAAATAAATAATTTGTATAAAATCAAAATACCTAAACTTTTATAAATTTAGAATGATAAAGTGAGTAAATTTAGTATCAAATGATTTTCTTTTTTAATTTTTTACATTCTTTTATTTTAAAAAAATATTTAATGGAAGTAATTTCTATTTTTTATGGGAACAAAGATAATAATCATTCAATATATTCAAGTAAACAATAATACTTTGTTTGGGAAATTGCCCCCCATAACTGAACACATGGATCCACCCCTGGGTATAAAAGTACAATCTGGTATTGAACTCATGGTTAGTCCATAAGCATTCTTCCTCCCTTAATTCATTGACGTATCTCTTAAGGATAAAATGAGACAAAAATACCTCAACGTGGAAAGTCCAAAGATGTAAGAAGCTTGAGATTGAAACACTAATCCTAAAAAGAAGGGTTTGAACCACACATGTACGTAGGTCCAACCCCTTAGCCTTATCGTGGGACTATTGTTTCGATGTACCAATTTTTTTTTTTACATCATTTAAGAATTGAAGTAATGAGTAATTTATAAATATTTATTTATCTTCATCTATTGAAGTGTCATTTAAGGGCAAAAACTATAAAAATCTATGCAAATCAAAATGAACAATACTTTATACGCAAATATATATAGGTGCACCCACACAAATACGAGGACATATTAAGTTAGAATAGTCCTCATTTAAAAAATATGAAAACTTTAAGGATGAATTATACAATAATATATAGATAGTCAAAATTAAAATTTGTTTCATAGTCACATTATCACTTGAAAAAATTATATGTATTTTTCTTTTAATTTTGATAATTTAAATATGAATATTTTTATCAGTATTTACATATGATCTAATAATATTTTGACAATCTAATAATATATATACATATATATTTACTAAAAAAATAATGTTATATCTTCCTAGAAATTCTCCTACTATTTTTTATGACAAGAAAAAAAAATACTTACTCCAGAAAATACTTACTCCAGAAGTTTCACACTATGTGCATGTAAAAAAAATGATATTATATGTAATTTTACTTATTTACATATGCAAAAAGAAGATGTTTGTATATTTAAACTTATGACCAATAATTCAAAAAGCACGACTTTAACATTATATCAAAAAGCTTATTCTCTTATTATGGTACTGTAACACGTTTAAAACTCATCATAAAAGCTAGGATTTGTAGGAGGATAATATATGAAGATTTAGAATTATTATTAATAAAAAATACTTTTCATGTTAAAGTTAATTTATAAAATATTATCTAAAAATAAAATAAAAATACTAATGTTCGTACAAGATGCAACCTTAAATATTTTTTGAAATAAACTGATCTAAAATACTATTTAACCATTTCGCATAAGTCATTTATGTTGTCACGTCAGAAACATGCAAAGTCCATGGAGGCATCGAATGGAACCATGGATAACATGCCGCAGCACCTCATCAGGAGGTTCGTTGCTAGTTTGCCACTGCCCACCCCGCTCGTGCTATATTCTGTTTGCTTCTACCTTTTAGAATTTTTATTAAAAATAATTGTTACCGTAAAAGTACTTAATTACCCTTCCCCTGTCATTGTGTGTGATCTTAACTTTTAAAAAACGTAAGATATCAATTCTTAAAAATTATTTTATCACAATCACAAAATATAGCGATAAATAAAATTAATACATTAGTGCGATCAATTGTTGAATGAAAATTTACACCCGCGTAATTTTTTTCTTTTCAATTTGTGATTAGTGAGGGTGATGGAAATAGAAAAAGATACGAGGATTTTGAAAATCAAACGGGTCTTGTTTTCTAAAGATAACAAATAGTCCGTGTTTTATTTTTATTTTTATCATAGGCGTGTTTGAATTTCCATTCTCTTAATATGTGGAACGTGAATCTTAGTGGGTAGGATGTATATTTATCCAAACACGCTATATGTTGTTTTCAAAACACTACTATCTATAATTCCGAAGTATCATAAGAAATTCTCCCATTTAAAAACTCAAAACAAGTGAATATTTTTTATTGTTTTTAAATTGATTTGAATGGGATTTATTTTTGTTGTTATGCATATGCATGCATAGAACCTTATGCTACAAGTTATATTATATACTTCAAAAGCAAGCAAGAAATCAGTTCTGGGGCGCTGCCCCTGTTCTTCCGGTTTTTCTCTCAGATTGTCAGAAGAGCTGAAGAGTAGTAAGATTCGTAGCACCAATTAACAGTCGACGTCCCTGCATGGCCTTCCATTATTTCCTTCTTAAGTTCCTATTGATCCTTTTTTTTGTGTGTGTGTGGATTAAGGATACTTTTAAGTTAACAATAGGAAATTGAGGTTCTGAGATCGTTTGCTGATAACAAAATATCAAATCCTTTATAATCATTGATCTAGCTCAGTTAATAGTTTAACGCTTTAACCTTTTTAGATATATAACTACCAAGACAGTTTCACTACTATTTTTATATTTATGGAAAATATAAACTAAAAGAAAAGATATTTAAAAATATAAAAGAATACACTCAATCGTCATAATTTTAATTCAAAATATTTTGACCCTATTAACTAAAAAAACATACAAATAATATATGTTATTCTTTATGATGGAGGGAGTGGTTCATGAAAGGGGTAGTCACGAAAGAACATGAATTGAACCAAGAATTACACAAACAATTTAAAGATCGAAGATAATAACTCGTATCCTTTCATGATGATTTTATACATTCGTAATTATTCCCCTCTTCTTTTAATGATTTCAATTTCAAAAAGCAAACTAACGTTCGAACTTCGAAAATTCCCCTACTGATAGCTTTCATCCTCCTCTAGTTTGACTTCAGAATGATAAGGCATGATGGTAGAAGTATAATTTCACAGTTATGATTGAAGTTCAACTGTTTAACTAAGGGCCGTTTGATTTATACTACTAGACATTAATGTCTTACACCGTACGTATAAGTAAATTTTAATATTGAATACATATTAAAAAATTAAATTATACCAATATAACTTTGATAATTATTATATTTTATAATTTAATATAAAATATAATTTTTATTAATGAAATGTTGAATTACATTTATGTATTATTAAGATTTATTTGTATCAAATTTTATCAAAATTAAATAACAAGAAAATGAATAAAAAATTAATATTTTAAAATACTTAAATGTTATTAATTTTAATATATATGAATGAAATAACAATAATTTGTGATTAATATAAATTTTTTTATATATAATATATGTGAAATGAATTTTTAATCTAAGATTTAAGAAAAAATTATCTAATTGAAAGTTATAAAATAATATAATGATTATTAAAATTATATGAGTGTAGTTTGATATGCATATTTGTAATTAAGATTAATTTAAATATATATTACTTTCATGTTTAAATTCAATTTTATCAAGACAAAATTGTCCTTATCAAACACTTGATAACAAACAAGTTGAACACGATCGAACGACAAGTAATTTTATACTACTCACCACTCAGAGCTAGCTGTCACTGGAATAGAGTTGGATGAAAGGCACAATTAGGGACATCGCGAATTTTTTTTCGAATAAGTTGAAAATTTAATTAAATTTTACCACACTTCACATAAAAAGTAAAAATGGGAAGAAGAAAAAAAAAACTGAGAGTCGTGTGTTATAATAAGAAAGAAACAAAGTTTCACGAAAATAAATAAGGAAAGTAGAAATTAAGGTAAAATTAAGAATTTAACGTAAAAGAGAAGGGAACACGTTAATGTTGTTGTATGGAATCATTTACCAAAAGTCAAAAAAGTAGCATCGGAGACACTATACACGCGTCAGCAAGACAAACTCGGCTGTCTTCCATTCGTTCTTTCACTTTTAGGCCACCTGTCGTCCATTCATTAGTCAATCAAACATGTAATAGTATTAAGACATTGATTAAAAAATTTAAAATAAAATATTTTATTTAAGATACGAAAAATTATACCGTTAATAGTTTTTTTTATGATTTAGTAATAAGTAATATATTTTTTAAATTATTTAACTAATACATTATGATACTGATTAGGACTACCTTAATATTAATTATAATACATGAACATTAGTTTTGTTTTGTATGTTTTGGTGGCCTTAGGGCTTAGGCTTACCCCCCAGACACTCCAACCCCACCCTGTCACATTGTATCGAACAACGACACAGAAAGAAGTTAGAAGTACGTGGAGAGAGAGAGAGAGAACATTACCACACTAATACTATTACTTATACTAAACAGTGAGTGTGAGAGAGAAGGATTTCATTTCATTTCAATCTGAATATCTCTGGTAGTGTCGTACAGCATACATTTGTACACAGAGTCACAGACATGGGACCATTTCCCTGCATTTAAATTTTGATCTTTTTCGTGGACGACAGGATCCGAGTCTGCCGCTTCCCTCTCCATATCATCATCCTACTTCCTCACCCTTTTTTTTTTTCTTTTTTTTTAATTTTCATCTCTGTCACTCTCTTCTTCTTTGTTAACCTTCTCACATGGAAATGGAGGACCATCATCAGTATGGGATCACCGATCTGAGGCAGCTGGTGAACGGCCCACGGCCCATCCATTTCCCCGCCATGCCACCGCATCCCAAGGTGGAGCTGTTTCCAGGCGGCGGCGGCCACCCCAACCTGCAGGCGGCAACACAACAACACTACGAGATGATGATGTTTGGTCGTCAGGTAGCCGACATAATACCTCGTTGTCTTCACGACTTCGCCACCACCGATTCCGCCACAAACATCGCCGTTGCCACTCCCACTACCACCACTAGCGCCTCCACTCCTCCGCTTAGTTGCTTAGAGGCTGAGACCGCAGGATGCATCGGTGGAGATGCCTCCACTGGAAGATGGCCCAGACAAGAGACTCTCACTCTCCTTGAGATCAGATCTCGCCTCGACTCTAAATTCAAAGAGGCTAATCAAAAAGGCCCCCTATGGGATGAAGTTTCTAGGTACCATTTCAAACACTACTCTCTTCTGTTTTCATCTTTAACATCTGAAAATTATTATTATTTGTTTGTTTGTTTGTTTGTTTCTTTGCTTGGGATTGAAAAAGTAAAAAAATTCAATGTTTGTGTATCTACCTTCTTGACGGTTTCCTACTAAGATGACTGCACTTAATTGGTTTTAATTTGGTTACTAGTTGTAGTGATGCTACTTTCTGGAAACTCCAGTAATTGCTGGAAGTGACTATACTATAATACACGGGTCGTCGTCTCGCTACTCAATTTTTTGATTATTGATCGTGTACGTGTACTTCCAAGTGCTAGCTTTAAGTTCATATACCAAGATTAGTACGTCTCTACCACTTTCCCTTTTTCCCTTTTCGAGAATTTCCTAGCCTCTTTTAAGTGCAAGTGCTAGCTTCCCTTTTACTCAACTTTCCGAAGCTTTTAGCAGCTAGCTTTCTTGATTCTAGCTCTTATCTCATGGAATGACATCAACAGCAGGCTCTTCCTTCAATGAATCATGTTTCTATACCAATTCGAAATGGTCATTTACTGAGTCCTATTTGCTAAAACTAGGTTGCTACAACATAGACAACGTCAGTGCATGAAATTGCATAGCAATTTTGTCATTATTATTATTACGAATGCTCATATCATATCATTAATTCACAGCTCAGACTACGGTTCCATGTTCCATCACCTACGTTGAGCTCAGTTCTTAGCCTTTTTATTTTCTTTGTGTTAATGATGAAGGATCATGTCTGAAGAACATGGATATCAAAGGACTGGGAAGAAGTGCAGGGAGAAGTTCGAGAACCTATACAAATATTACAAGAAGACAAAGGAAGGGAAGGCAGGAAGACAAGATGGGAAGCATTACAGGTTCTTTCGTCAACTTGAAGCCTTATATGGTGAAAACAGTAACCAACCCTCGGTGCCAGAAACCAATTTTGGCAGTGGTAGCCTTCGTTTCCACACAAGCAGCCACAACAACCCTTCTCAAACAAATCAAGAAATGTTTCAGTCTCAGAAGCATTGTGATAGCCTCAGCCTCACCAACTCCACTGATTTGAACACGTCATCATCGGACGACAATGATCAGAATAGCACTGGCGGGGCACTCAAGGACAATGACTCCATGGACAAGAGGAGAAAGAGGGTGAGTGGAAGAAGTTGGAAGGTGAAGATAAAGGACTTCATTGACTCACAGATGAGGAAGCTGGTGGAGAAGCAAGAGGAGTGGTTGGATAAACTCACAAAGACACTAGAACAGAAGGAGAAGGAGAGGGTGTTAAGAGAAGAAGAGTGGAGGAGACAAGAAGCTGCAAGGTTGGAGAGCGAACACAAATTTTGGGCCAAAGAGAGAGCATGGATTGAAGCAAGGGATGCTGCTCTAATGGAGGCTTTGCACAAATTAACCGGAAACGGGACAATAAAGAGTACTCATTCTCCTGAGGGTTTGATGGTAACTGGAATTCAGAACCACAGTGAAAACCAGAATGAAGATGGGAGTGAAATACTAAATAGCACTATTGCCAGAGGTGCTGAAAGCTGGACAGAATCTGAGATTGCAAGGCTTCAACAGTTGAGAGCTGAGATGGAGACAAGGTATATGCAAAGTGGGTGTTCAGAAGAGGTTATGTGGGAGGAAATAGCTACCAAAATGGCTTGTTTTGGTTACGAAAGGAGTGCTGTGGTGTTCAAAGAGAAATGGGAGAGTATAAGTAACTATGCAAGGAGTGTCAAGGATGGAAGCAAGAAGCGCAAGGAAGACTCAAGAAGTTGTCTTTACTTCGATAACAGTGACCAATCTTCTCTGTATAACCAAGGAGGTGCCTATTGTGATATCAACGATCAAAGGCACGAGACTGGGAGGCTGCAAGCAAATGATGGTTCTTCACCTTCCAATTCCAATGTTGGAAATGCAGTTGCTGTTGATAACTGCTTTCCCTTCTTGATGACTGAGGGTGGAAATTTGTGGGAGAACTATAGCTTAAAGGTTAATAAAGCAAGCCAAAACCAGTGATGAGAGTGAAATTATATGGTTGACACTCGTAAGAGGCAAGAAAATTTCACAGCCTTTTATCTGAGATGATCTCACATTATGTAAGCAAGCGCTAACTGATGAGGGTCGTTTATGCATAGAGACTGATGATTATAAGCTGCTCAATCTTATTATATTTATGGAATCAAGGTGAAAAATAATGTGTTCAAGTCACGTACGTAAGTTTAATGAGGGAGACTACACATTGGGAAATATCACTGAATTGTTGGGGTGTGAGTATGACACTAATTCAGGTGAGTTTCTCTTGTAGCTGATTTCTTTTATGCGTGCAAATGGAATTTGCAGTTATATTACTTCACATGTTGCATCTTCCGATAATGTTCATATCATTAGTTGGTCACCGTCTTTCTCCTAGTTTCCACCTTCCACACCTATCTTGCCTTTTTTTAAATTAATTTTTTGGATATTTATCTGGGCTGGCCTTTTGTGTTTGTGTACTGAAAGGTAGCAATTTCTTTGGTATTTATTTATTGGTCAATAGTTTTATGAACCGGGAGAAAGTGATGTATTGATGGATATTGTTTAAGCATCGGACATTGTTACAAGCATAAAAAAAAGGCCCGATTTACATATTGAATGATGTTTTTGAATTAGACAAGCAGTTCTTGTATATAAGCAGAGAACTGCTGGTTCCAGACGACGGGAGTAAATTACTGCAACTCTTCGGATGTATTTTTGTCGTTTTTTTTCCACTTTACTTTGCATATTAATGAGCACGACCTCAGTAATTTAATTTACTAGAAAGTAGACCAATTTGATGAGCGGCGATTACTTGAGTTTTAAATAAAAAATTTAAATATCTTCTCAGTATACCATAACAATTTAATTTGATAAGTCATGGTACGGAACATAAATAATTAAATAGGAAACCTTATAGAGTTTTCATTGAGCGAGGTATGTGATGTATTGCATCCTGGCGTGCACCCAACTATTGTAGACGCATTAAATTAAAGAGAGTGCTTCCATATTTGTATAATTGAAAGGTTGCAAAAATATATATGCATTAATTATACAAATAATTTCTGTTACAATAGTAATGAGGTTTCAACAAAAAAATTTATGCAAAATTTCTAAATCTTTTACCACTAGATTGATCTAATGGATTAAAAAAAAGGCAATTCATAACAAGAAAGGTTTAGTATTTTTTCGGCCTATTTAACTAAATGAACATGGACTTAAACCCACAACCCGCTCCAGCCTTGCTACTGCAAATGAAATTTTCTATTACACCTGGTCTAAAACTATATTTATTGTTAAAGGAATACGGATAGAGAAAAAGTGCAACGAACATAGATCAAAATATATATTCCAGCTTCTAATAGAACAACATCTTTGTACTGTTCAGTTCGATAGGCCACTAGCGTGACCATCTAATTTGCTGGTTTTGTTCAGAAGGATCAATAAATGTAACCCAGCAAAGTAACTGCACGGGAATTCTCTATAGCGATATACAGTTCCCAGTTGTATTTGTGGTCCTAGTTGGTTTTGATATGGAACAAGAGAGAAGCAAAATCCACATGGGTGCATTCGGCTTACCTCTTTTGTGTTTTTTTTTTTTTTTTTTTTAAATGCTTGCATGAGAAAAAAAAAATGATACATATCAAGTCGATATAGAACTAAAGAATGCAGGGTCCAGTTCTTAGTCCAATAATCTTCCATTTAAGCATGCATAATTGCGTAAATATATACCTACGTCCTTTACGGACTAAGGACACTTGTGCTGCCGTATGTACTTGATAATAATATTATATTAGGCACGTGAGCGGAAGTAGTCCTATATACATCATAGTATATACTTAGGGGAAATTAAATAAGGATTTTAAGATAAAATTTGTATACTAATAATGATTTGAAAGGTGAGCTCTGGCGAGTTTAGCGAGGAATAACGAGTACCCTACCTTGACAAGCCTGTGTGTTTTGACTTCCTATATAAAAAGATGAAAACCCTACCTTGCGTGTCCTGGCCCTGGCGTACATGTATGGCATTGAAAGGTGAATCAACCATTAACTACATTATAATAATGTCACGAAAGTGAAACACCCCACTTCCCAAAATTAAAATTATTATTTTGTTCTTACAGAAGCGAGTGACAGTAGCATGACACAGGGTCTCATCTGCAGTCCAAGTATTTTGTTGCATTTTAAGGCTATGTGGTACTGGCACTACTACCGCTACAACTACACAGATACATACATATATGCATAAGCATTACATAAATATTACTGATACACCTTACGCTCCTGAACAGACAGAATCCGTACCTTGGAAAGAGTAAAGAAGTTTCCTGCTAAAGGAAAACCAAAACGCAAGGGTTGGGAAGACATATTTGCAGTCATTATCATAACACAACACACACAGCACTTTCGCTTCGATTCTCCCTCAGCCTCAGCTTTTTTTAATCTCAACCTCTCTCTTTTGAACCCTCGTTCCTTCCTTGCTTTGTCTTCACGCTTATTAAAGGCAGTTAAGTAATTAGCCAAGTCAAAGGAACCCAAAATCACATAATAATGGAAAGATGATAGTATGAAATTAGAGTGTATGTATACATAACAATGGGCTTTTTTTTTTTCTGATGCCCCTGACGTGACTACTTACTCAGCTGCACCCTGCACCTCAAGTACCTCAAGAAAAAATTAAAACAAATAAATAAATAAAAAGGTTATGTACTAATGTACCCCAACTCAGAATCAAGATGGGAAATTCTGGCTTGGGCAAGTTGCTTTGTAATTATTTCGGGCAGTCAAAGGTAACCTTTATGCATCTCACCCATAGTTAAAAAATACGCAATCAGGTTCTAACCCTATCGTAGCCACTGGAATAATTCATGGCCCAAGACTTTAGCATTTTCCTTTTGCTTTTTTTTTTTAATAAGGGTGGAGACTGGAGAGGGTGCATTATTGAGTGAACCTCTATGGTAGGCATACTATGAGTATGAGCACTAATTAATGTCCATGTCATTTTCATTTCCCAAAATGGAATGGATTAGGATGGATAGAGGAGAGAGTTAGGAAGAAAAGAGAAAAGGTAGGGAAAAAAGTGATAAATATCTCAAGTAATGTTATTAAAAAAGAAAAAGAAAATCAGGGTGGAGAACTAAAAGGAAAGAGAAAGTAAATGATGTTTATATATTTTTTCCTCATATTATTTCGATCAAACTCTGCTTCTCTAGGCACACTCACAGATTAAACTTTTGATACGAAAGCCCCTTATTTCGGCTTTTTGTTTTGGTTCAGGCTCCATTGCTTTTGTTTCTTTTTGGGTCCTTGTTTTGTTTTAAATTTGGACGTAGCTGTGTAAGAAAGTAGTGGGCATACGTGGGCTCATGGGCCCGCAATGCCACCAACTAGTGAGAGTGTAGAATAACAAAAACTATGGCGGATCACTTGAAATGGTAATTGGACAATGCAGGGGTTATTGGAAGCTACAAATAGCATGGGCTCTCATGTTGTAACCAAAGATTTTCCATCTTGGAGCCCAAACTCTTGATATACCACCGGGCTAGAGCCCAATTAGTAAACTGACAATAATATCAAGAAGCCCAGCACGTACAATTCTGTGAGTCTCACGCCCCCCTTCCCCCCAAAAAAATAAATCCAGTGCCGGCCTGCTGGTATTGTTCAGGGAGTATTATGTACTTACGCAACTTTCTGGAAGGTTTGTTATTGCTTTATGAACCCAAAAAAAAAGGTTTGAGGGTTTATTTTTACAGAAGCAATTGTAGGTGCAAGTAGGGCTGGGCATCGGGCGAGTTTGATAAGATTCGGGCCCAAAAAGCTCAATGCGAACCAATCCATATCCCTTATGTTTAGGCCCATTTATGACCGAATGGACCATCAATTTCAGCAGGTCGGTTGTTTTCAGATTAGGGTTTTGCTCTTAGGGATTGGGCCAATCCGTTCAAATAATTTAAAATAATTATGCATGCAGGTCTCAAACATGTGATCTTCATGTTATTAACGCAACATTCCAACCAACTGAGCTAATAAGTTAATTATGTTAAAAAACAATTAATGTTGATATATATAACACTAAATTTTTTAATGTATATTTAATACACATATCTAAATCTTTATTTGTTTAGTTTATCTAATTTCTTTATCTTTTCTTATTTCAGATTCTTATTTTATGAATTTGGGATATTATGTTCATTTTATCAATTAGGATAATTATTAGTTATGATCCTATCAAATAGGATTCTCTTTTATTTTAATTTTATCAATTAATGAGTTATATATAATTAATTTAATTTGAATTTTATTTTGATTATTGAGTTATTTCTCATGCTATTACTTTAATATTCTTAACATAATTTATTATGTAAACTTATATGTGTATTAAATATATATTAAAAAAATTAGTGTTATATGTAACAATATTAATTATTTTTTAGCATAATTAACTTATTAGCTCAATTGGCATTTTCATCCATGCACTGTTCACATATAGTACATTAGAAATTTATATAGTGTATGTAGCAAAACCCTTCAGATTATTGGTTGAATCAGGCGGGTCTAATGGTTTTTAGCCAAAATACGACCAAATTTTTTTTGCCTTATTACGCTTGAGTTAGGCCCAAAAACAAAGTTATATATATTTTAGTTAATTTAAAATATCTAGTTGGCTTGAATATTAAATCCATTGAAAATTTAAACATCTTTTCCTGATTTTGTTTTTCTAATCCTGAACTTCAACATTCAAAACATTTCATCCATCATATTATTATACATTAACGAGGATCAACTTCCTAATGTTGTAGAGCTCTAGGAGAGTATTATTTTCATACCAAACAAAGAAACATGTCTAGGAAAATATTTCATAACTCTTCAGTGGTCTTCAATGTCATGAATCATGATACTTAGTTCTTAGAATTTGTTGCCTTATAAGAATATGTATTTACCAGTACAGATAGTCCCTACAAAATTTTTTCTAAAAGAAAATATTCAAATTATATTGTATGATTAGAGTTTCTTCGTATGAACTAGTCCACCATCTCCTAAGACACGTGTTGAAATACTGATTTCATGAGTGTTCAAATAATTATTTATCCATTTTAGTACATCTCAGTGGTCCAAAATCCCCACTAAACCTGCCAAAGTAAAAAATAGAATCATAAGTATTAAGGATGCTCGAAATTTAATCAAACCAACACTCAAGAAGTTAAAACCCAATGAAACAGAAAATGATTAAGGTAAATAACCATCGAGGTTGCACAATTAAGGCTTTAAAGTATTTATCACTCCTAATTGCATTTCCAACATTTGAATTGGAAGAACCATCACTTGTTTGTAGCCTCCGAGACCTATGCCTTTGATAATAGTAATTGATAGTAATTGATACTACCACTTTAGACACTCCTTGGTTATAAATAGAGGACTGGTCACTGTTGTTATCCAAGTAAAAACAACCCCTTGACTCTTCCTCGTGCTTCTTGTTTCCATCTTTGACAAAACTCACATATTAGCATTAGTTTGAGTAAGACGAGTTTCTAAGAGAATTTTCATGAAAAGAGTTAAACAGCACAAGTTTTGAAGAAATATTTGGCACTGTTTGAATAACCACGACCATGAGAAATGACCATGACAACTAGGCAAAAATGAAGAATTTGGAATCAGCATGATAGTTGTGGATAATTTTGTACGTGAGTTTCAAGATTTTGTACGACCATGACCATGGATAATGTACCACTGTCGTGAGTATCTTTTGCTCTCTCTTTTGAGTATCTTTGAGAGAACAAATGATCGTGTGAGTGTCCATAGCTTGAGAAGGACACCCATCGCAATTCAGATAGATTTTTTAATTTAAGTATTTTTTGCTAGATTTGGAGTCTTTGAATATTATGATACTTTTTCACATTTAAGTATTATTTGTTCTGTTTGGAGTCTTTGAATTTTCTAGTATTTTATATTTATATTTAGCATTAATATAAAATCACATTTTAATTATGTTCTGATCATTGACTAAATTCATTATGAGAATTAGAGTGGGAAATGAACATGTTTGTAGCCCACATGTCTCCCCTCGAGGTCAGTTCGTTACTTCATGGTCTGTCCACGAATTTTTCTGTCTACAAACTCGATTAATCTTCACATAATATGTATTTAAGTTTCTCACATTTTACCAGAAGTACACCATTAACAGTGAAAATGCTAGACAAAAAAATAAAGTAAAAAAAAATCAATGTTTGCTCCCTTAATATATAAAAATTTAAATCGATTTAAGTAAGAAAATAAAAAAAGTTACCTTTCATCTTTCGTCCGCACAATAAGAAAATTAATAGTATGTTTAGATGTATACATTATGTTAGGTTTAAAAGTTTGTAACAATAGTTTTAGAAATTTACATCTCTTACACATATTTGTCGAGTTAAACATTAAACCAAATAAACAAAAAAAGTAAATATGAAAAGGTAAATAACCATCTTAGTCCCTAAATGTATAAATCAATAATAATTTAGTCTCTAAAAGAATAAAAATCCATATTTGATATTTAAATGTGTAAAAATTACAAAAATTATATCTTATCGTATAATTTAATGACAATTTGATCCATCAATTTTATAATTTAAGGTCAAATAGATTCTAAGAAAATATAACTTAATAATAAAATAATTTCACAAAACTTAATGACATATGTAATTATCATACTTTTTACAGTTTAGATACTAAACAAATTATTACAATAATTTGATAAATATCTACTTTATGCAAAAAGTGATATAATAATTTCATAAACAAAGCTATATACGTGTATATATGTTCAATTTAAATCAGATCAAATTATTTTTTGAATTTCTGCATAATTCACTGTTGGGAAGGAATGATGAACATTAAGTGTGACTAACTATAAGTGTGACTAACTATCGAACAAAAGATTAGTCTCATAATTGACAAAAAAAAATTAAAGTTTGTGAAAATATCTCAGAATTACACTGAAAAACCAAACATCCTAGTTATGATGATTAAAAAAATGAATTTTTGAAATTAGTCCTATATAATTTAATAAAATCACTTTAAAAAATCCATTTAAGTTTGTGATTTATACACATCATTATTAGGACAAAAAAAAACTTTGATATTTTTTTGTTATGTCAATGATTATTAGCTGTTGCTTTTTCAATTCGTGAACCAGAAAACTAGTTTTACATTCTGGATTGGTTATACCTTTTACAATACAGATAGGTCAATCCAAAAGGTAAAACAACACATTCCAAAAAGGTGCGGGAAGCAATTTTAGAGGTACAAAAAGTAACGGCTATGATTATTTAATTAACTGTAGGATGGGTTTTCATTCACTTCCAGTTGGACCATTTTAAAAGCCCAGTGTTGGAGGACAACAACATCATGGAATTGCTATTCTGATCCCAAATTTTATATTTTCAACCAGCACGTGTGCTGTCACGAAAAAAAAATTGTTAACAAAGTATACAATGTAAACGTGTTACTGAAGTATAAGAAGAGTTGGAAAAAAAAAAAAAACGTGATTCCATTTTGATTTAGTCAATATAATTCATTTTGTTTGTGTAATTTTTTTGTAATTCCTTTTGCACAAGACTTTCCCTGATCAAATATATAACCCGAGAGATTCACGTCAAACGGGAAATAAGATAGTTTAACTTCTAGATCTTTTGTGACATAAAAATTTCACAAACAAACATGTTAAAAATACTCTTAAGCTAACTCCACTACTAGCATCCAAGCATGCTCCAATGTCTATATAAAACTAAGTTGTGAAACAAAATTTTCATTCCATTCCATTTTCTCATTCAAAACATATGAATCGGGATGCTCATGGAAATTGACGTTTCACATAAACCTGTTCTAAGTTAAACGACCCACCTGATAGCAATTAGGTAGGTGGAATTTTGATTGGAAATTCTAAATCCAAAATGCATGAATTGCCAGTGTAATTATGTCACATATGAATCTATACAATAGAGAATTATATTCAACTAATTAAAGAGCAAGTAATCCCAAAAAGCCATACATCATCATGATAAACAGAAAGTCCAACGATATTTAAGTGTGCACTGTCATGTATGATCTCACCACATCCAAACTCCAGTTTTGCCACCTCAAGCACCCCACGCATGTCCATACCTCCAACCCATCCCCATTAATAAACAAAAACGTACAAAATCATTAAAACACGCATAACTCAGCCGAACAATGTTTCGTGTAAGAAAAACAGAAACAAAAATACTTCAACGGTACAAATAATTAATATAATCTATAAACTTTCATCTATTCCGGTTCAAACGGACTATCATCGACAGAGATTAAGAAGAAAAAAATAATCTAAATAGGTGTCAGTGTTTTCAATCTTATAAAATCCAGATGAATTAAAACGAAAAAAATCTAAAAAAGATTGAATCAGTCATTGTTCTTACAGGCAGAAATCAACAAAGAGAACCCAATTTTGTCCTGTTCATTGTGCGCGTGCAAACTCTTCTCCAACCATAGTCTACTATCGAGGCCACTCCTTGTCCTGAACATGAACACTGCAGATGAAGCAGAATTTGAATTAAAAAGCCAATCGTGCACGTCCCACATCATATCCACGACCAAACCATCGACAAAAATTGTTTGGTTCCCACGAAAGTTCCACCTCAGCCTCTTAACCTGGAACATTGTCTTCTTGTCCACGCACACGGACAACACGTGACCCTTCGGCTCTCCTCGCTCCGCCTCCGCGCCGCACTTTATCAATATATCGTGAGAAATTCCCGTCTCCGAGAATTTCGCCTTCGTCGCGTAAACCGCTGTGCCGGAAAACGTCTCGCTCCGTGAAACCATCGAGAAACTCGCTTCCTTTGCGTCAAAGTTTGGTAACAATTCTTCAATTGAGGATTTTTTGTCGCCGAGGCGTAGGCCCAGTTCGGAGTCCACCAAAACGTCGACGTAAAAGCCACCAACCGGTTCTGGTCCTTCCTCGTACTTTGCATCTGAGAGATCCCAAAAGACTTGGACTTGGAAATTTTGGGATTGGAATGTTTCGTTGCCTTTGTTCATTCTCAATTGTATTGCGTTGGATTTATTAATAGAGGGAGAAAGAGAATGTTCAGAATTGGTGATGGTTATGGTGAAGCCTTGGCCCGAGAGTTTCTTGGCCCAAGCTATTGTGATAAAGAGTTGTTTTTGCGTTTTAATGAGGGTGAGTTTGTACATGCAGGTAACAGAATCTCTGGTGGAAGGGTTGAGTTCTGGACAGAGATATGCCTGGTTTGAAGGCCTTGAACAATATGAATCGGACACTCTAATTGCATGTTCGTTGTAACAAGATGCTATGCTTCTCATTTTAAAAAAGAAAAAAGGTTCAATCTTTGGGGTTCAAAAATAAACCGACATGAAAATTAAAAGGATCAAGACAATTTTGTAATGGAAGAAAAGTAATGTCGCTGGTTACGCTTGTGCTTGCATATGATGGTGGAAGGAATAGAAAGAATTAGCTAGCACCGTGTGAGAGAGAGAGGGAAGGATTGAATTTGAAGGTGACAAAAGACAAGGGGGAGTTTCTCTTCCAGGGATGTTCCATGTGTGAAATGTCCTTTCTGTTTTCTGGCATGGCTGTGGAGTGAAACATTAGTAAAGACAAAATATAATGCTAGAAAACGAAATGCATGATTCTCGGTTCTGCATTCAATACCATAATTCTAACCTTTAAAATTAATTAAAAATTTACTACGCTACTAGTATAGCGGATGAAAATTGAAAACTACTGAAACAAATGAAATGACTGCATCTTAAATTGCTTACGTTACGTTACGCTTCTCTTGCCATCACTCAATGTAATTAAATTGTGATTATTTATGGTTTGACCCTATATTATAATTAAAAACATTGTCAATTGTATGTCCGGGTTAATTATGGGTTTGATAGCAAATATATACAAGTCATAAGGCATTGAATAGTATGCAATTTTGGTTAGGCTTGTGGGTTTGTGCGAAAAGAAAAGCAAGGTGTTGTTATAGGTTGAAGGAGGGTATTTTCATTTGCTTGATACCTTGATAAGTGTTGACATGTGGGTTGGGATGACTATGAATATGACAAACACAGTAACAAGATAACGAAGCTGACGGGGAAATGGAGACGAAAATGCAAGGATGAGAGTGATACTTGGACCCCACGAATTAAAGTCAGGCTTGAGATTCACCTACTTAAACTGAAGACAAAATATGATTGAAAGTTTTGCTTTAACCTTTTTTTTTTTTCGTGTTAGTTATTGCTAATTTGCTATAAGTTACAGAAGCTTTATCCTTTCCATTTTTAAAAATAGGGACAAAGGAAAACGAGGTTGGATACCCAAATTGAAGATTTCGTATACTTGCTTTCATAGTGCTTATAAAAAGGGACTTTTTCAGTTACGTGGGAAGCACAAATTCAACTTGCTCATTAAGGGAAGTTAAAAGGTCTAATTTAAGTAACTCTGTTTTCAGTTTCTTTTTCGCTAGCACTTCCCATCAACTAGTATATGAAGTCATTTGTTAAGTGAAGTTTTGGGTAGGCATTCTTAGTAATTACGCCTTCAATTTTTCACTCCCCAGTTACGTAGGGAACGGATGGGCCTATTGCGTGGTGTATTGGATAGAAATAATTAAAATCGCTTAGGATAGGAGTTTGAAAAATATTTCATGTCCATGGACCAAATGAAAAAGAAATTTAATGTCTCGGGATGCATCTGATTGCAACCACATTGACAGCCTATAAAGGGAAAGCCGACAGTAAACCAAAAATTCAATTCAATGATAGATAAATTAATAAAATACTCTATAATTTACTTATTTAAAGTGACAGTAATTTTAAGTGACTTAGCTTCGTGGCCAAGAAAGGTTTCATGGACAAACCTATTGATTTGTGTCACACATGCATACGTTATGCACCCAAGTTTTTCACTGAAGTTATGAGATGACCACAATAATTTTTGTTACTTGTGTACGCTGGGGGAAATCATTCAGATTTCAGACAAGCAATTGAAAGTTGAAACGCATGACGATGGTACGCAGCCAACATCATCCTTTCATGAGGGAACAAACAACACAGTCACAAATCTGAATTTATTAATTTTACTCGAGAATGTCTAGCATACGGCTAAATAAAATCTCTGTTTTCTAGGCCCAGCAAAGAATTATTCTTCACACATCTTGTGACATTATATAGGGAAGTCAATTAATTGTTCCTATTTAATGAATACATTATTGGTGTGTTTGATTCTCTCTCTGTGTTCCAATGCATGTAAATGGAACAACATGCCTCTTCTACACAAATACTATTTTGTTAGCAAACGGAAAAACAGGCATGAATCATGATCATTCATCCCAATATAGTGTTTGTACCCAATAGAGAAGAAAAAAATACGATACTAGAGGAAAATGATGAATTGAGAAATGAGAATTTACTTTTATGAAGAGTAACCTACTCTAATTCCGCCCTGTAGTTCATCTAAAAAACATATGCTAGCTGGCTGCGTTAGTTAAATTAATAGCGCACCACCAAATAACCATTAAAGGCTACATAAAATGCAGCTATAGACTATAGTAGAGTGAGTAGTATTAGGGTCTATTTTGTCTAAAGTTGAGTAAAAATATTGATTTCTAAAAAGAAAAATGTTAATAAGTATCTTTAACTTGAGAATTGATTAAGAAACTAACACAACACACACATACATATATATATATATATATATATATATATATATATATATATATATTATTGAAATGTGTAAAATTATGTTATACATGATTTTTGTAGTTTTTTTTTATGATTTTTATAATAATAAATAATTTTTTTAGTTTTTTAATCAAAATTCTAATGACAATGATTAGTAAGATCCTTCTAAAAAATTATTTTAAACTGCTCAACCTAATTGGAATGTATATTTAAATTAATCTAAATTGTTAATTTACGCTTAAATAAGTTTCATTGAAAAGTATGAGTTGTGAAAAAAATAAAAGTTTAGATTATAATTAATTCTTATTTTCAACATAACACACTGTTGTTGTTGTTGTTTTTTTTTTTTTTTACAAAAAGCTTAATATAGTGATTACAACTTCCAAACTAACAGGCAGATTGGACGATCCGATCCTGAGAAGAGGGAACACAAGTGAAAACTAAAAATATAATGCCATTTTTATTTAAAGTTATAATCGTGATTTAGGTTGTGTTTGATATAGATGAGTCAAATGGAATGAAAGTGTGAAGAGTGAAAAGGAGTGAAAGTGTGAAGAATGAAAAGGAGTCCAAAATACGATTGTTTGATTAAAATGAAAAAGAATGTAAAAAAATGAAATATGATAAGTAAAAAAAAAGAATTTAATATTGAATTAAAATATATTATTATTATTATTATTATTATTTATTAATGTTCTTATTACTTTATTATTATTATTATTATTATTATTATTATTATTATTATTATTATTATT
>CM023945.1:19179615-19199153 GCA_013407115.1 Glycine latifolia | reverse complement strand
TAAGCCAATTATTTTATTATAATTATTATTATTAAGCTCCATGAGTTCAATTTATAGGTGCCTTTGGAATTTCATTCTTTCCCCAAAAACACATAATAATTGACTATGGCATGAGAGAAGTATGTCATTTGCATGAAATAAGACATTCAAGTAAGCTCTCTTTTTGGTTTTGTGTGCACTTTCATCTTCTTTCATCTCAATTTGAGATGAAAAGAAAAATGAATGGTCATCATGGATAACTAACACAATCAAACATTATCTTTTATTGTCTTTCAACTAAAATAATTTTTGATGTTATTTCATCCTTTTAAACCAAACACATTATTATATAATAGGAGAAATAAAAGGGGAGAAAAACAATATGTAATAAATTGGTTGATAAGATAAAAATAATTTTATTCAAAACAATAATCCTAATATAATATCTATCATTTCCCCATTGATTTTCTTTGCTTTTTAGTTGATGTTATAGTTATTATTATTGCGATATTAATGATAATGATGTTATGTTATATTATTAATTAAATACGATTATATAATTATTTTTCTAACTTATAACAAAATTTTCTGTATTAGTTGATTTGTAACTTTTTTGAAGTGTAAGCGAATAAGATCCAATCTATTGAATTCAATTTAGTCCAATTAGATTTATGTGAGTTGTATTAGGTCATTAGATTAGATTGATTTTAGTTTAGGGAACCTAATTAAAATTGGACTAAGTTACGAGTTTGGAATTTTTGATTCAATCAAAACTCAATCCAATTCAATCCACAGACAAATTAAATTATTAATATAGAAACTCTAAACTAATTACATCTCATTCTCAAAGTAATAAATTTTTATCTCAAGGTAATATGTTATTTTGGAATTTATCTTTTTTTATTTATTTCAAGATACTATATTTTTTTATGAATGATATTGTGAGTATATATTTATGATTTTTATTCTTCTACTTATAGTATGAATATATAATATTTTATGAATATTAATTTTTAAAATATCCTTCCAATTTTGTAAAAAAATATTCTTGCTATTTTTGAATTTGAGGATTTTTTTTAATTTTTTTCAAGATTTAAAAAGGTAACAATTTTTTAATAGTCCAACCTGATAATCAATCTAATCCAATTAAAGTTGATTTGGATTGAACTAACGAAATAAAAAATAAACTCAATCCAATTTAATTAAATTAGATTAAAAAATAGACAAAACACCGCATAACTCGAGCCACTTACATCCCTAACTAGGGTATAAACAAACATAGGGGGTGTCGTTAGTGTTTTTGTAATGGTCTCTTGTATTGTAACTTTGTACAAGGGAAAGGTACTTCTTGTACGTTAAAATGATTTTTTTATTTCTTTGCTGATTAAAAAAAAAAGGAAGGTACTAGTACCGTGTAACAGTCATGAATTACATGAATAATTTTAGTATATTATTAATATATTATTATTTTGATATATGTGTAAAGACTAACACGATCCATGTGAGTACAAGTAAACAAAAAAAAAATATTATAAAATTTTTAAGCGAAAACAGTTATGAAATACGAAGTATGGTGAAAAATGATTGTTGAATTTGAACTTGAGTTGACAACTTATCCATAACAATATAACCGAAGCACTTGGAGAGGAACACAACTCTTCCATTTTTTTTTAAATAAAAGAATAAGAGAATGGGCTCCTTAATAACATTTTGATATGGCTTCTAAAAAGATAACATTTTGGGATGGAAACAAAGTATATGTTAACTGTAAAAATGCCAGAAAAAATCTCTTTCCATACCCATTGATCTTGTAAACCTCTACCGAAATAAAACCCAAGATATTTATCAGATCTACCAATAACTCCTCTTCCAATTTTTTTTTTTCGGCTTCCATACCCAATATCGATTATCCAAGAAACATAGATACAATTAATAAAATGAATGTTTCAAACTAACATTCAAATTTAAATGTCATGCCAGAATCAGACATATTCATGTGACTTATCTACACACTTTTTCTTAATTATTTGAGTTTATTAATTTATGTGTTAGCCTTTTCTGCCTATTATGGTTGTATACATGAAGATGCATTAGGGATCAAAGAGTAATATTATAATAAGATATAATATACGTGTATAAAGCAGATTGTAAAGTATAAGCATAAGCCTGTTGCGTTGGATAAAAATGGAAAGAATATTCGTTTCTTTACATTGACATATTGTAGTACTTGCTAGTTGCTTCCTCTTAATGGATTGAGCTGATCGAGAGCATTTATTCTTTACATGACGTGTAGGTTTTATTGCTTCAAGAGATGACATGCCGAAATACGTCTTCAAATTATCAAACAAACAATGCAATGAAGCAATACCCACACCAAATATACGCCACAAAGATTAATTCAAGCAACCTGACATCTCTCTCCGTCTAAAAATTACTCAAATATAGACAGCGAAATTAATTATCTGTTGGAATAGGTTTATGTTTGAAGTACAAGTATTTACAGGCATGTTGAAAAAATATGATGGGTACAAGTCTAATTAAATGTATTAGTCTTCTCCCCTATACCCAACATATTTTTAATATATTAAATTTTAAATATAAACATTATATACATACAGTAATACAGGTGAGTTAATGATATATCTCGGAGTTAACGGGTATTTGAACAAATAATCACAATGAAAAGGAAAGTTATCTACTAAATAGATTTAGGTCCAGATGTAGGCATTTACCTGCACTGTCCCTTATCCCCAATTAATATATTAAATTTAAAACAAAAAACTAGTATTATACTTGTACAATACACATGATAGATCTTGGAAAGTATATGGACCCGTAAGTTTGTGAATTAGTTGTTTCACAAAATTTACTTATTATTTACTCAGTTCTAATTGTTTTATGCTATAATTAATTACTCTAATGTGCTGGAATATATTTAATTTCTATTATTATATGTTCTATAACAGTGCTACAATTTTTTAATTGAGTTAGGCATTACATTTTTAATTAATTAATATTCTTTGCTTTATTAATTTTATAGTTTTTTTTATTAAAATGGAGATTTTGTTTTACTAAGTTGTGAAGTTTCATTTGTATGTTCTATAAGTACCATTTTTAAAAAAAAAAAAAGAAAAAAGAAGAGCAAGTATATAAGCACTTTATCTTTTTAAAAGCAAGTATATGTAATTACTCATTATAGGATTTCAGACGAACACTAAAGTTTAAACCTATCTAAGTATGGGTTTGGGAGATGAATCTTTTGGCTTAGAGTAACGCTAAATCTTTCTACAAATCCTCTTAGCATCTCTTTATGGTAACTAATGAAAAATAAAAATATTTATTGTCCTGAAACTATAAAAATATTTAAAATTTATCATAAAAGATAAAGATAGTAGGAAGATTTAATTTGTAGGAACATATATATAGTAAGAGGATTAAGAATTATTATTTGGCTTAAATGTGTTACCTTTAGTCCCCCTCAAATATTACAACTGTGTGATTTGAATCTTTCAAGTTTTAATTGAGTGAAAGGAGCCCCTCAAATATCATAATTATACCATTTGATAATTTCGCTAGCCTTTTATTAAAAAGTAAATTATTTTTGTCGAACTAACACCGATGAATGATATGATAGATGATGTATCATTGATGGATATATAACATTGACATGATGATATTTAAGATATATAATCATTTTTTTACATATTAAAGAAACATATTAGATTAGTAACTATTTGTTGTCATTAGAGTTTGAGGTTATAAGTTCTAACCTCATATTTAACATTTTGGTAACTTATAATTTTATTTTTCACATGTCTCATCACCTACCATATCAATCCATAAATGTTAGAGGCATAACCTTACTATTATAACCTTACTATTTGAGACGAAGGTATTAAAATACCTTAAACTTCTATATAAAAAATGGGTACCTTTAGCTAGTCTTCACATATTGAATTTTGTCACTTAAAACCCTAAATCCTATTTTCCAACTCTTGATCTTATGTTTCACGTGTTTCTTTATTATTTATTGATCAGCGTTAAAACATACATTGTATTTTATAAATAAGAACTTGATTACATTGTATTTGGATTTAGTTAAATTATTTGTATTTGTTATATGTTTTTTTATTAAAATATAAAAGATGTTTGAATACTTTTTAATTGAGTTAGAAGTTGCATTTGTAATTAAGAAATTGTTTATTATTTTCTCATATTGATATAGATTTTTTTGTTGTTTGTAAAAAAAAAATATTCATCAAAAAAAGAAAATAATTTTATTTCGGTAATATGGGTAACGGATTTAAATATATAGATATAAAGATATGGACTTGGATGTTAAAATTGGTGATCTGCATCGATATGATTCTAAACCCAAGTATTTTTTTTTTCAAACACATGCAAATATACAAGGATTTATGTTATAATATCCAACTGATTCAAAAATGGATTCAGTAACTTTTAGGAGAAAAAGTCACAATGATTTTTTTGCTTAATTTTTCATTAAGTGGTTAGCAACTTATGTAATTTAATGTTCACCTATATAAATAATTATTTAACTTGTTGCTCACTTATACAAAATGAGGGAAAATCACTAACTTTTCCCCCTCAAAGTCACTGAACACGTGCCCTACTCATTCCTACTTGGCTACTTGTAAGGTGCAAAGATTATATCTAGTTGGCTATTGCATTTATATGGAAAAAATTTACTCTCAACCAAAGATGGTAAATGAATTTGATCAGACTTAAAAAAAATATAGTTATAGTCCTTATTTGTGTCATTTTTATTTTATTTTAATTGATTGATTGATTTTCTTTACTTACTCTCCTCTCATCATTTTATAATCTTTATAAATAGAGATAATCCTTGATCAAACTTGATAAGGTTTCTATACTTTTTATATTGATGAATTTGATTCTTAGACTTAAAAACAATGTAGATTTAGTCTTTATGTATGAATTTTTAATTTTAATTTTTTTTTTTTACTTACCGCAATTTTCTCTCCATTTTATAATCCGTTGGAGTACAAATAACAATTGAGAGGGTGATAATAGCAATCCCCGCTTTGCAATTAATCATATTTTCCAGAAGGCCCCATTATAGTAGGGCATTAACTTCCTACACCAGCCAAATTTCTTATACACCCAACAATTTAATAAAATGCCAATACTACCCTTATTGCTTTTTAACATACACCCAGCAGCTTTTTTCTTCCATGCGCTTACTCTGTTGTGCTTCTTCGCTGCATCTTCGGTGTTGCTTGTTGGCTGCGTGTTGGTGCCTCTTGCGTTGTTGGTTTGGTTCGGGAGGTCGTGGTTAGCATTGGTGGAGCTTACATTGGCCGCTGCCGTCGTCGGAGGTAAGTTCTGCAACTTGATCACTGTAGCACACACACATACGGATTGGCAATCCGTAAGGTCCATACGGATTGCCAACCGGATAAGTGTTTTTCCTTTTTTTTTTTTGTTATTTGTTTTCAATATTTGAAAAGTTTTAATAATTAATGTATTTATCCTTTTAGAGGGATTTATTGATTTTGAATTAAAATAACTGTAAATTTTGTGTAGTTAGTTTTAGGGTTTTATTTAAAATAGTTTGTGAATGATTGGACATTTTTGATAAAAATAATATGACTGGACACTTTTAGGGTTTTATTTAAAATAGTTTTAGGCTACAATAATATTTTTGATAAGATATTTTGGTGAATATGATTATTAGGCATATATTTTTTTAATGATGGTTATTTTTTAATTTGTTTGTTAAGATGGATAACGATAATTGGATGTATGATAATATCATGTCTGAAGAAATGAATATGAGTGAAGACAACGGAGGCAAACCATTTGACAATGACAATGACAACTGTTCAATTGATTGCGTAAATTAATGCAATCAAATGTCAAAATTGTGTTATACAATTTAAATGTTTAAAATGTCAAACTATATCATCCTAATGTCCACGTGGACGACTACTGGCTCCCCGTCTAGAACGAACGTAAACTAATCTATCATCTGTGACACCTCACGCTAATCGGATACACTGGTCAGTAATATCAAACGCTTCAGTGCCAGCGGTGACCATCCCAACATCTATCATGCGTTGCAACTTTCCCGCAATCGTTTCACACACAGCCTGCACAGAATAATAGGTATGTTTAAATATAAGGTTAAATGGATAATGTGTTTGTCAAACGTGTATGAAAATGAACTTTACCACTGCATGGCGAGGCATCAGGTCAGGAACATCATCAACAGGCACTGTATCTGGAGCTAGTGCTGGTATGGATACTGATGGATGCACGGCACGAGAACGACGACCATCTTCACTTGCCTGGGGAAGGCTCATGAATGGATGAGAAATGGCAAAGAACCACTCCATGTAACCAGGATGACACTATGCTGGGGCCCTGTCCGTGTCTGCAGTAATAACCAAATGCTCCGAATAATGACTCCACCTATCGTCCACCTCCTCTATCAATGGGGGGGTAGGGGCAGCTATCAAAGTCCGGTATGCCCTGCACGAACCCAAACTGTCTCAGCACCCTCTCCGACTGGTAACGGACAATGTAGGGTCCCAATTTGATATGCCCTGAAAAAAGGGCAATGTCCTCCAACTCACAGAAAGGACGGTGGTCGTCATACGGCGGCCACGCAACACTGTTAGTCATCAACCTATCTAGTCGTCGCCGATAGGTTGCGACAGGTAATGCCTTCCCTGGGTTCCATCGGCATGCCCGGGGGTGCCTCTCGATGTAGTCCTCGTCCCTAATGGTGCTAGCAAGCCCCCGAAAAATGCTCATATACCCAACACTGCATCAACCAAATTAAGTTAAGACATATCAGACCAAATAAAGTTCAACTACTTATTAAACAACACACACAAGTTAGCTAAATTGATAAAATACCTGCAACAGAGTAATGTAACCAGCCAGATGCTTTCCGTGGTGCTGGCACACGTAGTTAAGGTTCTCGTACATGTGCTCCAGTGCAGTCACGCCCCAACTGAATCCACCAGCCTCATGGAGATCACGAAACGCCTCCAAGAATACCACACTGATATGAGTGGCACTCTTGTTGGCGAATATCGTGCAACCAACCAAGTGGAGCAAGTATGCTCTGGCTACGACTGTCCACTCCATCTCCTGACACTTACGAGCATACAACTCTCGTAACCATGAAAGACGAACATATGCACCATGGCATTGTTTCGTCTCAGCTTCTGCCTCTGTCTCTGTCACCTGAAGCAACTCCACAATCAACTCAACTGCCTCCTCTACATCCAATACATCGTACGTCAGGAATGCACCGATGACTGGTAGATGAAGCAACGATGACACATCGTCCAGGGTGATCCTTATCTCTCCAACTGGCAAATGGAAACTACTAGTTTCCTTATGCCATCTCTCGACAAAAGCTGATATCAGACCTCGGTCACCAGTCTCCAAAGAACAACTGATCAGTGGGCTTAACCCCGTCCCGGCGACCATCTCTTCAATCTCAGGCGCAGGCACACCAAATTTGTGCACCTTCCTTCCATGTGAGGCTAACTTCAACTCAGGCCGTTCCTGCACGCACATGTTATATATAAGCCACAAAGGGATTCGCAACTACTTATAAAACTCAAATGGAAGTATGTTTGAATTCAATCATACCTCTCCAGTCCAAACCTTGACCACGACATGATCACCGTAAAGAGACAACATTGATGTGTCATTCGGCCCACCAGGAAATCCGTCAACCACAGCATCCATGTTTCCCTCCACATCAGGTTCAACTCTTCCCGCATCAGGGGAACCAACGTCACCAACCTCCATAATATCCTCAGCCTCATCAGGCCCAACATCAATACGGATTCCGCGTTGCCTTCTTGCGGATGCTGTCGGCCTCCTCCGTGCAGGGGGTTCTTCTTGAGTGGCTTCTCTTCCTTCCCTAGCCACATGACGGCGTAATCCTCTCATTTTAACCATGATCTGAATTTCCAACCAAATTGTTACATTACAATGTCATATCAATTCATATTTAGGATGAATAAATTACATAACAACTTGCAATCATACACATGTGGATTAATATCAAAAACAGTTCCATAACATTTGACAATATGGTATTCAAATTACTGTTAACCATAACCTAACATTGTTAGAAAGTGTTAAATAACAACTTCAAACCAAAGCCATCCTGATCAAATACCTTACGGGTTCCATACCATATGATAGCTTTCAAATTAATATTGCATTGCACATCACTTCATTCATTAACCTTTACTCTTAACCATATCGTGAGAAGGCCTACCAAATCTTAAATAACAATTTCAAATCATTGCCATGTACAAAAACATCACTAAGCCTACCATAACATTTGACAATATCATTTTAAATTACAGTTGAATTAAACTCTACTTCATTCATTCATAAACTTTGAAAATTACCCTTTTACTTGCGTTGAATCAATCACTTAAACCATTACAACTTCATGATTGACAATTAAACTTTACTTATTGGCATCCTAAATATGAAACAAATCTACTGGATTCACTGGCAAAAAAATCACAGGATTCATCCAATTTTTAAAAAATCAAAATATACCATATGGATTGGCCATCCGTATGCATACGGATTTCAAATTTGCTTCTTACGGATTGTCAATCCGTAGCCATCAATGCCCATTCATATTTCAAATTAACGTAACAGAAATGGAAACAAATAAAATTCAAGCCAGAACTCACGGATTCGACAATGGCGGCAGCAGAGACAACTGTTTTCCTTAGCTTCCTTCTTCCTTTATCTGCTTCAATGGCGGGTGCGTCTGCAGAGAAGGCGAATGGCACGACTGGGCAGAGGGCGCGGAGAAGAAGAACAGTGCTGTGCTGGGTGTATTAGAAATGCTTCAAGACTGATGTATAAGTCACCATTTTAATGAGGGGTAATTTCGGAATTCCACTATTGAGTGCTGGGTGTATAAGGAATATTGCTGGTGTAGGAAGTTAAAGCCTTATAGTAGTTGTTCAGAAGGATAATTAGCCACATTGATCCAGCCCGTGGTTTTGGTAAGTATGCGCAAGCATCAGATAGATCATATTTACTTGCTTAATATCCTCTCAAACTTAAAATTGGAACTTGGAAGCCTTTCGGGGGCAAAGTTCTCAACAGGAACTCGTCATTCCACTTATCATTTATCACAATGTCTTTGGAAAAATCAGCTCATAAGTTAATTAAAAATTTATAAATTAGCTGAAAGTTTATAAATTGAAAGTTAAGAGATGAAAAATTGTAAACTTGTAACTAATTGATTTAATTTAAAGTGTGTGGTGAATTTTTCTAGTAAGTTAGCTAATAAATACAAACTGACATAAAGTAACATGGTAGACAAAAGGGTTTAAAAATGAAAAACATAAGTAAATTGGTGAGAATATAATAAAAAAGAAAAAAAAAACAGCTTATAAACTATAACACTAATTGAAGTAGTTTTTAAAAATAAGTTAGAAGGTATTAAAATAAATTTATGTGTCAAATTAAACTGTTTTATTTTAGTCAAACCAATTTACAAACAATTAGAGTAGTTTGCCAAACACATTCCATATGTCAGATATCTCTTTGTGTGTGTGTGTGTATCTAGTGAAAGAGAACTTCGAGTAAGTTTGTCCTAAAACTAAATGATCATCAATCCAAATAGTGTTTTACCTTTTGTGTGTGTATGTGTATCTGTTGTGGGTGGGTCTTTATATATACTACAACATTAATTCAACGAGTTGTATTAGGAATTAATCAGTGAGAATTTTGAACGTTTGTGTTGATGTCTATCCTTTTGGTCCGCCTAGTGGTTGTCAGTTCAATCCATGGTAATTATGAACTCGAGCTAATTAAGTACCTAATCTAGAATTTGAGAAAGTCCACGATCCTTAACTTAAATACCTAAGGTTAGTCCAACTAAGACCTAAGTAATTAGAAAACAAAGACTGAACAATATGTCACGATGGCCTTGGCTCCCCGTAAAATTTTAAGGACGTACACAATTTTTTTATTATATATAATGCTGCGTAAAAGAGAAAAAAAAAAGTATAGCTATAATGAAAAAAAGAATTTCAAAGAATGAATAATTTGACCTTACTGCAGAATAAAAAAAAAAGGGCACGAAGAGCAGCCCGAATTGCATTACATTCATTCATATCTGTGAGCAAGGAATTTTAAGTTAACTAATGCAGGCTCACTTCAAATGAAAATTGCAATATAAAAAAGACACGTCCGACAGCAAAACTAGACAAAGAATTTATTTAGTTTAAGTTCAGTCTATGATGCTGGTTGATTTTCCCATGCTCAAGTCATCTTTTTTAAAGGTTGCATTCCGCACTCCAAATTGGCAATTGAGTTGCGCCCTTGGTTGGTGAGAAAAAAACACATCCTCAACCTTTTCACCCGAACTCAACCCATGCATTTGCTTTGTTAAATAAGGAAAGGTCAAACGCATTAGGAGAGTCACATCACACGCGGAGGTGCGCCAACCACTATCATTGTTTGCAAGTGGTAACATCATGAAGAAATGCATTCTGATTCTGCCATAATAACATAAACAATCATGTCAACTTATAGAGCACATGCGTCACCCCTTGCGTCATTCCTCTATTCCTTATCGGGCATTGCTCATTTCTATGGATCTAAAACTCGCGGATCCAAGATTCTTATACGGGCCGGGCGAACCCCATTCCTCTTCCTTCACCCCTCTCCTCTTTCTACATCTCGTCACGCAAAACCCGGTTCCAATAATAATAACCCCAACCCCAACCAAAACCGTAACCACAACCCCAACCCGAATCCAAACCCGATTCTTTCCTCGTTCCTCTTTTTTAACCTTGAAGTAACCCACTTTTGACCCATCCCCAGTACCCAGCATGGTCTGGATCGGATAGTCCAACATATAACAAAATCCGGTTGCGTTGCTATACAGCGCCCCCCAGCAGCTACAGTTGTTCTGGCACAATCCCTCACAATCCGCCAGAGAAGACGTCGTTACGTGCCTTACTAGCTCCTTATGCGGTGCCTCCACTCCGGTTCTTCTCAGTACCCCGTAACTGCTTTTACTTCCTCCAATCCCTTCACTACTACACAAGTCCCCAGACTCTCCACCAACATCATTAAAACACCCATTCGGTTCGAACCGGGTTCGGTTGTCCAAACAGGAGCACCCTGACCCGCCCGGAGTGCACAAACCGTACGAACCGCAGGCGCGGGGGAGGTCGCAGGCTTCAGTAATAGCCTGGTAGTTGAGCTGCCAAGTGGAACCGTCCCAGTAATAACCCTTCAGATTCCCGTCCGGTTCCAACCGCACGAACAAAAACGACGACGTTTGTTGGAACGTGTTGAACTTTTGAACATCCGCGGGCTTCTCGTCGGTTGTCTGATACATCCCGAGGTAACCCTCCGGGTTGACTCGGGCGTAAATCGGTCCCTGCCCTTCCTTTACTTCCGCTTTTGCTTCCAGTGGTGTGCGTTTCCAATATAATTGTACATGGTTTTCGTATAATCCCATGAAGTCGTTGCCTAACCGCATGGAATAAATGCCGTTGGCGGACAAAAGAGTCATGTTGGAGGTGAAATTCTGGTCCTGGACGAGGGTGTTTTTGGGAAAGTGAAAACTCTCCCATAGGGGAGTGCCTTTGTGGTGAACTTGTAAATTGGAGCTGTTGAGGAGCACCACGCGGTCTCCGTTCGTGGCGGTTGACCATGAAACGAGCGTTTCGGGGTCGGACAGGACGAGGCTGCCGTTGAAGAAGAGGCGCGTGTTGTCGGACCAGGATGGCGCGTGGGATGGGTTGGCCACCCAGAATGGCTCCGAGGATGCCACGTGGAGGACCGCCAGTGCCAGCTGGTTTTGGTTCACGCGGAGGAAGCCTAGAGAGAAGTTGCCACTATGGTCGCTCAGAACTGCTTGAAACGGCGTCGTCGAAGATTCTGGCGTCACAGAGAAGCCTATGTCAAGCTCTTGTGGGATGGAAGTGGTTGCGGTTTCAGAGCATGTAAGCGAATATAGAAAGAGAATCGCTAGAACCTGGAGGTGATGACTTCGCAACATGTTGAACATCACAGTTCTTCGCATAGCACATACAAAGTGAATTGATGAACGTGTTAGGAGATTTATAAGGTTAAGGCTTTGTATATAAAATGGAGTAATTAAAATGTCATATAGCAGTAGTATTAGTTAATTAAAGATTTTAAAGATGTTCGAGAAAAAAAATATACAATACGGCTGCTCGTGTATTGGTGCACCTCTTTAATAGACTGTGGCTGTCAGACTCTATAAATTAACATTAGTTGTTGAACAAAATGCAAAACGAGCAAAATACACATGTTAATTTTTAAAATAATTGTATAAAAATAACTTAAATGATATTTTATAATTCAATGATTGTATAAAACAAAATATATTTTTTAATGCATTATTTATTTTTCTCTTAAGAATTTAGAAAACAACAACGGATTCACCGGCCATACCACAAGTAAGTAAATAATAAAATAATATATGAAAATTGTTGAGAAATATTAATATTTTCTCTCTCTTTTTTATTCGGGGTATATATCCATTCACCTTTTGTGATTAATAATTCAAACGGTTCTAATTAAGACTTTGGAAAGTCTTGCACACGAACTGGCCAAATATATATATATATATATATATATATATATATATATATATATATATATATGTATGTATATATATAATTTTATGTTGAACTTTCTGAGTTAATTTGGAATACTGGCAAGCTGTTATCACATCTTGAATTTTAATTTGATTTGGGTTATTATCAAAGTTAAACAAGCTTCCGCCAGTTTAACTACAACTTTAGATATATAATAGTGCATGTTGGGATCATTTTCTAACCTTACCACGTTTGGTGACAACACTTTGAAAACAACGAGGAGCTCATGGATAATATAATATCCCTTTTAGAGCACTGTTACAAATGTTCAAATCAAACCACGAAAGTTTTAAATGGAATATTGTTAGAAGATTAAGAAAAGAAAAATGAGTCCAATGGGATTACGGTTTATGGTGTTCGGTTGAACAACGTTGGGTGCAGTGTTAACGTGTAGAGTTTGAGTTTCCAAGTTGCAACGTCCTTTGAATTTTGATGTTGGTGGGTGTACGTGGTAATTCACGGTGGAAGATGTGACAATAGTGGTAAGTCAGCGTGTTTAAACAAGAAGGAACATATGGTCAGGTGAGAAAGTCTTACACGTGAACGGTGATAATCTTTGCCATTCATAGGTGTGAGCTTTTGGGTTGAAATGAACCAGGTGAGACTTTTTTTTCTTAAGTACAAATTACAAGTGTTTTTTTTTTTTTCAAAGACAATCGTGTTTCAACTTAATACAACTAATATTATCATGGGTGAACATTTTTTTAAAATAGAGTATAATTTAACGTTTGTATATTCAAAATTTAAATTAAAAAACGATTGATTAAGAAAAAATAATCTTGCACTAGTGAATTCACGCTTGATAGATAGGTGAGACTTATTAATAAGTGATGTAATTGACTAACCAACATCCAGTACACTTGAGTAGTGATTTCTAGCTAACTTCCAATTGACAAGGTCGAAGTTCTCATATCAACTTAGTTGAACCTGAGTGTCCAAACTCCAAATAACTAAAATAAGCTAGGTCATTGTTGGGTGGAGGCAAGTGGATGCAGTGAACCCTAAATGCGTCAGAAATCAGTGTAGATTAGTAGAGTTATATTTGACAAGCTGCTTAGCTAGCTCAGCTAGTATTGACCAATAAAAGAAAATCTGGATCTTCAAATAGCGATGACTTTTTTAGAATTTAATGTTTGTTGGTGTTTGGTTATGTTTTAGTTACAACTTTTTTGCCATGAATCATTAGTTTTTATTTTTTAGAAAAGATATTACTACATTTGATTAGATTATAATTTTATTTTAATGATCTCAATAAAGAAAACTAGTCATGCATGTCTTTTAACTTTTTAAAATGACAGACAGTCCGACAAAGTAATTGTTTTCCCTATAATACTAAAATGTTTTACAGTTCAATTTCCAAATACAGGATGTTTGTTGGTTCACGGGATGGAAATTCAAGTTTCTTAAACATGTAATTCTAAACGTTGATCCTAAGATTCATGTATATGAAAAATAATTTCATTAGGAGGAGTTTTCATCTTTTACACTATTTAATTATAGCATGAGAATTATGTGTTGTATAGTACAAAGACTGAATTTATTTAAAATTTTAAAAAATATATCAATAATTAACCATAAAATCTACAGTAAAGTTCATGTGCTATATTTTAACTTCTATTAGTATGTAAAATTAATGTTTACGAATGAAAGGAGCACTTAGAAACAGAAAAAATGAGATTTTGCCGTTCAAGTATGAAATCATGCATAATACTTCAAAAAGTGTGTAAGTCAGTAGAAATATTATTGATGTATGTATGAAGTCAGAAGAATTGGTGGAGCTATTTAATTTCATCAACCTCCTCCTCAACATGTTCCAACAGCGGCAAGATTGGGGCACTTCCGCACTTGCATTGCATGTTGCTATTGTTATGTTTTAATTTCCCACCCATACATCTACACGTGTTTGAGATCATAATTAACCCCAAAATGCTCAATGAAGTTGCCATAGCCCACTAAGACGAAATGGTTGACCTTTGACAATGGCCATGTCTTATCACAGATTTCTAGCGGCAAAATGACCTACAATAAAATTAATTACTAGCCCATGGATTATGAATAAAAAGTGTAAAGTTACTTATCAAAAAGTGAAGACACCACAGGGGTTGACATTCAGAAATAGCTGTCAATTAAAGTAAAGGGTTGACTACTTGTCAATCAACTACTATTTCACAATTTAATTTAATAACAATAAAAAAGACTATTTCACAATTTAAATTAAATTTAAACATGGTTTTAGTTCTTTAAATGTTGATTTTTTTTCCTCCAAATTTGAAGTTACTTTATTTTAGTATTTGAAATCTGCAAAATATTTTTTTTTATCTTTTTACAAGAAATTCATAATTTTAAACATTTTTTACCATTATAATTTGATTTTTAATTATTTATTTTTAAATAACTTCTGGTAATTAAAAATTATAATAATCAAGTCAATAAAAAAACTAAAAATCCATTAATCACATTAAAAATTGTTTTTATTTTTTATTGGCTTGATTTTAAAAGTCTTAAATCACTAAAAAAATAGTATTTTAAAATATAAAATAGAAAATCATGTAAAAAATTATGAATTTTTTATTTTCTGTTTGATTCTCACTTTGCAAAAGAATAAAAAAGAACATTTTACATATTCCAAAAATTAAAAAAAAAATAATTTCAAATTTAGAGGACTAAAAGAAAAATAGCTTACATTAAAAAAAAACATATTTAAGCCTTTAAATTATAATTTTGGTTAGAAAAAAAAATCTCTTGAAAAAATTACTCTTATATTTCCCTTCCCTTTTGATCTGTAATTTCATTGATCTAAACTCTACAGTACTGCATATATGCTGAAGCCTTAGTTTCCCTCGTCTCTTCCCCATGAACTTTAAAGTTGACTTTCACACTTGAGAAAACATAATTCTCTAGCTATAATGACCTTCAACTTATGTGTAGTTTATATACATCGTGCAATGACATGTGTATTGACTCCCATAATTACGTTTTAATTACTAAGCATTTTTAGTGTGGGAACCCATTGGTGTACATACGCACAGCCAGATCCCCAATACGGATAGTATAACCACATAAACGAGCAAGGATGTATCCAATTAATTAATAAACATAAAGAAAAGGAAGACCTATTCTAACTGTTTTGTTCATGAGTCCATTGCATATACAGTACAATAAATCATATACCAAAATTGGGAAATTATAAGATTGGCTTATAATTAAAGGCAGAAAAAGAGAAGAAATTAGCATTACTTTCACATCCGGCATTTGATATGGCATTTATTTTTTTTCTCCATTTATTAATTGAATTTATTTTAAGCGGTAAATCTTATTAAATTTGGATAAAGAGAAAGGAATAGGTGGAATAGGAGTCAAACAATTTTTTTTTTCTGTAATGAAGATATCTTCATAATTGAAAGTTATAGGACTAATCATCAATACGTAAAGATCATGAAAAGTAAATTTTATCTTTTATAATAATTTTTTTCTCAATATGACTAGATATTCTACCCTCTTTGTTAACTCAATATGACTAGATAGTAAATTTTATCTTTTATAATAATTTCCAAACAAATATACTAATGATTCATGTATTGTGAAGCTCATTATCCTAATTGTTATTTTATTATAGATCCTCATACTGAAATTGATATTTCTCCTTAATTTCCTTCTAGATGTTTTTTATGGTATTTCCTTCTAATGTGTAACAAATTCACCTTTAATCTGCCAATTATTTTAACTTTTTTTATTTTCTTTAGACGAGATGAATAATAACCCATGATAAAATATAGTGGGTTAAATTCTTTTGAGTTTTAACTCCATTAAAGCGAACCAATCCTCACCTGCTATTGCTAGCTGGGTAAATGGATCAGAAAAAAGGTTGAATGGAATAAAGATCATTAAAATAACAGTACAAAGATAAACAGTCGTCGCCAGTCCCCTGGTACAAAATCTTGGTGCTCTCTGAATATCCACTACATACATAATACTATATTCATATTTGTACTCTTTCTTTCTACTATAACATTTCTATTAAAGTACGAACACATAAGAAGAGTGCAATGCAATCTGAGTAACTCCACTGAATTATTTGACTATGGTCACATTAATTTTGTTTGGTTTTTTTAGCTCAATTTTGGACCACCATGATAAAGACCATCTCTTTTGTCGTCTTACTTAAACAAACGGTTGTTTTTGATATGGGAAAATTAATGCCATGCTCTTATCACCTCAACGTTAAGAGAGTGCCAAATTATAATTCGTAAAATACATTTGAATAATGATATATGAAGACAATCATTACAAAAGCAAAACCAGCTTATAAAGTAAAAAAAAAAAAAAAAAAAGTCTAAACTTTATAAACTCTTGCGAGTACCGTATATAGTACTTGGATTTTTCGTAATAAAGGTGCTTTTTTTTGGTTGAAATGCCCACCTAAGAGAAGGTACTTCTCAAAGTGTTTCCATACAGTGTCCATAAGGGAGCGAGCCTTCTACTTATTTATTCCCTTCTTCCACCTTCTTAGACTCATAATAATTAAGCTTTTCCCATCCTATCCCATCCCATCCCCGAATAATGAAGCAACAACAAATTATCTTGTTTTCTCTCTTCTCATTCTTTCCTCTGTCTTAACTTCTGCCCTTATCCTTGTACTACCAAAACAACGTTGCCCCCTTGCTAGTTGTTTTTCTCAAAGGTTTGAGAAAGAAGTAAAAGTCAATGATATCGCTCTTGCACGGTCAACGGAGTTGAAAGATGATATAGAAGTAAGGATATATATACCAACTGTTTACTGTCCTTTCTTTTTCTCTCATTTACACAAGTTAAAATCCAACATAATTTTTTTACCCCTCATTGCCTTCTTTACTTAATATTCTCTCTCTTTTTTCTTTCGCTACCTAATTAATTAGATGTAATCTCATGCAGGTAAAGGGATCTAAGGAATGCGACGTGAAGGAAGAAGAGTGCTCCAGTAGAAGGTTTATGGAGGAAGCTGACGTGGAACTATTCCCAGAACCATAACTAAACATGCTTTTGTGTTCAAGTGCAGCAGTGTGTCCCTATATATATATATATATATATGAAACTACGTCATATATCCTTAATGCTTCTTTGTTTCTGGCGTTTATGTTGTGTTGTGCTTGGTGAATGACGATAAAATATGGAAGGCTGAATTATCAGTTTAGTTTTCCTGGGTGCTATTTTTTTTATTAGTAAATATTAATGATTAATTTTTATTAATGAAAAAAATCAAATCCATCATTTTTTTTTCCTGATTTCTTCATTTTTCTTTTACCACCAAACCAACTTATAAATTACTCAGGTTTCCTTGAGTACTGTAATAAACATCATCACGTGAAGTCATGAATATATAATTATAAACTCGTCTACCATACACTATGTTCACCCTTTTTTGTTTAGATTTTTAAGTCTGAAGCACTTACATGATGCTAGTAATGATTTTTGGATACTCATTTTTTTAGACATCTTATTATACTTAAACTGTACTCTCTTTTTTAGCACTGCTAATCTTTAATTAACAATAGACGAACGATTGGATGAAATTAGATTTGCAGTGGCAACAGATTTAATTAATATAATTAAAGAATCAATTAACACTGAAGGTGATCAATAGGAATAAGCTCTTAACATCAATGCAAACACCAACTTGACCCCTTCTAGATAAACCTATCATTTAACATCTTAATAACATGTCGAATATGTCACCTTCCAATTATAAGTATATTGCTCTAGCCAACTAAACTGTTAGACCGTTCATGTTAAAAATTAATTAATATTACTATATATAATATTACAAATTTTAATGCATATTTAATATACTTAAATTTACATAATAATTTTTATAACAATTAATTTTTATCTAATAATATATTTTTTACATATATAAATTTCTAAAATATATGAATCTATGATTTTATAAAATTAAAATTTTTAATATATATATATGAGCCTAATATTTTTTATTCAAATATATGATTTTTAATTAAACTATGATTTTTATTTTAAATTTATTATTCTAAAAATGTATATATTTTATAATTAAACCATGATTTTATCTAATAATATAATTTTTTATCTAATAATGCATATTTTATAACAATAAATTTAAAATAAAAATCATGATTTAATTAAAAATCACATGTTTTAATAAAAAATATTAGGTTTATATACATTAAAAAATTTAATTTTATAAAAGCATAGGTTCATATACTTTAGAAATTTATACATGTAAAAAAATATATTATTAGATAAAAATTAATTGTTATAAAAATTATTATGTATTAAATATGCATTAAAATTTGTAATGTTATATATAGCAATATTAATTAATTTTTAATATGAAAGATTTAGTAGCTCAGTTGGTTAGAGCATCCTTTTGTAACAAAAAGGTCACATGTTTGACATTTGCTTGGATCATTATTTCAAAAATCATTTTAAAAAAATTAAACTTATACGAGTTACGAATTTGTAAGAGTAGATTATGAGAAGGACAAAATTGATATTATACTACAATCCCTACAGAAACTCATTTCCCTCTCCAAACTGAATTTGGAACTCTCCAACGGACAAACCAAACATAGTCTATGAAGGTGAGAAATTCAGGAAAACAATGTCTAGTAAACAGGTTATGTTACTTCAAATTTCCTCCTGAACAACGGGGGGAAATTTTGATTTTACCGACACAGATAACGTTATAGAACATTTGGATTACCATGGTCATGGTTCATTTGCCTAGTATTATCGCATTTATATATTTTGACAACTTAATTTTACCGACACAGATAACGTTATCGAACATTTGGATTACCATGGTCATGGTTCATTTGCCTAGTATTATCGCATTTATATATTTTGACAACT
>CM023945.1:18984408-19179605 GCA_013407115.1 Glycine latifolia | reverse complement strand
AGGCAATTATTTTGGATTAACAAATGCAGAAAATCCACCTCTCCATAGTGAAATAAAGTTAGTTCAACCACATCAGCAACCAAATTCGTTCTAGAAAAGCCAAGTGTTGTCATTGTGACTAATAAATCAAAATTTTTTAAGAATTACGATACTTATAATCCTAGGAATACTGATAATGCTGGAAAAAAAAATGAACTAGCTTTGTTACGTTATTCCCAACAATCAGATTTTCAACGAGACATAGTAAAATGATCTATACATACTCAAAGGCGTAAAACAGTTACTTGAAAAGTTTTTAAAAAATGGGTGTTTTAGCCCCTTTATTCCCAACAATCAGATTTGCAACGAGACATAATAAAATGATCAATACATACTCAAAGGCGTAAAAAAGTTACTTGAGAAGGTTTTAAAAAATGGGTGCATTAACCCCCTTTTTTTTGGATAAATTAGAAAAACTTTTATTCTTTTCTTTTGATAGTTTCAAATCAATAGTTTAGCTGCAAAAAGTTATCTCGCATTTACATATTTTGACCACTACGCAATTCTTTTTTCGGGTACAAGAAAAAAAAAGAAAAAAAAAAGCACAAAATTTGTTTGACCGCTCTAAGAACCAGTTAGAGGCAATAAATTTTAAGTATAAAAGACCATCAAAATTTAGTATACAATGTGAAACTGGGTGGGTTACCCTGGTAAGCTTCTGACTACGCCATAGCTCAAATGCTATAGAAGCAAACCATTAATCATTATCCTGCAAAAATAGAACAGGTCTAATCAAATTACTATAAAAAATTTAAACACACTCCTTCAAGTAGACAAATTGAAGCTTTGATGTTTAAACATCAAACTGGAAGGAGAAAGGTGCTATATGTTACGAATCCCTCAAGCACGAAATGCACCAACGGCGTGCAAATCTTTCCCCCACACGTCCACAGGTTATTTGTTCTAATTATACGCACAGCTTATTAAATAAATAAAAAAACAACTTTTTTACAGCAAAAAACTTACTAATAAAATGAAAATTTGGTATTATATTATCAGTTGCTCATGTTGCAATACACACAACAAAGCCAATCGAAAACCATGAGCTTGTGCTTCTTAATTCTCACACCTGCCTTCCACGGTGCACGACATGTCGGTGGCATACGTTAAGCATGGCTTCTAATTTCGCATTCTTAAACATGCCTTTCTGCACTCCATTCTCTCTTGATTGCTGCATAGGTTAGGTGCATGGTGGGAGGATGAAACAACCCCCAAAAAAAGAAATATTGAGAGAAATAAGCGGAAGGAGAAAAAAAATCTGTTTTCCTCGTTATTCGTGTGAGATGCACGAATTTTACTTTCATAACATGCATTTTTCAACTGGAAGATGTCCACTAATATCAGATAATAGGCCTTACCGAATTGGTGATCACTGAGTTCTCTGATAAACATTTGGCATGAATGATGGGACCCACATTTCTACTTTCCATCTCACAATTGACATCTGAATAGTTCATGTAAACGGCCCCTTTGAACATCCACTCGTTCCTTTCATGACCGTACACATCTTCAAATAGCTCGCCACACAATACACACAGACACTGGTTTTCATCTGCTAGAACCATCGTATCCAACTGACTGCTGTCTATTTTTTTGTCTTGTACATCAACAGAATCAGTAAACTCGGACCCAGATGAATATTCTGCCTTGCCAGCAATCCAATCAATTGACTTAGCATACCAACTTCTTGATGCCTTCATTGGACCATGTTCTCTTGCGGCATGCCACTCCAAGTGTCTATTAAAAATTTCTTGTTTAAGCTTAATACCACAAACTTTGCAATTATAAGGAAAATCATCCCATAATTCCCTAATTACAGATGGGTGGAATTCTCGAATTACATTAGGTCTAAAATCAATGCCAATGAGATTTCTGATTTCCGTGCTAGTTGATTGAGGTGAGGCACGAGAGATTTTTGTAGCAGCATCTACCTCATCTCCGGAAGACGATACTGGGACAGCTGCAGAACCAGTAATTGAAGTAACTGGTAAAGAACAACTGGTGGTAATTATTTCAGTTTGATCTTTGGATCCCTTCGGCGCCTCACTTGGTACCGTAGTTGGTGATTCTGTTTCTGCAGATATCAAACCCTTTGCAACCAATGAACTTAAAAGGTTTGCAATTGGATTTAGTTTGTTATTTTTGGCAGCATTTAAGGTTGGAGCTGAGGAATTGCTAACACTAGAGGAAGCAGGTGGTTGAGTAGAAAGCCTTCGTGGTGGTTGTCCAGCCTTTCCTTGAGGTTTTTTTGGCAGAGTAGATGAATCATTATGCAGAGGATCCAATGAAGATGGTGATGCCACAGCAGACCCTGAGGAAATTAATGTGGTAGGCCTACCAGACTGAGTAGGCTGAACCCCAGTCTGAGATGGATGCTCCCTTGGATCCAGATTACTGGAAATTGATTTCTTGGGGATGATTCCACTCTTGACAGGTGCAGCTGACAAATTATTTGTGGTCAACTGTTCTGAAGTTTCTCTGGTTAAAGAAACTTTAGACTGGGGCCGCTTAGTTTTAGCAGTAACTTCAGTCTGAGATGAGTCCAGCTGCTTTTGCTGAAGCTTCGGTCGAAAAGAAGTCATGGAAGATAATGGGCACTGCATGTCCCTTTCTTGTGATCTTCGCAAGTTACCAACCTGAACAATTGGACGACCGGTAGGTGAGCGATCTCTAATATACTGACTTATCAGACCTCCTAAAAATTGAGAGGTTTGAATGTTTGGGAACCGGGATATCTTATGCCAAATTAAATTAGAAATTTTTCTTTGTTTGTATTAGGATATTTAGAACTTCGGATTGCTCGGTTTAGATAAATTAGTGTTTGTTTTAATCAACAAAATTAGGGATATTATCTTAGGGAATTCAGGCATTCAACCCTAGAACAATTACAAAATAATTTATTTGATACAAAGTTAAATATTAGGGATAATTGCATGTTACCACACTATTAATTCTATTGCACTAACTTCCAAGCAATTTGCCCCTTCCTTTAATATGATTTTCTGAAATGTCCCCCATCTTTCATGATAGGGATTGATTCTCATAATTAAAAGAAGCTTACATAAGTGACTTTTAATGGGATAAAATGACTCTAAATGATGTTCTAATTGTGCAAAAAGGGATAAGCTTATACCTTAAGTGGATCTGATTAAAATTAGACACCATTAAATGGTCTTAATTGTTACGTGAAAAATTTACTGGTGGGACAAGTGCTTTTCAAATCAGTCAGAGTTTTATTAATTTGGAGGACATGGGACACCATTCCAAAAAAATAAAAAAATCATGTTAAATCAAAGAGGAATGCACTTCGTTTTATAAATTAGGAGAAAGGAGAAAAACTGCAATTGGATGAATAAATTGTCAAGTGCAACTGACCCTTTTGGCAAGCTTACCAAATTTTCATCATCTGCCATCCATGTGTCTGTGCTCAAATTGCTTGATACATTGGGTCCATGATCAGTCAAACCATTGTTCATCTCACCCCAAATGAACTCCTCTTCTTTAGAAGTCTTCCAGTTACCTGACATCACATTGTTCCGTATGTTAGTTATGCTTTGTCTTGGCTGATGATGTGCATCCAAATTCATGGGCTTTGGTGCTTCACGATTTGAATAACTACACTTGAGACCAAAACCATTTCTTTGACCAGATGTAGTATGACTAGTATCTGCATCACCACCATCTGTTTTGAACCATGTTTTGTCATTTCCTAAATCAATGAGCTTACTTCCAGTTCTTCCAGCCCCTGAGACCAAATTACTTGAAATGACAGAACTATATTCACTGCCTCCGTATGATGACCCATCCATGCTCTTTTCAGGAACAGAATCATTAAATACATTTCTATGTGTGTGCTGATTATTCTGCAATATACACCACTACATTAAAATATGACAACTGATAGAGTGAATAGTATATAGAGGAAAACAAAAGCTACTTCACATACAAGCATGTTAATCCTAGGATCCAGCCATGGTCGTGCAACACTCAAAGCTTTATCTGGCCTCTCCAAATCCTCATTTGAGTTTAAAACAGCTCCAGTCATATCATTAACTACTCCTTTGCTCTTCATGACATAAAAAAAGGACATGGAAAAAGAAATAAGTACAAGAGATGGTGGACCAAAAGACTTGAATTGTAAATCAGACTTTAAGATACACATACAAAGTGAAAAAAGAAATCTAAAATATGTACATAAAAATAATATGAAGATGATGTTCAAAATATTACTAATGACGAAAATGTTTAATAGCAGTAGCACATGTCACATGTCAAACCATAAACAGAACCACAAAATCAAGATAATTCATGATTAAGAATTCAAATTAGTTCAACAGAAAATTCCAATACAAATACACTTATTGATGACTGTAAATTTCAGTACATCAAAAAAAAATTCTGTAATAGTATCCAATCTTGACTGATTCCCATCAAAATCCATCATTTTAAACCTTTAAAGGACAAGTTTTGATGCAATGGTTTCACTTACCCTACTTGACTGCTGAAGACGCTGCCTTTCTAAATACTTGGGATTCACATGGATACTATGAGGTGGGCATTGTGACTGCAAATCACTCCTGACTGTAGCAGATACTGAAGCTGAATTGTTGACTGCAGGTGCAAAGCCAAGTTCCTTCTCAATCATCTGAAGGGACTGAGGAGGAAAGACTCCTTTCCAAGTTCCAAAAAGATGTTGCATACTTGAATGAACACAAGGATCAACCTGTCTGTAAGCCTTGCAGAATACCTAAAATGTAAAGTAGTAGTACCTAGTTAAAAATAGGTGCATCGAATTAGAAAACATATATCACAGGAAAAATGCTAAGGGAAATATTGGTTCCATTTCATTATAAATAGATTATTTATTTTTTAGGCAAATACAATAATTCTTACAATCTCTTGATTCATGTAACTGACTTTTATCAGAACAGTTCAGCATAAAATTTCATAACTTCACAATCTAAAGGATTCATCAAATAAGCATATCAAAATAAAGGTGTGAATGTAAAATGGTTAAAGATAATAAATATCTGACCTCAGGTAGTCTGGAAGCAAAATATTTTATATAAACCCGTCCGATGTTCTTAACAATACTGTCTAAGAGATAAAGAGATGGCAGTTTTTGATCACTTGGAACCTGGAAAGTCATGAACTCATTTCAATTAAGCGAGACCTTTTTTTCAATAATACAAAGACACAATGAGAGAAATAAGATTGCCCTGACATATGAAAACAAGGGAAACAGCTGCAATCAACAATATCTAATCCAATTAAAAGTTAGCATCAAATTTCACCAAAAGTGGACTGTAGCACTGATTACCAGTTAGGATTCACTTCACTCTTGTAAATGAAAAAATCCATGTTTTCCAGGATTCTCAATTCCCTGTGCATGCAAAAACCACTCCCCAATGGTTCTAATTACCAGTTACACACGTAGTCAAAATACCAAGCTACTGTCATTTGGCCAAAGGACTGTATTTGTTTTTCTTTGTAACTCTGATTGGAAAACTAAATATGTTTTTCGTTCTTTTAAGGAGTAGGGCAGAGCGTACCACTTAAGAACCAATCTACATCTACAGGGCCAATGAGATGAGATAAAATTCAATTTCAACAAATTATGAATGCCCTTTTTCGGACTAGCATTCATTTCCATCTAAGTACAACACTAACCCAATTCATCAACGTATAGCATGACAAACAATAACACCACTCATCACTAGTCAGAGAGATTAACTCGAATTGCTCTTTCTTCATTCTAAATCCATTACAATTCAATTCAACAAACTTAACGTAAACAACTGCACATTTTGTTCACCTCTAGAATGTTATCATAAACAGCAGCAGCAATTGCCTTGGCAGCAGAAAGGTTCTCTCCGGCAATAATAGTCAAGTTGGTAATTATCGGCTTCGAATTGAAAGTGAGCTCAGCAAGCGCAGTCTTGTACTGAGTCACAAGCTCTTGGTGCGGCGTAGGCTGCGGCTGGTACCCACCGCCACCGCCACGACCCAAATCGCTGATTTCGGAGTCTCTGTCATATGCTCGAAACCTCGTAGACGACAACGTAGTAACTGCCGCAGGGCGTTGAGGTAACTGTCGGGCGTTGAGTTCCTCGATCAATCGAGGCTTCTTGGGACCGGGTTCTCTCGATCTGTCCAACGATCTCTCCATGCTCATTCGAATCAAATGCAAACGAATTTAAAACCCTAATCCTAACCTTTATTGGTTCTCGCGCCGGTTTTATTGGGGAGGGGGAATGAATGGAAGGGAAGTTCGGATTTAAAATTGTAGAGGGCGAATTGAGATAAACCCTAATCTTAATTTACATGAATTAATAAAAAAAATATAAAAAATAAAAGAGAGAGAGAGATGGAAGGAGGTGGAGCGTTTAAAAGTTGGCTGCGATAGGGATTATATTTATATGGGTGAATGAAGGCCACCAGTGTGAGGAGTGAAGCTCGCTTCCCGCATTCAACTGTGATCTTGGTTGGAAAAAAAAACACGAAGAAGAAAGAGTTTAAGAACTTAATCAACTTATAATGGAGTTTTTTTTTGTTTTTTTTAACGGCTTCCTAAAGCTTGATTTTAAACAATAAAATTTTATTAAAGTAAAATAAATATTTTCTGATAAAAAATATCACTTTTTTGTGTAAAGAATATATCATGTTATTAATTGATTAAATATGAGTTATTATAAATTATGATCCTGCCTTCGATTCTTGCACATAAGAAAAAAAGAATGTATTAGTTTTAAATGTTTGAAATTAACATTAAAATTTCAAATATTTTTTAAAATCTTTTTAGAAGGAAAAAAAATTAACGAGTAAAGTGTCTTCCTACGCAAATACACAATACATCCTCTTGATAATTACAAAATGGTGAATGCTCAGCACATGAGTAGAGTTTACAATCAAAACAAGATTACAAGATAATGTCTCCAAACACTCTGAATCTCCTCCATTCCGCAAATCCTTACCCATCATCACTGTCCTACATTTCTAATTCTACCAAGCATCTCTTTTTTGACAAAATTCTACCAAGCATCTCAATCTACCCTTCTCACGCCTCAACAAATTCTCAAATACATGTATTAATAACTCACAGGAACTTGCCTGACAAGTAATTTTCTGTTAAAAACAAATGTCTCCTACATCTTGCATTTCTCACATATCTTTCATATTTATCACATGCCTTAATATTGAATACTAGATATGAATCTAGCCATAAAATAAAGAAACTAAGGAGAACAATACTCAAATTAAGAATTTGGTTCATAAGTACCCGCATCAATTTGGTGATTTGGTGAATGGACGCCAGTTACTAATCAATTTTATGTTGTAGTTTGGAGGATATCACAATAGGTCAAGTTTCACATTGTCTATAATAGTTTTAGCTAAATGTTTATATATCATTTTATAATATAAACTTTCAAAGTGGCTAACAAAAGATGGGCTTGTACCATGTGGGCTTTGTTGCAGTGTAAATCCAGGAACTAAACACGGCAAAGACTTCTTTTTTATAGAGATGTTAACCCATTGGGTATGGTTTGGCCCTCCATATATTTGGGGTGGGGGTGGGGGTGGGGGGGGTGTTGTTGCTTTGGTTTTGTGGAGGTTGGGATGTCAATCACTGATCGGCTTGGCTTTCTATTTCATCAAATCCCACATGTATGGCATGCCATTTGTGATCCAAATTCTGGCACTTCATAATTAATAGGATTTCCCCATGGTTCGTTCCCCAAACTTGAAGCTGGTGATCCATTTATCTTCTTGCTTGATGATGCTTTCAGTTCCAAGAGGAAACTCTAGAAATCCTGCCTCCTTGGTCAAATCCTCAGGGAAAGTAACAAACTCCTCTGCAAGAAGGACTTCTTCATTTGAGCTCATGACATTTTTCCCTTTGAAAAGGGTATCTTCAAGTCCAAAGCCTGATGATGACTTTAACCCAAAGGTGGCAGCAATTGGCATAACCTCATGAATTGTGGCCAATTCATCTGAGATAAGATTCTCTGCGCCTTCACTAAATTATTTTGCCAAAGCCTGAGAAAGGTAATTTGGAGACTTAGAAACCAAAAAAAAAAAAAGAGATTTTGCAGTTCAAGTATGAAACCATAATTCAAAAAGTGTGCAAGTCAGTAAAAAAATTATTGATTTATGTATAAAGTCAGAAAAATTGGTGGAGTTATTTAATTTCATCAACCTCCCTCTCAACATATTCCAACAACGGCAAGATTGGGACACTTCCGCACTTGCATTGCATGTTGTCATTATTGTGTTTTAAATTTCCATCCATCCATATGCACGTGTTTGAGATCATAACCCCAAAATGCTCTTAATCAGTGTAGTGGCCATAGCCCACTATGACGAAATGGTTGACAATGGCCATGCCTTATCACAGATTTCTAGCGGCAAAATGACCTACAAATACAATAATTTACTACTAGCCCATGGGTTTTGAAAAAGTAAAGATCCTTATCAAAAAGTGAAGACGATAATTGTCTTTTTAATTTCATTTAAATTATTTTGGAGGCAATTATCTTAATATTCCAATTATTAGACTATGTGATTCTCTTTTTGATAGTCTAGTTGTAAATAAATAAATAAATTCTTAGGTTAATTGTTTTAATCAAGCTTACACTAATTTAGGTTAGATTTGATTTCAAGGGCATAATGAAGTGATGATAGATGGAGGAGCATGGAGGAAAGGGACAAAAAGGTCAAGATTCCAACATCTGGTAGTGGAGAAGCAAATGATGCTTAAGCTTAGAGTTTTTGGTGCTTAAGCGCCGCAAGCAAGAGGTTGGCAGAGAAGAAAAACATCCGGCACTTAAGCGCCAATTAAGAAGCAACCAATTTGATTTTCATGGCGCCTAAGCCTCACTCTAAGTGCACTAAAGCGCTTGTCTGCATGTGATGACTTAGTTTGGCACATGTTGTACCCTATTTAAGAGATTTTCATGTAGTTGCTTTTCACTTTTTCGTTCTACAAAATTCCCAAATCCCTTTTTATGCTTTGTAATAACTATGATAGTGACCTATAAAGCTCTCATGGCTTATTCTCTTCAATTCTTCATTTCTCCATGGAATTTCTGCAACATAATGACTAGGAATAGCTAAATCTAGAGTTGTTGGGGTAGCATCTAGTGAGACTCGCTTATGTATTGCTTGTAAACCCTAACTCTTTCTTCATTTAATATATTGCTTTTCTACTTCCATGCTTAAATTGCTCCATGGCTTGACCACTCGTGATATGTGTTGAGTTGATTTGTGATTGTAAAACTCTTTTTATGCTTGAATTGAAGTGAAACTGTCATTGAATTCAGACCTAGGAATGAGTATAAATTCAATGACCTCCTTGTATGCTTATGATTAATGCAAATTCCTTCATTAACACCTCCTAAGGGATTGGGGATTTAGTGGTGGAATTTGATTTCAATTGTCTAAGGAATTGAAAATTGATGAAGTTTTGTGCATGGAGATATATTAAGTGAGTGTGTGTGTGTGTTGGTGTTGATTTTATTCTTGTTATTATACATGATGAATGACATCTCATGAAGTCCAACCCCGAAAATGTTTCCTTATTATTTATTAATTAATTTTACTGTATATTACTTGTTGGATAAAAAGCCTAAACAATTTTTCTTCTTTTGATTGTATTTATATTTTGTTATTGAATCAAATGATAGAATAGTTTTAGTTTTAATCAAACCATATTTGAAAACTCAATTATTTATTCATTAATTAATAGTAGTTGACAAATTGTGAGCAAGAGTTTGATATTACTTGAGTCCTTTGAAAAATATAATACTTGAATTTTCTATTTTATTTTACTTATGTCATTTGATTCACTTGTCAAATACGATTAACAGAAGACACAACAGGATTGACACTCTCAAGTCTAAACAAATCTTCAAATTAAAGTGAAGGGTTGACTATTTATGAATCAACTAGCATTTCACAATTTTATTTAATGCCTCTAAAATAAGGCTACTGGTATTTCACAATTCAAATTATAATTTTCGTATTTAACATACTATTTCACACAAAGGTTCTCATTAAGTCACAGGAGGGCTGCAAAGAATTTATACAAAATTTATTTAGATTCAGAAAAATAAATTTTGACTATATAATTTTAGTTTATTTTAATAGATTTCAATTCATTTATGAAAATAATTTTTAATTTATTTTTTTATCAATTTATAATCAAATTCCATAAATAATAAAATAAATTTATACTCAAATTATTCAAATTTATTATACTAATTCTCATTTAATAAGAATTTATGAAATAAACATTTTGTTTACTCAAATACATGCTCTTGCCTCTTATACTTGAAGAATGGAGAATGACATATTTGAAAAAAGGGAGATGTTGTTTGGTACGAACAATTTTTCACAAAAATATTACAAATGAACATTATTGGTTGAAAACGTAAATAAAGGATGCAGAATAATGTAAAAATAGCATTTTATAAACAATTGGTTCATACTAAATTTTACCTAAAAAAATGTCGATCAGGATAAAATGTAGCTTGCGCTTGAATTCAGCTTATTATTTATTTTTACAAAGTAATTAAGCATAGATTATAAATTTTGCTTGAAGGGTTGAGCTTTTGTCTCAAATGGTATCAACACTTAATAATTGCTCTCACATTTGAAATTATTTGGTACTATGTGATATTTGAAGGGGTCTAAAGGAAGGTAAAAAAATACCTTGGAGCTGTGTACTTCGCCCATTGCCCATATCATTGTAATTTAGCTTTCTTACTTAGTTGATGTTATTACAGCTTGTTTATTTTATTTTTTATGTTGTTACTTATAAAATTTGCATTATATATGCTAATCTCAAGTGATATTTGTTTATATGTGAGAATGTTACAAGAAATTAATTTGAAATTCATTTAGTTGTTATCGTATCAGTTAGATGATTGGTAGATTAGCTACATTTTCTTTTGCATATGTAAGTCATATACTAATTGTGATAACTCTTCTTATTCTATAGAATATATTCAGCATTTTTATCTTTTAATTTTTTCCTCTACTTTGTTTACTTTGCCACAATTCAAACGCTCAATATCCATTGATATTTCTCTTCTCTTTTTCCCTTGACTCATTGATCTAAACTCTAATGTGTACTGCATATATATGCTGAAGCCTTAGTTTTTCTCGTCTCATCATGAACTTGACTTTCACACGTGAGAAAACATAATTCTCTAATTACAATGGGCATGATTTCAGTGACTTTGTGGAGGGAAGGGAATTTCCCTCATTTTTATATCATTAGATTAATTCGATGATCTAGATTTTGTCATTTGTTTTGAACAATTTTTTTTAATTAAATTATTAACTCATTTTTTATATTTTTATACTTTAAGACCATAAAAAATTATTATTAAGCATGTAAATTACTATTATATAATCATTTTAATTTAATCAGAAGTCTTTAAAGAAAACTTTGTTGTTCATATTAGTCTTTAGTTTGAAGTGTAAATTATTTGTTTATTATTGTTGATTAAAATAGTGTTGATGTTTAAGATAACAGGAAACACAATGGATGAACTGGAAATCATTTATTTATTATTGCTGCTTAAAATAGTGTTGATGTTTAGGACAACAGGAAACACAGTGAATGAACTGAAAATCATTTATTTATTATTGTTGATTAAAATAGTGTTGATATTTGAGACTACAGGAAACAAAATGGATGAATTGGAAATCATCTGTTTATTATTGTTGATTAAAATAGTATTATTGTTGATTAAAATAGTATTGATGTTTTGGATCACAGAAACATAATGGATGAAAATGTTTGTTGAGAATCAGAATTCAGTTCATATATAAGTTAGTAGAACAAAGGATGAAAGGAAATGTATTAACATTGCATACCAACAAAGTGGGTTTAAAGTTGAGTTTATGTAAAAAAAACAAAAAAGAAGAAGAGTATTAAAATATTTTCAGGTTGAGAGGAAGAAGATGAAGATATTTTAGACATAAATTTTCATTAAAAGTCATGTGACCAACATGTGCCTAATTTATGTTAGATTATTAAACGGTGTTTAGGAAGGAGGGAGTCTAAGTGTAATGTGAGCTAAACAATTAAAGGGTTTTTTGTAAGGTGCAAAAAAGGAGGGGTATCAGGTGAAATTTGAGCAAAATACAGGGGGTACAAGTGTAATTTACTCTAATTTTTTAATTACTAGCATTTTAGATGAGTGTGGAAACCCATTGGTGTGTATATTCACATCCATATCCCAAATAACAATAAGCATAGTTATTTTTTTATCAACATCATCAACAACAACACATTTAATTCAAATTAATTGAAATCAGTGCTAAATGAACTCAATGATAGATATGAAAAAAAAAAGAGGAAAGGGAAGGGGAAAAAAAGGAAAATAAGACAAAAAAAAAAGATAAAAGAAAAGAAAGATGAAAGAAGAAGGAAGAAATAAAGAGAAAAAGAACTAAAAGAAGAACTGACTAAAACATAGAGATAATAACGAATCTAGTCCTCAGTTAAACTTATAACTTTTATTTCTTTTATCATTCAAAAATTTAAAGACAAAACACAAAAGCCGACCTAACATAAATAAAGGAAAGGATGTATCTGATTAAGAAACATAAAGAAAAGGTCATATTTTAACTGTTTCTGTTCATGTGCCTATTGCATATACTCCCACCTTTTCAAATTATGTTCCAAATTATATAACATTTTAGAGAGAGAAAAATTTGTTCCAAAAAATAGGTTATTTTACAAAATTAATGTTGCATTAAATACATTATACAGAGATAATGGAAATATTTGGAAATTACCTAATATTTGCTTTGAAATTCAACAAATTACATTCTTTGATATGTGTCAAAATCTTAAAACATTATATAATATGAAACGAAAGAAGTACTATATAATACAATAAGTCATATATGTAAAAGGACTTGTGGCTTGCCTAAAAAGATAGATCCAAGATTTTCATGATCAAGAATCAAGTTAATCCTATGTTTGGATTAATACACCAATCGAAGAAGAAAAGAATTGTAGCTTCTAAAATAAATATACTTTTAAATTCTTCCAACTTTAATTTAAACATATACTATTGAGACAAGAAACATCCATGGGAATCATGGCTGGGCTGCTGCTTCCAGATCCTATAATTTTCTTTCTAGATCATGTTAAATTAGCATTACATTCACATCTGACATTTGATTTTTTTATTATAAAAAATTTAGATGAATTGAATCTCAAAGCTCACCATGTTAGGACATGCCTCAACCCTCAAGGTTTACATATCACTCACCAACAAGATGTAAATTCTTACATCGATAATATAGAATTCTAACTGACATTCTTGTGAGATATAAATTCCGACATTTGACTTAGCATTTAATTTTTTCTCTATTTATTAATTAAATTTATTTTACACAAGAAATCTTATTTAACTTTGGATAAAGAAAAAGGACAGAAAGGAGAAATAGGAGCCAAAACAAATATACTAGTGATTCAATTATTCACGTCTTGCAAAGCTCGTTCAATTAATTATAATTTACTATTATATTTTAGACCCCTAATACTGAAACGGACATTTCCCCTTAATTTCCTTTTTTTTACATACCTTAAATTTGATATTCTCCTAAAGGTAAGGAAAATACTGATTAAAACAATTCAACAGGAGAGAGGAGGGTTGACAAGAAACCTATCAATTGGAAACAGGCAGGCTGACCTTTACCTGACCTTTTTTAAAGCCATAATCTTGCATATATATATATATAAGTCTGATTTGACCTAAAAGCATGTTTAAGTGATCTGTTTTGTAGAAAGGCCTGTAAAATAAGAATGTGTACCTTAGCAAAATCCAATAAAAAATATTATATATATTATTATATAAACAGATCAACCTATCAAGTTTAATAGACTTTTATTAAGCTTTAGCTGACCTGTTTGAAAGCCCATGACCTGTCTATTTACCAGTTTCAGACCTTTTTTTAAACCTTAGTCTTACTTGTTTAAAAGTCAATTTACACAACCTATTTTATAGAAGGACCTGTAAACAAGCCAATAGGTCTAACTAAGCCAACAAACCTTAGTCGTTACATATATTATTTTTATTATAAAATTATTAATAATAATTATATTATATATATATATATATATATATATATATATATATATATATAAACAAGTCGATCTATCAGGTTCAATAGGCTTTTATTAAAGCCCTGACCTTTTTAATTAAAAAGGCTTTATAAAAAGCATAAGCCTCTAGCCTCAACACGTCAGACTAAGCTGCAAGCCCTCGACGGGACCTTTTTTCAACCCTACCCCAATTTTAGCACTTATTGATGGATAAATGATGGAAGGTAAAATTCGCAAGTTTCATAAAAGTTGGAGATAAAGTGCACAATTATTTTGTAAGGGGTAAAAATGCGTCAAAAATTAAAAAGATGAGGATAAAAAGTGCAATAAGCCAAAATTTAAACACACTCCTTCAAGTAGACAAATTGAAGCTTTGAAGTTTAAACATCAAACTGGAAGACGTCTACCAATATCAGATAATAGGCCTTACCAAATTGGTGACGATTGAGTTCTCTGATAAGCATTTGGCATGAATGATGGGACCCACATTTCTACTTTCTATCTCACAATTGACATCTGAATAGTTCATGTAAACGGCCCCTTTGAACATCCACTCGTTCCTTTCAAGACAATAAACATCTTCAAATAGCTTGCCACACAATACACACAGACACTGGTTTTCATCTGCTAGAACCATGGTTTCCAATTGACTGCTGTCTGTTTTTTGTTCGTGTACATCAACAGAATCATTAAACCCAGACTCGGATGAATATTCTGCCTTGCCAGCAATCCAGTCACTAGACTTAGCATACCAACTTCTTGATGCCTCAATTGGACAATGTTCTCTTGTGGCATGCCACTCCAAGTGTCTATTAAACAGTTCTTCTTGTTTAAGCTTAATACCACAAACTTTGCAAGTATGAGGGAAATCATCCCATAATTCCCTAATTACAGATGGGTGGAATTCTCGAATTACATTAGGTCTAAAATCAAAGCCAATGAAATTTCTGAATTTCGTGCTAGTTGATTGAGGTGAGGCAAGAGAGGTTTTTGTAGCAGAATCTACCTCATCTCCGGAAGACGATACTAGGACAGCAGCAGAACCAGAAATTGATGTAACTGGTAAAGAACAACTAGTGGTAATGACTTCAGTTTGATCTATAGATCCCTTCGACGCCTCTCTTGGTACCGTAGTTGGTGATTCTGTTTCTGCAGATATCAAACCCTTTGCAACCAATGAGCTTAAAAGGTTTGAAATTGGATTTAGTTTATTATTTTTGGCAGCATTTAAGGTCGGAGCTGAGGAACTGCTAATGTTTGAGGAAGCGGGTGGTTTAGTAGAAAGCCTTTGTGGTGGTTGTCTAGCCTTTACTTGAGTTTTTTTTGGCAGTGTAGATGAGTCATCATGCAGAGGATCTAATGTGGTAGGCTGAACCCCAGTCTGAGGTGGATGCTTCCTTGGATACGGATTACTGGTAATTGATTTCTTGGGGATGATTCCACTCTTGACAGGTGCAGCTGACAAATTATTTGTGGTCAACTGTTCTGAAGTTTCTCTGGTTAAAGAAACTTTAGACTGGGGCAGCTTAATTTTAGCAGTAACTTCAGCCTGAGATGGGCCCAGCTGCTTTTGCTGAAGCTTTGGTCGAAAAGAAGTCATGGAAGATAATGGGCACTGCATGTCCTTTTCCTGTGATCTTCGCAAGTTACCAACCTGAACAATTGGACGAAGGGTAGGTGAGCGATCTCTAATATGCTGACTTATCGGACCTCCCAAAAATTGAGACGTTTTGAGATTCTGGGGCAATTCTTGGTCAGCAAAATTTTGCATTGAACGAGGGTGGTGTACTGTTCCTGGCAGTGATGGAGACTGTTGCCGCAAAGGTGATTGCCCAAAAGGGGTTTCAGTTTCCCCAGAATCAAATTGTTGTCCCACAAATTTGGCCATTCCTACTACTGCTTTGGACATAAAGGATTGGTTCCCCTTCTTGACAGCCAAAGAACTTGGGTTGGCTGGTAAGCCACTAAGAGTGGACACAAATCCTTCTGAGTAGCCTGGCTTTAGATTCTGCAATTGCCACGATGATGGTGGATGGCCCCCCAAACCACGTAATTGATTCTTAACAGTGGATATTTCTCTATTGACCTTTGCCCCAAAAGGGTGTGTAATTTGGAGGTGATCTTCAACTTCCTGCACATGGAAAAGATAAATCAGCCAAGTATAACCAATAATATATATATATATATATATATATATATATATATACACATAAAATTTCAGATCATTGTATTAATTTGTGACGCATCCATAATTTGAGGCTTTGTAATTAGGGATTAAGTGGTTTAATTATTAGGGTTTGAATGTTTGGGAACCGGGCTATCTTATACCAAATGAAATTAGGGTTTTTTTCTTCGTTTGTATTAGGATATTTAGAACTTTGGATTGCTAGTCTTTGATAAATTAGTGTTTGATTTAATCAACAAAATTAGGCATATTATCTTAGGGAATTCAGGCAATCAGCCCTAGAACGATTATAAAAGAACTTCTTTGATACAAAAGTTAAATATTAGGGGTAATTGCATGTTACCACACTAATAGTTCTATTGCACTAACTACCAAGCAATTTGACCCCTCCTTTAATATGATTTTCTGAAACATCCCCCATCTTTCAGGATAGGGATTGATGCTCATAATTAGAAGAAGCTTACACAAGTGACTTTTTAATGGGATAAAAGACTCTAAATGATGTTCTAATTGTGCAAAAACTGATGAGCTAATAACAGTAGCATATCCAGAATTTTTTTTCCAGTGGGGGCAAAAAATAATCTAATATTTTCTCAAACAAAAAATTACATAAGCTTTATTAAAAATGGTAATAAAAAATTAAAATCAGTCAAATTTAAAAGGATAAAATGAGTAAAATTAGTATCAATTTATTCTCCCTTTTATCTTTTACAACTATTTACATTCATCTTATTAAAAAAATTATGTTGTGGGGGCAAGATCTATTTTTTTATGGGGCAAAAAAAATATTTATTCAATATATTCAAGTAAAAAAAATTACTTTGTGGGGGCAATTGCCCCCACATCCCAATGACTGGATCCACCACTGCTTATACCGTAAGTGGAGTGTTCTGATTAAAATTAGACACCATTAACTGGCCTTAATTGTTACGTGAAAAAATTACTGGTGGGACAAGTGCTTTTCAAATCAGATAGAGTTTTATTAATTTGGAGGACATGGGACACCATTCCCAAAAAAAAAAATCATGTTAATTCAAAGAGGAATGCACTTCATTTTTAGAAATTAGGAGAAAGGAGAAAAACTGCAATTGGATGAATAAATGGCAAAGTGCAACTGACCCTTTCCTTAAGCTTACCAAATTTTCATCATCTGCCATCCATGTGTCCGTGCTCAAAGTGTTTGATACATTGGGTCCATGATCAGTCAAACCATTGTCAATCTCATCCCACATGAACTCCTCTTCTTCAGAAGTTTTCCAGTTACCTGACATCACATTGTTCTGTTTGTTAGTTATGCCTTGTCTCGGCTGACAATGTACATCCAAATTCATGGACTTTGGTGCTTCATGATTTGAAAAACTATGATTGAGATTAAAACCATTTCTTTGCCCAGATTTAGTATCTGCATCACCACCATCTGTTTTGAAGCATTTTTTGCCATGTCCTAAAGCAATGAGCTTACTTCCAGTTCTTCCAGCCCCTGAGACCAAATTACTTGAAATGACAGAACTACATTCACTGCCTCCGCAAGATGATCCATCAATGCTCTTTTCAGGAACAGAATCATTAAATGCATCTCTATGTGTGTGCTGATTATTCTGCAATATACAGCATTACATTAAAAATATGACAACTGATAGAGTAAATAGTATAAAGAGGAAAAGAAAAGCTACTTCACATACAAGCATGTTAATCCTAGGATCCAGCCATGGTCGTGCAGCACTCAAAGCTCTATCTGGCCTCTCCAAATCCTCATTTGAGTTTAAACCAGCTCCAGTCATATCATTAACTACTCCTTTACTCTTCATGACATTAAAAAAGGACATGGCAAAAGAAATAAGTACAAGAGATGGTGGACCAAAAGACTTGAATTGTGAATCAGACTTTAAGAAACAGTTACAAAGTGAAAACAGAAATCTAAAATATGTACATAAAAATAATATGAAGATGATGTTCAAAATATTACTTTTAAGTTTTAACTAATGTCTAAAAAGGTTAATAGCACATATGTCACATGTCAAACCATAAACAGAACCACAATCAGGATAATTCATGATTAAGAAGAAAAAAGAAATTCAAATTAGTTCAATCAAAAATTCCAATTCAATTACACTTATTGCAAGAATACTGTATTGTGTCTCAATTTCAAGATTAAAAATGACATGTCTTCCAGTCCTGTTTCATCATCCAAGAAACACGTGACTGTAAATTTCAGTTCCATCACAAAAAATTATGTATCACTGTCCAATCTTCACTGATTCCTATCAAAATGCATCATTTCAAACATTTAAATCACAAGTTTTGATGCAATTTCACCTACCCTACTTGACTGCTGAAGACGCTGCCTTTCTAAATAATTGGGATTCACATGGATACTATGAAGTGGGCGCTGTGACTGCAAATCACTCCTGACTGTAGCAGATACTGAAGCTGAACCATTGACTCCAGGTGCAAAGCCAAGTTCCTTCTCAATCATCTGAAGGGACTGAGGAGGAAAGACTCCTTTCCAAGTTCCAAAAAGATGTTTCATACTTGAATGAACACAAGGATCAACCTGTCTGTAAGCCTTGCAGAATACCTAAAATGTAAAGTAGTAGTACCTAGTTAAAAATACGTGTATAGAATTAGAAAACATATATCGCAGGAAAAATGCAAAGGGAAAAATTGGTTCCATTTCATTATAAATAGATTATCTATTTTTAAGGGAAATACAAGAATTCTTACAATCTCTTGATTCATGTAACTGACTTTTATCAGAACAGTTCAGTATACATTTTCATAGCTTCACCATCTATAGGATTCATCATATAAGCATATCAAAATAAAGGTATGAAGGTAAAGTGGATAAAGATAATAAATATCTAACCTCAGGTAGTCTGGAAGCAAAATATTTTATATAATCCCGTCCGATGTTCTTAACAATACTGTCTAAGAGATAAAGAGATGGCAGTTTTTGATCACTTGGAACCTGGAAAGTCATGAATTCATTTCAATTAAACCAGACCTTTTTTCCATAATACAAAGACACATCAACATCAACAGCACCTTTAACCCAAGTTAATTGAGGTCGGTGGATAATACAAAGACACAATGAGACATCAACTGTTAGGGTCACTTCTCTCTTGTAAACGAAAAAATCCATGTTTTCCAGGATTCTCAATCCCCTGTGCATACCAGAACCACTCCCCAATGGTGCTAATTACCAGTTACACACGTAGTCAAAATACCAAGCTACTGTCATTTGGCCAAAGGACAGTATTTGTTTTTCTTTGTAACTCTGATTGGAATACTAAATATGTCTTTCGTTCTTTTAAGGTGCAGAGCAGAGTGTACCACTTAAGAACCAATCTACATCTACAAGGCCAATGAAATGAGATGAAATTCAATTTCAACAAATCATGAATGCTCTTTTTCTGACTAGCATTCATTTCCATCTAAGTACAACACTAACCCAATTCATCAACGCATAGCATGACAAACAATAACACCAGTTGAATTGCTCTTTCTTCATTCCAAATCCATTACAATTCAATTCAATAAACTTGACATAAACAACTGCACATTTTGTTCACCTCTATAATGTTAGCACAAACGGTGGCAGCAATTGCCTTGGCAGCAGACAAGTTCTCTCCAGCAATAATAGTCAAGTTGGTAATTATTGGCTTCGAATTGAAAGTGAGCTCAGCAAGCGCGGTCTTGTACTGAATCACAAGCTCTTGGTGCGGCGGAGGCTGCGGCTGATACCCTCCGCCGCCGCCGGAGTCTCTGTCATATGCTCGAAACCTCGTAGACGGCAACGTAGTAACTGCCGCAGGGCGTTGAGGTAACTGTCGGGCGCTGAGTTCCTCGATCAATCGAGGCTTCTTGGGACCGGGTTCTCTCGATCTGTCCAACGATCTCTCCATGCTCATTCGAATCAAATGCAAACGAAATTAAAACCCTAATCCTAACCTTTACTGGTTCTCGCGCCGGTTTTATTGGGGAGGGGGAATGAATGGAAGGGAAGTTCGGATTTAAAATTGTAGAGGGCGAATTGAGATAAACCCTAATCTTAATTTATATGAATTAACAAAAAAATATAAAAAATAAGAGAGATGGAAGGAGGTCGAGTGTTTAAAAGTAGGCTGCGATAGGGATTATATTTATATGTGTGAATGAAGGCCACCAGTGTGAGGAGTGAAGCTCGCTTCCCGCATTCAACTGTGATCTTGGTCGGAAAAGAAAACGAAGAAGAAAGAGTTTAAAAACTTATAATGGAGTTTTTTTTGTTTTTTTTAACGGTTTCCTAAAGCTTGATTTTAAACAATAAAATTTTATTAAAGTAAAATAAACATTTTCTGATATAAAAAAATCATTTTTTGTGTAAAGAATATATCACGCTTAAATGTTTAAAATTAACCTTAAAAATTAAATTTTTTAAAAATCTTTTTAGATTAGAAACGTTTGGATAGGATTTAAAATGAAATAAAATTCAAATCAATCATATTTAAATAAATTAATTTAGTGTTTTAAAGTATCTTCAGTCGATCTAAATAAAATGAATGTGATAATATTAATATTATGTTGTTTTGATACTTTAATTTCCAACATAACATATTACTGATATCCGACTTAAATATAATTAATAATAAGTTGTTTTGATGCTAGGAATTTTATTACAGTATCAAAACACTAACATGATTTAAGTATCCTTAAGAGATAAGGCCAAAAATTTCCAACGTGTTAGTGATACCCAGCTTCTTATTCGTGATGTCTTTGTTGATGGCCAATGGCGTTGGAAATATTTTTTCCTCCATTATTCTAATTGATGTTAAGCATAAGATGATAAACTTAATTCTAGATGAAAATAGTCATGATGTGATCATCGGGGCATATCCAATCTGGTATCTACACTGCCAAGTCCACCTATGCAAATGGTTGATTCATGAGTCTGCTAATCATAGTTCACTTACTGAGAGATTGTAGCAAGGAAACTCAGAATGGAATCTTATTAATATGGATTCCAGTGTTGACTTATTCATTGTGAATGAAGACATTTGGTTCGAAACTCAACTGAAACGACATAGAAATCTTTTCGCTTGTAATTGCTGGTTGATTTGGACATCAAGGAATGTGGAGATCTTTGAGAAACGCATTTGGTCTACATGGTACATTGTAACAGTTACTCTAGGAATTTTATTAGCTTCTTTAACAACTACAAAAACTTCTTAACGTCAAATATCTTGGATTCCACCTGAATATGATTTTGTAAAAGTTAATATTGACAGAAGTTCTCTTGGAACTAGTTGACGGGATTCTCAGTTTTTTGTGGTCACACTGCTAACATGACAACAGAGTTTATGACAATTCTTCATGGATTACGTGTTGTATGGAATGCTGTTTTTAAAAAAGGTATTACGTGAAGCATATTCTCTCATGGCTTGGAATTTGACTCGAGATACATCTGCTACTTGGCATCCTCATGCATTTATTCTTAATCAAATAAAAGCCTTCGCAAGGGAACAATGGCAGCTCTCCTTTACTCATACTATGCAAGAAGGGAATCGATGAGCAAACTGGTTAGCCAAGCATGGATCATCCAGTGGTATTTCATGGACACTTTGGGAAACTTGTCCTCAACATATGGTAACAATGTTGTTTGCTGACGCTTTAGGCGTTATTTTTGCGAAATGGTGAATGCTCAACATATGTGAAGAGTTTACTATCAAAACAAGATTACAAGATAATGTCTCCAAACACACTGAATCTTCTCCATCCCACAAATCCTTACCATCATCATTGTCCTACATTCTAATTCTACCAAGCATCTTTTTTTTTTTTTTACAAAATTCTACCAAGCATCTCAATCTACCCTTCTCATGCCTCAACAAATTCTCTAGTACATGGCTTAATAACTCACAGGAACTTGCTTGACAAGTAAAAATATTTCTGTTCATCCTGACTCAGTTAATTGTCTGTTAGAAACAAATGTCTCTTATATCTTGCATTTCTCTCATATCTTTCATATTTATCACATGCCTTAACATTAAATACTAGATATGAATCTAACCATAAAATAAAGAAACTTAGGAGAACAAATATTCAAATTAAGAATTTGGTTCATAACTACTAGCATGAATAATTATACAACTAATCTAAAAGAATGAAACCTGGTGATTAGTGAAGGAACACCAGTTAGAAATTAATTTATTCAATAATTGAACCTCTGGGAACTAAACACAGCACAATATGTGCAGAAGCAGATGAAGCCCGATGGATCCATATTCTTATTTATATTCTCTTTCTATTTCATCAAGTGTTGAATCATCAGTTGCGAAACTTTCTGTCGCTAACAGTGAGTTAATATCCCACATGTCTGACATACCACTTGTGACTCCAAATTCTGGAACTTCATAATTGATAGGATTTCCCCACTGCTCATTCCCAAAGCTTGAAGGAGCACCGCTAGCATTAAAGCTGGTGTTCCATTTATCCTCTTGCTTGATGATGCTTTCAGTTCCAAGAGGTGAAAGCTCTGGAAATCCTGCCTCCTTGGTCAAATTTTCTGGGAAAGTAACAAACTCCTCTGCAAGAAGAACTTCTTGATTTGAGCTCATGACATTTTTCCCTTTGAAAAGGGTATCTTCAAGTCCAAAGCTTGATGACTTTAACCCAATGGTGTCAGCAGTTGGCATAACCTCATGGACTGTGACCAATTCATCTGATATCATATTCTCTGCGCCTTCACTCAATTCTTTTGCCAAAGCCTGAGAAAGGTAATTTGGAGACTCTTCAGGTAAAAATGGATACATTTCTGGTATTTCAGAAGAGGTGGTTACATTTCTCCAATTAGGTTGGCATCTCACAATCTGCCCATCATTCAAAAAATCTGATATTCCTGTTTGGCCTTGTTGCTGCTTGACAAACTTCCTTCTCACCTTAGGAGACCCTATATCTCTTTGTTCCTTCTCATGCTGAACGTAGGTTAAAAAACTTGGCTTTTCAAATAACCTTGCCAAGAAAGAAACCATTTGTTTCTGTATCAGTTCTGCAGATTGAAGCCTCTGATTCACCTGTTTCGCACTTTGAAGTGTTGTTCTCTGCTGTTGTTGCAACTCAAGCACCTCTTGCATCAACACACTCCTGTCCTTCCTTAGACTTTCTATCTCAAATTCAAGCCCATCCTTACCTGCATCAGAATAAGGCACAATATAGCTACCAACCTGATGGGACTGAGGTGGCCCGTGCCTTCGGATGTTCTTCAGAAGATGTCTCTTTCCTCGCTGGAAAGCTTCATTAAAAAACTCCCACTTATCCGTGTCAATCTTGCGGAATCCCTGGATACAAATGCCAAGTGAATTGAGAATGAATGGAACAGAATAAATTTTGGTTTAGACACACCAGAGTCTAAAGTCATTAGGAGCAGATGAATGAAGCTGTGTTGGAATTTGCAATCTGTGAATCCAAAACAAGCTTTACACAAACAAAAGGAAATGATCAAGATGATAATAACATAATATAAGATCTGGCAGCATATAAACGCCCCACAGAAACATAGAAACACTACCTGCTGAGGGTGAAATCCCTAATATAGTAGACACTCAGAGAGACACTCCTGCTGCTGCCATTTCTAGTTCTAAAATCCACATCCACATAGGAAAATATCTGAACCATATTCTTATCACACTGCTCCATCAGTAGTAATAGGCACTACCATAGAAAAGTCCATAACATGGAAGTTGACTTTTAACAAGTAACAAATAAGAAAACACAAGAGTAACAACAAATAAAAAATGACTTTTGACTCACTACTGTACCTGCTGAAACAGATCCAATCATTCAAAAATTAAGATACATTCAGAAAACTTATTACAAGTCACATCTTAAGCATCAAGAGAAACTTCGGATAAACCAACAAAATTCCTCAAAAAAAAAAATCCAGTCCCAGTTGACAAAACATGTCTCAATCACAATTACACATGGTTGATCTTCATCAAACCAGTTACAAATTACAAGCATCAAAATACATATAGAGTACCCACATAAGTATTTAACTGGCGAACAAAACTGGAGAAATTGTTATGCTTGAAATTCCTTGGCAAGACGTGTCTTGCAAACAGGGTAGGATCCCACACTACGAAGCTAACACCGGCGGAGCCCCAGGATATGATCGGATCCAGCGACGGATCGTCGACGAGGTCGAAAGTCTTGGAAAGAAATGCCGGAACCGGGTTCCCTTGCAAGCATTCAAGTGGCTGTGGCGAACTATTTACCGTCTCAAAATCAGGACTTGAGGAAGGTAACTGGAAAGAAGACATGGTCGAGAATGCTTCAAAGGAAGAGAAGGCAAAGAGGTTAACGGCAATGCTTGATCAGAACGAAAGAGAGTGGTAGGGAAAATTGTTGAAGAGAAAACAAAAATAGTATGAATGGGGTGAGAAGGCGGTGGGAGTAAAAGCACCGACCATATTGAGATTGAGATTGTTTCCTGGCAATTGCTTTTGTAAATAGAGAACGCAACGCAAGATTGTGATTCGGCGCGGGGCTAGATATTTTTGTCAAAGTCAGCCAATCCACTTTAAGCGTGCTGGTACTAAATCACGGAATACTGCACTAAACAGAGTACTAAAACTTCATTTTCGCTTTTCAGACACCTTCTCTCGTCTCTTTGGCCCAAACCTAATAACTCTATTCATTGGGAATCCTCTACCATAATAACGGAAAATTGCTCTCACTCTTTCCTCTCCGTTGCCACGTCTACAGCCAACATTGGATGGACCCATATAGCTCTCATGGCCCATTAGCCCAAATGCCTTTTCCTGAAATAAACCTTAGCGACGGGGGAAATTTATCATATTTATAGCATGATTTTAACCCGTTAGAGATTAGAAAGGATCTTTTTGCCTCGCACTTTAGATTAGAACTTCGAAAATTTTGCTGCCTTGTTGCTACTCATTTGGCACCGCTCGAATCATGGCAATGCCATACATAGGTTGGATACGATTCCACGTTAACAGGAGCTACTAATTTGATTATACAGCACGTAATAACTTTAGAAGTGCACCTAGCTCAAGTAGCTTAAGTCTATATGTTATAGTTTTGTTTTATTAAATCCCAGTACCATACACAATCTTTTTTTCACTTTAAATAACTTTTTTTTTCTACTGGTATTTCCCCAAGAGATTTACTAAATAGACCTCACAAGCTATTCCGCTTTCCGTTATTTATTTTTAACTTAAAATTTTACTATTTTAAGTTTAATTTTAAAACAATAACTCAATCTTATATTATAAATTAAAATACAAAATTTAGAAAGTAAATATTTAACATTATACTTTTTTAATTAGACATTCTTAATATTCTCTCCTCGCCTTTGAATGGACATTTCGCGTACTATTCCCACAAAATATTCTCTATCGAGTGTTATTAAACACGATAGAACAAGCCAATCTGACTGTCCATTTGCAAAATTTCGTTAAACCACTTCATTTAAATTCATTCATATGCAAGAGACAAAACAAATTACATTTTCCATATTTAATTATTTGAATTATAAATTTTTCAGATTCAAAACAAATCACTAGTTTGATTCTTGGCATCTCTACCAAGTCAAACACCTATTTGATTTTTATAACACTGCCACTTATTTTGCCACGCTTTAGTTTTTTGTATTCAAAATGGTATCTCAATGTTGATGACAGCCGAATCTACTGGCTCAACCCTTGTAACGAACTGTTGCTTAATCTTTTTTGTTGTTCTAAAGCAAATCCAAGAAGGTAGCTAGCCTAATCTTTTTTGAATGGCTGATTCAGTCCCCAAAAGCGAGGACACTCTGGATTAAGGGGGAATAAAAAACACGCCCCACTAAAAAAAAAATCAAGCAGCCAAGACCGTTAAAGCTGCTGATCATTAACTGATTATAATTACAATGAGAATAATTTTTCATACAAACTTATGGATGAAAAAAATTATACATTTTTTCACAAAATATAGTATCACCTAACTAAACAATATTTTGTTGGAATAAAGATGGAGTATCCTGGCTTTGCGTTGAAAATGGGTATTCTTACTCCGAATTAGAACATAAATGTACAACTGTGCCTCTGCAACCGAAAAAAGTACAAATATTAGTTCGATCATTGGGCTACGACATGCGCTAACTTTTACAAGCATCAACCATCAAGGACAAAAAACGTTAACAACACCAAACCCCTCTCCAACACCCAAAAATAAATAAAGTACAAACTCAATATAAGCCTCCCAAGTCCCAATTAATTTTGATTGAGTTGAAACTATGCTCAACATATTAAACTTTTTTTTTATTTGTAGAATCGAAGATAGTACCAAGGGATTTACAACACTCATGCTCCCTATTCAACCAACTGAACTAAGACTCCTTACTTTGAACAGAATGACTATAATAAAGGTAAAGAATGTAAATCACCCCCTCAAATCATAGGGGTTATGCAAAACAAAAGTAAAGAAAAGAAAACAAGTGCTTTTAAACTCATCAAAATCCTCGTAACCAACCTAACAATGCTCCATCCACCTTACTAAAGAAAAGCACTGGCGGCACAAAGCTAATAGAGTGATGATTTTAGATGGACTCCACGAATTATTTTATATGGACCTACACCTTAGTGAAAAAATCATTAACAAATCCTCTCAAATGAAAATGTTTATCAAAAACCATGAATCCCAGTAAATTCTTAGAAATCTTTCTTGAATTGGATGAAAGCTTGGTGAGCTCAAAAACTACATTCCGTGTAATTATTTGAGGAAGTTACAAGGTTTGATTTTGGATTGAATTGTTGAAAGAGGCATCAGTGTCATGCTTTTCCCTAACTACAACACTATATGAACCTCTCACTTAAGCAGCCCTTTTCTCCTTCCTCTCACAGACCATAAGTTGGTCTATCCTTATTGGGGATATTTGGCTTTCTTTTCTAAGGCATTAACACAGCAACCCAAAAATGTTAAGGCCCTCAAAATGTTTCACTCCAGAAGCATGCCCAAGCTGTCCACATTTGACTCCGAACATATTTGAACAACTAAGACAAGGAATGGACATGTAAGGCCATTTTTCCGTGCTTTACATTGGTGAGGTAGAAGAAACACTAAAGGAGGGGTAGACATGCTCGTTTGGGTGACCACAAGGAATCATTTTGGTGAATTTATAAGCTCGGGTTTTTTTTTTTGCAAAACCCCTATGGAGTCAGTAATTCACATTCTAATGATAATTGTTAGAGATGTTATAAAAATATAAAATCATTCCAGTCTCTTTACCTTAATAGCTTAAGCTTTTGAGCTAATTAGTTCATGACAATGCAACTTCTATGATCATGTGATATAAAGTTAAATCCTTCTCACCCCTATTCTTCTAAATAAAAAAGGTCAAACTCAAACACAAGGTAAATGGGTCTATGCCTTGTTCACACTTCAAGTCCAACTGGCTCGTGTGAAGTGGGTTAGAGATGTTATAAAAGTATAAAATAATTCATGTATCTCTACCTAACAGTTTTAGCTTTCAAGATAGTTGATTCATGACACAATATCTGAAAGATAATCTCTCCACTCCCCACTTGAAAATTGATAATCATTCCCTTCACCACAAAACACAAATATTTTTTATAGAAAAAGACTACATCCAAACAAGATTTAATGCTAAGCAAAGTCATTACGGAATTTGGTACGCACCTGGGACTATTGAAACAGTGTATTCCGGTTAGACATCAAAACTAATAAAATCCTGTAGTATGTGCATGAATAGCAACTGTGATTCCAACTATTCAGGTAAGTAATGACATGCTTGGACGACCAGGTTGAGGCATAGGGGGCTTGAGCAATACTTTCAAAGTATCCATAATACTTGAAAAAGAAGGGCGTTTCCAGGGTTCACTGCAGTAAACCATGGATATCAATAAAATTGATGCAGAATATTGAAGCAGACTACAAATGAAAGAAATATCTGCACTCACTTGGCCCAACAAGCCTCAATTATTGAGGCTAATTGAGGATTTAAATCACGTGGTATCTCAAGTCTTTTTCCCTTAAAGCCAACAGCCGCCACAACCTACAAAACATTACAGATTTGTGAAGACTAAGCAATACAAAATGCCCTGCATCTAACACATTAGTGGATAGCCGATAGTCCAAAAGTAAAAAAAATAGAAACAAATATTGATGAAAATTTCAGTCAAAATAAAATTATATGTCAATAACATGCCACCATGAAACAGAGTAACACTCCAAACTCATCTTGTTATCATTGGCCAGTAAAATACATGTTCTTCGACCAATATACATCTCTTGCAGTCATTTTCAGATTTCTATTACCAATACCATTAGCATTCTATTTTATGTTATATTATTACAGTCATCAGATCTTAAAGAATCTTTCATAAAAATCAAAGCAATATAATCGTATTGGAAAATCTAAGCATAAGCACACTGAAATATACCAAAGTTATACAACAAACCTGTGGTGGATTCAAATTACTCCAAGGCTGTTGCAATGTTGCGAGCTCCCACAAGATGACACCAAAGCTGTAAACATCTGACTTCTCATTGGATGGCTCATCACGAAGAACTTCTGGAGCCATCCACTCAGGCTAAGTAGAGAAAAAGGAGTTCAACTTAATTTGCAAAAATAAAAATGGCATCTGAAACAAACAATTCAAATGGCAGATTCACATTTTGAAAGTAAACTTACAGTGCCAGCAGCTGACTTGGATGAGAGAAATGTATTTGCCTTTAGTCGGGAAAGCCCAAAATCACCAACCTAAAGGGAAGGTACAAGTAAATAAGGATCTGTCAAAATTCAAATCACTCCAATAATGCCCAAGCAAACAGACCAACACCAACTCGTGAGAGGCATCTTGTTGATTTTGGAGATCATAGGGATGTGGGAAGAGAAAAAAAGAGATATGAGAGTAAAGATTCAGAGAGAACGGAGATAAAAATGGTTTCTGTTATGAAAGATCAGTAACTGTTTACAAAGGAGCACTCTCCTTTCCACAATGACTAGCCATGTCAACACCAAAGGTACACTACATAATTCCCAGCTATTACTAACAAGGTCTATTTATCCTCATTACCCCTAACTACCATAACTGCTCTAACAGAATGATACTAACTGTCATAACAGTATGATACCAAACTCTTCATTACTCTAGCCACAATTAATGGGCCTTATTCCTCATTTGGTACACTTGCAAGGCCTTTGGCTCCTGCTGTGACTGAATGATCAACCTTCCTAAGAACTCACCCTCCCAGAAAATAAAATTTGCTAAGACACTGCACATATAATCTAAGAATTAAATTGATTTTTGTCAATATGTCAAATTTGAATCAAATGAAGCCTAGATATAGCAGTATGTTGAAACTTCTATCAACCATGTATAGACCAAGTTTTGCTGTAACATTTCTATCTTTCACCAGTTCACAAAAAGTTAAAAAGAGATGATGGCTAAACAGTGTCACTCAACATGGACTATCTTAGTGCTTTCAAGCTAGCAACACAAACATGGCATGTGATTATAGAAGGAAATTTGTGAGTGCCAGAGAAGTGGAACAATACTACTACCAAAGGTGACTTAAGGATTAAATGAAACTCTGAACAATTTTTCCGACGAGAAAATTGCATTCTTACCTTCACTGTATATTTCTTGTCAACAAGAAGGTTTGGAGATTTCAGATCTCTATGAACAATGGGAGGATTGCGTTTATGAAGATAATTCATTCCCTTAGCCTGCACATGAAAATGAAAAATTACTTAACCAATGGGTACAAAGGTTATGACATCATATTAATTCAAAAAATAAATAGAACCAAAAGCAATAATATTTATTTTCTGAAAGTTTACCACATCATAAGCCATACTAAGCCTACGTCTCTCATCCAACATCTCTGTTGCGCCAGGTTTATGCAACAGCCTATACAAGCTACCCCTGCACAGTTCAATCAAATCCTTTAGGTCTCAAGTGTAAGATATTTTATAGCCATGAAAAGAGATCCCTCTTATAGGGGGGAAGGTAAAGGAACTGGTAGATGAGATATTCTTGCAAAACCTTGACAAATATTCTGTGACAATTGATAAATTAGGAGGCTTAGTGACTGCACCCATAAGTAAAACGATGTTTGGATGCCGTAAGCCTTTCATTATTGCAACCTAGCAAAAGAGGTAAAAATACAGCTGAAATCAATAGCAAGCAAAACTTAAAGTGCAATTGGTGTTTTTTCTGCACAAAACAAGATAAGAACTACAGAGCATACCTCCCTCAGGAATTCCTTGAAGCGTTCACCTTTGAAGTCTTGTTCCATCAGAATTTTCACAGCAACATCCTGCAGTGCTCAACATTTTGACAGATGTAAATACAACAAACTCAAAGAACACATGCAACAAGTAAGTAGATAGAGGGAAAAAGATGTATTAAACAAAATTCAATATTAAGCACTACTTCGGCTTAAAACTTTAATGAATAAATACACACTTGCATACACCTCCCAAATTTTTTTAAAAAAAATGCATTCTAAATCATAACACTAATAGAGGGAAAAACAAAAAGAAGCAAGACAGAGTAGCAAAAGTACAAGGACAGAAGTCTTCCAATTGAAAGCAAAAAAGAGCATTAATAAAATATGCCACCTTGCAACAATAAGGCTTCATTTATTTACTAATAAATGAAGCCTTGGGGTAGATAAATTGACTGCACCCATAAATAAAACAATGTTTGGATGCCGCAAGCATTTCATTATTTTAACGTAGCAAAAGAGGGGAAATACAGCTCAATGGAAAACATTAATTCTCTTGGACAATGATTTTTTTTTAATAAGCCTGTGCCCTGTGGTTATGTGCAACTCAATTTGAAAATCGCTGTAACAAGGTTTGGTCATAGTGTGGCAATGAGTTGTTCAAAAGAAGATTGGCAAATGGGATGCCAATCAGCTACAAAGTACAAATAACAATAGGTTATGGACTGAGTTTTGCTGATAGAGCACTGCAATCTTTGAATGGCAAGAAGTCCTATTTTAAGAGTACGATTGTAACTTATAACAAAATCAATATGCAATCACTAGATCTGGCAAGAAATAGGCACGTTATTTTCAAAACTGCCCTCGATGATTTTATCATACCTTTATTTATATATAATCTATAACCACCGGATGCTTTTGAAATAATATCTTAGAATATGGATTTTGACCTAAATCAACCTTACAAAACCGGCTTGTAAGGTGAGGGTTGCCCCCCATTTATATACTCTATTTTGGCCATCTCTAGTCGATGTGGGACTAAACCACAACCCTCAAGGTTACAATTTAGGCAACCCCAAAGAGGCCACAACTAAGACAGGCTAGGGAGTCCGCAAGTAAGGCGGCTTTTCCAACACAATCTTTAACAAATATAGAGTAGAAACTGATTTTAAAATTTGTGACTATTGTACATATATAGAGATGGAGAGGTCGTTCACATATTAATAAACTAATTACACATGATTCAGTTGCATTTGCAAGATACAATGACAGAGATGCTGAAAAAACAACCAATATAGACAACCCATGGAAAAACAAACAACCATGAGTTAATCTTATTTTATACAGCACCAAGGGAAAAAAAACAGCGGGGCTTACCGAGCCATTCCACTCTGCATGATGTACAGTTCCAAAAGAACCTGAAAATATAACAGACCAAATTTAATTAATGACTATTGATACCAATTGCATATCATGCCAAAGGAAGCATGTAATTCTAGTAATTCATTAAATATGGTGTGCTTAACATAGGCTAAGTTTTTATTGGTTTACAGTTTACTTCAGAGCATTTTGTAGGATCATTGGAAATTATTGTGGTGATATGATATTTTTCCTCTTCTATAGTGTATTTTATAGGGTAACAATGATCATATTTGCTTAGACATATAGTTGTTTGATAGTAACTGGTATTAATGAAATAGGAAAGAACTCAAGGAGGAGACATCTTTTACAAGGGAAAAAATACTGCTCAATAAACAGCAACACAGATACTAGACAGATGCAGAAAATACAACAATAAGGGATAACAAACAGAGCTGATACAGGGACTCTACCTTCCCGGGCCTATGCCATAATGCCACCAATTCACTCCCACTGTCACACAATTCTGTTATACATCTCCATTCTTCTCTACCCCCTAGCCCCTAATTCACGTTTCCTTTTCTGTCTCCCATCATTGCACAATGGATTTGGAACATCTCTTGTACTTGAGGAGAATTCATGGAGATGTAGTTCATTTCTTTGTGACCCAATATGTGTTAAATCAGTTTTTAAATCCCCTTAAGCAGTGGATAGGCCGACATAATAATCGCAGTGTGCTCTAATTTTTTTTACAGTTTCCATTATCGCAGGAGAAAGTGGTAGCCCAGAACTCTCCAGTAAATGCACCAAAAGGGGGTCAGAAAGAGGATAAGGTCCTGTTGGAGAAAGATGCAAGAGAAGGTCCACCATGATTGATTATAACCCACCAATTATATTTTTCTTCTTTTGTCATTCTCTCTCAAACAGGACCATATCCTGTTATTTACGAACAGGAGGGATCCAAAATCCTTGCTTTTCCTCTCCAAATCCTTGTTGTCATGTGTACATTATATTACACTCCCACCAATGTTTCCTCGTTACTCACAGCAGCATGCCTACTTCTCTCATAAACAAGTATAGCTTTCCTTTGCCCAACAACCTTTGGTCCTTTTTCCTTTTTTCTTCTCATATACATGTGCTAGAGGCTCATTGTTATCCTACTGTTATTATGTGATAGGATAGTTGAAATGACTTTTGTTTGGTTTTGTGAACCATGGCATTATTACAGAACCTCCCTCAGATAAGAAGAAGAGGGATTGGAGTGTTTTATTGCATTAATTAGTTTACTTTTTCTCATTTTCTTCTTTTCTTATTTCCACTGCTAAGGTAAGGATGCTACCAAGTCAAAGGCCCATCATTATTATCCTACTGCTGTTATACAATCAGATACTTGAAATGAGTCAAATGACTTTTCTTTGATACTCTGAACCATGACTTCTTTTAACAAATGCTCTCACAGTCAGATATGCAGAGGGATTGCAAAGCTTTATTGCATTGATAAGCTCACTTTGTTATTTTCTTCTTTTCTATTTTCATCGACACTACCACTACCTTATCTTCCTTTTTAAACCTTGACTATGATCTCTCTCACTCTCAATGTTTCTCTACTAAATGTATACCTCACCCCACTCAAATCAACCAAAAAAACCACAAGACTTTAAATACTATGCAATTTATAGAAAAGCACAAATACCTGATCCTATTCTCCCTTTCAAAACAAGATCAGTCCACGATATGTCCAAATCCTCCATATCAAGGGAAAACTCTCTAGTTGGTTTGCTAGGAATCAGTAGTCGGGTCTGTGTATCTCTATGACCAGGACGTTTATGCTTTAAAGGCAATGAATCCTGGCTTGTCATTGTTGGCTCTACAGCATTCTGAGGAGGTTTACCTGATTTAAATGTTTCATAACCTTGATCATGTGCACTTGAATGATAAGGTTGTGGATGCAGAGGAACGGGAAAACTTCTGTCGTTATCATTTGGCATTGGCCCAGGGTTCCTGCCCCTGTACTGCCTTTCATACTGTTCTGGAATGGAGAATCCAAAATCTTTATCAATAACAGGTACTGTAATAAAAAATTCAGAGTATCCTATACTTGCATCCAGTTGTATAAGTTATTCAGACATACACAGGTAGCTTTTGGCGTGTGGACAAAACAGAATAGAATGTTAAACTACAACTAATATAAAACTTCCTAAATTAACATTCATACAAGGTTCATGCTTTTTGGCATTATTCTAGACATTGACTAGCTCACATTTCACAAATTGTTTAACAGCAAATTGATCAAATGTTAAATGTATTTAAAGAAAAATACTTCAATATGTCATTATTCAAGTTCATTGTGCGAACTGCAAAGAGAATAATTGACATGTTTAGCCCCTCTCTTCATAAAACTAAACAGGAATTAGTAATGGCATTCAATAGGCTTGACCAAGTCACTTGAATTGTTCTTCCACTTCCACGATTGAGAAATCAAGTTAAGTATCCACAATAATAAACTTGGAACATCATTCAATTTCAACATCTGCAGAACTAAACTCCTTTTTGTGTTTTACTTATGCAGCCAAATCCTTGAGATATCTTAGATTGAAAAGAAGAGGAATTTGTAACATAATTACAGTCAACAAAAATAGCAATGTGTGCTATCTAATCACTTAGTAAAAAAAATTAGAAAAAAAAACTGATAAAAACAGCAAAGGGACACGATTCAATTGAAATAAGGAAACTGTAACACATTATTTAAGTTCATACTTAATTAGGAAGTTTGACAAATTGAATATGGATAGTTAGCATAGAAATGATTCCATTCATTAAAATATAAATAAATAAATAACAAGGACAAGTTGGTCTTAAATTTTTAAACAGTACAACAATAAGCATTAAGTAGACCTAGACAAGTGATAGCAATAATATCACCAGTTCAGATTTAGAGTATCGGTCATTGAATAGGAAACATGAATATCACCTGCAGAACTACTATCAAAGACAAGCTCAGCAGACATACAATCCGAGAAATATTGTTTGGCCAGTGACCTGAAATCAATGGTAGGTTCAGCTGGTTTATGTCTCGGAAAGCGCAAGGGTGAAGAAAATGAAATGGAAGATGGACCATTGACCAAGGAATCAGGTTCGCATAAGCAACCCGGCTTCCCAATAAGATCAACCATGTACTCCCTGTAATTATATGGTTTCAGACAGGTGTCAGTTTACAGAATGTTAACTGCAAGGCTACAACGCATTCATAATTTTACACCTCATCATTCCATGGTCACGGTTCACAGCTCAAGGGAAAACAACTCTTTAAAATTGCAGTCCTGCTTGTAAGCAGAATAGCAGATGTGCTAAGAACAAAACATATACCTGTCAAGTCCAAATCGAACAAGACATGAGGAGGCATCATCTCTTGAACAATATTTACAGCCCTTAGCAATTCGACATGGCAAATCAATGGTGTCAGCTAGTACCTGATATCATCAGGTACAAAGTATGTCATCACAAAAACAACACAAATCCCATCTCTTGTATTAAACCACTGAAATTCCCCCCCCCCCCCCCCCCCAACCCCTTAAAAAGATAATAATAAGAATAATATAGTCAAAATGCATAATCACAGCCTTGACCATCAGATAAAATTGAAGTATTACTTTGAATAATACAGCACGATGCCTGCAAAGTCCAGTAGATAGACTGCCAATTGGTACAACAACAGATCCTAAGCAATTTCTTAGATCATTAATGCGCTCCCTCCATATAGGAAAAAGATCATCTTCCCATACAGAAGCTGAACCCCTTGTTACAACAATAAAACATAGTTAGACTGGTGCAAGCTAAATAGTTCAAAGCCAATAAGGCCAACGAGACTCACCCCATACAATTGCAAACCAGCTTCGCAAGCTGGTCTACAACATCAGTTGTTGCCATGCAGCGACAAGAAATGTCTTGTACTTTGTTTTGCAGTTCTCTTAAGCTAGGATCACTACGTCTATCCACAAAAACTACTTCAAGTGAAGAATCAGAAGAAGGATTTATAGATTTTAGTGTCTCAAGTGAAGGAATTCGGCCATTTTCCTGAAGATTGGTGCACACAGTCCATACATAGGGATCCATCCCATGAATTAGATAAAAGCCATCCGGAATTTTGTCGAAGTATAATAGGCATCCATTCACCTGGTACACGTTATTAATAAAACAGCATATCAATTGCATGTCCACCAATGAGTGAAACAAGTATATCAAGATGGAGACAATTCTAGTTTACTCCATGAATTTTACATAAAATTAGAGCAATTCTTTTAGGGGGGAGGGCGCATAATTAAGCGAGGAAAGGTTTTTTTCCCCTATTTAACTTTAATTCACACATCAACTTAACAACCATATTTTAACTTCTTCCCCCCAAAAATGATAATTATACCCGATGACAGCAATTTCCCCTCATAGGACAAAAGCACATTCAGTCAGTCACCCACAATATTGCCAAAATATTAAACACACATTTTCACAAGTTATCCAAATCCTTAAAATACTAAATTTTCCAGTAAAAAAGTATACAATATACATCAACCACAATAACACCAAAATATCGAACATACATTTTCAAGGTTTACCTGATTCCTTAAAACAGTACATTTTTCAATTAATAAGTAGCAACAGGAACATAGTAACAGGATAATCTGCCCATCTGGGCAGAAGCACACAAAAGTAGTACAAATTTACAGTGAAAAGCCACAATTCAAGAAGTTAGTTTTCTGTTGTCAATGAAAAAATGAGACTAGTACTAGTTGGTTGGTAACAAGCATATTATGTCATCCTCAATATTGCAAAAATATTCATCACATATTTTCAAGATTGGCTCAACTCCTTAAAACAGTTAAAATTCCAATAAATGAGTTTTAAAAAATACGACAGTGGGAAAAGGATTTCTTTAAGTAATACTAGTTTCAAGAAGCATCACATACGGAACATAATAACGGGACAATCGGTAAACAGTGCCAGACCTAGAATCATGATTCACGACAAACTTGGAACAGACTAAGAGTTAAATGCCTGAATTCCAGGAGGCAATGTTTCAACTGTCAGTGCCACAAGTGGGAGTAGTTGATATTTTTTCCAAGCATACCAAAATGAAAAGATCTGACGTTCTTGTTTATCCTAGCAGACTTGCACATTGTACTTCAAGATCCAACTCCACCCTTAGCAACTAATGAACACAACTTCAAATAGGGTTTTTTTACTAAAGCAGTTCCATTCCCATCCAGTCAAGTCAAATACCCAGAATCACTCATTCATGAACTTAAAATTCTCCACAAAATTTACCATCCTCAAAAATACTGCATACTCATATTGATACAACCTAGAAAATCCAGACAAACCTATATAAACCCAAAACTTTCCGCACTCATATCATGATATCAACCATAGAACAACTGCAGCTATACCTGACAATATAAATTATATTTCTCCATGAGCACTTATAAGAGGGGAAAAAATGAATTAAGCTCCTCTCATATGCTAAAATCAACCCACGTACTTCACTTTTATAAAAACTCTTCATCTAACTTCTCTAAAAGCTAAGGTGCACAAGTTAATTATTTTACCTTCTCATTTTATACTTCCCTATACGTGCTTATTTGAAGAAGTTTATCCAAAAAGAGTCTTAATTTTACTAATAAATATTCTCAAGCTACAGTCACGAGAACCAGAAGTCCAGAACTAGACTATGGCAACGCTCATTCACATGTTTTTTCGTCGGTTACTGGTTGAGCTGAATATACCGCATATAAGATATTAACTTAAAATGCAGAGTCTAAAGCTCACAAGTTCTTAACCATCACCGAACCAAGCCAACCACAATTGGAATAGCAGTAGCAAGGAACAAATGGCGTAACTAACACTCAACTTACCCAAAACCTATGCGACACTGCCTCTGCGGAAAACGAGGACGAAGACCTCAACGCGGATTCATCGGGCACGGGATCCAGAAAATTGGGATCATCAGCACACGTGGCCTCCGAGGAAAGCCGAAGAGCCAATGCCAGCTGTAACTGGTAACTCTCCTCCGTCTGCTGCGCCCAGCTCTTGCCGGAGGAACCTCCGCTCCACGCCGCCGAATTTCCCGCATACCTGCCTCTGAATCCGTCCATCTCATTCGCCGCAACAGCCGACAGAGTCGGCGCGTAGAACTCGCCGGAGAGCGAACTCTCGCCGAAACTGCCCTCGCTGGACTGCCGCTGCATCCCGAACGAGGAGTGCAAATTGCCGATGCGATTCCCCTGCCGGTGTTCGGCGCCGGAGTCCCAATCGGAGACTCTCTGGAACTGGCTGTTGTTGAGTTTACCGTCGCCGGAGGAGGAACCGAACAACGGCGCCGCTAAGTTGTCGTCGGGATTTTGACTTAGGAGGGAGTAGTTGCTGGATCTTCTGGCAGGCATTTCCATGGAGGCTCTGTGCACTGTGCAGTGCTCAGAAAACCCTAAAACCCCGCCATTGCAGAAAGGTTTCGTTTTGTTGCTCACTTTCTGACTGGGTCTTTCTTTTTTCCTTTCTCTCTCTAGAATTTGATAGTTGTTGGGGAGGTCTAGGTATTTTTATTGGTGGCGCAGTTGTGATGGTTCTTTTTTTTTAATTATATTTTAGCGGTTTGGTAACTTTTTCGAAGCGTGGCGCAATTGGTTTTTCGTTCACCCGTTGGATCAGCAGTACAGCAGGAACCGCGGCATTTCCCCGCTGGCCTAGTACCATTTTAGTTCTCCTTTTTCTCAAAATTACGAATGTTTGACTTTAAAAATAAATAAAAAAACTAACTAGTGGACAGGGGACACTGCTTCTTGGTTACATGCTCCAAGAGTAATCAATACATGAATTTGAATAAAAATATATATACGTGAATACATGAACACTCATTAATACTTATGGTATCCGATTATTTATATAAGAAATAAATTATTTTACTTTAACCATGAAAAAGAGCAAATTAGCATTATAGTTCCTAAATAAGACACTTTCGTTGCTAAAAGATAAAAAAGTTAATCTAATTTCTAAACGTAACAAAGTATAATAATTACGTTATGTAGTATAACTTAAAGATAATTTGTTTCACAAATTTTACAACTTATTGTAAAATAATAATATATTAAAGATTTTCAAAATTCATGAATTATGTCTATAATAATTTAAATAGAGTTTATATTAATATTAAATTTAATCGCTAATTATAAATTAGTATAATAATAATTCTTAGAATTTATAAATTTAAACACACCATAATTATAAAAAATATTTCATAAATTTTTTAAAATCTCGTGCTGGTAAGGAATGTTCAAAATTGGATAAAATAATATCTATTAATTATTTGTTAAAAGAAAAGTATAATTATAATTTTTAGAATTGAGTCTAGATGTATATAAAATAATAATATATTAAATTACTAAATTCATAAATTACTTAAATAAATATTATATTAATAGTAAATTTAACCTCTAAGATTAAATAAGTAAAAGTATAATAATAGTTCTTAAATTTTGTAATTTTCTATTAACCATTAATTATCAAGCACAATATATTTGTAAATAACTATTGAGAGTGATTTACAACAGAATCATGTATACATTTAGTTAATAGAACAATTAAATTTATGATTTATTAAATATTTATTTATTGTGATTGAATTTGCTATAGAATCATTTATACAATAGAAATAACTACTATATTAATTATTATAAATCTAATCAATCAATTATATGTTTTTATAAATATATATGATTTAATTCTATTTAATATTTTTTAAGGAATAAATATAAGACTATTATATGATATCATCTCATAGAATAAAACCTTTTTATTATGAAATAGATAGTAGAACAAAACCTTTTTGTAATGAAATAGATAGTAGAATAGATAGTAGATTGTCACACTTTTTACATATGAAGTAAATAAAAAATATTATTTTCAAAACTAAATTGTCATCGATTTTATAAATTAAAAAATTAAAACTATTGTTTACTGATCATATAATTTTGTTATACAAAATTATACAATTAATTATTGCTATTTATTGTATAGTTTATTTGTAGGAAGAACACTTATCATACATGTGAATATCATTATTAACCTTGCTAACTAAACAAGTCACGTTCATTAATAAAAAAATATCTCTTGAATTAATAATAGGGTCATAGATATAATTAGTGATTGAAGTATTTAATTTTATGAATATTTTTTGAAAACAATAAACTTATGATATCATTAATTAAATTTGACTAAATTAATAGTATTTGTTCATATTGATGAATTAATCGTTTGTTTATTAATAAAGATAATATAATCCATGTGTCTTTATCTCATTAAGTATCAAGCAGAGTTTGGATGTCTATCCATTATATTTTCATCTTTGATAAAATTAATTACATTAAGAAAAAAGCAACAAATGTGATAGGATAAATATTAAAAAATCTATCTCTCCTGATTTTACCATATTATATCATATATATTATATTTATGTTTATTTTTGTTCTACGTGCGTTTATCTCATTGAGTGTCCACCATAGTTTGGAATGATTAATCATTATTTATCATCTTTCATGAAGTTAATTACATTGGAAGAAGTATCAAATGTGATAAGATAAATATTTTTAGTACTTCCTAAATTACAAACACACACACATAAGGATGGAAATGGGTTAGACCGCCTATCAAGGGCCTTTGGCTTGACCTGACTTGTTTATTATAAAGGTCAGGCTAAAACTTTTTGAAAAAGTCTGTTTAACTGAAAAGGTCAGGCTCAAGCTTTAAAGAAAGCCTGTTAGATCTGTCAGGCTGACCTATTTAATATATATATTGTCAATTTGTCATACTCTAATTCTGTCCAGGTCCCAAAAAATATGGAAAACAATTTTTTTTAAAAAAATAATTAAAAAAATGAAAATGAAAGAAAAAATAATTATTTTTAAAAAAATGAAAACAAAAAAAAGGAAAGGTAAATGATGAAATGGAAAGAATAAAAAAAGGGAAAGAAAAATATTAAAATAGAAAAAAAGGAGAAAGAAAACGTAAAAAAAAAAAAAAGACAAAGGAAGATAATAGGAAAAGGAAAAAAGGAAAGAAAAATATTAAAACAAAAAAAAAAGAGAAAAATATGGAACAGAAAAAAGAAAGATAATAGAAAAAGAAAAAATAAAGGAAAGATGATAAAACGGAAAAAAGGGAAAGTAAGAAAGATTGGAATAAATTTGATTTTAGATTTACAAATCTCTATATTCATATTCATGACAAACTTTTTAATAGGCTCGTAGGCCAAATCAAACTTTTAAATAGGCCAGACCAAGCCTAATAAATAAGCCTATAACAGGTAATAGGCCGAGTCAGATTTTATATTTTTAAATCAGGCTAAGGCCAGGCCGAACCAAACCTAGTCTGGCCTGGCCTGTTTCCACCCCTATATACACACAATATATATATATATATATATATATATATATATATATATATATATATTTATTTATTTATTTAAGGGAAAGAGATTTGATAACATGAGATTCCTCACTATTTACCTCGTTGACTTGAAAATAGGTGCCATTTAGCGGAAAGCTCCCCTCATAGCTGTTCGACATGGTATCTATTCATGAATTATATCTGGTCAGCCTATTATAATACTTGCATTCATAGGCAAATTACTTGCTACCCAACTTAGTTTTTCCACTATAATTTTATAATGCATAAGAATTAATAAACAATGCATGTTTAATTAAGCATTCATACCAGGAGTGTCCCTCGAACTATCTGTGAATTTGCTTCACGGAAACTGTTGCATGAAAAACATTCCTTCTCATTACAGAGCTGGCCACAGTCATGAGAGCTGCATTTGCTTTCTGGTGGCTATATAGAATCTGCTGTCTCCCCTGTTGAACACATTGTATTTGGCAAAATGAATTGTGAAACACCAGAAAACCAAAAGCAACCATATATTGCAAAATTTCCCAACTTACAATGCTGTAGAATGCTAACAAAAACCTTACAATCAATCCAATTTAATTTAGAAAGGGTATGGCGGTCAAGTTATTTTTGCCCACCTGGAGTCCATATAGCCAGAAGGTATTTGCCTGGATCATCAGGTTCTCGCTTGTTCCACTGTAGTTCACAACAAATTAATAAAATTAGACATATAGCGACAACCACAACTATGGTTAATGGATGTAGCAACAACTAACCCCATTCAGAAGAGGATGTGAATCAGGGAGTTCATAACTGCATGAAGGGAACAGAATATCAGTATAAATTGTAAGAACTTTTCACTAATACAGCATGATGGATATGATGCCCATTAGAACTCTGCCAAGTACTATACTGTATTGAATGTGAGATTCTGATCATTCTTTTTCTTGAGGTTAACTCTTCATCTTTGCATGTATCAAGGTTAATGAAATTCTGGATAAATGCAAATCAAATATCATGAATTGCTGTTCCTGCTTTTGCAGAGCTTATTAATTTATTTGCCTCTCATTTCATTAGTTAGCCTGTTTTTTAGTATGAAAATTGTGCATTCCAATATATTAGTCTCAGATGAATTAGTTTTCTCACTTACACATAATGCTCTGTTCGCAAACGGCTCACATTCTTCAGCTTGGGAGTAGGAATGCATGCAGCACCTGGATGTAGAGCAACCAAGGCCTTTGACATTTCACCTTCTTGAAGTTCCATGTTTTCTTTCATATAGTTTTGTAAGTTCAAAGTGAACTCTTCTATGTCTAGTTTGATGGTGGGAATTTCGCATGATTCCTCATTTAAGGTATCCTCTACATCAATTTCTGATACTTGAGAGCATTCTGGCTCTGGAGTTGCTGGCTCTTCAATAATAGGTTGGTGTTGATTTCAGATTTTGCTTCTAGTTGCCTGATCACTTCTGTTTGTTGAAGTTCTGCTTGGTTTGTATTTTCAGGGAGAAGCAAGGGCAGCTGATTGATGACTAGTGATGGGTTCTGCTCAGTTGCATTGCTTCCAGTTGTGATAACTATACTCTTCTGCTCTGGTCCGGGCAGGGCAAGCCTTGCACTGCAATATTTAACATTTTGTAAATTGGTCTATCATAATTCATAATTGCAATACATGCATATATTAGTTAATCTCTAAAGTGGTACTGACATCATTTTCGCTAGTTTGTTGAGGATAAAATACAATTAGAGTGCTGTCAATATAATGAGGTATTGAGCATAATAATACTTCATATAATTTTGTCTTCCAACTTCCCTCTACTTTCTGACAATAATATTTGCAGTATTTTCTAGTGTATGTCAAAAGAGAGTTCTGCGTAATGGTGTGCATTGCATACAATGCTTTTTCCCCCTTTATTGTATGCATAATAGGTGCAAAGAATCTTAATTTATCTAATACATACCTTGCAAAAGCACTTGCAAAGTGTCTGCATTCCCCTCTCATTGGGCATGCATTGCAATTTGGCTTGCTTTTAGTACAGAAGACCTGCATGAATTGATTTTAGTTTGGTTCCAATTACAACAGGGTTTCACTTAAGTAGGGTCAGTGTCTCTATTGTGTAAGAAAAATGTAGTTTACCTTTCCAAATGTAATCAGCTAGTAATGCAGCTCATACCTTTAATAAATAGCAACAAAACATGAAAAATGATCAATAAATATAGAGTTTAATTTTTGATCCACTGTTAATAGAGAACTTTTAAACACTATCATATGTATTTCCAGATAATTAAAAGAGTAGATCATCTCAGATAGTTGTTATCATACTCAAACTCTTTGAATAATGTGGCTTTGCATGATCTCATGATATTGTATAAATGTTTTATATTGGCCATTGATCAAAATTAAATCTATAGATAAACTAATCAGCTATAAGAAGAAAATTGTATCATTTAATGTATGGCTTTAAATTGAAAATAAATCATTACAGTGTTCTTTGGTCTAGCTTGCAGAGCCGGGGCCAGAGATACTTTTGTATGGACTCCAACACTGGGTACCTATACAGTCCAATGATGTTAGGTTAGCTCTTATTTTCTAATTGAATAACTGTCTTATGCTATTTATTTTTGTAGTACTCACAATTCTAGAAGATGCAACTGTAGTGACTCTGGCAGTGGCTGGAGAGGTACCCATCCCAATCGTACCACTATACGTCCAACATTTGTGTCCACCTAATGTATAGCAATAAACTATTCAAATATATTCCATATTCCTCCAATTTACTACTGTTTTCAACTCACCGGAAAAGCAAGATGGTGTAGTGTTAAGAGTCGTATGCACTCCACACTTTTCAATCCCAATCCCCTTATGCTGAGCAAGAATTCTCTGGATGTATAAATTGAATTAACATTATGCGTTTTTTCTGTAGCATGAATAAGCTTTAACTGCTTGTGTGAGTGTGCATATCTATGTGTGACTAGTGAATCAAGAGCTCAAGATGTTGGGTTTGCCAAATATACCAACATGGAAATATGATTTCAATGAAGTAGTTTAACTAATCTTTAGACTTACTTTGCTTGATCAGGTGGAACATCTCTCAGCCACTCAAGATCGATGCCCCATGCTTGTCAACCAATAGATTCAGGAAACTCTGCAAGATTCAGGAAACTCTGCATAGTATATCATTGACATTCTATATGTTGAAAGGTTTTTTCTAATTTATGCAGCTAAAAAATATTTCACGGATGTTAGATTCTACCTTAATACGTTCAGCAAGCATGTTGTTCATGCCCCTTTCTTTGATTGCATTGGCAATTTCACTGACATCTGCACATCTAACAGCATCCCAGTCCAAGGAATCCATGGTGTTCTCTGCCTTTTCTCTCCTCCCTGCCTTAGCTTCTGCTTGTATTCTTAAACTATCCCAATCAAAGTTATTCTTTTTCTCTTTTCCATGCTCCCTGCTCCTTAATTTTGCATTGGCAGAATCTATCTTACTATTTTCATTCCTAACAAAATCTAGTTCCCTTGCTTTCTGCATTGGATCTTGAGTTTGTCCTGAAATGTGGAAAACATTATGCTGCTCATGATTACTTTGTTGCTGAGGATGGGGTTGAGATAGCATATCTTGAAAAGCCTGGCAATCAGACTCTGTTGGAAAACTAGATCTATTGTCGTTCTCATCTTTACCCTTTAAGGAACCACTTGATGGGACTTCTATTTTGAGAGGATCATAACAGTTAACCTCAAGTACTCCTGAGTTCGGTGTTATTTTCAAAGTGTATCCATTGGTGACGGGTGCTTCTGTGGAGCCTTGAGTAACATCTGATTTTTCCAAGTTTTCTGCCAGCTGGTCATGCTTCATGGATATAGACTGATCACATGTATCTCCTAAGTTCTCAGTCAATTTGCTTCTTTGACTGTTAACTTCATGCCACATGTTTGAACTAGCCATTTCTAAAACCTCACCGAAAGAAATTCTATTATAATAACTATTGTACTTGGCAGCACTAGACAGGTCTTCTATTTCTGAGTTGCTATCTGAGAATGATCCTATCTTTTCAGGATTTTGATCAATTGAAAAACCTCCTGATATTTGAGATGTAACGGCAGAGCATTGGGATAAAAAAATGTTATTTAACTCTTTCCTAAGACTCCCACATAAATTTTCTGGCCCTTCCCCAGTCACAGCACTAATTGCTCCACTCTCCGCTGGACTATGTTCACTGTTATGTCTTTGAGCTGATTCCAGCAATTTGCTGTTTGGTTCATCTGTTACACCAATTAAGCCGCCGGTAGTTCTGCAGGAATTGTTGCTATCAACAGCTTCTCTTTCCTCAGAATGCTCGATGATGTCTATTGTCATAGAATTCAATTTACTAACAGATTAATCCGATATTTTCTCATCCAGTTTTTCATTTTCTTCTGGCTCCACAATGAACACTTGTGGTTCATTGACTACCAAACTTGTGCTTTCCTTGGGGCATGTTTTGTAGTTACTGCTTGACCTTAGAGGAAATCGAGCAGCCAGGGACATGAATGCAGAACTGCCAACAGAAAAGGGAAAAAAGTAAAATGTATTGTTTCTCTTAATTGTATGTTTCTTAGAAACTATGCTTGCATAATTTCTACCTGGAAAGATGGTCCGAGACATTTTGAGTGAGGAAAACTCCAATAACAGAATCCACAACTGATCCCTTCCATGGAGAAAAGCGTCTGTCTCCTGTTGAATGTGTGTGACATCATTAGCATGTGAACTGTGCAACTGAATGATGCAAAATGGATAAGCATATTTAGGTTAATTTGTGATTTTTTTATTTTTTATAATTTAGTATTTTACTTTATCTTCAGATGATATTTGTAGTTTCTGTATTTAGCCTAATGTATTCTAGCTTTAGAATTTGATTAGGATTTTCCTGCTGGTATATTGTGAAGATTATTTATTATTTCATGTGAATTTCTTCAGTGTTCCTTGTCTCTTGGTTGAACGTTAGTGGGATTTACAGCTGGTTTTTTTAAGGCAGGAAAACAGATTGTTAAATTTATTGGTATGTTCCTAATGGATAGTGTTCTCACTCTTCCTCCTTAAGCACAACTAGGTGAGTATTTGTCTGGTGTGTGTGAATAGTGTTTAAATATTCTTTAAAGTATATCATTAATACCTTGTACAAGATGCATCCATGCAATAAATGAGTCTGCTCGTCCATGGAACACATTTCGTTCTTCTTCCCACCATTTGGCCTTGTCTTCATCTGTTCCATCAATCCCATGACTGTTTATATCCAATATTAGAAGCTTCCACACTCTATTAGTCTCCTCATCAAGGTCAACTTTAGGCCGTGGGCGCTGTTTTCTTATGGGATCAAATGGGCCCTCAAACGGAATGATGGTGCCGTATTCATGGACAAAACGTTTGTTCTTCTGATTTTGCTGGCCATCAGGGACAATCATATTCTGCCCATGCAACACAATCTCTCTGGCTTCTCTATTTATGTTTAGGCGTCCAAATTGCTCTGTTAAAGTGTCCACAATATGTATGTTTTCCCATATGTCTTCACAAGCAACAGCTGCATCAATCACCTAAAGTATTAAGACAAACAGCTTGGTAGAATTGTTTGTTCTATAGCAACAATAATGTTATTGACTGGAAAAAAAAAATCAAATTTTCAGTTGAATTACCTAATGCGTTGTGTGAGGGTGGTATGGTATGATTTTCCAACACAACTCTATGGTGCTGTTGCATTTCATTTGTGCATGAATATGCTGAACTGACAGGAATACTTCTCTTCCTAGTTCGTTTCATTTTTGTGAGTGATGCTCACATCTCTGCAACTAAAGTGTCAATGCATGTCTGCGGTCTTTCTGCATCCCCAAATGGTTGTCTGTCAGAACTGCGTGTTTGTTTTGCAGTATGTGCTAGTTTGGTATCACAATTTCTGGTTATGGTCAGTAAAGAACAATCATGAATTCTAGTAGGGACTCTTGATCTTCTTTTGGTTGGCCTCCTCTGCCCTAAAGATAAGTTGTACTCTAATGATTTAGGTTTATCACAAATAGCTCTTTCTGTAGCTGTAATTATGGGGACTCCAGCTGCATTATATTCAGAAGAAGTCCAGCAATTAGGATTTGATGCATAAGAATGTGATCTAGCATCTTCTTGTGGGCACGTTGCCAGTTGTACATCTGTTGTGGCAGTCACAGAAGATTTATGGGATGTCTTTGAAATTCTCCCCTTTTCACTTCTCCTTTTCTTCTGAACATTTGGAAATTGAACCGAATATTTTTGGCAGAATGCCTGCACAGCATTGTAATGTGCTCCAATCAGGTTAATGCTGCTATTATCTGCCTGTTCAATACCAGGTTGTTTTCTCTTGGAACCAACAACATATAATCCTGACCCTGTGCTGTTGGAATCATTTGGACTTGATTGTACTACTGAGTTTGATAGTGTTTTTTCACTCTTTTCATGCCCATTGTGAGCAATCATCCAAGCCCTTGAGCTGCCGATCTCTATGTAGTTGGGATTTGTCTTTGTCACAGGGGAATAGGATTTTGGAAGATAGGTACTGGGGGGTTGCGTTTCTCCTCGTAGCAACAAACAGTTATTTAAGGCCTGTGTTTCTTCAATCACCAACTGGTGTCTCTGCCAAAGTGCATAGTTTCTCTGTATGCAGAACTGTCATCTCTTGATTCTTCAATGTCAAAATTCAAGTATCTTCTACATGTCTTTTTAGCAGATTCAGGCATCAATGGTTTTGTCCATTCTCCTGATACTTCTGTTAGAGGAGTAGAAGTTGTGTTCAATCCTTTCCTCCTTGCCTTTCTCTTGTCAGTTGGCTTTTCTTTTGACTGAACAGACTCTGCATTGACTTGCTTGCTAGTTCTTTTGGATTTGCCTTCTTTTATGACTTTGGGGCGGTGCTTTCTTCTTCTCGGTTTTGGTTGAGGTGTTTTATTCAGATCAAAGTCATGGCTTATTTCCTTTTTGCGGTTGTGATTCTCCTTGTGTGGTGTAGATACAACAACTTCTGTAACAGGGTCATATAGTTTGCTATGGGGATTATTGCACTTTGCTGTTGGGACATTTTTCTCCTCTCTGTCTTGATTCCTTTCTTCTATAGTCATTTTTGTCACTGAATCTTGTCTGGAATCTGCTGCAATGACATTATCTGGATGTGGGGCAATTTGGGGAAATGCCTTGCTACAGTAAGCAATGTATGACGTGCCTGCTACAGAACATTACATAAATGTGAAATAGAGTCTAATTATTATAAGGAACAGAAAAAAATGTTAGTAGTGCAAATGGGGGATTTGTGCCAACAAGAACACCATGGTCCCAAAATTGATCAAATGTATCAGCAAAAACAAGATTTTTTTTATAAATAAACTGATTTTAATAGAAAACTAGTTCTGTAAATGAGATGGTTTTAGACAAACAAAAAATTGGCCTGCTGATTCATTTGTTCAAAATTCATTTATAATGGAATAGAAGATAGGAAAATGTTTTAACAACATCCATGAGGTGCTATGGTGTCACCATATGGAGAGAAAAAAATATAAACAGTGTAGTTAAGCATAAAATACAGTATTGATGTTCACAAAGTTGGACAAATAACAACTCAATAAGATAGAATTTGGAAACCAGCAAAAACTGCCTATGCTATTCAATGACTAGTTAAAATTTATCGTGTTTTTCCTACTGCAGTTGCTTCTCACGATCTTGGATCCTCTTCTGACGTGTTTTTGTCCAGCTAATATGTAGGAAGGATCTTAGTCATTGCACAGTTGGAGAGGGAAGAGAATGTGATGCAAGGTGAAGATTTTGGCGGTAAACGCAGGAGAGGATCCAAGTTTGAATCTCACAGCTGTTATAGGTCAAACATCTACTTCTATGGCACCACCCTTAACATCATATTCAATGTTACATTTCAATTTTGTATGTATAGGTTTTACTTTCTTCAGCTGTTGCACATTGCTGGTATTTGACACCCGCGAAGTGCCAGTGCTGGATGTGTGCCAAATGGTTCTCAAATGAAAAGTTTTAATACAATGTCACAAAACAATGCAAAGCTTAAACAAAAATTTATTGACCTTACTCTGAAGAAGATCTTGGTATTGGTCATTGACAGTGTTGACAAATGGTTGCTCACGAGAGAGATGATATTGATGGCTAAGTAATGCATAGGTTGGGTTGAACTGTGAGTTAAACGTAGGAACAAATTGGTTAAAGAACCCATCATGTGTTGCATTTGAATATGCAAATGGAGCATCTGCCTGAGTTAAAAGTTCAGCAATGCCGTTGCTTGAACTGGGAATTTCGTCAAATGATATTGGTACTCGAGTTTTGGCATTGTCATGTGCTGAAACCACAGGTTCTGACCCGCGGTGAGACCAGTTGTTTATCTCTGCACGTGCTGATGGTTCAAAACATGCTGTTATCCCATCGGAATGAGAATATAGGTGGTTTCCCTCCCCTCGAGCCCAGATCGGCCCTGGTGGTGTTAGTATGGGCCTCAAAGGGGTGGAGGGGACCCAAAGAACCTGCTCTTGATGCTTCTTTCTCTCTGTTTCTCCAACCTCCATTCAATTGCTTTAAACCTCTCGGTAAGAACTGAGAAAAATCCTTGCTGAGCAAAAGGGTTCAACAAAAGGACTTGGTTAACAAAACAGCAGAGTTTGAAACTGTTCAGGAGTAATAAATTTTCCGGTGAAGAGCGCATATTTATCCAGTCATCTTCTGTTTTCAGAGAAATGGCAATTTTAAGGTCTATTTTCGGGGACAAACCTGCCAAAGAAAAATAAATGTGTCTTGGGGAAACAAACATCAATTAATAAGATAAATTAAGTGCAGAACAAGATGCGGTTTTTCAACATTGATCGAGGTGGGTTTCTGAATTATCTCTGAAAGTAACCGGTGAATGACAAAGCTGATGCTAGTCAAGATATTAATTATAGATAATTAAAGGATTTAATTAAATTAAAAATTGCAAAACTTGTCGACCATATGTGGGGAAGGAAGGCAACACAGCATAAACAATATTGGCTGATTCTAGTCGAAACCTCCGTTTTTTGCTCGCGGTGAATAGGAACTTCCATGCGACCAAAACCGAAGCTGAAGCAGAAAATCGGAGATATTCATGCGGATGTTGTTACTGTAGATTTATCGAGTCAATGCAGGAGAACTGATTTCATATATCTATATGCGGCAAATTATGCGAAAAATAAATCATTTTCACTGAATGTGAGAGAAAAGAGAACCTACACAAAATTCTATGAGCTTGCATATGCATCTGAGCTAGTTTAATTTACTTTATGACTTATATCCCCCTTCAAGAAATGTGTTTAATATCGATCAAATATTTTATCTTTCTTGTCTTATTTTAGGTTGCATTTAATAATTTAGTTACCCACTCCAAAGAAACTGAAGTGTTTCAAAAGAGTAATGATACATACACATTATAAATACGTGAATATTTTAAGTAAACACGTGAATACTTTTTCACCTAAAGTCGGTGAACTTTACGTGAACCTCATTAATTAGACTTTAGATCTTTTGGGACTGTCCTTTTCTGCAACAAAACATGTACGGACGGTCAGATTTGTATCTAAGGATTAAATAATATTTTTATTAATAGTTATCAAAGGCAGATTATCATATTGCAGAGTTAGGACAGTTGCAAACGATTTAAATTTGATTAAAGAGAGATTTATTAAATATAATATAGGATTAACAAAATTTTGCATCAATAAGTATTCTAAAAGTATATTCCTTCGCTAAAAAAAAGTTATGTTTTTAACATTTCTCTTGAGTGTCTCATTTATTATTTGTAGTTTTAATAAAATTTAACTAGTAATAGAAAAGATGTCAATTTATTCAAAGAAATCAATACAATAGTTTAGATATCTAGTTTAATCAATTGAGTTAGACTTTATTCATTAAAAATGTGCTAACTTTTAGTATGTTGATAATATTTCTCAAATTAAAATACTAACAAAAATATTTGTTTAACATAAAAAAATTATTAATAAATATTTTTAATTTGTTAAGATAGCATATTTTAACTTATGACATCATGGATTCAATTCAAACCTTTCACTACTAAGCTGATCTTAATGGTTAAAAAAAATATTACTAAGCATTTTATACAAAGTACAGAATTTTAAAAAAAGTTACAATAAAAAATTAATTTTTAATTAATGAAAAGTATTTATGAGATTATTAAATGTTCTTGGAACAGTATTCTTAAAATAATGAATAATAATAATTTTAATTAAAAATAATCTTTAAAGTAATTAATAAGAATTAATTAATAGCATTAATTTTTAATAATATTTTAAGTAAATTATTGACATGACTCAAAATAATATTTAATTTTAAATTTATTTATACTTGTGAAAATCATACTAGTCCGATGTGGAATCAATAGATTGGCTAGTCCAATTAAGTTATCAGATCAAAAATGCACTCAACTCGAATCAATCAAATTTGATCCAGTTGAGTTTGACAAAAAATGATGATCCAAACTAGTTTGATCTGGTTAATAATCTATTTATATATTTTTAATTCCTATTTTCTTTTAGATTTTTTTCCAATTCCTAAAACATGTTAAACTGTTAATAGTTAATTATTAAATACTAGTATATAGTAAGCTTCTATATTATTGTTTTGATCTTAATAAAAATATATAATAACTAATAATTATTATCCTAGTCTTGATATGATTTAATATTTATGTATTTTATATATTTTTAGCATACTTGCTTATGATCGTTTAACAACTTTTGTATTTGTAGAAAATAACAAGAGTTTCTATAATACCCAACAAAATAATTTATAGTAGTAAATAATTATGAAATATTGAAATATAACTATCACATTTTGTTAGCTATATATTATATGTTTTTAATTTTGTAATATATATAATGGGTCAATCGAGCCAATAAGTGGCCTACTTGTTTGACTTCTAATCCATTGATCCAATATCTTTATTTATCAATGACCATATCAATTTTATAATACTGCGTTTATTACTACCTTTTCTTTGTTTTGGTAATTTTTTATCTCTTTCTATAAAAAAGTAAAAGAAAACAATAAGGTGTGACATAATTAATAGATAACCTTGTCACTTAAATACGTGGTCATGAATTTGACTATTGATATGTGTGTATGGAAAAACATCATGGGAAGATGTTAACCTCTTTAATAGATCTCAATATTTTGAGAGATTAGTTCTTAATTTTGGGTCAAGAGATATCATAGTTTATCCAAAAAAAGATCTAAAAGATCTAAAACATGTCATATTAAACAATATATTATTAATCAGTGATATTAATTGTTTTCTTACTCATTTGCCAATATATGATCACAAAAAATGTGGATAATTGACCCTCTTAATTACTTATTTTATTCTATATTAATGATTAATTTCAAATAAATGCAATAAATGATAAATAATTGATTTTTTAAAATAAAGTAGAAATGAAAATTTGAGGATTTTACATAAATAAAATAAAGGGAAGAACGTATTTGCAAAAATAAAATAAAAAAGGAATTCAATTGACCCAAAAAATTAGAACAAAATCTCACACAATTTAAATAAGAAGGATAAAAAGTATAATTAAACTAAAAAAATATAAATAATTGAGTATAAGTAATACAAATTAGGCTTCAATATGCCAATGTTGGGTTTTAGTACTATTAAACTCTATCTATCTATCTCTAAAGAGTTATTTAAGAAAACGTACTTGGTTGAACATAGATAATTGGAATTTTCTAAAGAGTTATTTATGTATAATATGTATATTAATATACATATTATACATAAATAGTTAAAATTAAAGACTAATCAAAGTCACACGGTTAATTAAAAAGTAACGTGATTTTTAAAAATACCATTTTATGTTTTAATTTTTCATAATTTATTATAAACATTTAGTATTTAAAATTACTAGTAATAAAGGATTAATAAAAAAATTATTCAAAATTACATTAGTTATATACTAGAAAATCATGATAGAAAATATTAGTAATACTTTTTCACAATTTTGTTTTTATCTTAAAATCCCTATATTTCGTTATTACAAGCAAGTTGTCCTTAAAATCGTGTTTTAGTACGTTGTTATCATACTTTAAATTTTGATTGATTGTTTAAGAATGTAATTTTTAATATTTATACAAGTTTACAGGTACTTATTTAAAGAGAAGTAAACTCTTTCACACGTAAATAAGCAATAAACGATTTCTTTTATTTGTTTTAGAATATATTTACAAAAGCGAGAAATAAATAATTTAGTTTCTTAAAAATGTTTTAAGAAGAATTTTTTTTAAACCCTCCAATTTATTAGAAAAAATAACTCTGATTAATTCAAAACTCAATTAAAAAGTAAAAAAAAATAACCAAAAGTTATTTCTACCAACAAGATGATACCTTTATTTAAGAGTTGCGTTACCTTATTTAAAATTATGAAAAAAAAAACAGTATTTGGATTTGATTTTTATTAGTTTACATTTTATTTTACAATCCACAAGTTCCAAATCATTACAGCCACGTGAACCCACCACCGCTTCTTCTCCATTCATATCTCTATGTACACAAGTCACAAGCTATATAAAAAACTTGGGTAAGCTAAGAATTTTAATTAAGCTAACGAATATGAAGACACTCAAAATCTTACGCCAAGAGCCGTTGAATCCTTTTTGAACACTTTTTGTTTCTTTTCTTGTTGATTATCTCCTACAAATATCATGTAGCTGTAAAATTTTATTCAACAAATTATTATTTATGTGAGGTTTACTGACAGAAAGGTTACTTTGTCTACTTGAAATTATGGGGTGGATTCCCTAAGGAACCTTTTCCCATACAGGCGATTTATGTGCTTAAAGCAAGCAACTAAGCACACAAAGGACTTGGCTGGTTCAACCTTAGTCATTGGCAATATATATTAATGAATATTGAAAACTAAAAAGAATAAAATACACAAAATGGATTCAGCATGTGGGAAATTATTTTTGCCGGAAGTCTGCTATCTGAAAATTACTTGAAAATTGCAGTCCAAAATTAACGATTTTGACCGTAATGCCAAAGTTAATCAAAAGTTATGAACCGTAAGACGAATTTAAACTTCAGTTTATGATAGTATTATGACTATGAGTGTATGACTAGGCACAAAAAAGTGAGTGTCACCGTGCCACGTCTTTCCATATAATAATAATTACAAGTTGAAACATCTTAGAAATTGTCATACAGCATTGGTGATCATTACAAATAGATAAAAGTGAAAGGAATCCATACTAATCTTTCAAGAGACAACACCAAACAATCCTGAGTCTCTGCAGTTGTGTCCCCACCGACAAAAAAAACAAAAAATTGAGTCAGATCATGTGATTTGGGCCATCATGGTCCATGCTGCTGACTTCAAACTAAAAAAAGAAAAGAAAAAAAAGAAACCAACGTAATTGTTTGAGGGATAAATATTAAAAACCCATCATATCACTTCTCAAGACAATAGGTGCAGTGGCTTTTGAGAGACTACCACCCAGAGAGAAATATGAAATGTTAGAAAGAAAGGAGTCTTGCGAATACTTGTAGCGACAGGGAGAAAGAATTGAAGAATGTCGGGTAGAGTAAGTGTGTATTATGTGCTGGATTGACGTTCAACTTGAAGTTATGGAGAGTAGCTTCCACATTTTATGATATATTTGATGTAGAGACACACGTTTCATAAACCAATCCAAACACACACACATGCAAATTAATGTGTCTCGTTCTTCCTAAAATTTTGATGAGTTGATTTTGGTAACGTTATCTTTATTTTAGTACCAATATATCTATGCGCTTTGGTTCTCTTCTTCGCTTGACTAGATATCCATTGGTGCACTTATCGTGTTGATATATATGTTCACCTCAGCGGTGGAGAAGATTAGTTTTTCTCTTGATCTCTTGTAGTTTCAGGAGGATCTTTACTGTATTAGTTTTTTTTTTCTGCGTGTTCTATTAATTGTGTAAAATGATTGCTCATTGCTTGAAAAATTTGCAGAGCAAATTGATAATTGCACAAGAAGAAAAGCAAATTTGGTTTGCTTTCGTTTATTTGTTATTATTTGTTATCTTTCTCCAACAATTGATATGATGTCAATGGTCCGGACTTTTATTTGTACTATTAAAATGAGACTTGCTATTTTGCAAAGACCTGTATGATCACATTGAGAATAATGGTACTAAACCAGCAAATAAATTTGTGAAAGAATGTAAAGAAATAAACAGGAAAACTATTAGTATATGATCAGGAAATGGATAGACCATAACATTCCGTATCATATATCTAGTGAGATTAATGCCCACACTTGTGGAAAAAATTGAGTGACTTGCTTGGGTCTAAAAATGCATAGAACAAGGCGTTCTTGATTTGGAAACATTGGTGGCATCTTTGAGTACTCTGCTTGTAATGCGAAGTTAACTTTCATTATGGTGGCATTGCCCATCCATTGTTCTTCTTTTCGTTCATTGTCGGATTTTCATTCAATCCAATCGTTGGAAAACTTTACTTGTCCTTGTCCTCATTAAACATTACAATGCCTTTCACATTAAAAAAAAAACACATTACAATGTCTTTAGACAAAAGCTTTGTAATGTCACCACCATGAGTCCCTGTTCTAGCACAACCTTTCCTCGTTATTCTGTTAGAAGTTAGAACTATGTTCCTAATATTGTACGATGATATTTGGTTGATTTAAGAACAATTTTTCACTTCAATTGTTGCATAGTCTTAATTAGTGTTTTAAAAATCTGCTCAGACCGGCCAATCTGACCGAGAATCGCTACTACAAATGACTCGGTTCCATATTATTCGATTGGTTGTGTGATTTACGTCATCAAACCGGTTTTAAAACTGTGCTTAACCAGTTTAAAACATCACCGGACACTGAATTTTTCACACGTCCCCTGCTGCTTTCATATGGACGCTGTTCCATGCGAGATGATGATCTCCTTTTACTACAAAACACAACACTCCCTGTAGTAATAGATTAAAATTAAAATGTGAAGACCAAATGTTACAAATGCTGGAATCAAACCCATGGACCAGAACATTCAAAGAGAGCAACGTTGGCACTACACTAATTCAATATTTTAATACTTATATAAGACAAACAAAATAATATATAGTGACCTTAATTATTTATTTTATTTTATAAAGGTTGATTGTGGTTTAATTAGTGATTTATTAATATGACCAATGACCTAGTAGCTTCAGTGGGTCAATTGTCAATTGATGGTGTGAGTTTTAAAACTATGTTAAAAAGGATTCAATAATCACAAATATTTTTTTTAAATAAACTAATATACAAAATTTTAAATGATGTTTAAAAATATTTAAAGTAATTTAAAATAATTTTCAATTTATTTTTTTGGTGCAAAAAATGTTATCTATATAATGTTTTTAAATTTTAACGTTTTCTTAAGAATTTTACATATAATAATCTTATAATGTTTTTCATAATGTGCAATGTAATAATGTAGTGTTTTATTGTTAGATATAAAGTTACTTTAGAATCTAAAACACATAATTTAAGCATTGTTAAAATCAAGTTTATACCTTTTAAATTTTATGATATAATTATATATCTATGCTATTAATAAAGGAAATACCTCTTTTTGTTGTCAATAAATTTTAAACAATTCTATCCTTTTTCAGATTTTATATTTCTATTACTCTCTTTTGATAATTATCCACTATCATGTTAGTTATTTTTATTAGTCTTATTTTTTTATTTTTTAACTTATAAATCTTTTTTTCCTTTTCTTTTATTTTTAGTGGGGAAAAAAGACACTCTACTCCGTGCTTCTCTATTAAAAATAAAAATAAAAATAATATTGGATATTTTTTGAAATATGAGTAGAATGTGAGTTGATTGAAGAGAATAGTTATAGGAATAAAAAAAATGTGAAAAGGTAATTTTATGAATAAAATGAGAAAATAAGTGTATATACCAAAATATTTTATTCTTTTTTTATTAATAGTATAGATTTAAAATATGCACAGAGAAACAAAGTGCCTCTTATAATATTAATATCAATATAGTTATACTAGTTATCATATTGATATAATTTTGTCCCACATGTCTTAATACTTAATTTTATCGGGTTCACCAGGTCAATATTTCAAGTCAAGAAAAAAAATGTGGATAACAAAATTTTCTTGCAAATTTTAAAAATTATAAAATATGTAATAATACTCACTCCATTTTATTCGTAAGACTCATAATTTTTTTTATAAAACATAATTTATATTATCTTTTATATTAATTATTTTTAAACTAAAATAGCTCTAATTAATTATATTAAGATACAATTAATTAGAAGACAGTGAAAAATTATATCAAAGAAAAGAAGAGAGAAAAAAATATTAGTGATATGAATAATTTTGAATAAATATATAAATTTAAGATAAATTTATTATTATTAATTAATTTCTTTAAATTTTATGAATTAAACAATTGGATTTTATAAATACTAGGGGAAGAGGGACAGTGTTTCACTAAATTTTTAAATAATAAAAATAGAAGTTAAATATAGTTAATTAAAAATGTTAAAAAAAACTAATTAAATAAAAGTAGTGAAAAGTTAATATGAGTTAGAAGAAGAATTTAAAATTTTAAAAGTGATTTATAAATAAAATTGTTCAAATGAAATATATACATCCAATGCATTAATTTCTGTTATTAATAGTTATGTAAGCTAGAAATAAAATTTGAAATTTAAGAAGTGATTTAAAAATAAAATTGTGTGTATCAAATAGTTAAAAATATAGATGAATGGAGGAAATATAAAAATAAAATAATAAATAATTTATTCAAATTCAAAATCTAGCATAACAGATCCCTCGTGATATATTTGATAGAAAAGAAAGAAAATAGAAAAAATACAAATAATGATACAAATTCTTTTATTTAAATTAAAAAATAAAAAAAAATTGACTTAAAGAAATAAAAAATTTAAATTTTCTTTTCTTTCACTTTTCTTTCAATTCAAATTTTAAGTTTTTTTTTTCCTTCCCAACGTAGTGTTAATAAATTCATTCATTCGATCAAATAAATAAATTCATTCATTCGATTAAATAGTCGAAACTGTTCGCTTTTTCTGGAAACTTTTTTTCTTCTCTCAACTCTCTCTCTCTCTCTCTCTCTCTCTTCTCTCTCTGTCTGCGTCCATGGAGTTTTGGGGTAACACCATTTCTTTTCAGTTCTCACTTCATTTCGTTAGCCTTGCCCTGTCTCTTCTCTTTCGTGCTTTCTTATTCTGAATTTTCCTTCTTCCATTTTCTAACTGTGAAAATTGTGTTGATTTCTTTTTTTCATTTTTCGGAGAGGGAAGCATTCCTTTAATTTTGTTAGAATGTGTTGAACTCGTGCTTTTGCTATGTTTATTAGATAATCATGATTCATGTATCTTCGTGCATAGATTTTTTTAATTAATAATATAAATGTGTACTTTATTGTATAAGGTAATTGTCCTTAGGTTTTGTAAATTTTGCTTTTTGGATAATATTGGTGCAAATGCGATCGTTGTTTCTATTGTTTTAATCACTCATTACTCAACTCTTACCAATTATCATCATCAACCATCATGCTTCTTATATGCCACCGGTGCCACTATATAGTAATTGTTTGTTCACTTCGTAAGTCATTTGTTGAGCTATGAAGTTTGTGAAAAACTTCATCGTTCTACCAAATTTTTTAGCGTGTCTTTGAAGTATTTGACCCCAATGTTTCTATTGTAAATAAAATTTAGTATGTTATTTTGTATTAAAATTTAATGTTGAGGTTTTAAAGATGGGTCCTGTGCAGTGTCAAACTATTTACAGTTGCAAAATTAATTAGATTTGTTTCCCTATTTGGATTTATTCATCCTGTTGAAAGATATCTTGGGTTGGGGGTGTGGAAGTGGAATGAAGGTAAGTAATCATCATTTTGTGATAGAAACGCATCTTATGAAAAAAGTTGATAATCTAACAAGCATTAAATTAACATCGTATGTCTATTTATAATCCTTTTTAGGTGTTGAGGTGAAAAATGGAGAGTCTCTCAAGGTTGATCCAGGAGATGACAAGATTATCCACCTTTCAAATGTATATCTTTGTATCTTTATATGATGACAAATAAACATAGAGTCATTCTGCATCCTTGGAATTGATAATGGTTTTGTTTAAATGATTAAATCATCCTGTGACAGGCATGCATGGGGGATGTCACTAAGGATATAGGAGGTGGACCAGTAACCCTGTATGTGAAGTTTGGTAACCAGAAGCTTGTACTTGGAACGCTTTCTTCTGATAAATTTCCTCAGATATCTTATGATTTGGTATTTGAGAAGGAATTTGAGCTATCCCATAACTGGAAACATGGAAGTGTCTTCTTTACTGGATTTAAAGCTCAACCTCAGTCGGAGTCATATCCTTTTTTAATACTCTTTTACATTGATATAAGAATACATTTTCTCTTGACAGTCACTAATGCATTCTATAGTATTCTCTCACATATACGCATATTACGTGTCCTTAACCTCATTCTTCTTTTATCATTACTGATGATGATGAAGATTCTGATGGTGAGATTCTCTTCTTGATTTGAGTACTATTGTTAATTTGATACTAATATTATACAACTTATTTGCACCTGTTATCATCTTTGCTTCAGATATTGATGAAGCTATTCCAGTTAGTGCAGCCAATGGTAATATGTCCATCTTATGTAGTATTGTAGTTATAATGTCATAAAGCAGTTTATCTATTGTATTTTGTTAACATTTAAATAGGTAAACCTGAGGTTGGCGTCAAACCTGATGCAAACGAAGCTAAACAGAAGAAGATAGCAGATCCAAGAAAGAGGGATACAAATGGTGAAGGTGAAGATTCATCTGAATCTGATTCTGATGATGATTCAAGTGAAGATAAGGTATTTATATAATCCAGAAAGCAGATTTTATAATGGACTGCTGATGATCTTGATTGACTCTTGCATGATTTGTTTGATGGTATATAGTGGATTGAAATGCCTTGAAGAATTCAAGTCCAAAATACTATTGATTGACCAGAAAAAAATAAGTGTAGTTTGTAACGAAATGGATGGCATTGTCATTGCTAGATATATGAGAGAAAGTAGTTTGTTGGGCAGTAAAGCATTCCTTTGATGATTCCTACGGTGATAAAAACTTGTAAACATAGATGAAGTGTTTTTATGTGTGCATTCTGATTAGTGAATTATCGATTGAAGGAGATTTTAAATGATTGATACTTCATGTAACCCAGTGCCCGGTGGCTCCTTGCTATGCAAAAGTATGGGTGAAGGTCATTATGCGCAGCCTTACCTTTGCATATGCCAAGAGGCTGTTTCCGGATTTGAACCCATGACCAACTGATCACCAAGGCACAACATTACCGTTGTGCCATGGCTCACCCTCAAATGATTGATATTTAAGTTTATTGAATTGATTATTGATTATTATTGCTCTGTAACAATGTATTGTTTAGCCCACAGTGAATGGTGACATAGAAAGTAGTGAAGGTGATGATGATAGCGATGATGATGAGGAGGAGGAGGAGGGGAACGATGAATCTGATGAGGAGACAGCCAAGAAGGTAAGGAGGGACTATAAGGTGTTTCATTTTTGTGGTTGGATTTGAATTTAACCTTCCTTTTTTCCTCATATAGATTGAAGCAAGCAATAAGAGGGGTATTGACTCATCTAAGAAAACACCTGTTCCTGTGAAGAAGACAAAATTTGTTACTCCTCAGAAGACTGGTTAGTTGATTATGTTTTTTTTTTTCCTTCCAAACTCTTTTCTTGTGACATTTATTTTTGTAAATCATCTATTATATTTTTCACCCCAAGCTTTGTTTGTTTTATTTTTATACTCATTTTGGGTGTGCTAAATTGGATACTTTAAGATGTGAATATTGTAATTTAGATGCGAGGTTTTAAGGGGTAGTTAATAGCAGCATTTCATGCTGTTATCAAGTTTTCATGGCTTGTTGCTTGGTTCCCCCATGATGCTTTACTCATCACTTCTCATATTCTTGGAACAGTCCTCATTGCTGGCTATCATGCATTCAGAGTCACTATTCTATTCAGGGGGGAACCCCCTCACTTTACCCCCTTTTTTTACGTTGTGTCCCACTTATTTGTTTAAGGAGATTTTTGTGATTTCATATAGCTTATGGTCAAATGTGTTTTATTCATATTTGCTAAGTGTGACTGGTGATTTCTGTGGATAAGTTACTGTTAATGGCATTACCTGGCCAAAATTGAAACCAAATGGTGATAGGGGCGAGATGTAAATTATTGTAATAGAATCCCCCCTAAATAAATTGTTTAAGGAAGCTTTTGAGAAGAACAAAGCTAAAAAGGATGCATACATCCTGAGTTGCAGGAAGATGATGAAAAGGAAAAAGTGCAAAAAACTATTAATATTTGAATTGGAATAAGAGGTGTGCCATCAAATGATCCCCTTCCTGCTTATGCAAAGAAATTGAAGGCACAGATTTATTTTTTGTATATCAGAAGTAACTATTTAATTAGAAAAGATGAAGATTCGAACAAGCATAGATGATGCTTGTGATAAAGAAACAAGGTGGTTAGAAATGTTCAGTGCATAGCTTGATATCTTTTGTAGGAATGAAATATCTTTCAAGTTTCAATATTGTGATATAAAAAAATTTCAAGCTGATGGATGTAGTTATTGGAAACTATTGTCCACACCTAAAGTTTCGAGCTATCATGAAATAAGAGTTGCACTCTGTAAAGAGAAATTTGAACAAAGTAAATGTTGAAGGGTCACGATTAGAATGAACTTTTGATGTTCAAGTGGGAGATGTATATAAATTATTAATGTGCGTCACCTATAATAGTGTAAGCTTTTAGAATAGTTAGTTAATGATGTGCTATGAGAACCTCTATGAAGAAGTGGTCCAGAATTTGTTCCTTATTGCTAGTTTAACAGTGTTTGATTGTTTTACTTGTCTGTGCATGCATGTTGTGACCCCAGTAAAACTGAAACTATATTGATGAGAATTAATGATCTGTTCAGATAGCAAGAATGTTGTCCATGCTGCAACTCCTCACCCTTCTAAGCAGGCTGGTAAAGCAACTGCAAATAACAAGCAGCAGTCTCCGAAGTCAGGTGGAGATTACAGCTGCAAGCCTTGCAACAGGTGATTGGAGATGTCTTCTTATGTTGATTTGTCTCATGGTTTTCCTTAGTTTCTTTTTTCTAAGTAATCATGCACACCAATTCAAGCATAATTTTTATATTGGCTTGCAGGTCATTTAAGACAGAAGATGCCTTGCGTTCTCATAACAAGGCCAAGCACAGTGCTAAGTGAATGCTTGCTTTTTTGCCTGAGCAGTGACAGTGAGTGTTGATATTTCTGGTGTTGGATGACAGTGTAAAAAACAGTGTAGCTGATTTAGGAAAGCTGGTCTAGTGATTTTAGTATTCTACTTTGATTTGATCAACTTGAGTTTGTGCTAACTGGTCTTTGCCCTTTACCTTGATCCCATGTCGGCCTTCTTTCAACCGAATCTGTGATGAAATGCGTAAATACTCCCTGCAACTCATGAAATGGTATTCCTGACAAAAATGGATTGGTTTTTAACGTTGCTAATTATTATTTGGATGGAGTGTTTTTTTTGTTTTTTTTTATCACTTTCGTTCGTATATTTCCAATCTTAAACCAATTTTTTTAAGATGCCTAAAAGCTTTAAATAGTGCCATGTTTTTTTGTTGTTGAAAATTTTGACTATATATATTAAGTAAAAGTATAATAAAAATACATTTGTAAAATAAGAGTAATTTATCCTATAAATTTTCCTAATATTCTATTAAAAAATATCGATAAAGGTAAACAATGTGTTAGAAACAGAAGTATTTTATACATTTTATACAAAGAAAGTTAGAATTGTTTTGTTGGAGGAGCATTTAGATTGTAAGATAATAAGAGAATTTATTTCTTATTTTGTATACAAGGGAGTTTATCAATAGTATTATAAAAATTGACTATCTGCTATTTTCTTTTTTTCCACTTCACCTTTATACTCCATTTTTTCACCTTATGGGATATGCACTGTTTGCTGACGTGCTTTGCAGGCGAGACTATTCTAGTTTTACCATATAACAAATTCTTGCAAGTAATACGTCATTTTTTCTCCTAAAACAATTTTTTTTTTCCAATTCTTATTGTTTCACATTCGATCTATGGAGCATCTCCAATGGGAGAATTGCGTTCTTAACAGCAATTGTTGTCATCACCCCTCAAATTGTTACTCTCATCACTCGCGTAAATTTTTAAATATCCTTCCAAGTTCCAACGTAAACGGTATTTCATTACTTATATTCAGAGTGGAAAAAATATAAATAATGAAAACATAATTTTTATATTTTCGTTATGCAGTTGTATGCGGAATCATGTTTTCATTTTTTTCATTATATATGAAGCAGAATCATGTTTTCATTATATATGTTTGGGATAGGATAAAATATACACACAGCACCAGTATAACGAAATCGTGTTTAAGAGTATTTCAATTTATAAGTAGCTCACACAATGAATCCCACGCTATGGCCAGGTAGTCACAGGGAGAGAATTTTTTTGATAAAAGTAAAAAATAAATTGCTAATGCGTTTACTTAAATAAAACCTTTAGCTATTCACATAGTCGAAATTCATACATCATTTCATCTGTTTTCCATCTAAATACCCTTCAACATTGGTGACATCCAATAAATGCTCGACAACAAAATATGAAACATTCATAGTTGAACTTTATCAAATGTATCGCTTCATCCCCGCAACAAGTTAAACTCGCCGCTTTTTCCATTTTTCTTCCTCCCTTGCAGAACATTACAATTGAAGCAGAAAATTAAAATGTTCTTGATATGGATGTTACAAAGTTCTATCACTAAATTGACAATTCCAAATAGAATAACAATGGCAACTGAATCCATCTAAATCGGTGCAAACGACAAAATCACAAACCAGATTACTTGCCACACTTACTAGCAGATTTTGGGCCAAACCACTACATTGTTGTTGCTATATCTGATGGTTACCAGATTCACTGCCATTTTGTGCAGCACTCTGTTCTTGATAATCATCATTGCTTTTTGTATTGTTCTTGTTACCAGTTTCCCCTTGTTCCTTCTCCCTGTTCCATTGCTCAATTTTAGCTCTCCTTTCTGCACTACTTTCTCTGATCGGAGGACTCCTATCCCTACCCACAGGACTTCTACTTCGTTTCCCTCTATATCGAGGACTACGGCTTCTAGGCCTCCTACCACCATGGTGGCCATGGGACCTGTCAAAATCTCTTCTACCAGAACCACGACCAGGATGTGAATGCTCCCCATGGTTACGATTCCTTGGAGGACTCCTGCTTCTGCTTCCACTGCGGCCATTCCATCGCCTATTTCTTCCAAATAATTTCCTTCTCAAATCCCTGAAATTAAAAGAGTAGGTTTTAAGCCAAGAACAGCCAAATTAAATTGCAAGTGCAAGATCTTGAAAAGCATGAGAACTATGCTGAGAAATCAACCTGCTAATCTTCTTTAGGTGCATGAAGTTGCAATAGCCACCTCGATTGCATACATTTTCCTCATACTGCCTACAAGTAGCTTCTCGAAAATCCGTAACAGGAGAGAAGTCAACAATAATGGGACGACCTAGATGGATCATGAAGTTATAAATTTCATCAATATAAAGTTCCTATTTGAGAATGGGGTCGACAGAAATTTCAAAAGAAACATGTTATATAAAGAATTATTTTTCTACATATGATTATGTCCTGTTGCAGTCATCACAAACTTCACCACAGCTTTGTGAAATCACATAGTCTGAATTATACAATATCCAATTGAAAAGTAATATAGTATATATTAACTTATGGTTGGTGCTAGAGAGAATATAAATCCTATATGCAAAGTGGAAGGAAACCTCAGGAGGTGCCAATATAATTTACTCAAAACTAAATCTAAAAATCAGTCATTGAACAACTCATTTTTTTCTTATGGTAGAGATTCCCTCAAAATAGTCTTTTATCATCCATAGACAATGTGCTTGTATGTTGTGCATAGCCACAGGAACCTGGTCAAAATGCATTTTTCATCATATAAAGCTCAAGGCTCCGACACAACTAAAAGAAGGTCCAAGAAAAATGGTTATGATAAAGATCTAATGCTAAACCAATAGGGTTATCTCCAATCTAGTGACCTGAAAACCAAATGAACATTAACATTGCTTACACAAGAAACAAAAACTAAAAAAATATCAAAAAATGGCTTTCATATTGTTATTCATGGATTTGGGTTTGAGTCTAATTCAAACCCAAAAGCTAGCCAACTAACTCATGAGATAAGATTTTGGCCATATCACTAATCCATATAAGATATCCAACACATACCTTATGCCGAGTACAGAACATCTTGGATACAGGAAATCTTGAACATAACGGCTAGCCCAATCCTACACACTAAAGTTTGTAGGACTGACGGTCAAGAACAGCCTGATAACAACTAGCCCAATATGGCCAACAACCACCACTAGTAAAAGGTTTAATACCATCTTAAAATTTGAGTTTGGACCTAACTTAACCCCAAATGCTAACTCATGAAGTGAGGATTGCAATATTTTGGCCATATCACAAGTCAATGTGGGATCTTCATCAGTTATTACACATAGCTCTCTCCCGGCGATACTTTCACAGTTGTAACAAACAACAAGTCACGATACACACAAACAGAAACAGAATCAAAACCAAAGATAATGAGAACACGTAGCCAAGGAATCAACACACACAAAACGAAATAGTTAAAAAGCCTAAGCAAGGGAGTGAAAGGGCGAATGAATGACCTGAATAAAACCTCCCAGTCAGATTCATGAGGGCGTTGGCTGCATGGTCTTCCTCCCTAAACTGAACGTACACATTTCCAACCTGCGCCGAAACAACGAACGAAACAAAATAAACAATTAAAACAATTCAATTTAAGAAAAATTTAAATTGCGTGAAGGAAGGAGGGAGAAAGAGAGAGAGAGAGAGAGAGAGACCATATGATCGGCTAGGTTGTCGCAAATATTCAAGCTCTGAATGGGGCCGTACTTGCTAAGCTCCTCAAAGAGATCTTCGTAGAAGTCATCGAAGTGATCTTGGACCTTGTCGGGGTCGAGGGACTGGGGCTGGGGCTGATCGGGGTTGGTGATGATGTTCATGTTCATGTCGGGCCTCTGGTACATGTTCGACAGAACCAACGTTGGGCTAATTGTGGGCTTCGTGTGAAGCCGGGAGCACCGGTCGCCGTGCCTGCACGCGCCGATCTTGAAGTAGAATGGACAGTTTACCCTATCCTTCTCCGTCCCGAATATCGATGCCAAGTGCTCCGCCATCTCTCCGTTAGGGTTAGGGTTTCGCTTTCGCTTCCCTTTCCTTTCCTTTCCTCGTGCACTCCGCTATGCTTATCCTTTTATACACTCATTAACTAGTACACTCCTCGCTCTTTTTTTTTTTTTTTTTTTTTTCATTTAGTTAATTAATAATAATTAACTAGTAATTTGTTTTGAGTTTTTTAATGTAGTTTATCTTTAAAAAATAAAATTCGAAATTTGTAGCTAAGTTAAAATGATTTTTATCAGCTGATTTATGTGTTATGTGACCTCGCAGAGGATTTGATTGGGTTTTTTATTAAAAAATAATTTATTCAATTTTGATATTATTTGATTAGTTTGATTTTTGAATATAAATTTAGTTCAATTCAATTTAAATTAATGGCACGTAAATAAATTTATAAATTATGGAACATATTTTTAATGGAAAATGTTTAAAATTTTGAAAAATATTCATGTATTGTTTGTCCTCTTATTTGATACGAGGATATACGTAGCTTTTGTTATGTCTAAAAACTACATTAAATCAAGGTGTATTTGATTGAGAAAAAAGCAAAAAAATAAATAAGAAATTATGTGGGTTTTACATTTTTTACATTTTATTTAATTAAAACAATATTTTTATTTTTTATCTTTTAAACCAAATTCATTATAAGTTTCTCATTGATTAGGGAGAAGGTTTAAATGTGTCAACATGTCTAGGAACTTGTTACAATATTTTTTTGGTGAGTTAAAATTTAAGAAAAGGAAATGATGTCTAGTTTTAAGAGAATTCAAAAAATGATATACTTATATATTTTTTTATTTTAAGAAAATGAATGAGAGTTCAAAACTGTGACTACATGTGTAATCTCCAAAATAATATTTTCGTTATTAAATAAGTAATTTAAACATATTAGTTTTAAAATTAAGAAAATAACAAATATTTTATCATTATAAATTATAGTGAAATATGTTGATAACATTAAGTGTATAGTGTTATATTTTTTATATAAAAATATTTTGATTTCTTAATGTGTATCTTTAACATTTTTTCATTATTTTTATCTTATATTTGGAAGTCACGTTAAATTTAGACTAATTTAAGTTGAATTGGGTAAACTCATTTAAAAAGACTTTTTAAACACTTTTTTTCATTCATAATACTTTGTTCTAAGAAAACGTTTGTTTCACTTTTTTCTCTTAAAAAAAGCGTTTGTTTCAAAATGTAATATTATATTCTCAAGGATCAAGTTTTCAAAAACATTATCTCTAGGATCAATATATTTGGTTGGCACTTAGTAATTTAAGAAAAAAATATTTAATTTAAAAATAAAAGTAAAAAAGATGTAGAAGAATGAAGTAAATGTTAAGAAGATATTTACAGAAATGTGTTAAGTAATTTTATTGATAATAAAACTCTGTACTTATAGGTTACAAAGTATAACAAATTAGATAACAAACTAATAACTAGATAAGATTATGTCTAACAAACTAACAACTAACCTATATTTAAAATATATAACAAACCAATTTGAAATACAAAGATATAGATAAGATTAATCTCATTAATCTCCCGTAACACTCCCCCTCAAGATGGTGTGTGTAAGTTTGAAACACTCATCTTGGCTTTTAAGTGCATGAACTGATCTCTACCAAGAGACTTGGTAAATATATCTGCTATTTGATTCACTGAACTGACTTTCATAGTTTTAATGAGACCAGAAGCAATTTTTTCACGAACAACATGACAATCAATTTCAATGTGTTTAGTGCGCTCATGATAAACCGGATTGGAAGCAATATGAAGAGCAGATTGATTATCACAATACAGAGGAGTTGATCCGGAAATGGGAAGGCCAATGTCTTGCAAAAGATATGAAAGCCAACTGATTTCACAAGTTGCATTTGCCATTGCTCTATACTCAGCTTCAGCGGATGAACGGGAAACCACACTTTGTTTTTTTGTTTTCCAAGAAACGATGCTAGTAACCAAAAAAATACAATAACCAGTTGTGGACCGTCTAGTTATGGGACAACTAGCCCAGTCTGAATCACAATAAGCACGAAGGGAGAAGTCTGAATTAGATGAAAAAAACAGACCTTGCCCAGGTGTGGCCTTTAGGTAACGAACAAGACGAATAGCAGCATCCATGTGAGATTGGCAAGGAGCATGCATAAACTGACTTAATATATTGACCGAGTGAGTGATATCTGGACGTGTGACTGTAAGATAAATTAAGCGACCCACAAGGCGACGATATGGGGAAGGATCAGATAATGCAGTACCATGTGATGGAGAGAATTTCAAATGTTGCTCCATGGGAAAATCTACTGGTTTTGAACCAGTAGGACCACTATCAGAGATGATGTTAAGAGCATATTGACGTTGAGATAGAAATAAACCCTTTTTAGATGTGGCAACTTCGATACCGAGAAAGTGCTTCAATCGTCCCAAGTCCTTAATTTTGAATTTTGTGTGTAGAAAATCCTTAACCAGAGTAATAAGATGAAGATGTGAACCTGTAATGATGATATCATCGACATAAAGAAGAAGAAACACAGAGCTAGAATTGTGATGCAAGCAAAATAGTGAATGGTCAGCATTGCTATGAGTGAAACCAAAATCAAGAAGAACTTGTGAGAATTTTGAATGCCAATTCCTTGAAGCTTGCTTAAGACCATATAAAGATTTTTGTAGTTTGCAAACGCGGGTCTCTCCTTGACGACGAAAACCAGGGGGTAGTTGCATAAATACATCCTCATGTAAATCCCCGTGTAGAAAGGCATTATGGACATCAAGTTGATGTAACGACCATTGTTTAGCTGCAGCAATGGAGAGGAGGACTCGAACTGTGACAAGTTTGGCAACAGGAGCAAAAGTCTCAAAGTAATCAACTCCTTCAATCTGAGTATAACCCTTGGCAACAAGTCTCGCTTTATATCGTTCGATACTGCCATCTGAAGTTCGTTTAATTTTATATACCCACCGACAACCAATTGCCTTTTTTCCGGCTGGTAGAGGTACTAATGACCAAGTTTTGTTCTCATATAAGGCATCAATCTCAGACTGCATGGCATTGCGCCATTCCGGAAAATTCTTAGCCTCCGAATAAGACTTTGGTTCAGTATCAACAGCCAAAGAAGAAAGAAAAGAACGATAGGAATTTGAAAAACGGTCATAAGATAAAAAATTAGAAATAGGATAAAGGGAACCTGAACCATTGGTAGAAGAAGAAGACTGTGATGAAGGGAGAGAAACCACATAATCATCAAGATAACGAGGGCGGTGTCTCGTACGTGTTGTATAGTGCGGAACATGTGGTGGAGAGATAATAGTGGTAGGTGGTGTGGGTTGTTCGGTGGATGGTGCTGATTGTTCAGATTCTATTGCAACAGGGAATGGTTGAAAAGGATTTAGGGGTTGTTGGTGGTCATGAGGGGGTAAATCCTCTTCAGGAAATGGGTGAATAATGGGAGAAGAAATGGTTATGTCTGGTGGGGGTAAAGGTAACACTAATTTTGGATTCTGAGCATTAAGCATTTGATAGGGGAAAATATGTTCATGAAAAATAACATCTCTTGTAACATAAATTTTTTGTGAAGATAAATCAAATATTTTATATCCTTTTTGACCATGAGGGTACCCTAAAAAAATTCCTGGAGATGCCCGATTAGAAAATTTGTGACTGATGTTGGTATTTCGACCATAAACCAAACAACCAAAGACTCGAAGGTGTGAAAAATTTGGTTTTTTATTAAAAAGAATTTCATGGGGTGTGCGACCTTGTAAGATTGTTGTAGGTAAGCGATTAATTATGTAAGCAGCAGTTAATACAAAATCTCCCCAAAAATCTAATGGCAAGTTGGATTGAAAATGTAAGGCACGTGCAATGTTTAGTAAATGTCTGTGTTTACGTTCTACAATACCATTCTGTTGAGGAGTATAAGCACAACTTGATTGTTGGAGTACTCCCAAATTTTGAAAGAAAAGAGTGGTATTGGAATTGAAAAACTCATGTGCATTATCAGATTGAATTTTTTGAATTTTCGAGTGAAATTGATTTTCAACCATTTTAAAAAAGAAAGGGAGAATTGAGTTAACTTCACTTTTGTGTTGCATGAGAAATACCCAAGTACTCCTAGAAAAATCATCAACCACAGTCAAGAAAAATTTGGCACCAGAAGAATGATTTTTACTATATGGTCCCCAAATATCAAAATGAACTAATTCAAAACATTTAACAGTAGAGATGCAACTCAAAGGAAATTTTAAACGAGACTGTTTAGCCAAAGGACAAACAGTACAAGTGCATTTATTTGAAAACTTAATGCTCGAATCTAAATTATTGAACTGTGGAGATAAAGTTATGGCTGGATGTCCAAGGCGCCAATGCCACAAATCAAAATGAGAACCAAAAGATGCAGAAGCGACAAAAGCAGCAGAGGAATTATCCATGGTGTAGAGGCCCCCATGTTGCTCACCCATCACAGTAATCTTCTTCGTCTTCTGGTCCTGTAAGAAACAAGTAGTGGGAGTAAAAGTAATCCAAGAATTAGTGTCTGTGGAAAGTTTGTTAATGGACAAGAGATTAAAGTGAAAAGATGGAACATGTAGGACATTTGAGATTGAAAGATCTGGTTTTAAAAAAAACAGAACCAATATGGTGAATTGGAACCAATTGATTGTCAGGCAATTTAACAGAGGTAGATACTTTTTTGTATGAGTGAAAAAGAGACAGATCAGATACCATATGATGTGTGGCACCAGAATCTAGAATCCAAATGGTAGAATGAGGTTTAAAAGAAGCAAAACAGCGGAAAGAAGTACCTGCAAAGTTTGCAGCAGGTTGTTCATTACCAGTATTAAGGAGAGAAAGAAGCTGTTGAACCTGAGTTGGAGTTAAATTATTCGGAGGTGAAGAATCCGAAGATGGTGTAATAACAGCAGCATTTGAATGAGCTTGAAGAGAAGATCCCGAGTCACGATTATAACGACTGGTAGAGCCACGCCGAGATTTCTTAGAACCAACATCATGTTTCCACCAGGAAGGATATCCAATTTTTGAGTAACAACGACTGTCAGAATGACTATCAACATTGCAAATAGAGCAATGATATTGAGACTTAGAATTGGCATTGCGGGATGAAGCATGTTGAACAGACATTGCTGATTGATCCAATGTGACAGATCGAGAATCTGATAAAGAACGTTGACGTTCTTCCTGTAAAAAAAGAGAATATGCTTTTGGCACTGATGAAAGTGGGTCCATAAGAAGAATTTGACTTCTAACAGAAGCATATGAATCATTTAACCCTTGGAGAAAATCCAGGAGATGATCATTATCATAGATGGCATTGAAATTTTGCACAATACCACAAGCACATGCTGGAAGTGTGCGATAAGATTCAAGTTCGTCACGATATGCCTTCAACATCGTGTAGTATGCAGAGATGGAATTGTTGCCTTGAGTTAGATTAGAAATTGCTCTACGAATTTCAAAAATCCGTGGTGCATTCTTCTGATTGAAACGAGTTTGAAGATCAAGCCAAATGTCACGTGCACTCTTAATCCAGATAATGGAATTGGCAATTGTTGGGGTGGTTGAATGTACAATCCAAGATTGGACCATACTGTTGCAACGAATCCATAATGGAAGATTTGGACTGTTTGGTTCAGATTTGGGAATGGTACCATCAATAAATCCAAGTTTATTTTTTGCTTCTAATGCCATAATGATAGCTCGACTCCAAGTGGGGTAATTGTCACCATTGAGGAGCTGTGTGACAAGTGGTTGAGCAGGTTGATCAGAAGAGTGGAGATAATATGGAGATGAATGATCTGGTGGTGTAGTCATTGTGAATAAAGTGACAGGAATCGATCTTAGGCTGATACCATGTTAAGAAGATATTTACAGAAATGTGTTAAGTAATTTTATTGATAATAAAACTCTGTACTTATAGGTTACAAAGTATAACAAATTAGATAACAAACTAATAACTAGATAAGATTATGTCTAACAAACTAACAACTAACCTATATTTAAAATATATAACAAACCAATTTGAAATACAAAGATATAGATAAGATTAATCTCATTAATCTCCCGTAACAGTAAAAATTAGTTATATTCCTGAAACAAATATTAAGAATAATAAGTAAAACAAAAGTAAATATTTTATATTCCTGAAAATAAACAATGCCTAGTAATGTTATAAGATCCAGATATTCTTAAATTCACTTTTCCTTGATTATGTGATACCACAAAACACAATTTAAGATCTTGTTTAAGAAAAATCAATTTCTCTACCACTTAAACCAATAAAATATCTTTAATTATTAGAGATTAAGTTTTTATTATGATTTTTCATTTCATCAAATCAAAAGGTACTGTTGTTTGTGGTGAACTGAAACAAACAAGTCTGATAGACTGATGTTGTCTGCTACATGTCGGAACTCGGATGGACGGTTTCATCTCATCTAAAAACACTATAACTACCGTGAATATAATCCAACATACTAAGGAGAAAATAGTGTAGCAGAACGAGGGGATTTCTTATCTGTATGGCAATGAGAAGTGAGAGGTTGATGGGACATTCACTTGCCCCTTGTAGCTCCCATGCCTGTTCCTTCAAGGTTCCCATTAATGGTTAGAGAGTGGTTCTAGAAATGCAGCGCGCTTGAGGCCCAACAACGGCAAAGTATAATGGGTTTTCTACCGGGCTCGAGCGAACAATTTTATTAGGCCTGGGAATGGTCAACGCGAATGGAATATTCAGTGAAACCTTTCCACTGTCTTAAAGCTGTCCACTATCCAGTGCTCAAGACCACGTCATTCTCTGGGTATCACTTTACAAGTAACCCCCCAGAGCACATCTCCAATGGACCACAGATTTGGAAACAGAATCTGAGAAACCATGGAAAAGTGATGCACTACCAATCTACTATACTATAAGAGCATCTCCAATGGAGAGTACTTATATGAGTTTTTTAGAGTCATTTATTCATCTTTTTGTGGTCCCTACATTACCATGTCATTCATAAGAACTCTAACCAAATTTTGCTCAAATACAAAAAATTACAAGAAACTCAAAAAAATTCCTTTGATTGGTGATGTTTGAAAAATAAGAAACTCTAGAAAGAGTTTTTTATATTAGAAACCCAAATTTTTTGTGAAGGAACTCTCATGCCACCTAGATACTCTCCAATGCATAATTTCTTCTAAGAAACAATTTCTTATCCTTAGAAACCCACTAAGCACCTCCCATTGGAGATGCTCTTAGTCCAAGGTTTTATTTTAGACCTCTAACCCCCCATAGCACATCTCCAATGGACCACAGATTTGGAAACAGAATCTGAGAAACCATGGAAAAGTGATTAGGGGTGTTCACGGGTACGGGTGATCCGTGAACCCGAACTGATCTGAACTGATCTGAATTGTTTGGGTTGAGTCATTTATGTATTTGGGTCAAAACCAAACCGATCCGATCAAAATCGATCATGTACGGGTTGGGTCATGAGTTTAGATTTATAGATCCGTTGACTCGTTAACCCAATCCGTGAACCCGTAATAATAATATAAAATTTATTATATATATATATATATATATATATTAAATTAAAAATTAAAAAAAAAAATCTCCCCATAATGATGACATAGTGATACAAAGGATGACAACAAATATGCAGTTAAAGTTTAACAAATATTGAAAAAGTGGTGGAATTAACTACCTTTTGTTTGTTGCTATTTTCCTTGATCATTGTTATAAATGTGAGTACATTCAATTTTGTTTTAATCGTATGCATGGTATTGAGAAGAACATGGACATGATAAAAATATTGAAAGACATCATTCAGAAACTGATTCAACAATATGTACTAGAATATCTCATTTTTCATTCTAGTAGTAATTCAGCTAATTCTAGTACATTGGCTTCAAACATGGTCTCACAATATAATGATGTCAAAGATGATAAGAATGATGATTGAGATGATGAATTTAGAATGAAAATCAAGAAAAAACAGGTTGAGGTGCACAAAAATGAGTTAGATAGGTATTTGGAGGATGATGTTGAAGATGACTACCACCACCCTGAGTTTGACATTTTGAATTGGTGGAAATTGAAGACATTCAAATATTATATTCTTTTCTATATGGCTAGAGATATATTGGTCATTTCTGTATCTATTGTATCATCTGAGTCTGCATTTAGTATATGGGGTAAAATTCTGGATTCATTTCGTAGTTCCTTGAGTCCTACTACTGTTAAAGCTCTCATTTGTGCCCAAAATTCGCTTAGATCTACTAAGCAAAATGTTAATGACTTGCAAGTTGAAATAAATGAAGTGGAAAAGATTGAATCAGGTGTATAATCCCTTATTTCATTTTTTATTTGTATAAAATATCAATTAATTTTTGTGCTAACGGGGTTGTGTTTAAATTTTTAGAGTTGTGTGATTTGGCTTTAAATACTGTTAATATTGAGTCTCCAAGTGTTGAAACCATAAGTGCTGGAATTTCTTAATGTATTACTTTCAGGTATATTGTTATTTGTTTCACTTTTGTTTTTTATATTCTGTTTACCGTGTTTATAATATTAATGAATCATATTTTGTTCATTTGTTTGTTTCAGCAAATCTGGTTACAACAAATTTGGTTATAGCAAAGTTTAGTTTGTAAGAAATAGTTGTGATTCAGATTATTATAGTAAATCTTGTTTAAGAATCTTTTGTTTTAATTTATATTATAAGTCTATTTCAGAATATTATGTTGATAATATTAAATGAATCAATTTTACTACTTTCATAAATTTGATAATAGTGTTAATTGTATTAAATATTTGAAAGAATCATGATATAAAATAGTAGTTTTAAGAAAAAAAAATTATATGGGTAACCCGTTAAACCAAACCGAACCGATTATGAATGGGTTGGGTTTCAAATTTTTTTTCCCTAAAAACCGAACCGAACCGATCAAATTTGATTGGATTGAATCCTAAATTTGACCAAAACCGATCCGAACCGATCCGCGAACACCCCTAAAAGTGATGCACTACCAATCTACTATACTATAACATCCAAGGTTTTATTTCAGACCTATAAGAATGACACTGCAAGTGTGTCAACAACCTTCGGCTTGGCATGGATGAAGATAACTCATTACAAAGCTAACAAAATATGGGATGATAAACAATACGGTACACGCATCATTTCTGCCACAATAATTTAACCCGATGAATGAAACAGACAATTGGCTTAAATGAATTCTATTAGGCGACATATAGGACAGTGATTAGCTGCAATCTTTATCCGGCACTGTTCATGTTTCATTTAGAAAGAAAATAAAATTGGTCGCATCTGTCTGAAAATCGTAGCATTGGGAATATCACGTATCAAGGTAAAAAAAATAACTTAGCAATGCGTAAGAAAGATTTGGGGATAGCCCATAAAATTGGAAATAAACTGAAAGTAGGCTTCAAGTATTAAAGCTAAATATCATTAAACACCTTTCAAAGTCTTAAGACAGAACTGTCCTAGCTCTGTGAATCAGAACTCAAAAATTATTGGCAAGGTCTTTATACCAAGACTATTGTTCTAACTATCAACTTATTCATCACACCTATAACCGCGCACCCACATCTCATTGCTCAACTCGTCTGGATCTCCAGGGTTTTTTCCACTTGAAAACTTTAGTAGGGTTCAACGGGGGTACGGAAGTTAGCTCCAGCGTACACTGCTTCAGCACCAAGCTCCTCCTCAATTCTCAAGAGCTGCCAAGAGCGCTCAAAACATTTAAAAAAAGGCTTACGGAAAACCAAAACTAGTGTGATGAAAGAACAACACCAACCTGGTTATATTTAGCAAGACGCTCAGATCTGCATGGAGCTCCAGTCTTAATTTGACCCTGTTCAAGAAAAAGAAAGCATTAATATGTTGAACTTGGTTATTGAAGTGGTAATAACACAAAAGTTGAATGAAACAAGGCAATACCGTAGCCAAACCAACAGAAAGGTCAGCAATAAAGGTATCCTCAGTCTCTCCACTGCAACCAAAATATAAGAATGTTAGCACATAGAATGTGGTTGCCTGGTTAAAGATCTTACAGCTGTAGGATTTGTATATTTCACTGCTGTCATCTACGTTTAAAGACAGTTCCAAACCTTCTGTGACTGGCCATGACACCCCATCCAGCTTTTTTGGACATCCTGACAGCTTCAATACTCTCAGTCACAGAACCAATTTGGTTGACCTGTTCAATTAAGGTTTGTGTCAAGTTATGGTGTATATGCACATCTACATAGCTCCAACAACTTTTCGCTAAAAGATTTACATGAGTTGAATAAGAGAACCTTGAGGAGAAGAGCATTGCATGCTTTTGTATCAATTGCCTTCTGAACCCTCTGTGGACACAATGCAAAAAAGTCAAACGACAATCCTTCTGGGCTCTTCAACAGAATAAAAATATTTTTTGAGGGTGGGGGAAATTTTGTTTGATCAATATGCAAACCTTGGGGTTGGTAACCAAGAGATCATCACCAACAATTTGTACATTGGCTCCAACCTCAGCAGTTAGCTTAGCATAGTGCTCCCAGTCATCCTGGTCAAATGGATCCTCAATTGAAACAATTGGGTACTCTGACACAAATGACTTGTACAGATCTTTCAAAGCATCTCCAGAGATCTTCTGGGAGCCATCATTGTTCTGCAGGTCAAACAGAAAAGGCCAAGACATAAATAATCTAATATAAATCTAAATATGTAACAATTGTATCGGTATTACTTAATACAAGATCTCTTCTACAGTAATCCATTATGTATAATGAATATTCAAAATAATGATCAGCTGCAAATGAGTGAGAAGATAAATTCAGTTGGGGTAAGTGAAAATAAATATGAAGAGAAGGAAGAGTAGAGATTGTATTATTGGAAGACCCTTGCAGTCTGCTCTATTTCTACTTTTTTCCTTTGCTATTTTTTAGTGTTTACTGTTTAGACTGTTATCATTTAATGTTGTTGCTAATGAGTATGAGATCCTCTTTGCTATCCATGTTCCTCTAATTGGGGATTACTCTCATTTGCCTGTAAATATATATCTGTTTCTTATCACTTTCCAATTAGACTAACGGTAGCAGAAATAGGCTAAAGGAACTCACATCTTCCTTGAAGTTCAAATCGTATGTTTTGTCTTCCTTGTAGAATTCAGAAGCAGCAACATCCATTCCAATGACAACCTAAGAACATAATAGCAATTGTCAAAGTCCTGTAAATGAAGACACCTGAAATGCCGAAACACCATAAACAGATTTTTGATGAGGGGAAAATACTAACTTTGCCTGTGTAACCAGCTTTGGCAATGGCAGTTTTCAGCAATTCCAAGCCTTCCTTGTTTTCCTGAACACTCAAAAGAGCTTATCAGTCACTGGCCAAAAAGATGAGCAGGTACCAGAGTTCCATGCATAAAAAGAAATGAGTTCAAATATTTGACCTGGATGTTAGGGGCAAAGCCACCTTCGTCACCAACATTTACTGCATCTTGACCATATTTCTTCTTAATCACAGACTGAAATAAAAATAGCAAAGCCCGTCATCAACTGTATCACAGTCATACAGTTCTACAATCAAGTTGACAAACCATCAAGGAATGGAAGCATTCACAGATAAACACCAGGCCTAACAGGCTGTGATAACTTTATAAGCTAACTTTCAAGTAAAAGCACTCAATAATGGGGGGTAAACCAAAGCTTAGCAACCAATAATGAAACGTTGTCCAACTATCCATTGGCATTATCCTAGTTTGGCAAGATTTTAAAAATACATTTGGGAAGTAAATGAATGTAACTAGCAAACTAACCTTCAAATTGTGATATACTTCTACACCCATCTTCATGGCTTCCTTGAACGAGGAAGCTCCCACAGGAAGAACCATAAACTCCTGCATATACATAACATTTCACAAATATCAGAAACTCGTCTTGCTGTATCTCTCTCTCTCTCACACACACACAGAGACGGAAGAAAGGTCTTTGAAAGCATGCCTGCATAGCAAGTTTGTTTCCAGCATGTGATCCACCATTAATGACATTGAAAGCAGGAACAGGCAAAACCAACTTTTTGTTACCCGCGATATTTGCAATATGCTGCACCAAAGGAAAGAAACGGCCATAGTGAAGTCAGATATATGAAAACAACAGAAAACCTCAATCCAAAAATGCACACAATTATGGTGTGTTTGTGTGTTGTGAGGGGAGGGGGGGATCTTAAGAGAATATGACAGTAAGATAACACCTAGTTATTATGTTGATCTTGAACACCGAATTTCATAAAATTTAGATGACTATAAGCAAGCCATCAAGCAACAGATATTTTCATTTTTTTCAACATCACATATTTATATAAAATTTCAGGACAGCTTCAATTACACATAATGGATTCAATGAACAAGTTTCATTTGAGACAATTAAGTACCACAGCTCACGGGTAAATACCTTGTAAAGAGGAATTTTCAGGACGCTAGCACCAGCTTTGCAGACTGCAAGAGACACTGCCAATATGGCATTTGCTCCAAGCTAAAACAACAAAAGTTGCATTAGAATTATATGGATCACAATTAAAAATGCAATTTTCAAAATATAATCAAGCTAAGCACCTTTTGCTTGCACCAACCCCATTCGTTAACAGTTCCATCAAGCTGTTGAACCATTAAGTTGTCAATAGCAGTCTGCTGAGTTGGGTCCTGATCATCGTCACATACGCAACACAAAAATTAGATCATGCCAAATAATCTTTGAGTAATAGACCTAAAGTTACATATTACAGGTTTATATAAACCAAACTATAATATTAACCACATAATGAGCAAGTCCTAACATAAGCGAAAACTGAACCAACCTTGCCAATCAAAGCAGGGCCAATAATGGTGTTCACATTGTCGACAGCCTGCGTGTACAAGAAAATGCCAGGTAAAAATAAACGATTAGAACAATATAACATGACGACCTTCCACACTATTTACTTATTTAGTATAATAAAAACAAGACTTACCTTTGATACACCCTTTCCAAGGTAATCAGATCCTCCATCTCTCAATTCAAGGGCCTCATAAATCCCTTTAAATTAAAAAAATATCAATACAATTAAAATCGAGCAAGCAGGCTACCGTCAATAGATGGGCAGTGGGAACTATATGTGAGAAACTATCTAAATTTCTTGGAAAATATTAAACATAGAAGCTATCTTAGAAACTTATCCAAAATATTATTTGAGAAAACATATCCATCCAAAGTCCAAACTAATCCTATGTGCGTTGTGCCAAACGAACAAGGGATTGGATTATAAAAAAAACACTACCAAAAAGAACTTTTGTATTTTCTTAAATGACAATTTACACGCACGAACGCAATTTCGGAATCTGCAAAACGCAGTGGCAAAATCGGAATTGAGAGAAATGAGTGAATGAGTATACCAGTGGATGCACCACTTGGAACAGCAGCTCTAGCAAAAGTACCATCGGAGCAAGTCAAATCCACCTATTATAGCAATCATCCATCACATCAGATAAGTTTCTCTAAATAAACCAACACTAGACCTCATCAGATTCAAATTCATCCTTGAAAAAAATGGGAAAGAAAAGACTCTATGTAATAAAAGCTATCAAAAAAAGAGTGAATAAAAAAACCGAGTAATACTAACAGAAAAGTGATGTGGAAAGTGAATAATAAAGTGGAGAAGTATGGAAATGGAAGAGGAAGAGAGAGAATCGAACCTCGACAGTTGGATTGCCACGACTGTCGAAGATCTGGCGGGCCTTGATGCTAACGATGGTAGCCATGGACAGCGATGCAATTGAGATCTGCAGTGAGTGAGAGTAGTAGTGGTTGGGAAGAAGATGTGGCCAGTCTTGGGAGACCGGACAAGTGTGTGGGATTATTTATAGGCCCGACTAAGCCTCGCTCACTTTTAGGTTTAGGAAACTTAAACATCATGTGATTTCTCGATTGGAAAGTCACATGATTCTCTATTTATAAAAATAAAATAAAAAATCAAAACACTTTTAAAATAGCATGCATTTGGCAAAAAATGAAGTTGGACTTTTGTAAGTTAATTTTAAAACACTTTTATGTTTATTTTCAAAATTAAAAAATTGTAAATTTTTAGTTTCAAACAAACATATTCTTTTTATATTTAATGATGAATTGTCGTGATCACTAACATCATTAATGATGACGACAACTCATCATCAATATTACCACAATCATTAATAACATCATGATTGGTACCGTCAATAATATTACCATTATCATTATTAATATATTATTATTAATATTATCACCATCACCTATAATGTCACTATCACCACTAATAAAAAATGATTAAAGCTGAACCTAACTTGGCTCAAGGCTCACTCAAATTTGATATGAACTTTTTTAGCTCAAACTTAATTTAAGTTCCCAACTCAACTTGGTAATCCAACTTAAAACTAATTCATTGAGGCATATATGTATTATTGAGTTTTGTTTTTTTCAACAAAGATTTTTTAATGCATGGGACCAGGAATCAAACTCTAATATAATATTTATGAAATTTGACTATGACTATGTTAGTTCGTGTTGATTATATGTGTGTGTACATCAATTTAATTTATAAACCATTTTAGTTAAATTATCATAGTTTAAGTTTAACTTATTTATTTAACAAGTTTAATTTTTAACTTAATATCATAATGAAATTGTTTAACTCAGCTCGTTTTGGTAGGAAATCAAGTTCAATAAATGAATTGTTAATTAATTGAGTCTCAAACTATCATGAGTTAGTTTGATTTATTCTCAAGCCTACGAATATTTCCAAAACAAAATACTTGTGAAAAAAATCATGTTTTAATATAATTTTTAAAATAATAAAAGTCCATAAATTTATTTATTTTTATTAATTAATTAATAATGTAAAAATTCATTATATTTTTTATACAAATAACACTGTTAATTTATTACTTAGTTTCTTGATTTGGAAAGGTAATTAGTGAGAAAATAGTGCTTAATATGCATTTAATTTTGATTCTACTTAATGATTTAAAAAACTCTCTCGTTTCTGACAAAAGAATAAGGATAAATTATTTTGAATAAAAAATTAAATATATATTTAACTTGTTTGATTGATGTCTTAATTATTTGTAGGTAAAAAAGGTTCAATTATGGAATGCCTAATTATTGGAGAGAGAAAAAGGGGGGGAAATACTCCTCTTGACATATGTTCATAAATAGGATATTTTGGTATTTTGGTTGTTTTTTTTTTCTCCTGTTTTCTTCTTTCTATAAGAAAAAAAAATATTTTTAAATAGTTTCCTTTTGACAGTATTTCGCTTAATGTGATAACTATTTTTCCATTCGGGTGCTTTTACGCTATGATTGTGATGAAAAATTGATGTTTGGTATCCGGATAGATATTTGATTATTTTCTTGAAATTAATCCAATAATGAATGCTGAAAAATATAGTAATTATATATCTAAGTTGGTGATTTTGCTGTTCTGGTCATGAGATACTATGTTTTTTTTTTGTTTGCTTTTCAATTTGCTTGATGCCCACGAGAAAGTTAGCATTCGCAGCCAATGCAACAAGTACATACAACTACAACTGGACTTGTAGGGTAAATAATTTGGTGGTGGTGGACGCATGCACCAAATTTTAATTGTGCGAAGTTCTATTCAAACACGTGCGCACTATCCAGGAGTACGAACATCTCATACAGAAGCCATGCAAGTCAAATTGTCGTATTATTTTACATTTAAGAATTAAATATGATTTTTTATCTTTTAAAGATTAATTTATCAACAATTCACATTTTTATGGACCAATTAAACAACTATAATGAGCTTAAAAAATGCTCTCATGTGACAAGTATTTTTCCATTCGGATGCTTTCACGCCTGATTATGATGAAACTAATCCAATGAGTGTTGAAAAGTATGTTTATATCTTTGTTTTTTATACTAAAAATATGTTTATATCTAAACTGTTGATTTTTCTGTTCTGATCATGACATATTTTAGTTTTTTGTTTGCTCTTCAATTTGCTTGATGCGCAAGAGAAAGTTAGCATTCGCAAGTACATAAAAGTGGACATGTTGGGTGAGTGATTTGGTGGATGCATGCATGTACCACATGTACATGATTCTATTCAAACACGCAAGCAGAGCGGGTATCAGAAGTGACAACATCTCACACAGAAGGGACTATTCAAGCTTGATACATTAATATCAAATATTACATTAAATAAACATTTTTTAAATATCAGCTCAGTTTTATATCAATAATTTTTTAATATTTTACATTGTAGGGAAACTAATTTTATGAACAGGTAAAAATAAAACCAAATGATAATATGCACTAAATAAAAAACCTCAGTATTTAAAATGTGCTCCATATGTTGATGGCTTAATAATATTTTCTTGAAACTAACTAAAGGAGTGCTGAAAAATATAGTTATTCGAAGTGGCGATTTTGCTGGTTTGGTCATGAGATGTTTTACATTTTGTCTTCCTCTTCAGTTTGCTTGGTGAGCTAGAGAAGTGGGCCTTTGCAGACAATAATGTGTTGGATTTGTGAGGGATAAAGAAATTTTAAGTTGTTTGGGGGGGGGGGGGGGGTGGGCAATATTTATATGTATAAATTAGTATTTTAATTTGTATATTGTATATAATATTTTTTAAATAATTAAAATTCAAATAATAAATAATTTTAGTGTTAAATTATATTATACTTAAAAATCATAATAAAATAATATATTAATATACAAATTAGCATAGACTCTCTAGTCACGTCCATGTAAGTGTGAAGGGATGTGACTAGAATTTCACAAACTTAATCATTTTTATTTATTTAACATTTATTAATAGAATTATATGTGTAATTTTTTATATGTATGATTTTATAATATAATAAAAAATTACATGAAATTATTCACTCTAGTTTAATCTATGCCAAAAAAAGATAATTGTACCAAAAAGAATTACTCTAGGTTTAATATTAATATGTACAAATAGATTTGTGTTTATTTGGTTTTCATGATTAATTCCATTAATTACTATCAATCAGATTCAAAAATCAATTAAAATCACTAAAAAAATCAATGAAAACGAAAAAGGTTTATTGAGGAAAAACTATATATGTTATGTTTTTTTTCATAGAAATCAAAACCAAAAACAATATTAAGAATTTGCAATAACTCACACACCATATTCAATTAATTGAGTTGAACCTCTCACAAATTATAAATATTTTGTTATTGAACTAAAGTTTCAAATTTAAATTTTAATGAACTTTGTCTTGTAAACTGAATATGCAAAAGTATTCCTCCTTTTATTTATTTCTATTTTAAACAGCAGATTCAAAATAAAATTGAAGTAAAATTCACTTTACAATTAAACCAAATTAAAAAGTAAACAATATTTGTTTTAGTTTTATTTTATAAACGGGCGTTGAGAGTCTCTCAACTGAAAACTGAAAACTGAAAATTAGACATAACTTTATTATATGTGGCTGTGAGCCTGTGATGGTGTTGAAGTAAAACATACCCATCCGAGACGTTCATTCAAGACTTGTTGCAATGTGTGTCTCGTCTCACTAGCAAAAGAAAGTATATTAGCCTGACTCTCGGTGTTAGTAACGACTTCTAATTTAAAATTGCACTTGGTACTAGTTCATATATTAAATATTTTATAATGTCCCAAATTATATATAAATTGAATTACTTTTACGACTACTATGAACCAATGTGAACGAAAAAAATCGGCTACAATATTAGATATCAACAATAAGTCAGCTTTAAAAAAAAAATAAGTCCATGGTACTTGTGATGAAAAATACAATAAAAGAGTCGTTGCTAAAACAAACTGTCAAGTTCAACGACACCTATAGTATTTTATATACTAGTTAATTATAATTTAATCAATGAGAGTAGGTAGTTATACTATACCCAGTGTGATCCCCGCTGACGAACATGGTTGCAGTGTGCGTTTCTCCGTCATTACACATGCCATTTGTTCTCATCGTTACTAGTTGAGTAGTTGTCAACTGATAATGATGTTTTTAATTTATATGAGACTTTGTTAGTATAGAAAATAGGTTGCATTGTTAATTTTCCAGAAAGGATTATAGTACAGAATTCAACATTTTCTTACCGCCCAAATCAAATAAAACTGTAATGTAAAGAAAACATATTTAATATCGATTTAGTGGTGAGATATTATAGTATTCCTAATATATATGAGATCAAATTTTAGTATAATTATTGTATAAAAATAAGACTATAAGAATGAATATGTTGTTGGTTCAACTAGAATCTATATCTATATTATATATAAATCTTCTTTCTTTTGCATATTATGTGAACACCAATCCCCATTTCCTTACATTTTTCATATTAATTTATGAATAAAATTTTAAAAAATGAATCAAATAAAATAAAACCATCCAAAATATTATAATTACAGTTTTAAATTGATAATATATTAAAAGTTAATAAATTAGTATATTATTATTAAAAGAATAGAATAATCGCTCACATCTTCATGTCAATTATCATTAAAGATTTCACTTCTTTTTTCAAATTTGTCATTAAGGGAGGATAAAAAAAAGACCTGAGGAGCTAGTATTGCTCGAGCATCCCTACATTAAGGATGAAAAGGTGTAGTTCAATATTGGAGAGCGTCGGGAGAAGAAAGTCAGGAATTTACCATTAAAGTAGTGACACAAAATACAATATTGATTTTTTCCCCTTTAAAAAAATAGTAAGATGAATGTCATCCAACATGTGGAATTCACGGATTGGTTTAAGAGTTTTACGGTCAAATTCAATCCAAACCAGGTTAAATATGTTACTATTAAATTTTCTATTGTTTTTTCATTATGAGTTTCTGCTATTTTTTATTTATATGTAAATTTTTGTTTTGTTGTAATTTATATTCTTCTACACATTTCTTTCATTCTAAATGTATGTTGATTTTATATTTAAACGTGATTTTTTTTGTCGTGTTTATATTCTTCTACATATTTTAATTAATTTGTTCTCAAATTTTATGCAATAAAAAATTAATAAGGCTTTCTACCAATTTCTTGGACTGTTATGGAGACTACCTAAAAGGTGGAGTTGTTAATTTAAATGATCCATATGAAAATATAATGAAGATGAAATTTGATGTTCAAGACAATCAATTTGTATCACTAAAGTTGACATCATCTTTGTAACTTTTTATTACTTTATAGACTATGATATTATTATGTTTTATTACCCAAGAGAGAAAAAAATTCATGTTAGAATATTTGATATGGAATTACATGAAATTATTTATCCATTTGAACTTCTGGAAGTTTTATTGTATGTAAAAAAAATTATGGAAGACTTTTACAAAACACTTAAATTGGGTTTGGTTCCAGGAGAGGTATATTGATTTATTTATTTATGTTGTATTTTTTTCCTCCAAATAGGTTTATTCAATTTCTTTCATTAATATTTTTTTTGTAGGAAATGCTATATTTGGATAGATTTTTTTTTGTTGCATTTTTTGTGTAAAGAAATTGATGTTGGCAACGCAAAATTGAAGTATGTTGAAAAATATTTGATACAAGTTGAAGTCATAAAAACATTTGATATTAACGCTTACATTTCTGGAGTTTTTGGAAAAAAAATTATGAATTTTACAAGTTTAAATAAAAAACATAAAGTTCATGTCGATTATGTTGGACACAACAATTTTGAAATAAGGCTTTATGACCAACAAGATATTAAAAAAGTTGGGGTAAGTTATTGATATGTATTTTGCTAGATATTATAAGACATATTTAGAGCTATTTTTTCATTTAAAGTTAATTTACTGTCAATTTTTAGACAAATTCATAATTATATGAAATTTTGATAATAATTAATTTAATGATTTTATTTTGAATTTAAATTTATGAAATTGTCGATGCGCTAATGAATATATTGATATTCTCCCACTATTAAATCGTTGACTTCTAATTTTTAAGCGTAGCACAAGAACTTAAGTAATTGACTTTGAACCAAATCTAAGCAATGACTTTCAAATATAATGGTTGTGTATCCCAACTCAAAATCCCCAATTCATTTATATATTATTAAGAATAATTTCCATATTTTTGTGAATACTTTTTTTTAAAATCCATAAAATAAAATTCAATTAGTAAATATATAATTATATGTAAAACACACAAAAATATAATTTAAGACTCTTTTATATGTAGATCATGTCATAAAGACCATACAAAGATCAAGAATATTCATATTTCAATCTTCTCCATATAAACAAAATTTAAGAAGAGTTGTTCATTGGTCATTTTAGTTCATCAATTATACTATGAACTAAATTAGAGTAAATCATAAATTGGAGATTTTGATAACAGACGATGAAGACAAGGTGCACAAAAATACTCTACGTGATTTACAAATAAATTTTTAGAAATGTCTAACACAAAAGGTGGATTATGATATTTTTTATGCATTTCAGTTTAGACTTAATGGAGCAAGTTTGAGTTTATTATTTTTATACCATTTTCATGGTTTTCAAGGTATGCCATTAAATTTTATATTACTATCTTAGTAAATTATGACTTATATCAATAGAATAATATTTATTATATTGCATTTGCTTCATAGTTTAATGTTATCAATAATTCTCTTATACCTTATATGCACAATTGATTTTTAATCGCTCTTATTCGATAATATTTAACCATTTTTCCGGAACATATAATTTAATTAAATATTAAATTTAATATTAAAAAAGTCTTATATCCTACATCACACATATAACTCAACTACTTAAATTTAATATTAAAAATCTCTTATATCCTACATCACACATATAACTCAAATAATTAATTAAAAGAGGTATTAATTAAGTTTGAATTTTGTGTTGAAGTAAGATGAAATTTAAAAAAACATGAACAGTTAAGCTTTAGTGCCATCTTGCAATTGGAGAAATATGAAGGGATATTATAATGCTACTTCAAAAGTTATTTTTTTCTTCCTTGACTCTTTTTATATTTTTTTAACGAAAAATATCATGTTGTTGGAATACATGTTTTTATTATTATTTTTAAAATATAAATAGTATCTATAATAATATATGATGATAATAGGCTCCTTTGATTTTAACTTTTAAAACATTATTACTCTTTAATTGTATGTGATGACTGATCTCCCTCTCTCCCTGTCACAAGCTCTTGTCATTTTTTATTTAATCTCCTTTCTCTCTCTTTTATCTTATTTTCGTTTTAAAAAACAGAGACGCAATGCCTTTCTTTTTTGCAGTAATAATAAAAATATTATTTTATAAGCAAAATAAAATTTATTACTACACAACTAAAATAAGAAAAAAAAAATGAAGCCTTTTAATGATGTCTACCATACTTCTCCAATAAATTGGCCTTTTAATGATACCTTCCCAGTATTACCGGTGAATACAATGACACCTATCATACCGAATACAGTGAGAATAATTTCATGGGATTCAATGTTGGCAAATAGTATGTCATTTTGTGAATTTCAGATCCAGCTAATTAAATGAAATTTTTTTCTTTATTAGGTTTTTCTCTTATTTAAATGTGAGTAATTTTTCTTTTTGTGATGTTATATTTTTTTATTATAAAAATCATTGATTTTTTAATACTGCTTAAAGATTAAACAAAAACAAAACACGTTTAAAATATAAAAAATTGAATATTTGTTAACGAAAATAAAATATTTATAATTATTTTTTGGTCTCTATATTTTAAATTAATAAATGTAGTCCTATAACTTTTTTAAATATGTAAATTTAATATTTAATTGACAATTTTTTATGGCTCTAAAGTTGAATTAGGAAATAAAGTCAAATATGTTAAAAAATTAAAGGATTAAATTTGTCAATTTTAAAATATAAACAGAATCCAAGGAGTGAAAAACCTAGGCATGCCTATGTCACCTTCAAATCCTTTTAATTTTTTATATAAAGTATACATAAATAACCATTTTTTTATGAATGTGTAGAACGCTTATAAATTCGTCTTCAAAATATGAAAACTTAAATTTTAGTTTTTCTAGAGTTAAAAAAGTATGACAAATTCATTCATCCGTTAACTTTTATCCGTTACCATTAATGAAATAGCCTATGACACATTCAATGACGAATTTGTCATCGCTCTACACAGTCAGAGGCAAAAATAAGTATTTACCCTAAATATAATTTAATCTTCATCTTCCCTTATTTTTTAACTGTTGCAATCATAAAATTATAATAAACACTTAAAAAATAAGAAAACAAATATAAATTAAAATAAACATAATAATAAGCATAGTATTGATTAATAAACATAATATGTCTAATGTTCTGAAATTTCTAATGTGTCAGTACATCACCAAAAATATAAGACTCAAAAAAAATTACACAACCATTAAATTAATCATTATAAAAATAATGAGACACAATTTGATTTTGTTACTACCTAATGTTGTCAAAATAGAAATTTTAGAGCACTAGACAAATTATACTTATTATTATATTTGTTATAACTAATTCTTGTTTTCCTTTTTTTAAGTATTTATTATAATATTGTGCTTACAATAATTTAAAAAGTGTGAAAGATGAATATTAAATTAATATTTTGGACAAATAATCATTTTTGTTTCTAAATGTGTAAATGTTGACAAATTTATCATTACATGTATCATTAAATTCTTTCATTAATGATAATAAACGGATGAATAAATTTGTCGTATTTTTTAACTTACTGGAACTAAAATTTAAAAATATTTATATTTTAGAAACAAATTTATCGGTGACACAAAAATAATTATTTAGTCTAAGTATATTATGACGTCCGTGAAGCCGTGAAAAAAAATTTGGTCTTGGCCCCTCAATGCAAATTCTGGTCACTAAATATAAGGATTAAAATCAACTTTAGTAAAAAAAAATTGTAGAAACAAAAGCATTATTTTTTTTCCTTATCTTTTTCTTCGAGTTCTCAGTTGACATGAAAAACAATGGGTAGAGACATGAAAAAAATTGTAGAAACAAAAGCATTATTTTTTTCCTTATCTTTTAGTCTAAGCATTATGTTTTCCATGTAGGTAAAGCTGACAAGGCTACAGCCTATGGCCCATTGTTCTAGGACCACGAATAGTTAACGTTTATGGCATCCTCATGTCAAAATACAGAAGTGCCGGCCTAAAAAAGGGAATCAAAATATAGAGGTTGAAAATAAGAATTTGAAAATACAGAACATAACTGCTGCATATACAAATATGAAATATCATTGATCAAAATTCAGAGGAAACAAAAGGCGACGGATGTCCCAATTCATTGCCCCTTGGGCCTTGGATCCTCCATGCTAACCACGGGTAAAATGATGATGAGAAATGTCAACCGCTACTTTCCACCTAATCCTTTTGTCACCTAACCAAAATCTACTTTTTTAGGTTTAATTACATTTGTATCCCTAAATTTTTAATTTTTTTTTATTGAATTTTACATCCAACTAATTAACTTGTGACATTTTACTTATAATTTTCAAGAAATTTACAAATTTTATCATCCAACATTTTTTCATTAATAAGCATAAAAGTTTAAAATTTGTCAAAAATAATAAAATTCGCTAAAATATAAAAAAAGTCATGCAAAATTTGTAAAAAATAAAAAAAATGTGATAAAAGATGTAATTATGTTAAGAATAAATTTAAGAAAGGTGAAATTCTTTAAGTTTTTTGAAAGTTAGGGATAAAATATATCAAATTAATAAGTTGGAGATAAAATTTTTCAAAAATTAAAAAAGTTATGAATAAAATGTGTAATTAAATCTTTTTTAATAAAATTTTTGATCCCATTCATTTTTTAAATTAATATTATATAAATTATAATTTAAGATATACTACTTACTTTATATTTAACACAATAAATTATTTCGAATAATACTAGATTCGATTAAATTAAGTAACATCTCGAGTATGTGAAAATATCAATATTTAAACTAAATATTTTTAAATTTAAAAATAATATAATTTTCAATTAATTAATAGTATAAACTTCTCTATATTAATAAATACATGAAAACGGAGCTTTTATTTATTTTAAATATATAATTATAGATACTCTTAGAATATTAATTAATATTTTATTTTATCAATTTAATTAGAATATATGTAATAATATTTTATAATATTATGTTTGTTTAGTAGAGAATACAAGCAATTTTTTAAAAATATTATTATTTGAACCGAACAAAATTATTATAGATAATAAATTTTTTTCTTCAAATATTAAACCCAATTGTCTGTGTGAGATTCAAATTTGAGATAATGTCATATATATTAAGATTTTTTAATAATTGTTTAAAATTTATATGTATAGTAATTTTTAATTAAGTGGCGCTATACTCACATTGTTTGATAATTAATTTTTTTCCATATATTTCGTTAATTATGATGCAATTATTGTTTTTTAAAGTAGTTAATGAGTCACGAGTGATGACAAAAATTGTGTTACTACTAAGTACAGGGGTGCGACTTGGCACAAAATGAAGCACCCATGTAAACCTAGTTTTGGGCTAACACGTGAGGCCTCCCCATACTCTTCACTCCCAACCCTAGCCAAACGCAAGCCATTCATTCATTCAGTTCAGTAACTCACCTCATCATGGCCGCATCCATTACATTGTCCAGGCTCGTCTCTTCCACCGTCACCACCGCCTCTCTCTTCCCACCCAAAACCCTACCTTCCAAACTCTCTTCTCTCCGACTCCCCACCCGCCGCCACCCCAAGCCACTCAGATTCTCCTCCTCCACCATCACCGCCACCATCTCCGTCGGCGACAAGCTCCCGGAGGCCACCTTCTCCTACCTGGACTCATCCGGCGAGGTGCAGACGACGACGGTGTCGGAACTGACGAAGGGGAAGAAGGCGGTGCTGTTCGCGGTCCCCGGCGCTTTCACCCCCACGTGCTCCCAGAAGCACGTGCCGGGCTTCGTGGAGAAATCGGGGGAGCTGAGGGCGAAGGGGATCGACACAATCGCATGCATTTCGGTCAACGACGCCTTCGTCATGAAGGCATGGAAGGACGACCTCAAGGTCAACGACGAGGTCCTCCTGTTATCTGACGGTAACGGAACCTTCACCAAAGCCATTGGGGTCGAACTCGATCTCAGCGACAAGCCCGTTGGGTTGGGCGTTAGGTCTAGGCGTTACGCGCTTTTGGCCGATGATGGGCTTGTCAAGCTCTTCAATTTGGAGGAAGGGGGTGCCTTCACTTTCAGCGGCGCTCAGGACATCCTTGATGTCCTTTGAATTATTCTTCCTCTTTCTCCGGATTTCGTTTATTCCACACACCAGTTACTACTCTTTTTAATCCGGTTATAGTTAGGCTCAACCTTTTTCGCTTTTTTTCATAATAACGTGGATGGATTAATTGGACCTCAGTGCTGTTACTGTTTCCTCTGCCTATGATAATGAAAATCATGTGCTGGTGTTGAGCTTTTGTGGCGTTTTTGTTTGCCATTTTCAGGACCTTGTGCAAGTTTATCAATTTTTATAGAATGGATTTTCTTGAAGTATTCTATGTAACACCTTAATGCAACCTTACATACAGAGTCAAATGATTGGACTTCCTAGATCCTGTTCTGTTGGACAGGTAGGATTTACTATGCAGTGACGCTTTTAATGATCGTTATGCTTTGACTTATGTGATGTGTTTTGATGGTAAGAAACGTGGAAATCATTCCTACGTGTTTTAATCGATATGCTTTTAACTTAGTTGGTTTAACAAGATGGTGTGAATTGATCTCTAAGGTACGATTCCTACTGATTAAAAAAAAGTAACCTCTCAAAAGTATATGTAGGTTTGTCGAGATCACAATCTGGAAATTTGGGTTGTCTTGCCGTCATGAAATGATTGCATGTTTTAAGGATGCGTCTTTCAAATTCAAGCTAGATGTAGAGCTTGGTAAGCAAATTATGTCGTAGTTTAGTGGGTAAAGTAGATCAGTTTTCAAAAACCTTCTAACCTGTGTATTCCTAGGTAGTTTCAATTAAGTTAAATAATGAATCGTGGTTAATTATCAGTTTAACGTTTCATAATTATATCAAGTGAAAGGAATTTGTATTCCTTTGAAACGATGTAAAACGGATGGAGGAAAAAAACAGTATGAATGTGAAAACGGAACCCAAGTTTTGTCCCGTTCCATTTTGTACAAGAAGATAACCAAAAAACGATCTATTTATGGTTCTCAAAGAATCTTATTATACTTTGATTGTTTTAAAGCAAGGATTATTCAATACAATTTACCCACAAATCACTCTGCTAGTATTAATGTTTACAAGACAACCTAACCTCCAGCTATTAGCGCACTCGAAAGCTTTTCAGTCAGGTCTACCAACCTCATGCTAAATTTGTTGTGCAGTTCGATTATCACCCTTAAAACAGTTACTGAAGTAGTCACTGCCACAAAATTGAACGCTGTTTCACTACGCAAAAGAGGCAGGATATGTGAAACACAAGTCTGGAATTATTCTTTGATGCTGAAACTTCTGGCATTTTCGTTTGATCTTTGGCATATTCGGACAAGATTGCGACACCATGCCTCGGTGTGTGCGCTGAAAATTTATTACCGTTTGTTTCTTTTTGGCAAATACCGGTGGAATTTCAGCCTCACAAACAGCCATCCACAATGACATCCAGCTAGGAGATGCAGGTGATGGAGACCTACGATATATCTTTGAAGTTGATACTCATGAAAACCTCCCTCAAACATGTTCCTGCACTAAAAAAAATACGCTCCATTGAAATCTTGAGCTTCGCATGTGCCTTAGCATGAATATATATGCGTATAAGCTTTTGGATCCAGCCCTCTAATCTTCATATCATCAATGAAATGTTACTAAACACTTGAATAAAATTTTGGGCATATAATTAACAAACGCCATTTCTTTTTTAAAAAGAAAAGCAATATCAAGCTTCGGGTGTGTTTTTATAATTAAACAGGAATATCCCCAAATAATTATAGGAGGGTGTATATATCTGACTCCGTTACTCGTATAATCAGACAACAATTTATGTGTATTGCGTCTTTAAACAGCCTGTTAGGAAATGTGTTAATTATTTATTCAATAAGTTCGTATCACATGATGGCTTATATATAAATATATATAAATTTAATTATGAAACTTATCAAAATAAATTAAGAAAAAAATTATTTCGATAAGTTTCACTAAAATGTATTGAAATAAGTTGAAGAAAAACTCGTAAGATATGTTCAAAAGAAGTTTCACGCAAGCTTTTCTAAATGTTCAATTATCAATAACTAAAATCCTCAGAGAACTCTGACCAAACAATTAGGACAGCGAATAGCCTTACCATTTTGAGCTTGTATTAACTTCCTCTTCCCTGGGAATCTGACTTTCGTCTGCCCGCCAAGGGGTTTAACAACCCCCATTTAGATGTAACATCAACAAACAGTGATGTTTGATAATGTAGAACAAACATATACCACATGCCCTGCGTTATTAGGCACCTGTCCTTATTTTCTAATCATATGCAACGAACAATGGGGCAAGGATTTTACCTTGGCATTCTTCTAGTTATTCAGTCCTCTACTGCTCAATTCTGAGGATACAATTTGAGCCTCTCGCAGCATTTCCTCCTCTCTTAGCCCGGAAATTAGCTGGTAGCACATGCTGGCATTTAAAAGCAAACCCCCGTCAACCATTTCCCTATACCAAAAGTATGCACCATTGAAATCTTTTAAGTCACAATGTCCCTTAACCAGAATGTTATAAGTATCAACTTTTGGAACCAGTCCTTTAGCCTTCATTTCATCAACAAGATGCTTTGTTTCTGAAACCCTTCTATCTCGAAGATATGCTAGAATCAAGCAATTGTAAGTCACCTTGTCGGAATCAACTCCCTGATCAACCATCTGTTGGTGCAAAGACATTGCTTTAGGAACATTTCCATCTTCAGCATAACTGTAAATCATTTCATTATATACAAATTGATCTGGGACTAAATCCATTTGTAACATTTCTTGAAACATTTTCTCCATTGTCACCACGCCTTCCTTCCTGCATGCACAGATCAAATGGTGAAAAGTCCCCACTGTAGGTTTTATGCCTAGCATCTTCATCTTATCATACAATTCAAGGCATTTCTGGGTGTTTACTGACTTGGCATATCCTGAGATCAGAGAATTGTATGTTATTACATCCGGGTTACATCCCTTGCCTGCCATTTGGAGAAACAAATCCTCAGCTTCCTTTACTCTTCCATTTCTTCCGAGTCCATTTATCAAAGTATTGTGAGTCACAAGAGTTGCATCTATTCCACTTTGTATCATTTCATCAAAAAATCTGAAAGCATCTTTCAATTTACTCAATGAGCAACTAGCTTCAATGAGCATATTATATATTTCTGCATTCGGAGAAACCCCACGACCTATCATATCCGCAAGCACAATCTCAGCATCAATAAGTTTACGATCTTTGCAAAGACAATTTATTAGAGAACCATGGCTGATGACATTAGGCTTTATCCCTGCCTTGTCCATTTCATCAAGAAACTCAAAACACCTGACAAAATGGCCCCTCTGGCCATAACCATTAATCAATGAGTTATAGGTTTCCACAGTAGGGGAAACACCCTTCTCTACCATCCTCCTAACCCATGTCTCTGCCTGGTCCACCTCCCCAGTTTCACACAACTTGCTAATCACAATATTAAAAGTGATTTGATTAGGCTCCACCCCTCGTTCCTCCATTTCTTCAGTTGTCAGTATAGCTTTCTTCAAGTCACCCTCTTGGCAATATGCATTCACCAATATGTTATATGAAATCTTGCTTGGAGTAACTCCATTTTCCACTAGTTTGACCAGAACCTCTTCAGCCTTTTCAATCCTCCCAACCCTGCATAGTCCATTCAACAAAATACAATAAGTTCGCTCATCGATCCTTATTTCTTTTCCATCAAACAAACCGTCATCACCTGCACCATTCAAATGATCATCAAACACAACACTCAAAAACCCACCAGGCAAAAAACCACTGCCCTCCATCTCTAACAACACCTCCTTCGCATCCTCCACCCTCCCCGAACCACAAAGACCATTTAACAAGGAATTATACGTAACAAGATTACACTCCACATTCTGTTCCCTCATCCTCTCCTTAAAGCCAAAAGCTTCCTCTATATCACCCACCTTACAGTACCCATGAATGAGCGTGTTATAAGTAACAGTATTCGGAACCACGTTTCTCTGAATCATTTCATCGAAAAGCTTCCGAGCATCCTTGATCCTTCTCAGTTTACACAATCCACCCAGTATCAAGTTATAAGCGAACACAGAAGGGCCCATTCCATCCTTTTCCATAGATTTGATCAACTCAAAACCCTTGTCGAGGTCCTTCAACATCACTGCCGCCTGAACAGCCTTTCCGTAAGTGACAGCATCGGGTCGAATACCAGAATCGACAACATCGGCGAAGACAGCGAGGGTTTTCTCGAAGTGTCGGGAATCCACCAGGGTTCGGAGCAAGCGGTTGACGGAACGCGTGGAAGGGACAAAACCGTCTTTTCGCATGGAAGAGTACAAGGCAGTGGCTTCGTCGAGCATTTTGGAGACGGAACAGAGCCATAAGAGGGTGTCCGAAAAGAGGGGTTTGGAGACGTGCGCGTGGAGTTCGGAGAGAGAAGAGAATGCGGTTTTGGTGAGAAGAAGGGATCTGAGGAACCTTCTTGCGGTGATCGTGCGACCGCGGTTTAGTAAGGTTTCGAGTTTTTGAACCTTTTGAAGGCGATTCTGGTATTGGGGAGCGGATTCACAGAGTGTGAGTGATTGGGAGCAGAAGAAGGAAATGGAATTGTTGAAATGCGAATTGGGACGAAGACGGAGAGCAGAACGAGCTCCAAATCCCATTGTATGGCGCGCGAAAACCCCTTCTGCTCTGTAATTCACATTGCTGGAACTTGAATTCTTCATGGGTACTCGCTTCCCAAATAATTTGGCTCATTGTTTGTGTGCTGTGCTTTCGGCCCAATTTGTTTCTGTACCCAATTTAAATCTAATTTTTTCTCTTAATCCTCCTGTTTATCTTTGAAAAGTAACATTGACTAATTTAAAATTTGACTGAAAAGTAAAAACAGTTTCACCAAAAATTATTTTCTTTTCTTAATTAATTAAATCAAATTCATATAATATTCAAACGATTTAATCTTAACTTTAACATATTAATTATTTGTATTCAGTTATTTAATTAATTTAAATCTAAACTAATATATTTAATTTTAAAAAATTAAAATGCACCAATTAATCAAAAAGTTTTTTTTAATGTTTTTTAATCCTTAATGTTATTATATTTTTTCCTAAGTTAAATAACCATCTTTATTTTTAATTGATAATAAGAATATGCATAAATAAAAAACAACTGACAAGATCTAACATGATCCATAAATAATCTTATTATTTAAATATGTGATCAAAGGTTTAATCTTTGATTTGCACCTAAAAGAAAAAACTATTAAGAATTAAGAAAGACTCGAACACATGAATTTTAAAAAAAAAGGTTGAACATAACATAAGAACCAATTTCATTATATTTTGGAGTCTTTAAATTTTGAAAGTGTTAAAAGATTAGAATAACTTAAGAAAAGTCCATATGATAAATTATCTTCAATTATTTAAGTGGTATAAGAAATATCTTTCGAAAGTACTAATTCTTAGATGAAAATATTAAAATAAGTAAACTGAATAAAAATACATAAGCAAAATTCCGATATTTTTTTGGGATATTTTTTTTAAAAGATTGTATTATAATATTTGAATATTGTTAATGTGTTAATATTTTAAATAACATTGAAAAAAAAATCAAGAAGCTGAATTATTCAATCCAAACCACAAACTTAATATTTTTTTTATTCTTTTTAAAAGGTGAAAATCTGTCATCTTTACTTTCTTTCTTGATAAAGTGGGCCGGGGGATAGATGTAAAAATTGTGATGGCATGACATGTGAATGACGCCATTCTTATTTAGTCTCTATTTGTATTCTAAAGTCAACTCTTGTCTATTTCCATATTGTGCTAGCCTTTAGCGAATACATAGAAAGGAAATTGCAAAAAACTTCTACTAAATTCTGTCTTGTCATGTATTTTGTTCAGTATTCTTGGAGGTTAGATATACGTAGTAATTCCTTCGTCAGCCATTGAAATTTCCCGTCAATTATTTCATCATATAATCAAGCCAATTCAGTTATTAACTTTCTTTGGTATAACATTAACTTCTAGTTGTTTATATTAGGAAATCTGTGGCTTGCACTTCAAAAGGCACATCTCTGCCCGCACATAGCCATTCCTGTCAAATTTGACTAACACAGAAGAAATGCAAAATGTTGAAGCTGCTTATTTCTTCAAACAAATACAATGTAAAGAAATGCAAAATTTTTTATTATAAAAAAACTACAAAATCTTATAAACAATCCATCCAATGTTTGCTCCCCGGATGATCGATGCCAAATGATTGCTGCGTTCTTGTTCTGTATACTTACCTTTCATGAGAAGCATTTCAGTAATTTGCTTATATATCTTTGCGGTATATTCACAAGAAAAGTAACTCTTTACTCTTTAGAGTCACTGACTCTGATTATGCAACACCTTAAAGAATGACCACCCTTTCTTTTTGTTACTAACAACAAGCTGTGATTTGCCAGAACTATGTTGAAAGCACTATAATACACGTTGATATGAAGGCACAGAAGCTGAAATAGCCGAATGAAGTGCCGAATCCTTCTTAGGAGTTGGGAACAATGGTGCCAACATATCCAAATGCCATGATGAGGAAGGCCAAAGATTGGATAAAGAGGAAGATGAAGAAGTGGTTTTTCCCGAACATAATATCATAGCAGCCACAAAAGAAGAGGTAGAATGCGACACCAAGTTCCAACAAGTGAATCCTAATGATATTTGGACACAAACAACAAATATAGGTTAGCAGACCAATATCATATAAAATTTACTACTTATAAATGAGTGAAAGTTATCAAATAACCGAGCCAAGAATACTCATTCATACCTGTCCCCAATCCTGAATCGAGGCTTTTTAGGTGCTTTACCTCCTGCTTTAGCCTTGAGAGCATCACCAAGCTTTTCAGTGACAACCCATTCGTTCACTCGACTAGCTTCAAGTAGACCAATAATCGTTGCCTTTGTTCGATGCAGAGACATGACATTCTCAAAGAGAATCCAGAAGACCATCAAATGGAGTGACCTGAAACACAGAAAACACAATGAATAAAGTCAACAAAGTTTTACTTGCAAAACAAGTTACCTGTCTTTAAAATTGGTTCATGTGATTTGATAATAGAGCAAAACTCGAGAGAAATCAAGACCTTGGTGTTCCAACTGCATTTAGAATAGTGATGATGGAAGGGATATAGACAGCTCCCCACTTTGGGACCACAACCTCAGGCACCAAAACTGTTGCAGGTAATACAATGCAATAAAACACAAACGTGTTTATGTGTGCTACGACCTTCCGAACAAAGAAGAAGCTGTAAATCACATGTATCTTCTTCCACAATGACACTTTCTGCAATGGACATTACATACATATGAATTTGGAGCAAAAGTAGTCAACATAGTTTGTCCTGCTCCTGCATATATTCCTGATAATTAAAGGGAAAAAATAAATAAACTTATATACCTTGTTGTTTATGATCTCCATGACCATTTTCCTAAAAAGATTGGCTGGACCACAAGACCAACGGTGCTGTTGGTAGCGGTAGGCCTTGAAAGTACTTGGCAACTCATTTTTAACCTGTAGCCAATTGAATAGCCCATATCAGAAACAAATTGATAGCACACACACATACATAGAGTATTATTAAGTAGAAGTGATATATCACTAAAAGATGATTTAAACATGAATTCTCACAACCATGAAGTTTTGGTAATATTTAATTATATGGATTTAGTTCTTTTAACTTATAGATATTTTATAAAGTAATAGAGTAAGTTTCCAAGATACTTTAATTCAAATCATCAAATGAAATATAATAACAAAGTTTGAAGAAAGCGAACCTTCAAGTCAGACAAGTATAAGAATTTCCATCCTTTGAGACTGGCTCGCACGGCCAAGTCCATATCTTCCACTGTGGTCCTATCCTTCCATCCACCAGCCTCATTCAGCGCCGAAATTCTCCATACTCCCGCAGTCCCTAATGTATTTACAAGAGTACAATTTTTTTTTTTGCTAAATCTTCTATTTTCATAAAAGAGCTAGCTTCCACTATTGCACAAAAATCCATGTTTTTTTTTCATAAAAGGAAAATGGAAAGATTCTATTTCGATTTGTTTAATTGTATAAAGTGAAAATATTTGTCATGCATATTACCGTTGAAACCAAAGAAGGCGTAAGTGGAAGACCCCACTTCTTGTTCCACAGTAAAATGGTAATCTAGTGACATCTCTTGCATTCTGGTCATCAAACATTCATCGGCATTCACTGGAAAATCACAAAATAAAATAAAAAAAATAAAAAGATCAATAAATTGCCTCATCAACAGCTTAGCTGGCATGAAATTTGCAATGCCATTTTTGTAATTATATTGATTTTGTAGGAGTTAAAAATACATTCAGTTGTCGGTTAGTAGAGATAGACAGTGACTACGAAATAAGGTCCACCATTAAATTTGCACATGCAACTGCGGAAGCAGCAGAAGACATGTAATGGGGAGAAAAAAGAAGATGAAGAGCACAATAAGAACAATGATGACAACAACAACCACGATGATATCAACAACGGGGTTGTTTTTCACAAGACAGAAATACCCTTTGATATACATACATGCAGGTTTCAAGTATTGCCCACCTATGCGGTAGCAGAAATCAGCAATAATAATATTTGGACCCGCCAAATATTCAATTTACTAGCAAAAGAACAAAATTGTCACTGAAGAAAAAAAAATTGGTACTACTCAGGGCCGAAACTACTCTTTATGTCAGTGGAGTGTGGCCCTTCACTAGTTCCCATTTTAGAATTTATAGCATTCTTGAAAGTCACCCATAGAACACACATTTTTCCAAAACATTATCATCTTCATTTTATTTTTTCTTTTATTATCATAAGACAATGATGAACCCTTACACAACAATAAACAATAAAATTGTGTCTTATGTGACTTATTGATCATAAATTTAAATTCAAAAACTCTCTCTTTGCATATATAAGAGTGAGACCGCCAACAATACCCTTCTCCGATTATTTTTTTTTTTTTTTATTATCATAAGATCACATACTCGGGAACACCGTTTCTTACAGAAAAAAAGCTTCTTTATATATATATATATATATATATATATATATATATATATATAATCTACTTTGCCTTAATCATATGCGCGGTTGTTTTTGAAACTTACGCTTTAATCAAGTTTTTATAATCATTATTGTTTCATGAAAATTATATATAGTATGTAGTAAAATACATGGAACTATAGTACTAGTATAACTAAAGAGATTTTTTATATAAAAAAAGAGTATAACTAAAGAGATGCCAAATACTAACTTGTGAAACTCGGATTATACAAGGGTTCTTGAGTGAAATTTCTGTGTTTGTTAAAACATTTAATTATGACCTTCTTGGTTACTCACTTATCCAGTCTACAATCCATTTTACCTCCAAATTTAATTACCTGTTTCCGCATTAAGCAGTGGTCCAGTGTTTATGTATCTGACTTTTCGGCCACACAATGACACAACCAAACCCTTTTCAGCTATAAATGAATTCATTAGCAAGGACAGTATATACATGACAACCATTATTATTGTATCAATGGTTAATCATCTAACAGTTCACAGATGACTTTTCATGACAGACTGTCCCAAAAATAATGAAAAGAGGTTTACCAATCTGAATCTGCCATTCCCACTTTATTTTTTCTTTCTAGAGCACGGGACAAAACTCAAAAGAAATCAAACCACGGAAATGACAACTCAAAGAAAAAGGAGAAGTAACACTTGTGCATTATAGTTTTTGGAGGGGAGTAGAAACAGTGGGTCCCAGAGCCACAAAGAAGTGAAAAAACGATAAGAAAAGAATACGTGGCTTAAATCAAAGGCAGCCACGAAAGTTGAAGCTGGTAGACTTTAGACTGTGATGTGTACACGGTTGTTCAACCACAAAGTGGGGCCTACCCCACCCCAACCAAACTAGTTCTTGAAAACAAGTTCAAAGCTAATAACCCACCGACAGTTTTTAAAACACAAGTTCTAACTTTAGGACATGCTATCAAATCTAAGATACTAACTAGTCTAGATTAATGCAACGAAAGCCGCCATCAAGAAAACCAAATTCTAAATTAAGCAAGGGTTGTTGTCCTTATGATTGTTGATGTCGAATGTTAAGACTCAACAGAAAAATAATTTAAAAAATGATTACCAAATTTCCACCGTGCTTGAATGAGGGCTAATTCGGGATTGTGCACGAGGAATGGAACGGTCCGCCACAGGAAATCAGGCTCTGGTTGAAAATCAGCGTCAAAGATAGTAACACAATCACATTGTTTCACGTAGCTACGCTTCATGCCTTCTTTGAGAGCCCCTGCTTTGTACCCATTCCTATTGTCCCTAACCTCATACTTTATGTTCACCCCTTTGCTTGCCCATCTTTGGCATTCAAGCTGCACCAACTCCTGCATTTGTATTCAGTCACCAAAAAAATGACTCAGAATGATATCCAAAATTCATAATCACATGGAACATTTATTTAGTGCTAATTAACCTTGATTGTTGGGTCAGTGGAGTCATCAAGGACTTGTATGATGATCCTATCCGAAGGCCAAGAAAGCCCACATGCTGCTCCAATAGACAACTGATAAACCTGCATTTAAGAAACAAGGGAAACTGATCAAGATCGAGGCTTGAAAGTGTTGTGCTTAATAGTATAAGTGTTAAAAGTGATGACGAGGAGAAAAAACTAAGTTATTAGTAATAGTACCTCTCTTTCGTTGTACATGGGGACTTGAACAAGAACCATTGGGTAAGAAGAGTTTCCCAACTCAATGTCGTCCTTCATTGGCTCCCATTTGTAACGTTTCTCTGGCTTTCTCCCAAACAACTTCACCAGAGTGATGACAATGCCCATGTAGACTCTCTCAATGAACATCATCACCGACATGATCAAGCACAGAAACACTGCTAGTCTCAGCAACGGGACAATCAGTGGCGCTTTGATTTGGTTCCAGACCAATGCAAGCTGCATGGTGAAGTCATCTTTGGCACCTTGAAACGCTTCGGGGAGAATGGTACGGGAAGAAAAGCTATCCATTGGAACCGTAAGTTTTGATCAAGCTTGGTGTCAGAAAAATAATAAAAGAGAGTTAACTAGTGAGGAATGGGAAGCAAAGCTAGCTTGGCCAAGCTCAACAAGGTGAGAGTGGTGGATCGAAAAGGGTTTTTAAGAGAATCACTAGGGTGGAATATATATATTTTTTCTTTTGGTGATTGTTATTTTGCTTCTGGGCCACGCAAAACAAAGGAAGCAGAGCTGGAATGTTAGTTACTCTAGCACATACACACCCTCACAAAGAAAGCTAGAGAGAAAAGGATAACATGCCAGATCTCAAAACACTTCACTTTTTTTTTTTTTTTTGCTTTTAACAAGGTCTATATTATGCCAATGAGTGATTCTCCTGAAATGGGAGACCACAACACTTGTGTCAAATCCTGTTATCAAACCAAGAGAGAAGTAGAACACCGCATGTACAAAATGCGGAAGCAGAGAACAAAGGAGAACGTACAACAAAAGGAACAAACAAACCAACAAAAGAAAAAGAAAAAAAATGAAGAAAGGAAGGGCTAAGGGGGGAGGAATGGGAGAGAATGTTTTTAGTTTTGTTTTTAGAGGTTCTCTCTGTGGGTGTCTTGCATTCTCTCTCACTTGTGCCTTTTATAATGTGTTTAGTGTTTACCTTCACAAGGCTTAAGGTCTCAGGTAACTGTTATGTACTAAGTTCTGCAGCCACAACACAAGTGTACGGCTTATATAAAATTGGAAACAGCTTGGTAAGGTAGGGTGGGAATATCAAAATATAAAAAAAAATAATATGGAAAACACACGAATGATTTAAGAACGTTATAATAATTTGCCTTAATTTTCCCGGCACATGACATTTGATTGGCCTAATACTGGATTAATTGCACATATTTTCTTTCGTTCGTTTTTTGGAACTATTTTAACTAATATAATAATATCATTTCTTTCTTTAAAAAAATAGTATTATTTCTCTACTCCTTTTCTTTCCAACCCGTCGTCCTGGCCCACCCTATTTTATGAGAGTTATGTGAGTCAAAGCTTATGCACAACTATATTATTATTGAATATTGAGTATAAATACTTAATGGAAGACATTAACGTAAGAAAAAATTATATCAATATTAGATTTAATTCTGATATATTATTGATATCAAAGTTTTCGGTATTGTTAGTTAATCATTCATTATCATATTTTTTTTAAAAAAATCAAAAGCCACGCACTTGCTTTTAATGATGTAATATAGTATAAAATATCATTGAATAATGATTTTGTTATAAAGCCTTAACAGTCATATTGTTATGGAGGTTATAAATGTACAATACTTCGTTTTTAAACAGAAATATTAGATTGTCTTATAAAAAACAGAAATATGTAAATACTCGGGTACTCACTTATGCGCTTTGTGAGTACATTTAGTAGGAGATAATTTTTTAGTTTTTAAGGAATCTTAAATTAAGAATTTTGGTTTTTCATATTTAATATATACTTTTTTTAAATATTGATTGAGATTATTTTTTAGTTAGGTTTTACACAAAATTATTTTCGTGAGGAAATAAGAATATAAATTTCCCGGATTATTTTTTAACCGTAAAATATTACATTACTCTATTAAATTATTTATTGTGATAAATAATTTAAATATGATAAAATATAACACTACTCTTTAATTTCTATGAAATTTATATAATTATTTCAAAATATATTTATGACTAAATAAATAAATTTTTTTCATCTTTAGAATCATGATTTTTAGAATTCATGATTCCCAAAAATCTTGATTTTCAAGCATGAAAATTTGTTCTCGTACCAAACCTCCCTTAAAGAATTAAGTATATTCACAATCATAATGAGAAATTCAATAATTGAGAATTGCGATAAAATCAAATATGAATATAATAAAATTTAAAATTTATTACAAGTTCAACCATTTATTTTCTAACTAATCAATATTATATCACATTATCCTTTAAGTACAATCTCCTAAATTTAGAGAAATCAAATCTATAAAGTTTTATATCTATTTTGAATACTTCTCCGTCCCTCCAAAAAAAGATATTAAAATTAATATAAAGCTTAAATTTCATAAATAAATGTATGATTTATAAAAAAAATATCTTAGTGAAATGTTGGTGATAAATTACATATTTACATAAACTTTATTTTTGTATTTATTATTTTATGTACATACTAGATTAATTTACTTTTCCTATTGGGAGTCAATTTTAAAAGATTTTTTGAATATTAAATCTTGTTTATTTAGTTTTACTTAAAACCGACAAATTAAATTTTTTGGATGAGTATGAATTGAAAAAGATTGCATTAATATTTAATTCTATTTCAAGTTTTAGTAAGCATTATTGTTAAAAACCTTGATTTATGTTTAGAATTGAAGATATTGTAAGAAGCACAAGTAAAGGAAAATCATATTTTACTAATAGTTTTAAACTACATTAAAAAAAATTATTCTTTTTTAAAATAGAAGCATTACTTTTAAAATATTATATTGACAGTACTTGTAATTATTGATATTGTTAAAAGAAATTCTCAACATTAAAATTATTCAATTTTTGTTTGAGATCATTTAAAAAAAAAATCTATCATTTAATTTAGAAAAAGTAAAATATGTAACTTAACTTTAATTTATTGGGAAAATTTAATTAGTTTATCTTACCTTTATATTTTTTCTAAATATATAGGGAAATTTATTCAAATGTGTATCTAACCCCATAAACACAAAAATAACCCTAAATCACGGTGCAATAACCGTAATTATTTTTGTGCAAGCCTTAAAAAAGATTATATAAAGCAGGCATTTGAAGTTGGATGCATAGTATAGTACATTAACACACTACTATTTACTATTTTATCATTTTTCTAATCATAATATTGGTGCAAAAAAATTATTAATTTTTTTATGATTAATTATTATAAAAAATTTGATTGATTATCTTAATATAATTTCTCTTTTTAATTATGTTTTATTCATTTATAAGATTCAAACTAAATCTTGTGTAGAGGATTGAATCCAATTTCATCCGACTAGTTAATAGAATGTTTTACAATTTGGAAAAGTGAAAACTATGCAAATTTTATTTTACATTTTTCTTATTTCAAGTCTTCTAAAATTAGAACCTCTTTTTGTAGTGGCGGTGTAATAGCATGTCACTTTCGTACCCTTAAATGTCTACCGACCAAACTCAACGAATGACGAATCTCTTTATGGTCAGCGGCATCCTGTCCTTCCTTGAGTCCTTCCTAGTTCCTTGAATTCTGTTAACAACAGCCATTACTTTTTATTTTTCTTTCCAAAATGAAAATCACGCAGTATTAAACGGGCTTAATTTGTTGAATTTTTTAGTTCTTTGGCACCACATGTGAAATTTGGAACTATTGAATCTGGCATAAAGACGAAAAGCAACAAAAACGATTTGTTATTGGGCAATTTATTTAAGGAAAATGAACAACATTACGCGATCTTTATATCTCATTAAAAATAGTGAACTTTGTATTTTGGGTTTTTGTATTCGAATTGCAAATAAAAAAGGCGTTTGAATTAAGTTTGATGGACATATGCCACTCGAAAAGAAAAAGTCAATAATAATATGCTTTTACCAATTAAAATAAGGGAAAAGTGGGTGACAATGAGCCATAAAATATGTGCTAATAATCAAGTCAACAAACACAGGTTAACTATCAATTTTGACAAATATACTAACAGGTTGATAAAAAAAATTGAATAATCTTTTGCGTACACATTAACTCGTCTATACAAATATGAGACTTTAATTTTGGTTTGATGTTTTATAATTCCAGAATTGAGTTTTTCTTCCTGAATAAAAAATGGTACCAGAAAAAAACATGCAAGAAATTGTAAGAGTGAATACACCAACTGAATGAAGGTGTTATGAGGAAAAGCGAAACTATCATTACAAGTACCCCCCAAGTGATTTTTTTTTTCTATACTAGAGGTGCAATTGCTTTATGCTAAGCAAAGTAAAGAACTCAATACATTACGATACAATAGTTATGTCAACATACTTCTTATTGTGGGCCTTTGTATAGATCTTACTAGTGTAATGAAAGTTTGAAGAACTAAACGTAAGTTGTGTAGTGTATCTTTTGTAACAAATAAATTTTCATAAGGGAAATTAAGGGGAACCAGAGGGAATAATCAATACTAGCAATAGTCACAAATCTCTCTAAATCTTCACCTAATACATTTTCCATGGTCAAACAATATATAATTTCTTTTAACCGATGCGTAAAATTAATTATTACTTTTCTTATTAACTTAAAGCCACATTCTGATTAATCACTACTAACACATCATTAACTATAATTCATTTTAGATAATATCCATATATAGCATTATCTTTTAGTTTGAAGTCTCTCTCATGCAGAAAAGAGCATTATCTAAAAATAAAATGATTTGATGATTTAATATGACGGTATTGTTATATCTGTAGTTTAATCGTGTGTATTTTTTGTTTTAAAATGGTTGTGAGAAAATTGTAAGCTATACAATAAACCTTTTGTATAAAATACACTCGAGCTTTTCTGGGGAAGATATATAATCAACATAAATAGTCACAAGTTTCTAATCTTCCACCTACTACTTGTGCATTGACTAAATTAAAAATACATTTCCCATTCTATGGAAATACAAAATCATTAGGATAAACTCAATTTAAAATTGTGAATCATCTAGATTATCCTTGCCACATTATTATCATTTTAGTTTCACGTCTCTGTCTTTAACAGCTAAACAAAGCGTCGGCATTTGTTTAGGGCACCATAAAAACATATGCATTCGTATTTTAATTCGTTTAAATTCTTGGTTAAATTCTGGAAAAAGCCAAACAAAGAACAAACAACAACTGTATGGTTGAAGGTACTGTCTTTAACTTTGTTTTCAAAGGCAGACTAAGAGAGATTCCCAATTTCTTTAATCTATTGTCTATTAATTATTTCTAATCTCTAAAGGCATAATAAATAAAATTAATGACCCATTCAGTATTTTTATATTGTTTATTTTGGAATAAAATAGAAATTCTATTAACAAAATGAGCAAGTACATGTCTTCATAGGATATGTACCGAATATTTCCATGGGCTCTAGCACGTACCTTGTGCTATTGGTCCATTTTTTATATAATACAAATTTCTTTGCCTATAAAAAAATGAGCAAGTGCAAGGGCCAACCGTGAATAAAGCAGTCAATTGTTTAATTTATTACAACGTTGGAGCAAATTCAGTCCTGTGGGCTCCTACTACTAATGTTATGTCCATTATACCATAATTCACCATACGTAGGGGTGATTGATGTTCCTTATTCTAACTATTTTGTCTTCAAAACGTTTCATTTAGTATTATGATACACTATACACACAGAGACCCCATTTGGGTTCGGTAACGATTGGTGGCAGAACTTTCACATTCCTTGCAATATGCATGTGAATTGAGTGGGTGTGCCTTTCTTAGACTAGACATTACACCTTCTTCACGACCCTTATGCCTATTCTGCAGCATATCCTTATTAGTCTTGAATCCCAAGGTTGTCCACACGTCTTCGTCCTCACAGCATTGACTATCATCTACTACGTGTTAGTTTACTTGTCAATACTTCAAATAGAAAATAAAATAAAAAAACCTAATTTTATGTTTTAAATTAAATTAATTTATTAAATATGTATACTTCTTATTAAATATTTTTTAATTTCTTGATTTTTTTTTAGCAAGTATGACCCTAGAAAAAAATACTTTCTTAATTCTACTATTTAATAAGCACAACAATTGCACCGTAAGCACCAAACGAGTGTTGAATTTCAATAGTTAACGGGCAATATCTAATGAGTAATGATTTTTAGATATTTTATTTATTTTAAAATACTTTATTAACTTTGATCATTTATTTCTATGTTTTTCTTCTTATCACCTATAATATTTATATTTTTCTCAATTTTTTCTACTTCATTTAAATATCTAACCAAGCTTGAGCTTACTAGGATTGGTCTAGTGGTGGAAGAATTTGGATGGTTAGCACAAAATTTTAAGTTCAAATATTGTTGTTATCATTATATACCAGAAAATAATTATATATTCTAACCATGCTTGCATTGGTTCAAAGCTCAGCCATTGTTGTGTTAAAGAGAGGGGAAAAAAAAAGGCATTGTTTTGTGGTATAATGTAATCAACTATTGTTGCCATGTTTGAATCAGTCTTGATTTCAATTAATCTTTCGGTTGACAGAGCAAGACGCTTATACTGCATGCAAAATATTTTAATTTGCTGTTTATGCCAATATACTTAATTTTGTATTGTAATAATAGTTTGTTTCCCGTGTCAATATTTAATAGTTATCATTCTTTTAAAAAATACAAGAAAATTCGATTACTATGAGAAAAAGAATACGGAGAAAACTTTATTATAGTTAGTTCAATATTCGCGTATAAGCTAATTGATGTAATTTGGTACTAAAACATTATAGAAGAAACAATAAAAGAAAGTTTCGAATTTGATAAATTGCCAACACGAGGGGCATGTGGTCCTGTGCATATATGTGGAGTAGTACAAGCTAGCTTGAGAAACAGTGAAAGGTCTTGCAAACAGCTAAGCTAGATCAATTCTTTAGATACTTTATTAGTATGTATAGCTTTTACATGTTCATATTCATATTCTATATCATTGCTTATCATTTTTGTGATCGTTGTTATTACTATTACCCATGCACGCTGACAGGCAATACTCCAATTACAGATGCACAGCTATTAATGTCTACACTATAAGAAAGATTTATTGACTATTGTCATCTACGTGTACCCTCCACACTCCACAGTGCTTTTTTGTTAAAACTTAAAAGTTAAACTTGTTTCTCTGCTTTGGATCGATCCAGTTATTCTATTTCAGATGGGATATGTAATTTCCTTCAACCAATCTTATAGCTTCTTTTTGCAACAATGAGGAATCATATCTTATTAAAATTTAAGGAAAATCGCTTTCATCCGTGACGCGTAGTGAGAATATATTCTTGATACTTTCCTTTCTTTAAAGTAAAATATACACTTCTTTTAAAGCAATTACTTGTCAATTTATCACTTATTACACCTACATATTATTTTTTAAGAAGTTATATCATCATTTTTTAATTTTATATATTATCCTTACATTCCACTATTTTTATTTGCTTAAATAATTACATGTATTTCTTTAACTTTATAAGTAGACTAGAAAAAAGTTCCGTTAAAAATAATAAAATAAAATAAGAAAGTGTAAAATCACAAATTATATATCGTTGTCATAATAACAAATGATTCTAACTTATAATATAATTTATTATTTTTTTTAAGAGAATGAGAAAGCAGAGTTTTAATGAAAATTGATAGAGAAAATTTTATCTTTCAAAATACTTTTATCTAATGCAAGTTGAATAAATTAGGTATCTAATATTATTTTCAAATCAATATCTCAAACCTTGAAAAATACTAATTTCACCAACTGAAAGAAAAGTGTAAGCACAATCAATTTTAATTTCATCTGATGTTAACCTAATCCCCTTTACTTTATTATTGAGAAAGTATAAAATAGAGCCTTTTCCTATGTTTTTTCCCCTCTATAGATATCCTCTTTTGAATTAATCCTATGCAATTCAAGGTATTTGTTATTAAGTATGGACACTTTTCTTTTAAAAAAAATGAATCTTAATTGGTTTATCATTCTATGGGCAGACTAATCCCTTTTTAGTTAGACCCAACCTTGATTGATACTTAATCATTTTTGTTTTTGAAACAAAAATATCCTTTTTTTTTAAACAAAAATATCCTTTTTGTTTTAGAAGATAAAAATAAATAGAAAAACTTTAAAATTTAAATAATTAAAATAAATTTGAAAAGAAATAAAATATTGTTCCTAGAAATCATTTTTTAAAAAAAATTAATAACAATTACTTCATTATCTTTTTTTTATTCCCTTAGTTTCTCACGGGGGTTTTTTTTTATAAGACAATCTTATTTAAAACATGATCTATACTAATATTGGATATCTCCCCCCCCCCCCCCCCCCAATTAGAATCTCTTAATTTAGTTTTAGTTTAATGACTGAATATTGATAATGTATTTTTTTTACTTTATTATTCAATCATAAAGTAGGTTATGATTGAAAAATTATAAAAACTTTTTCCATTTTAATTATATAAACTTTTTCTCTTTCTATATCCCTTAACATATCATAAAAGAATTGTGAATGCATATGCCCTAGATATTAAAATATCCTATCAAAAAGAAAATATATTAAAATATGAGTTTAATGTTTATACATTGATATTATAGAATTATTTTACTCTGTCATCCAATAATAAATTACTGTTTGGATTAATTTCAGGTAATTATTTTAAAAATGAAGAAATATAATTGAAAGAATGTGGACAAACAAATTATATTATCAGTGCATAATTTTTTTCTTAAAATATTTAGTATAAAAAAGATATTAAAATATTGTAATATGTAACTTTCCATGGTGTAGTGTTAGTCTTCTTTCATTTAATGTTTATTTTTATTTTTCTGTCATAATGTTCAGTTAAGCTTTTTAATTTTTTTAATAAGGTCAACCTATTATTTACTTTAAGAAAATAATTAAACCATTTTTCTCTAAATTGACCCAATTATTTGTGCTATAACCAACTTTTTAAATAATTATTTGAATGCCACTAATACCCTGATCAGATGCGACAGGAATATTCTTGGGCTGATATAAATATAAAATTATAAATGTATAAAAAAACATTCATATGACTATATGAGTATACGACAATATCAATAAAACGTAATGTTAGTGAATGAATATATTTTCATTTTAAACCCTAATTTGGAAAGTATTTTCTGATAGACATCAATCTCGAATGGAATTTAATATATATGTTGAGAAAATAGTTATTGACTTTTGACTTGAAAATACACACAAAAAAAACTTAATTATTCATTTTATCATTCAACTATTATTATTTCACGATTTCATTATCCAAGTTTTTTTCGCACATCATCATATTTTTTGTTATTTTTATACATTTTATTATCATGTTTATAAAAATATGTCATTTCCAAAAATTAGTAATAAAGCAACATCATTTTATTTTTAATTTTTTAGTGACACAAATTAAGATTGAAATTTTAAGTGGTAAAAATAGTTGCGTGGATTAGAAAAAAAATCTAACGGGAAATATGTTGCATTCACAGACACAAAAAAAAAAATCTAATTACTAATTTATAAATTAACAGATTTTTTTTTTTTATGATACTCTCTTTGTCTTATAACGAGAGTAATCATATATACTTTTTACATAAACAAAAAAAGTTGGTAAATAATTGAAAGAGTGTAATAATTTTATAAAGTTATTTTTGTCACCATTAATTTATTTATAGTTTTTGTTGTTTATCATTAATATTGTTAGAGATGTAAATGAAAAGAGATAATTAATATTACATTTAAAAACTAAAATAATACTTATTTTAATATTTATTTCTTACACTCGCACATGACTCTTGTTATTATTTTTATTTGTAAGAATTAAAAATATATACCAGAGGATTTATAATATAATAATTCAAACACTTAATTTAACTATATGAGGTAGACTCTCTTTATATGATTACTCTTATGAGATAAAGGGAGTACATATCCTTCCTTTTTTAAGAGTATTACATTTATTCTTTTGATTAAAAAAGTTGAGATATTATTATACAGTACAAATATTTCACATCATCCCTCTAAATTTAGAACAAAATAGAAAAAAATATTTTAAAAATTATTTATCAAAAATACGAAATCCAACCCATTAATATTTACTTATTTATTAATTTAAAATATTTTTCTCTTTTAATTTATGTTTTAGATGTTTTAAAATAATTATTGATATTTTAATTTCTTTCATATATCCATACAATATGAATACTTGTTACTAGTTAAGTCCTATTTAGTAAAAAAAGACATTCAGGAAATAATACTTAGTAAGGATTAATATTGCCTAAACATTTAAGTTAACAGTAGATCGGCACCATTGATTAACGTAAACAGTCACAACAACGTGATTAATCAATCTCTGATTATGATTAGTCATCAACCTAATGGTAATGATTACAATAGATAGTTTCCTCGGTACCTAAGACATGAAAGAATAATTAATCAAATACAGTAAAGTTGAATTTGATCCATTCTAGTGGCTGAGATCATTGCCGTGATATGAATTAAAAGCATGTTTAGAAATTTGGTAAAAAATTATTATGAGGTAAAAGTAATTTTTGTCAGATGATTAAAATTATCATTTTTATTTTATTTGTTGAATCTGTATTGAGACATGAGCCACAACAATTTTAAGTGTAAATCAAATATATACTAATTGTATTTTCATTTTATTTCTCTCTTAAGAATGTATCTTGTGATTTTAATTTCTGCACACTACATGTCTGCAGGATAATAATAATAATAATAATAATAATAATAATAATAATAATGTAAATTAATTAGCATAGGATTATTTTAGTTTAATGGATGATATTGATTTTTAATTAAATAGTTGAGGAGATAATTTTGTTTCTTCTAATAATCTTATCAAACTCGATTTTGAAAGCCTTCAATAAAAGATACCTATAATCTCAACAAAAATAAATAGTCAAAAAATATAATGAGGGGAATAAACATGATACGCGGCTCCACATAGACATAACTTTTTACAAAAATTTCAATATTTTTTTAAAAGTTTAATTTATTAAACTCTTTGTATAATTTTTTATATTATTAATTGATAGGAAATTATTTTTAATGCGGCTTTTAAAGTGAAAAAATATCACTTTTTCATATATAACAATCTATTATTGGATAATAATATAAAAATTATATTGCTAGGACATTCTATTTCATTTCTTTTCTATTTTTTAAATGAAATTAATTTTAAAATTTAATTGAAATACATTAATCTTCTAAAGATTTTATATGTTGTCATTCAATCATATATTCATATATTGTTATATATTTGAAAAATATCAATTTTTATAATAATTATTTTAAAATAATTTTATTTGATCAATAGAGTTTTTTTACAATGATAGTTTATTAAAAATATAGAATTGGTTTTAGAGAAAGTCCATAAAATTGTATCAACTTTTACTTGTTTATTTTATACGTAAAATCCGTTTTTACTCTCCTTATACCTCAATTTTCAATATAATTTTTTTTGCTCGTAAGTATTTCTTAAAGGTAATTATATTCTATTAGACATTAAATATTAACACTTCTTTTAACAAGAATTCGGACATTGGATTAGATATTAAATATTAACACTTCTTTTTATAAGAATTCGCACATTAGTTCTTAACTTGTGAGAAATTAACTTCTTCTAGCATACTCAATCCTTATTAATTCAAAATTTTAATACTGAGATCTGGCTCTTTTGACACACTTTAACCCTTTGGCCGAGCCAGATGGTAACACGAGACAATACATCAAAGTATTTCATGTGCAGCTAGGTCTTTACCAGGTATGTTGCGACAACGATTCTGTTTCTTGAAAGATAACTAATTGGAAGCTTTCTTTTTTCTTTTTTTTCATTTTTTGACAAAGACTAATTGGAAGCTAGACATGTGGTTCAACACTTAATTTTAAATTAGAACGAAAGACAAATCAAATGTGATGTGTCGCAAGCAACCAATTAATAAAAAAGCCACGAACTTCTTTTGCATGGTTAAAAATTAATACAAAACAATCCCCTTATTAAAGCTTAATAAAACTTTGTAAATTAAAGTGCCAGCTAAATTCAATCATTAACCTTTCTAGCTGGTTCTGCAATCCAATCATTTTCAAGTGTCATCAAACCTTTTGCCCCGTTTAGCAATTTTCCATTTAGTGGCAAGCACACGATGACAGTACAACCACATTGAAAACGCCGTAACATCTCGAGGCAAAGACCATAACCCCCAGTGTTCAACCGTTCAAACTTCAAAGTTCTTGAATCACAAGTTTTACGTTGAGTTCATGTTGCGAACAAGACCCTTGGTTAATGTAATAGAAAGCTCACCTGAAACTGATTATTTAAATCCTAGGAACTTCAACGTACAAATTCTAGATCCATTTAACCGGATTTTAACATTGATAGTTCTGCTATTCAATTTATCATCTACTACTCTTACATTGCACAACCCAAAGCGTCCCTAATACGCCTGCACCTAAACCCAATGACAAAGGAACTTTATTAAAGAGGAAAAAAAGGGAGATGGTATGTGATATATAACCCTATAAATTATATGCTTTCTATATTTCAAAAAAACTATATTAAAGGTTGCAAGGGATACTTAGTTTGGAGCATAAGGATTTTATTTTGAGGTTTTGAAACTTAAAAAACTTAAATCCAGTTTTTTATACGCATAAAGTTTAATTTATGGTATTTTAAAAATTCTTGATTAATTGATACTGTTGAAGAGGAAAAAAGAAAATAACATATTTTTATTGCCATTAGCACATTTTATAATTAATTATGATAATCACTGCATGATAGAATTTAAGGAACAATTTCGTTTTGAGAAAACGGTTTTTAATTTCATTTTTAAAAAGATTACCTGTTTTCCATATTTATATTTTTGTAAGTATACACTCCACATTTTTTTTTGGGTCCTAAGTAAAAGACTATGGATGTATTCCAACTCAATAATTCAATAGGTCAAAGAGTAATCTAGCTTACAATACATTATTACTGTTGGTTTAATAGAATTTTACTAACTGAACAATCAAATATAAATTTTTTCCGTTAAATAAATGATCATTCTTCTACATATAAACACAATTGAGCCTTAAAATATTGATGACCTCCATTTACCTTCAACTTTTAAAATCTCAAAAGAAATAATAACAAACCAAATTAAGACTCATTAGAATATTAAATTATATTATAAGATTAGATTATTTTTCCAAATAAATACGTTGTTAAAATTATTTGAGATTAATGACGTGTGTATTGAATAAATGCTAATAATTACTTAATTACAAAATAGTTTTTTTATAAGTAATTTTGTAACTCAAAAGATTAGAACAATAAAAGCGAGATTTCAAGAGTTATATTTAAGTAAGCCTTGCATAAACTATTTATTCAAATTGTTTAAGATTCCAAAATTTTATACACGGCCTTGTCGTCCCTCACATGATTAAGTTATCACATAATTACGTATGAGATTCCATCGTATCTAGACTTGGATAGTTACGGGCTTTGAGTTCTTCACTTATTCCTATAATAACAAGACAAAGTTTAAGCAATAGTGTCTGTCTAACAGTGAAAGTTCTCTTCATCTAATAAATGATGGACTTTTTTTAAGATGATTGCTAAAAAATGAAAGGTGACGAAAGAAAACTGATCAAAATTAGCTAACAATAATTTTGTTAGGAGTAACCTGAACTTCGAGTTATTCAAATTGGTAAGCAAGAAATAAAAATAAAAAAAACAATGTATACACAATTTTTTGTACAATATTTTAAATTGTAAAAACCAAAAAAATACATGTTCTTAAATCTTAAAAATCATTTTTTTTATTACTTTCCTACTAAATAAACGTGAAAACACGATATCTCAGTATTTGTGTGCAAATATAAAAAAAAAGTCTAAATTAAAATCACTGGCCAATATGCAGCTAATGAGTAATGAGACATCAATGACTGTGCCTCGAGTCCTCGACAAACAGTGTTGAATTAACAAAAATGTTGGTCCAGCAATTATTTTGAAGCCTAAGACCCAACGCCAGAAATCAAGACCAATCCGACTACTAACTATCTATCGCACAGGCACGGATGGTGGGCCATTTTACTGAGAAACCTTAGATGAGGGGGAAAAGCCTTATACACCCACATTCCAACTTTTTTAAATGACCAAATTATCCTTACGTTATTATAAGCACGGATTCACGAATCCGTAAGAACCAAACAATCCGTAAGTAAGTTTTTTTTTAAGTTAAAATATATATTTTTTAAATAATTTAAAATAATGGCGCATGCAAATCTCGAATATGCAACCTTCACATTATTAATGCGACACTCCAACCAACTAAGTTAATAGGTCAATTATGCTAAAAAATAATTAATGTTGATACATATAACATTAAATTTTTTAATGTATATTTAATACACATATAATTTTATATAATAAATTTTGTAACAATTAATTTTGATTTAATAATTAAAATATTTTTTACATATAAAAGTCATATATTTAAATTAAAATCATAAGTTTAATAAAAATTTACAGGCTTAATAAATTGGAAATACAAATATGATTTTTAATTTAACATGTAAATACAAATATAATTTTTATTAAACCTGCAAAATTTTATTAAACTATGATTTTAATTTAAAACTATGGTTTTTATATGTAAAAAATTATTTAATTATTAGATCAAAATTAATTGTTACAAATTTTATTATATAAAATTATATGTGTATTAAATATACATTAAAAAATTTAGTGTTATATATATCAACATTAATTATTTTTTAGCATAATTGACTTATCAGTTAAGTTGGTTGGAGCATCACGTTAATAACGTGAAGGTCATAGGTTTGAGACCTGCATTGACCATTATTTTAAATTATTTGAAAAAATATACGTAAAAATATTATGAATTTGCAAATCCACATATGGATGAAACCTATAATAAAAGTGAAGATATTTTCGGAAATGCACATCGGAATAGTGTTTTTCCCTAGATGAGGTTAGAACTGGTCTATCTTCTTACGGTTGTCTTGTACAATAACTAACAAGTTTTGAATACATTTTACTTTTAAATTTAAGCAAGATATAATAAAAATTAAAAGAGTTTAATTTTAGTTTTAAATAATTTTATAATTTCAATTAATTTAAAACCATTCCAATTATATTTTTTAAATAGTTATTTAAAAGTAAAAAACTTCGTATAAGACAAATATAAAAACTATTTACAACGTTGATGTATTTCAATTAAACTCAAATAAAAATATAAAATTGATAAAATATAATTATTATTTTAAAAAAGTTAAGAAATCATGTATATAAAGAGATGAAAACGTATAATAAAATATATAATGAAAATGTTTTACAAATTCAAAACTAAAATATCAACTATACTTTTGTTTATAGTTAGTAACGTATTTAATTTTTATTGTCATCCAAGTCAGGTACTACCCAAGCCAATAGTTAACCATCTATTAATGAAAATGACCACTGCTTTAGACTTTTCACTATCCAAATATTGATAACTAATGGTGGTTCCAACAACATGATAAAATAGAGATATTTTTTAGTCTAAAATACATTAGTTAAAAAAAATTTATGGGTTAAATATATTTTTGATCCTCATAATTTAATATTTTTATTTATTTTTCATTCTAATAAAATTATTTTTTTGTTTTTAGTTCTTAAAACACTTTAAATAACACTTTGAACAGCAAAAAATATTATCTAAAACATCATAATAATGAATAATAAAACAAACATAATTTATAAAAAAATTTAAAAAAATTTGTAAGAAAAAAATCTTAAATTATAAAGACAAAAAAGATATTTAATTTTTTTATTAATATGTACTAACCTCAAATATCTATAGTTTAGGAACAAAGGAAATAGTTGGTCAAAACTAAAATAAAAACAGAAACGTAGGAAGTACATGCTTGCTTAAGTGCGTGTTTGTTTTTCAGTTGAGAGAACTTAAACGGATGTTAAACTAAAATCTCAAATTCTGGTTATTTATACCTAAACCCGCATTAAAAATGTGCGCTCGTTTAGCGTGCCTTAGTTTGTTATTGGTGGATACAGAGGGACCCAATATATAAATTTCAAATTAAAGGACAATAGTTAATGTGGCATTGTAGACTTCTGCGTGCGGCATAAATTTCCAATAGGAGTATTATGTATATCGCAACGTTAGTGTTGTAACTTGTAGTTTAAGATTTCCGAAGTCAGGACTGAGGAAGCAGGATGCGATGGGTAACGTTTGAGATTTCCAATATCAACGAGGGTACATTGAATGAGTTTAAATCATTCGATAGAAGAATATTGGAACGATTTCCACCGCTAGGTGTATATAAAGCAAGTATAGTACTAACGTTGTGTCATCAAGCATCAACACTAAAAAATCTTCTTTGTGTGTATGGCAGGAAAGAACAAGAGTATCAAGTTTAGTGATTCTGAAGATGAGTATGAAAATGAAACTGAGGACTCGGGAACAGACTTGGATCTTCATTTGGAGAAACTAAATCTCGGACCACGAAAGAAGTTGCTTATTATGAACCTTAACGGGTTACTGCTCCATAGAGTTCATCGTTCTGCTAAAACTGAAATTCCAAAGTCTCGTGCAGCTGATGGGCACTACAGAGGCTATCTTGGTATCTAAATATACAAATTCAAACCTATACAAGATTCTCACTTACGTAGGTTACTGCAAATGTGGAAGTTGCTTGTTTTCGTTATATTTAACGTATATTATTATTTTAAAATTATTGATGCAGTTTTTAAGAGACCATTTAGTGAGGAGTTTATGAAATTTTGCTTGGAAAGATTTGAAGTCGGTATTTGGTCATCTGCAATGGAGTAAGTAGCACACTTTTTAGAATGTTTTTCTTCTTTATTTCCTTTTCTTATTCGTGTTTTAGTGATACAGTTTTCACTATGAAAACAGGCACAACATAGACGATGTCTTGAATTATGCCATTGGATCTTTAAGAAGCAAACTGTTGTTTGTTTGGGTGAGTGGCTGTTTTTGTATAAATATAGAAATGTATGATTTTTTTTACGTCTAATTATTTTTCTTATTGGTGGCTCATAAATTTTAGGATCAAAGTCAATGTACTGATTCCGGCTTCAAATCCTTAGAAAAAGTTAATAAGCCTTTGTTTTTCAAAGAATTGAATGAAGTTTGGAAAACTGTGAAGAAGGGAGGTCCATATTCTGCTTCAAATACTCTGTTGATTGATGACAAACCGTACAAGGCTTTCCTCAATCCTGTAATATAAACTATAGTCTACTTTATTTAATATTCTGTTTTTAAATTTAACAAATCCGGTTACTTTTAAATGCAGGCGAATACAGCCATATTCCCTCAGTCGTATAAGCTGGATAATGATGCGGATACAGCTTTAGGTGAGATGCTATATTTTTTAGTTTCCGAAGGTTTGATTTATTTATTTTCTAGTTTTTTTTTCTTTATTTGTGTTATTTTACATGTAGATCCAAAGGGTAGGATAGGCTTGTACCTCAACGGTGTTGTTGAGTCGCATGATGTTCAGTCTTACGTGAAGGGTCATCCTTATGGAATACCTGCAGTTACCTCTGCTCATCCTGATTGGAAATTTTACTCCCGAGTGAAAGAATGTCTTCACAAAAAGAGAGGGTATTGAAGAATGTGTCTTTGGTTAAGGAAATGAATAAACTGAGCATCTTATCTTCTTTTTTTTATATGGTTTTTCTAATGTATTATATAATTCAAAAAAAATATATAAGTTGTGGTTTGCTTTGCTTAAGTCGTTTGTAGCCTGATGTCAATGATGGTCTGTTTCACTTTTTTATTCGAATGTAACGGGATGATATCTTTTTTGTGCAAATTTTTATAGACCTATATATTTACTGTAATTTTATATAATTTTAAGTTGTTTTTTGGTATTCAGAAGCGTGGGTTTGTAAGGTAAATTAATTTTAATTAATAATTATTTTTTAAAGAAAAAGGAATCAAATATAATTTTTAGCAGAAAACAATGGTTCAACGTAAATTTAACTTGAAACAGAAACCAAAGATTGATAGATCGCCTACTTTTTGTTTGCCTGTGTTAGAAGAACTTATTGAATATGCACGTGATTTTATGTAATAACTATCAACATCTTATCCCATTTCTCATTATTTTAAGGTTATCTATATATTTTAGTTGAGTAAATTACACTTGCATTCTATGTGTTTTGTTCAAATTTTATTTATTACTCCTTCCTTTTTGTACATTATTTTTACCCCATCTATTATCGTTATTAACTAATATCAATTGAAATATGTGAGTAGACAAAATTGCTCTTATATTTTAATTTTAAAATTCAAATTATTCATTCCCAATTAGTTTCAGAATTTAGAATTCACATTTCATTCCTCTTCACCATTCGTGAATACTGTTTATATTCCTCTTATTGGCAAATTCTTCTTCAGCATTCAAGGGGTATGAGTTCCTCTTTTTTTGACAACGTTCATGTTTCATTCTTCTTCATCGTTCGCGAGTTCTTTATCATTCCTATTCCAGTTTGCAAATTCTCTATTGTTCTTATTCTAGTTCGTTACGTTCATGAGCGCCTTCATTTGTCTTCCTCTTCAATGTTCACAAGCACTCTGTTTCTTTTCCTATTTCACGATTTCTGTTCACGTTAGGATTATGCTTGTAAGTGACCACTGGATCTTGTATATAAGTTATTGTTTAAGATTACTTATTTAATTTTGATTGTTTATTGTTACTTATTTCTGAATGAGATTTCAATGGGAAATCAGTTTGAGACCATTTATGATTTTTAAAATCATTTGTTTATTATTGTTGATTAAAATAATGTTGATGTTTGCGACAACAGGAATCACAATGGATGAACTGAAAATTATTTGTTTATTATTGTTGAACAGGAAACACAATGGATGAATTGGAAATCATTTATTTATTATTGTTGATTAAAATAGTGTTAATGTTTGGAACAACAGGAAACACAATTGATGAACTAGAAATCATTTGTTTATTATTATTGATTAAAATAGTATTAATGTTTGGGACCACAGGAACACAATAGATGAACTGAAATACATAAAATACATAACTGTATTAACAATATTGCTAATGATTTAGACTTATCATCATATCATTATTTTATTTTATGATTTTGTTATATTGTTAGTGGTAGAATTCTTTTCATATATATGTTAGTAGAATAAATGATGAGAGAAAGGATGTTAACACTACATACCAATAAAGTAAGTTCATGTCCAACAAAATAAAATATTTTCAGATTGAGAGGAAGAAGATAAAGATATTTTAAATATAAATTTTAATTAAAAATTATGTAACCAATATATACTTAATTTTTGTTAGATTATTAAACAATATTTAATATGGAAAGAGTTTAAGTGTGATATAAATTAAATAATTAAGAAGATTTTTGTATAATGTAAAAAGAGATAAATATAATATAAAATTTGAGCAAAACATAAAAGGATGTAAATATAATTTACTCATTTTAATTTTAGCAATATCTTATGCCATTTCTCATTATTTTATAGTTATCTATCTATTTTATTTTTTAGCAACATCTTATCCATTTCTCGTTATTTTATCATTTTCTTTCTATAATATCATATCATTGAGAATATATACACCCAGTGTCTAAAAATCATTTTGCAAATTTCTTGTGTTTAGATTTGTCCTTTTTTCTTCCAAGTTTCTTATATTTTCTCCTAACTCTTTTTTTTTAATCAAAACTTTATCTGTGAGTTTTGATAGTACATTTATTAAAATTCACATCAATGAATTGTATAAATGATCCACTATTAAAATCATTAAATCTTTAAATTTTTCATTTGAGAAAATAAATCCCTTATCATTAGATAACTTTTCAAAAATTAAAATTCTTAGTCAATTATATGTTTAGATTTGTTGATCAAACAGAAGTTGCCGGATACAAAGGTAATCCAATATCCTTGGAATTTTTTTTTTATTGTAATGGTTACAAATAAATGAAACGTGATTAAATTTGTTTGGAGTGATGCAACAGAAGTTTACGGGTACATGGGTTATCCAAATTCCTCGTAGATTTGGAATTTTTTATTTATTTATAGTTGTCACGGTTCCAAGTAAATGAAACATATTAAATTTGACGCTTTTTATCTATAATTGTTACGGTTTCAAATAAATGAGCACTTGTGTATTGATGTAACGATCACAGATGATGTTTGTTCTAAATAAATCTTTTTAAAAGATCGAATTATCTACCATCTAGATAGTAGATTGTATGTATATTTGATGTAATAGATATTTGATATTATATAAAAAATAGATACACAGAAATATTTTATTACCACTTAAGATATAAAAATAAAATTAAGTCCACATCAAAACCCAAACTTAACAAGATTAACTAACATAGATCCGCGAACCCATACACGATAACACGAAATAAATCAACCCACGATGATGGTTAGTTAACTTGCAAGCGAGGATCAACGTCAACTCTAGCAACCCCATCGTGTTCCTCAGCAACCTTGGACACGTCCACCTCCCCAATAACCAACTCTGACGCCTCTTCTCCATTCTCTTCCCCGTCCACGTAGTTGGGGTCTCCCTTGTCGATGGCCGCCGGCGCCGCCATGAGTTCGTTAACATCCACGGTAGCAGGGCCCTCCCATGTGAACTTGCCGCCGTGGCCGGACTTTGGCGGTGGCCTGCCGATTCCGATGCCGTCGGCGGAGTGACGGTCTTGGCGCTGGACACCCTTGTTGATGAGCTTCTTCTCGACGTACCGTATACTGTCGATGTTGTGAGTGTTGAGCTCTGTCTTCTCCACCTTCTTTCTCCCTTCCTCGTCGTGGCTCACGGCTCTCATCGTCACTGTCTCTTGTTTCTCGTCAATCGGCTTCATCTTTATGCTCTGATTTTATGTTGATATTTTCTCTCCTTAATTCTTCAGAGGTTCTTCCAAGCTTATGATTCTATAGCCCAGTAAGTGTCAAGTGCATGCTTTTATAAGAGCTTCGGTGTTTGACATATTTGGTGACTAGAATGTACTGGAAGTGGAGGATATGTTCCAGCCTTCGAGCTCTCGTGGTTATGCTAGAAGTCTCTGCCACGTGCTGCAGCTCTGGGTTAACACGTGTGAGCTAGTATAAGCTTGATAAGGTTAATATCTGCACATCTTTTCCTTCTTTCTTCTTTTATATCTATATAAAAATCTAATTACCTAATTTATATGATTAACAAATATTAATTTAATTAACAATAATAATTTTTGTTTTAAATTTATAATTTTTAAAAATTATCTTTTGTTATTATTTTTTACAATAGTTTTTTAATGAAAAGCATTTTTAATCTAAAAAATAATTAATAGAAAAGAAATTATAAATTAAATTGTATAAAAAAGAATTAATATCATTTCAAACTTAATTCTTATTTTTTTTTAAAAAGAGAGTATCTTTTACTGTGTCGACTTATTGAGGGTAAGGATTCTATTTTTCTCCTTCAAATTTATGAAAGATAGGTAATTATATTTTAACGCCACGATTCAATCAATAGTTTTAATGATTAGCTAGACTAGGCTAACCCACTGCAAGCAAATAAAAACCTCATGGAAGGGGTAAGATTTGTCTTGAAAACTGACTTTTAAGTTTTGACGGTATTTCTTGTTTGTTAATCAAAATCAGACAGAGGCATGTTGTTGCTTCTGTGTTGCATGTTTTGTAGGCTATTCTGAAGTGAAGAAATTGAAGACATTAGAAAGCAGTTTCTTGAGGCAAAGGTTGCTTAAAAATTCACACGGTGAATAGATCCTTCTATATGTGACGAGGAAATTATAAGCCTGAAGTATACGTACATGACCTAAAAATGTTTTGTGGATCAGTTGGATGGGCCGTGTGTGACTCTTTAACTGTTAATAAGGTCCATTAGAAGCAGTGGCGGAGCCAGAAATTTTTTTGAGGGGGGGCGAACATAAAAAAATTATATCGTAAATAAAAATATTTGAAGACAATATAAATATAATATACAAAAATATGCAAACCGCAAACCATAAAAAGACAAATTGCAAACAGGGTGGGTTGATACAAAGTTTAGTGAGTCTTAATAAAATAATTCATAATTTAAAATCAAACTCAAAGTAATAATATGGAGATAAGAGATAAAGAAGACACAATCAGTTTTAGCGTGGAAAACCCAATTGGATAAAAAATCACAACGTCCAAATTGGATAATCAATCCAATGGACAACTCCACTATGATAATAAATAAGTACCTTTAAATTCTGATGAAAAGTTAAGAATTAGACTTGTCAAACGCTTCTATATGATCTCATAACAATTTTCTCAATAATGCAAACATAAACTCTCTAAAACTCTAATATTATTTGGAATGGAATGCATACTATCAACACAAAAATATATTTCTATTTATATTAATTTAAGCATACGATTTTAACCAATTTTTGAAATACAATCCTAAAAATATTTTATCATATTATGCAATGCGATCTTAAATATATTTTATATTATACAATACAATCTTAAAAATATTTTATATTATGCAATACAATCTTAAAAATATTCTATCATATTTTTGAATACAATATTAAAAAATATTCTATACTATATTTGAATGCAATATTAAAAAATATTTTATCTTATTATGTAATATAATCTTAAAGATTTTTATTATATTATGTAATGCAATCTCAAAAATATTTTATCCTATTTTTTAATGTAATATTAAAAAATATTATATCATTATATTATGCAATGTAATATTTTGTTATTGTCAAATTATTTTTTTAATTTTTAATTTTTAATTTTTAATATATATAATAAAAATTATATTAATAAAATTTTAGGGGGGGCGGTGGCCCACCCTAGCCCCCCCTGTCTCCGCCCCTGATTAGAAGCTAAATTAGCTAATTTGAACTTCAATATTTGTGAGCATACTTGTGTTGGATATATAGAGATTAGTTGGGAGATTCAAAACTTAGATGATTCCATTCGCTATTTGTCAATTAGATAAGAGAATGATAAATTAATTAATTATTAGTTGTTACTTTTAATTTCCTGTTTTACTATACACATTGGTTAGCTCAGATAGCAACATACAAATCTAATTCCTTAATGTTATCGTACGCATTGGATAGTTGCTAATGGTTCAAGAGCTAATGTATACGAATTTCTTTTACGGATAAAAAAAAAAAGTTAATGCATACGTTTTCAATCAAGGTTCAATATAAGATTTTACATTTCTTCCATTTTTTTTATTCCTTTTATTTATCTTCCAATTCTTTCTCTTTTCAGCATTTAGTTCTTGAGTTTCTTCGTCTACTTTTCTTTATTTTCTTTTCAATTTACATTTCCAATTCTTGCATTTTCGTTCATTAATTTAAATTTATTTGCATTCCTTCCTACTTTTATTTCATTCTTTTTGCATCTTTCTTTATTTCATTCATTTTCATCTTTATTTAAATTTCTTGCAAATTTACATTTAGTTGTTATTTAACATTTTGCAGTACTCTAGTTTTCTTGTTTTCTTTAAGATTCTATAACTTTTCTGAATTACATTTACAGTTGCTCTGCACATTTATAATTTTGAATTTAAATGCTATCTTTTTTTTTATCCATGCATCATTTTTTTTGTGAAATATTTTTTTATTCATGCAGATATTGTAAATTTCTTTGAATTTCATACGGGTTTAAATTCAAAGATTACATCCCATTTAATTTGGATTATCTTCAGAGAATTAAATTAAGTTACACTCAGTGCCCTTGAGTTTTCTTTAAATTAAATTGAATTCGATTCACACTTAATTAATCTAATAAGTGTTAAATGCAACAAAATCACAAAATTAAGATTACACTCAAATTGAATTTTGTCAAGTTGAATGCTAAATCTAACTTATTAAAATATGGATCGATGATATTGAATCAAGATTTTAAATTAACTAGTGTCTTCAAGTTGAAAGTGTTAATTTGATTAAAAAAACATCTAGAATGGATGATTGCTTAAATAAATTACTTATCATAATTTTGTAAGTCCTACAATATTATATAGATTTAAAAAATTTATACAAAAATTTACTTAAATATTAAAAATTTTAGAATGAGTATTCAACTTGAAATACATTAAATTTTATAATTAAAAAAAATTATTTAATTGGTATTAATAAATTAAACAACACATATTGATATAAACAACATTGCTTGAACAATATATTGTCAAGACATTCACTCTAATACTCAAAACTTGTTAAGTAACAAGCAACGAAGAACCCTTTAAAGATTCTCTAACCGATTCTTCGATTCTAAAAATTTCACATAAAAATATATTTGTTAGGATAGAAAGTGAAAAGTCATGTCTTCGATCGATTCAACTTAGATAAAGTAGAATACAATTTTTCGGTATCAACACTAATAGAAAGAGGGAGAAAAATGAAAGTCTCATTATTATAAATGCTGATGCTAAATATAGCTCTACATGAGTAGATTTTTTTTAACGTAACAGCTAATATTCTAGTATACGCCGCGAAGTTCTTTCCTTCACTAATCTACCTGTTTTGTTTTGCTGTCGTGCTGGAACTATCTTTGAAAGTATCAATATCATCTTGTCATTTGGGACAGTGTTCCAAATCTTATTGTCAAGTTGACCGTGTTCTTATTTCCTAGCTAGTTCTTTTTTTTTTTTTTGAAAATATGTAAAAATTATATTAACTAAAAGTAATTACAAGTACTCAGGGCATCTCCTGGCTATACAAACCATCCACAGAGGCTAATGAAAGACACCACTTGCTAGAAAAAGCAAATACATCACACCAGCTATGTTCACCGGGAAACAAAAAGTAAAAATACATTTGCTAGTACAAGTGAGTCAAGTGAGCATATCTAATGGTCTTAAATTTAATTTTTTCCACTAGATCCATCACCACAAACGAATGCTGATCAAACCGGATGCTGTTTTGGCAACTCCAAATGCAGAAGACAGTAGTCGCTAAGGCCATACACCTGAATTTTCCATGCAAACCCGAATCTGCCCTGTAATGAACCAAGCTGTTCAGCACACCACGTAGGGAGATGTTCTTCCTGGGAAAACTTGCCCAGTCTCTAATGACCGCCCAGGCTCTAAGAATTACTCTGCATTTGAAGAACAGGTGATCACAGGATTCCTCATGCTGGTTACAAAAGCAATAGGCTGACCCTATATTGAGCCAGGGTGCACGGTCCAAAGTTAGTAGTTTATGGCTGGCTGCTAACCAGAGAGAGAAAGACTCTTTAGGCGGGTTTGAGGGCTTCCACACCACCTTAGCCCAGAATTTTGTAGGATTCTCAACCCTGAAATAATTATAAGCAACTTCAGCATTGAACCTACCTAGCTGCATCCACGAACTCAGTAAAGAAGCAGCCTTATCCGAGCTTCCTTCCTTGACTACCAGCTAATCCCTTATACTAAACAGCCTCTTTATCAGTGCAGAATCTGATTTTGAGCACACATAATTCCAGGCCGAGCCTTCTCTTAAGTAGTAATGCTGAACCCACCTCACCCATAGAGTCTCTTTGCTGGCAGCTATATTCGCGAGCACTTTAGCTAGAAGAGATCGATTCCAATCCTTCAAAACAGGCAGCCCAAGCCCCCCTTCCTTCTTAGGAGCACACACTTTTTTCCAAGCCACAAGAGGCTTCTTCCTCCCCAAATCTCCTTTTCCCCACTAGAAACTCCGACAGAATGCATCAATTCTATCAATTACAGCCATCAGAAGAGGAAAAAGAGCCAACTAGAAATTCAGCATACCCCCTATAACTCCTCTAATTAATTCCAGCCGGCCTGCATATGACAAAGACTTCCTATGCCAGCCTTGGATGAGGCTGCCAATCCTGTTGAGGAGCGGGGAGTAGTGACAAACGTTTAATCTAGAAGCCATCAACGGGATACCCAGGTAACGGATGGGGAAAGAACCAGACCGAAACCCAGTCAAGGCATACAGGTTAGCCAAAGTTATATCATCCACTACGGAGGCAAAAATAGCTGACTTGTCATGACTTATGGATAAGCCCGAGACCTTGCAAAAACTGATCAGTTTATTGTAAATAGTAGCTACGGAAGGGTAGTCACTGTTGAAAATGAAAGTATACATCTTTTATTTAGAGAAACTCAAGTTACAAATACTTTCACACACTTGAACTTTACAAGGACTACTTTGAGTTTCACTCACTCACTTTTGCTACTTATTTTCTCAAGCTCACTTTCACTCTACACTTACTTGCTTCTTCCACACCCACACTCACATCTACACACTTGCTTTCAACCAAGACACTTGCTTCTAGCCAAGAGCCTCTACCCCTATTTATACTTGCTTTGTGAGATTTCTAGATTCTTCTCCTATCTTCTTCATTACTCTTTGTTTCACTATGTCTCTAGATTCTTCTATAGGTTTCTTCAATCTTCCTTATGTTTCCAGAAGCTTCCACAAGATTCTACAGTCTTCCATAAGCTTCCAGAAGTTTCCATAAGCTTCTACAGACTTCCATATATTTCTAGAAGTTTCTACATGCTTCTTATAAGCTTCTAGAAGTTTCTTCAAGCTTCCATATGTTTCTAGAAGCTTCCAGACCCTTGTAGATTGTGGACTAATCTAGAGATGCAAATTGAGTTTGATTTCTAACAGTCACCTCTAGAAAACAATACCAAGTCATCTGCAAACGCCAGGTGGGTTATGTTGAGAGCTGCATAGCTGGGATGAAAGTTAAACAACAAATTGTTTTTCACCCCATTAAGCTCCCTAGACAAGAACTCCAGACATATTACAAAGAGATAAGGAGACAAAGGGTCTCCCTGTCTCAATCCCCTTTTTCCAGCAAAATGTCCAAAAATCCTGCCATTCACCGAAATACTGAAGGATGTAGTCGATATGCACTCCATAATCCAATTTGAAAACAAAGCCGAAAAGCCTAAAGCATCAACCATCCACCTTAAGAATTCCCAAGAGATAGAATCATAAGCTTTGTGTAAGTCCACATTAAGCATGCACCTAGGGGAGTTTCTCTTCCTGGAATATTTTCTAATAAGCTCCTGTACCAGAAAAATGTTATCCGCCATACTTCTAGCTTTCACAAAAGCCACTTGGGCCGGATCAATGATATTATCAAGGAGTGCCCTCAATCTGTTAGCAATGACCTTAGAGATGATTTTGTACAATATGTTGCAGCAAGATATAGGTCTAAATTGCGTAACTCTGCTAGCAGTTTCAGATTTAGGGATTAATGCTATAACAACATGATTAACCTGTCTAAGTAACCGACCAGATTAAAAAACTCCTGCACGGCAGCAGTCACGTCACCTCCTATGATGGACCAGGCTTTCTTGAAGAAACAGGCATTATAGCCATCAGGGCCGAGAGATTTATTGATGTTCAAATGAGCCACAACACTCCACACTTCCTCAGTTGTAACGGGTCCGGTCAGATCAAGGAAAAGGTCTGAGGATACCTTGTTTCCTACTAAACTGCCATCAGAATTAGGAAAATCTATTCTCTGCGAGGATCCAAGCAAGGAGGAGAAGAAGTTAACAAACTCAGACCCTATCTCATCTTGGGAATTAGTAGTGCTACCGTCCTCTCTGATAATTGCAGGGATAAATTTAGCATTCCTGTCCCTGTTGATAAGGGAATAGAAGAATTTAGAATTCCTGTCAGCCTCCACCAAGTATTTGTTTTTTGTTAACTGAGCTAACTTCCTGGATTCGGCTAAACGAAGCTGAAGAACTGTAGCCCGAGAAGAAGCCACATTAATCAACCGATCCTGATTATTAGGAAAATCCTGAGCCTGAATCAGATTCCTAAAATAATCAGCCTCAGCCTTGTCAATACTGGTTGCCAGGTCCCCAAACTCCTTCCGATACAGCTCTTTTAAGACAGGCTTGAGCATCTTCAGCTTCCTGCAAATTTGGTACATCTTACACCCATGAACCTCTTTAGACCAAATTGAAGCTACTGCTGGGAGGAAGTATTTACTATCTACAGTTGCATTATTGAACTTGAACATAGTTTTGCCCCTGGACAGAGTTGATTTCAAGTGAACAACCACCGCTGCATGGTCAGAAATAGAGAGGAAATCCTCCACCACAGCATAAGAGAATCTGAAATTAGCCAGCCACTGTGAATTACATAAGGCCCTATCTATTCTGCTCCAAACTTTGCCATTAGTCCAAGTGAAATCATTTCCAACTGTCCTCAATTGCTGCAGCCCCAAATCAGAGCAGCAGCTATTGAAATCACTCATCTCATACTCAGTGATTGGTGAACCATTCTTCCTATCCTCCGGACTCAACATAGAATTAAAGTCTCTTGTAATTACCCAAGGACCATTGACCGAGTGGGCAAACTGCTGCAGAGAACTCCACAAATTCCTTCTCACGACAATGGAGTGAAGGCCATATACGAAGGAGGCCGAACCCTGGACATTTGTCACTTTGCAAACAAAGTTGCAGTGAACAGCTTGGGGGTCAATCGCCACAACATCCACACTAACTCTGTCAGCTCTCCAGAGAACAATAATTCTGCCGGCACTATGGTTAGCTAAATTGTGGGCATAGGACCATCCTTGAAATTTCTTTGCCATTAGATTACTGAGAAAGGCTCCATCCAATTTTGTCTCTAGTAAGGCTACTACATCCACTTCTTTACTCCTCAAAAAGCTAAGCACCGCTTTATCCGGGAAGAGACCTTCCCATCAAAAGATTTGCTTGATTTGTAACTCTTCCCATTGCCTGACTTGGCTGGCTTATCCTTATTCTTGCTTCCACCCTTTGATTGTGGTTCTTTTTTCCTAACTTGTTTCTTCTTTCTATAAACCTCCCATTCATCTGCTGACTGTTCTTGAGAGGAATCATGCCCAATCTCAGCCTCAATAAACACTCTTTCTTTGGATTGTTGTCTAATCTTATTCCTAGCTAGTTCTTAATAGGATGCTACGCTGCAAGTGTAGGGAGACGTAAATACCATTGTTGCTTCTCTGTGCATGGTTAATACAAATATTGTTAGTAATATTTAGAATAAACTCAAATAATTCTCTGTTACATTTTTTATATATTGATCAATGAATTGTCCATGAAGCATACCCAAATGCCTTGCAAAGTTGCAAAAGGAAAAAAACAAACGATTACCATTAACCAGCCAACAGCGTTCGCCGATAGGATATTTTTGATCTCATGCATTAAACAGCCACGGTGTGTACGTTACAAGCATATACTGCCTTAAAATTCCCCAATTGTGACTGACAGAATGAGACGACGGAGAAGTTAAAGAAACGAATAAAAAACGCGCTCATACGTACCAACTACAACAAACAATCCAACCCAACAACCCATTTGGTCCCACTCCCTCCACGCAATTCAACTTAACAAAAAAAGATGAACATTGTTGTTTAGACCTTTTAAAATTATATTATATATTAGTAGCATAAATTATATTATAATTAATATATTAGCTTGTGCATTGCACAAAATAAATATTTATTTTAGACATGCAACTATCTGATTTAGTGATATCTTTGAAAAATTAGTAGAATGACAAACTTGATTTGTGAACTTTTAAATAGAAGATTTTTTTTTATAAATATTTTCATTAGGAAAACAAGATTTGAGTGAGATGAATAAGAGAGACACACACAAGAAACTTATCTTGATAAAAAAAAATACTATAACAAGTTCAAAATATAACTGATATCTCTTATACTAAAGTATTATTTACACTAGTCTCTTCGAGGCTCTATAAAAAATTCAAGTATTTTATCTTGAATTTTTTTTTTCAAACTCACTCTTAATTAGTTATTTAGAGGAAAACAAGAAGGGCGTGTAAAAAAAAAAACTAATACTATTACGAGTATATAATAAATGTTAAATGACAGTTTTTATATCAGGGGAAAAAGAAAGAGAAAACAGCAGAAAAACAAAAATGGGACAAAGTATTTAGGAACTAATACAATTAAATTATAAAAAAATGAATGAAGAAGGAAAAAAATGTTTGATAACATCTTTAATGTACAAGAAATTTTTCTTCTTCTTCATAAATGAGTCTTTTTACATATGCCCTTTTTCTAGAGTTAGATGAATGTTTTGAATGTTACGGTACAATAGTTGTCTTACTGTGTAGTTATAACTTTATGTATAAAACAATCTATCTTTTTTTTATATAATTTTTTTTGTATTTATGTGATCAACATTTTTTTTTCACATTACAACAATATTACAAGTTTTTTTTTTATCTTTTGTTTTACTGCTTTTGCACATTAAATAATGTATAAAATTTACTGCTTCGGCGTATTAAATAATTGATTTTGAACCAGAAAATTTGAACTTTCAAGAGACAATGTTTTGGACAATCTTTATACACTACCTTTGTAATTTGAAACTACAAACTACTCGTGATTATTATAGACATCATTTAGTTCTCTGCACTTACTTTATCAATGAATAAATCTAATCTTTTAATTATACCACTATAACATATTTAAGATTTATAAACATTAGACGTCTTTGATATCAACATATGTTATTATTAAATACTAGTAGTACTATAATTTACTTTTCTTTATAACATTCACTTTTTTTTTCAACATGAATTGGTTGAAAGTTGGTAATTTTTAAAATGAAACTGATGCTAAATCAAAACCCCAATGTAGACGAGGTAAAGTTAAAAGGGCGAAAGAAAGAGCAACAGTGGCATCTCCGCATCCAGCGTGAGACACACTCAAATTGAAGGAGCAATAACCAAACCCAATCAAGCCTGAACTGTCAACGTGAATTCTCTTTCTATTTATCCTGTTCCCCACATCCACAAATCACTCACTCTTCACTCCTTGTGATCCCTCTCTCTCTCCCCACGCCTCAATTTCTTCTCCTTCAACTCAATGCCACTCCAAGGTATGTTTTTGTTTCTCTTTTCTCTCTCTCTATCATGTTTTGTTTCAAGTCTTACTCGGTAGCTCTTTCTTGTCCTTGGTTTTGGTTGGCTAGATTAGAAACATGGTGAATGACAACAAAAGATACAAAATTTTTGAATTTTTAAAAGTGGGTTATGGGCCCTTGAAGGTAGGTTCATGTCTTCTCTCAAGTGAGTTTTAATTACTCTATTAGTTTATATTGACCTCATGGTTTTGGCTTATTCATGACCAAGACGACAATTGGGGGTTAGGGTTTTTTCTTCTTTTCTTTTTACTTTCTACTTTCAGTTTTCATAATTATGCAATTATTACTGTCTTAATTCATGATTTGCTATATCTGGTGTGTTCATGTCTTCATGACATTGTGTGTTTCACTGTTTTGACTGTCTAATTTTTATTAGCGGGTTTGGTTGTGTACAGGATACTGAGTGTGCATTAGGACTGTTGATTTGGTGAATCCATTGGATTGGGGATTTAAGTGTCAATGGGGGTTGAAACGGTGAACGGGTCATGGTTCAGTGTTTTGTGGCCAGTCTCTCGCAAGAGTGCATCAGATAACAAGGCAGTAGTTGGAGTTTTGGCATTAGAAGTTGCAGGGTTGATGTTGAAGGTGGTTTATTTATGGCAATCTTTGAGTGATGCGGAGGTATTGAGTCTGAGGGAAGGGATAGTGAACTCAGTTGGAGTCAAAACGCTGGTGTCTGACGATGATGATTACTTGATGGAACTTGCATTGAACGAGATACTTGATAACTTTCAATCTCTGGCATGGTCTGTGGCTAGGTTGGGTAAGAAGTGCATGGATCCAGTTTATCATCGTTTTGAACATTTTGTTCATAACCCGGCTCAGAATTATTTCCAATGGTCTGGGTGGGAGTATAGATGGAAAAAGATGGAGAGGAAAGTGAAGAAAATGGAAAAATTTGTTGCCTCTATGACACAGTTTTGCCAAGAGGTTGAGGTGCTAGCAGAGATTGAACAGACTTTCAGGAGAATGCAGGCAAATCCGGAATTGCATAAGGTGAAATTACTTGAGTTTCAGAAGAAGGTCATGTTGCAGCGCCAGGAGGTGAGGAATCTGAGAGACATGTCTCCATGGAATAGAAGTTATGACTATGTTGTCCGGTTGTTGGCAAGATCACTATTTACAATCCTGGAGAGGATCATACTTGTCTTTGCAAATAATCACCCATCAACTGTTGAAGAACAAAATGATTATCAGCATATGAATGCTAACAATCTTCTACGAAGTCATTCCTTTTCTGTTATGCATTCTTCTGTACATCCTTCGGAGCATGATCTCTATGGCTTCAATTCAGGACCTGTTGGGGGGAGGCCAGTATCAAAATCAGGCTTTTTAGTTGACAAAGGCAGAAGAAAAAAGAAACTGCAGCAAGCTCATCATGAACCAGCTTTATTCCAAAAGAACCTGCTTTCAGAAAGCAAGCAGTTAGGACATATTGTGGCCTTCAAAGGTTGTATGTCTGCTGCAAACAATTCTCCTGTCATACAGAGCTGTATGCAGACAAATGGTGGTTCCATGAGGTTGACTGATTGTCATTTGAAATCTATTGATAAAATGAAAACGGTGGACAAGTTATCTCCCTCCAACAGAATTAGAATATATTCTAAATTATCCATCAAAAACCGGTTAAAGGCATATTCACTTACTCTTGGTGATGCGGCTCTTGCCCTACATTATGCAAATATGATTGTATTGATTGAGAGGATGGTGTCATCACCTCACCTGGTGGATCTTGCAACAAGAGATGATCTGTACAATATGCTTCCAACTACTGTAAGAACTGCTCTAAGGGCTAAGCTTAAGTGCCATGCGAAAATTAAATCATCTTCCAATGGACATGATGCAAACCTTGCTGCCGAATGGAGTCTGGTGCTTGCACAGATATTGGATTGGTTGGCTCCTCTGGCACATAACATGATAAGCTGGCATTCTGAGAGAAATTTTGAGAAGGAGCAATCGATTTTCAACGCAAATGTTTTACTTGTCCAAACTCTTTACTTTGCAAATCAAGCAAAAACTGAGGCTGCAATAATTGATCTTCTTGTAGCTCTCAACTATGTGTGCAGGATTGATACAAAAGTTGGCACAAGAGATACACTGGATTGTGCTAGCACTAGATCTTCTAATGGTGTTCGTTTGAGAAAGAATGGAATGTACAATGAATTTTTATAAACTGTCGTTGACACTTGACAACGTCTGAAGGTTAATGTTACCAGCGCTCTATAGCTATCATTTTCAAATGGGAGGCTTTGCCGAATAGTGGCTTTATTTTTAGTGCGTTGATTCTATTCTTAGGCAAGTTACATTTGATCGAATCCATTTAGTTTATAAGGTATTTACACTAGATGTGTTCAGCATGCATAATGAATTTTCTTCATTAGCAAATTTATGATGTAAAAAATAATACGACTTTTTAGTCAATTGCCTTAGTTAAAACACTATTTAAAATGATGCAGTTTTTGATAGACAGAATATTCAATGCAACTTGCTTGATTTTAATCAAACTAAAGTACTGGTTAGATTTTTTTTTTTTTAAGGGAACTACGTACTTGTTAGGTCTTAGTATTAGCTCCTTTTTATCTGCTTCCGAGTTCCGTCTATCAAAGCTTCTCACACTGATGACTAAACTCCCTTCCATTGGTGGCATTAGATCAAATTTAACCGTGAAACTGTGCATTTCTCTCTCGCTCGCTCTCTCTTTCTGGGTCTGGCAGTCTCTTAAAAATAATGAAAAGCATATTAGATCCATTTTTTTTAACTAAGAAAAATTATCTCTATAATGAGCAATAGAAGTTTCACGTGATTTTTTTATTGTTTGAAAAATCGAGATAAATAGTGAATCAGAAATGTGCGTTAAACTTCTTCTGAATTTCCTTTTCCTCACACCATCAAAAGAGGATAAGCATAATGATGTTCTGGGGTAAATATATTTGATAATTACTTTTAAAAAAATTGATTATTACTTAATTTTTGTAGAAATAGTGAATTAATAAATACAATTTTTTTAATTAAAATAACACTAAGGTTGTATTGCAAATCATGGTGAGAGCGTGTTAGTAACACTTATAGAAAACGCCAAAAAGACACCCGATCTTATTTCAACAAAAATATGTTCAAAAATTACCTAAAAAATAAAAAAAAAATAGACTTAACTAATTGTTCAGCCTAAACACTAAGTAATTTATCCAAATAAATTTCAGCTAATAAATGTTTGTTGAGTGTAAAATGTTTGGCTCATTATGCTCTTTAATTTTTTTTAAAGTTTTCTTTGATTGAATTCAGTATAATTGAAATCTATTTTAAGTTCTTTTAAGTTTTAAGTCTTTTATCTCTGGCTTTAATCAATGGACCATCCATTGCAAAGAATATTTAAATAATTGGGCCTTCACATGTTTAAATCACAAAATTTGAACATAATTGAAAACTAACTAAATCTCATTCGATTCTAAAGAATTTCCCTCCTCTATCATTTTCTTTTCCACCATCCAACCAAATATTAAGACATAAAAATTGCTAACTAATGAAATGCCGTTTACAATATTTTTTTCGTTAAAAATGCTAACTACTTGATAGTTTTAAATTAGAACAACATGATTAAGGACACGCACGCTATTTTATCTCCATGGTACTAATTTTGTGCCAAAAGAAAATTGAACAATGACAAATTTATAATTTTACACCATCGTTGATTTATTTTCTTAAAATTCCATCGCATGATTCATTTATTTTATCTCGCATATATATGAAAGGGATCAAAAGAGCCTTGTCCGAGGTTTTCGAGGAGATTCCATTTTTAACCGGACAAAAAAGATTCTCAAGACGTTTGATGTGTATGATGATGTAGGTATTTTAAATTGTGTTTTGGAGCTCTGTTTGAAATTTTCGCTTTCTTTTGTGAGCGTCAGGGTAAGTTTCATTGATTGTAGATTTTTTTTTTTTCTGAATTGCTCATTCTTTCTAGATATTGATACAAAAATTATCTTAAAATTTTTATCCAACAATAGAGTGAAATAATAAAAGAATGGAGAATGCATATAAAATGATTAATGTAAGAAAGAGAGAATAAGTGTACGATTAATGTTATAAAAAATTATATGAAATTTTTTTTAAAACAAATTATTTTATGATTAAATTATATCTTCTTATTATAGAATGCAAGTAACTAGGAATTAGTTGACGGGAAGTACTGTGAAATAGTAGTAGATAAGTTAATATGAGTAATTAATTTTTATATTACCGTGTACGCGAATTTCGATGATTTGAATTTTCGTTTGTGTAAACATTGTTTATCTAACATTATCCCATCGATCAAGTCAAATTATTTCTTTATCTTGTTAAAACAAAGACAACCCCATTTGCCCTTTTCTTTCCTGATCGTATACCATCAACGAGGTTAAAAAAATTAATACTAATTTTTAATAATGCTAAAAAATTTATTACAATTAAATTTTTTACCCGTGTGATGCATAAAGAAACAAAGTGTGTAATATCTTTTTTGTTATCTTATATATGGTAAAAGTATTAAATAAATGTGACTTCCTTTTTATGTTAAATTTGACTACCTTTACTTAATGTACACAAACAATTAAGGAATATTTACAAAATAATGAGTATGTCTCGCATTTATTAAAGTCATAGGAGTTCCAAAGTAAAAAATTAAATAAAAAAAATACTTAAGAGTAACATAAAGAAGATGTTGAATATGTTGACAGATTATATTTAGTATACTTAATATTCTTTTGTGAACAAATTTATTAATTTTGATTGAGGTCATTTGGTATATATTTATTTTAATTATATTATATGAATAAATTTTCACTTTTATGATAAATAATTATAATAATAAACTTTGCATAATTGAATTTGACGCATGCAATGCATGGACTAAAATACTAGTTGTTAGTAAACAAACAAAAGATATTATCAATAAAACATATACTAATTAAATTAAATTAAATATTACAAAGATTAAATTAATTATAAATTTGATTTATATTAGAATATCACAGATTTTATCAACAAGTAAAAGAATAAAATAATATATACAAAAAACATTCTAGTAATATACAATTTTCTTTTACTCTATGTTAGATTAATAGGTATATTCTATGTGTTTTAATTTATTATAAATTAATTTTATGAAAAATATTTAAAAAATATTTTTTAATTTACAAATTTTTAATAATTCCTAAATAAATAAAATAATTGAAAATACCAATAAAGATATAAAGAATGGAAAGTTATATACAAAGTTTAATTTATTAAATAATATTAATATTTTAAAAAAGAATTTGTGTTGTATATGTGTGTATAAAAAAATATAGAATTCATTTTTAAAATAATGCAAAAAAATTAAACATAACTAAAAATATATTTTACTCTTCAATTATATTTATCTTCGTATTTTGAAGGAGTCGTAAAATTCCTACATAATTGCAACTCATGAGAAACACTCTTTTATTATTATCTCCGGTCTTATATAAAAAATAAACGAGAGTATTTTTTATTTTAATTATAAGAAGGGTTTAGAAAAGAAATTTAATTTTTTTATTGGAATTTACATTGAGAAAGTATTAGAAATCAAGATAAATGTGTATTAATGATACTTTTTAATATAAAACTTTTTGTATTTAATTTTTGTAACCAATATCCTTAACATTTAATTAGTAGTATCTTATAAAAAAATAGTATCGCATTAATTTATTGTAAAATTGAGATTTCTACTCATCTCAGATGAAAGTGAATGCAAATATTAATAATATACTAAATCATATATATTGGTTGAAAAAAATATTTGGAAAACTACTAGTAATATTATTGAATATAATTACTATTTAAATAATTTGATTTATGAGTATTCTTAGAATAAAAATTAAATTTACAATATTATTATTTAAAATTAATTAAATTAATTACATTTTTTTAATTTGATCATTTAGATATTTGTTTCTTGTATACATGATATAGGACCGAAGCTAATACTATCACAAACTTTACAAATACACCATCATGGACCGTATTCACAGCCCTCCCTGCCGTGGAGGAAATATTTATTTCCACAAATTAAAGTTTTGATAATTTTGATTCTAAGAAAACAAATTTATCCTTACATACATACATACTTAGCATTATTGCCAGATATAAAGTTGAATTTGATTGTTGGGAATGAAGATTTAAGGGTGAACAATGATGGGAGAAGGGAAATGAGAAGTATCAGGTTGAATTTTTTTAACTAACATTTTTAATTATGGGTGTTTGTAAATTGGATTGGATTGATTTTGAATAGATATCAGTGTTTTTAAGTCTTTGATTCTCCACACAAGTGCCACCTCCAATGCCATCACTCCACATAATCCTTCCTGGTTGAATAGTTATTTGCTTCCCGCATGTAAAACCCGATGCACTCCATTTAACACCACACGTGTCCTGACATCCTGCCATAGTGCCTTGTTGCTGAATTTTAATGGGGTATAGTAGCTTGGTTGGTACGTGTCTTGATGCATGGCATTTAGTAGTACATCAATAAGCCATGCATAGTTATTTTAACTTTTCAGTTCATTTATAATAGGGCAGGGATTAATATAGATTGGGTTTATTTGAAACCCATCAAACTGAACCAACAATGGGTGGCGGAACATGCAACCAGGAGCCTTTTATTTCAAGAGTTGATATTCCGGAATAGATTTTTTGAATCCGGAAATGTCTTCCGGAACAAGGAATTGAAACATTCTAAAAACAGTTCCAGAACATCAAATCCGAAACATACAAAAACATCTCCGTCTATTAGGAAATAAAGGATCCGAAACATAATTTCGGATAACTTAATCCGAAATTCTGTTTGTATAATTCTGGAAGAGCCAATCCCTAAGTGCACATCTTTTTTCTTTTATGGATTATTCAGTCTAGAAATATTAGCATAATTTTTTTTTTTGGGGGGGGGGGGGGGGGGGGTGTGAGAAACTTACCTCAAATAGTAACTTTTCCACTGACCTACAAATGAGGGGTGACTGCCGGAGGGTGAGGGAGCCACCCGCTAGACGGAAGTACAAAAAGATGAGAGGAACTAATAAACAAGTTAAGGGCAATGCTGGGATTTTTAAAATTATGGAAGCGCGGGTAGAAAATTATGAGGTGCAAGTACTCTATCTTAGAAGATTAAACTCATCGTGAGTTTGCAAGTTTGAGCCCAACAATAAGGCTGTTGTTTCCAGTACTTCTATTATTACTTCTTTCACTTTCCATTACGGAAATGCAAAGTACATGAAACAAAAGTGAAAGTGTAGCAATTATGGCTCGTGTACTAAACCCATATAACATACGATTGAGTTCAGCCTCATAAGAATCCTAATTTGGGATTTTGATCACATAATCTATATTCTGGCCATCAAGTATACATAATTAACAAACAAGGTTTAGGCAATAAAAAATTCAGATACACTCAACAACCTGATTTAACTTTTAATTATTCCATTCAAAGAAAAGGAGAGACGATAGGAAAACAATGTCTTCTTTAGAAAGGTTCAATTAAACTCACATTTGGACAAATTAAATTAGATATTCAGGCGTACAAAAGAGTTATAGGAAATATTGAAAATGACCCTTCAAAAACAATATGCATAGAATTCTCAACATTTTAAAATATTATCATCCCTGTGAATCGTGTATTCATGACACCATGATGGAGGAATGCACCTTATATCTCTTTAATTAGTATTCGCGAATAAATTTGAAATATCCTCCGAATAAGGAACACAGTTCTGTAACTGTAGTAATTTCATACATAAATACATATCAAATTCAAATCAAATCAATGTTAACTGCTACACTAAATCGGCATGCAACTTACCTTCCCAATGAACAGAGAATCTAAGACAGTAGAATTGCTACAATCCTTTGTCTCTGCCGGCTGTCACAAATTACTGTGCTTTTGTCGCCTGGTTTTCCATCTTCGTTCAGTTGTTATTTTTCCCAATCCATGCTCAACCGTGGCAGTTGCATCAATAAATGTAAGTCAAAATCAACACTATTATCATTGCAATCTAACACAGTTTTTTGGTCTTTTTTTTTCAAATTACTACTAGTATTTCTTTGTGAGGACATCAAGCACGTCTCGTCTATCTCTTAGAAATTAGATAAGCTCAAGTTACTAGAACACTTGGTTTTGTCACAATTATATATGCATGATGTATACCCAATAATGTGATCAAAATGGAAAAAATAGACACATCGATAATTTCAGCTTTGGCTTTTATCAATGCACAAAGTTCCTAAACTCATATTCTGTTCTTTGCTCCATTTTCGAATATAAAAACATGAATTCTGCCTGTTTCTGCTATTGTTGCGCTTTCTCGAGTCTTGTTTCGTCAGCAACTGACAAGAAATTTCTTTGTCAATTTAGACAATAGAAATTGGTATGAATAATCATATCTATCATTCCATAAATATTAATGCTAAACATTTATTTTATATTAAAAATAACATAAATTATTATTTATTGCCTTAGTTTATACAACGTATGCAGATCGAATCTCGTGCTAGTAACAAGCAACTTCTAAATTTAGGAATCACTAATACAAGTAAATTACTCAAAAACTCATACGCTCTGTATTTCACATTCCATAATTATTAACAGTATTATTTTCTGTTTTAAATGTAACGATCACGGATCTAAAACCTCAAGGAAGTCATGGGTTGGAAGCTTGGAGCATATAATCGCTCCGTATGATCAGTACTTTATAGCAAAATATTTTGGGATTTATGTGAAATGTTTTATACTTTAATTAATAGGCAATGATAGGATTATATTCGTTAATTGACATTAAGAAATTTGGGAAGGTTAATGTCTCGTGTAAAATTAAGAAAAATGCCTCCCTTAACATGAATGTATATTAAAATTACGCATTTCTAATTTTACAACACAGGTCAAGTGAAATCACTCATTGGCAACGGAAGGGTGACTCTAGTTATAGAATTCATGAATACGAGGATAAATATTAGAATGAGACTTTCTAGCAATTTATTTTTTGCACACCTTCTTTTTGTCCGGTGAAATTTATATAGATATCATTAAAGATGTGAATAAGAATCTAATTCTTTGAATTTTATTTCCCAACTAATAAAAAACTGTGTTGGATTGTGTTCCGCTCAAAGCAAAATACCAAACCGGTGCTCCTTTTAAATTTGGAACGCCAATCTCGCCTCGGGCCTCTGCTTTATTAACCCTTTTTCTTTAGGGTGTCATTATAAATTCTTAATGCAACAACCATTGTTCACGATGAAAGGGAAAAGAGCTGAAACCTTTTCTTCACTTTTTGCGACAACATCCATTACCATACTGGTGGAAACTCTACGGAAGGCTTCGAATGGAGATGTGAACCGATACCAGTGTACCACCCATTGCCCCCACCCATGTGCTATTACCCATCACGCCATCATCTTATTTTATGCTTAACAAAAATCCACGTGCTCTAACTTAACTACTGTACACAGGAGGAGAAAAGAAGGGTTAAAAACTAGGAATTTGTACGTTTTTCTAAATGTCTTATTCATAATGCTGATTAAAATATTGGAATTTATTTTCGTAATTCTAATCAATAATTATTGTAATTTAACATTTTATCCTATAAATATAAATACGTGTTATTTTCAAAGAGTCAAATCCTTAAAAAGGTGTGCATGGTGAGGATTGATCAACTTATATCTGCCAACTTTGCGCTAAAATATGAAGAATAAAGCTCTCAAATCAAAAGTAACTATAATTATAAGAAAATGGAAAACGAAAAGAAAAAGGACTACCTTGTTGGGCTGAGCTTATTCTATTTTGATGACCGACAATTTCAAATTTCAATCAAAAGAATTATATATAAATACTTACTTATTTGAAACACTATCAATATTTTCATTTTTTTATATTTTTTTTCTATCAAAACATAAATTTTATAATACCTATTTTTTTTCTTTATCTTTTTAGGTGTCTTATAACATAATGATGTCAAACATATTTCTTTCAACTTTATTGGACAACTGCTGTACTATATTTGGTGGGTTTTGACTAGCTCGTGAAACGAAAGCTTGAATTCCAGTCATGTCCCTTGCATTTGCATGTTTATCATTGAATTCTATGCTTGAGTTCAGGGTCTGATGTGAGAAAAACTTTGCTTGTGCATGACTTAAACCAGAGGGCACTTTTTTTCTTCCACAACATGGAAAAAAGAAGGAGCAGCGGGCAAACCAAATAATGCATCACTTTCGTTTGATGAAAGCCTCTAAAGTTTGTCCGGGAGAATTAATCATGTTTATCCGGTTAAATTGCGGATATCATGAGCAGTAAAAAGTTGCACAGATTAATTGCATTCACAGTGTCAATGCCTAGTGGTCCACAGCTCAACGTTTCAACTAATGTGGGATCTAGATCCAAAGAGATTCTTAGAAATAAGGGTCGATACTTAACAACTAAACTGGGGTAACCTGATTAGGTTAGGTTTAACGGAACGGACTAGTTCTTTATAATATGGTAAACTAAAATTTAGAGTATTTAGTATTGAGACTAGGATGATCACTAAAAAAAATTTAACAAGGTATATTTAATTTCAATTGCTTCTTTCCCCACCAAAATAAATTTCAGTGAAGGAAGAAATGAAAATTCCACAACATTCACATAAAGAGGAACACACAAGATTTTCCTGTTGCATGTAGCCAGTTCAAATTTTCAGTTTTCTCATCTTAATTAAAAAAAAAAGTGCTGTACTTGCTTAAGGGGAAATAACTGTTTAAGTGTGGATATTGTGTCTTAAGTAGTTCCGCGTGCCGTAATTACTGGGGAAAACAATTCTTGAGAAAGGGTAGTGGTATTTATTGATGAGTGATAGGAAAAGGAATATAAAAACAGAATACAAAGAGCAGAGGAATCACCTACAATTATGTAGGTTTAGGATGACTTGTTCTAGACCAGATTGTCAACAGCAAACCCCTTTTACCCTTGCATAATAACTCAAAAAATTTGACCTTTATGGGCCAAAAAAACCTTATCAATTGCATCATTGGAAGAACATGTGAGCTTATTAATTTGATAAGCATTATGTATGATCAGTAATATATCAAGAACTATGGACTTGGTTGTGCACAGAATGCACGTTCAACTGTTCAAGAGATGAGAAGACCTCTAAAGACAATAATTATGTTCGCTGAGGTTCTGGTTGTGGACTTGTAGCTTCTAGCTTGTGATTTAATTAATTCCAACCAGAATTGTTAAGAGGAAATACAAACAATCTCAGTGTAAAATATTACTTTTCAGATATGAAATTGAGTTTCAACAGTACAAATATGATGGTTACTCAGTTAGTTACTCTCCTTAGTTTAAATTTGTTGTTGCACATGCTTTTTGCCGATCGATCAATATCCTGCCAGTGTAACGTAAAATATAGTAGTTTTTGAGTTCTCTCCAAATAAAGTCGGGACCGTGGGAGAGTGGGAGTGAATACACCTTTGGACAGAAAAGCTGAAAAGTAGTTTATCCAGAATATCAGCTTCAAATTCTCATAGACATTGACACCTATGACCATGAGGACTTCAAATTGGTTAGCTAGCCTCACTAATCGAACCACATTGCATAAACAAAATACAATAATACTGATTACTGCAGGCTTATAAAAACTATTAAGATAACATTTCAAACTGGATTCAGCTTCTGTTGTATTTTTAATTCCATTACACTATTTAAATTCCCTCTACGTTAGTACTGCAAACGTAAGAGAACAAAGCAGCAGGCAGAGTCAATCAATCAAGATTCAAGAACCACAACATTTTATTTTATTTTCTAATTTCCCTTTAGCATAAGAAGCCAAGCAAAAGAAAAAGCAACCTCTTGTCACTGATTATATTATTATGAAGAAGAGGACAACAGCAATCATAGACACTACCACCCACCCCTTCCAAATCCCATTACCTTTAATCATATTATTCCCCCAGTCCTTATTAATTACCTCTCCACGACCTATAATAACAACAGCTTCAACACTTTTCCTCAATCACACTCTCTCCAATCATTCTCATTGCATTTGCCAATCCCAAGTCTGAAATTTCTTTTAAATTAAAAACACCACCATCGTAACCTCCCTTCCCACACCATAACATGAAACAGGTTTGTCTTTGTCTCATAATTCTGGCACTGGCCTTGTGCTTGTGCATCCTCTGTGTTGCTGCAGAGGGTGCAGAGCAGAACGATACACTCGCACTCACCGAATTCCGTCTCCAAACCGACACCCACGGCAACCTCCTCACCAACTGGACCGGCGCCGACGCCTGCTCCGCCGTATGGCGCGGTGTCGAATGCTCCCCAAACGGCAGGGTAGTGGGCCTCACCCTCCCTTCCCTCAACCTCCGTGGTCCAATAGACTCCCTCTCCACACTAACCTACCTCCGCTTCCTCGACCTCCACGAAAACCGCTTAAACGGCACCGTTTCACCTCTCTTAAACTGCACAAGCCTGGAACTCCTCTACCTCGCCCGCAACGACTTCTCCGGCGAGATTCCGCCGGAGATATCCTCGCTCCACCTCCTCCTCCGCCTCGACATCTCCGACAACAACATCCGAGGCCCCATCCCCACACAATTCGCGAAACTAACCCACCTTCTCACGCTGAGGTTACAGAACAATGCCCTCTCCGGCCACGTCCCCGACCTTTCCGCTTCCCTCCAAAACCTCACCGAACTCAACGTCACTAACAACGAACTCCGCGGCCACGTCTCCGATTCCATGCTCACCAAATTCGGCAATGCGAGCTTCTCCGGAAACCACGCCCTCTGCGGGTCCACCCCGCTACCTAAATGCTCCGAAACAGAGCCAGACACAGAGACTACAATAACCGTCCCTGCAAAACCGAGCTCGTTCCCGCAAACAAGTAGTGTAACCGTTCCCGACACTCCGAGAAAGAAAGGATTGAGGGCCGGTGTGATTGTGGCGATCGTGGTGGCGGTTTGCGTGGCGGCGCTGGTGGCGACGTCGTTCTTGGTGGCGCATTGCTGCGCCAGAGGTTCCACCTCTGGTTCGGTGGTGGGGAGCGAGAGTACCAAGAGGAAGAGTGGGAGTAGCAGTGAGAGCGAGAAGAAGGTGTATGGGAACGGTGGAAACTTCGATAGAGATAGCGATGGGACCAATACTGAGACGGAAAGAAGCAAGCTTGTGTTTTTCGATAGGAGGAACCAGTTTGAGTTGGAGGATCTGCTTCGAGCTTCGGCGGAGATGCTCGGAAAAGGAAGCTTGGGAACTGTTTATAGAGCGGTGCTCGATGACGGCTGCACGGTGGCTGTGAAGAGACTCAAAGACGCTAACCCCTGCGAGAGAAACGAGTTTGAACAGTACATGGATGTTGTAGGGAAGCTCAAGCACCCCAACATTGTTAGACTCAGAGCTTATTATTACGCTAAGGAAGAAAAGCTTCTTGTCTATGATTATCTCCCCAATGGAAGCTTGCATGCTCTTCTTCATGGTTAGTTAGTTATTCCTCATTTTTGTTTTCCTAAAGAATAGTTATTGATTACTAATTTCCGTTAACCTCAAACTCTAGCAAGTTCTGATGGGACATGATCCTTCATAATAAATTTGTCTTAAGTTGTTCAATCAATTTGATAATCTTGATTGTATTATATATAGGGAACCGAGGACCAGGAAGGATTCCGTTAGATTGGACCACAAGAATAAGTTTGGTGTTAGGTGCGGCTAGAGGGTTGGCACGGATTCATGCGGAGTATAACGCATCAAAAATACCTCACGGGAACGTGAAATCTTCCAACGTGCTTCTCGATAAGAACGGCGTCGCTTTAATCTCAGACTTTGGGTTATCATTGCTGTTAAACCCCGTTCACGCGATTGCGAGGTTGGGAGGGTACAGGGCGCCGGAGCAAGTTGAGGTGAAGAGGCTGTCTCAAGAAGCTGACGTGTACGGTTTCGGGGTGCTGCTGTTGGAGGTTCTGACGGGGAGGGCTCCGTCCACGTACCCATCTCCGGCGCGGCCGCGGGTGGAGGAGCAAGATGAGGTGGATCTTCCGAAGTGGGTGAAGTCGGTGGTGAAAGAAGAGTGGACTTCGGAGGTGTTTGACCAGGAGCTGCTGAGGTACAAGAATATTGAGGATGAGTTGGTGGCGATGCTGCACGTGGGGCTGGCGTGCGTGGCGGCGCAGGCGGAGAAGAGGCCGTGTATGTTGGAGATTGTGAAGATGATTGAGGAGATCAGGGTGGAACATTCGCCGCTCGGAGATGATTACGATGAGGCTCGCTCGCGCACTTCGCTTTCGCCTTCACTTGCCCCCACCGAAGACATCCAATAACCACTAACTTGTCATGCATGCATACTCCTCATTTTTAATTAGTTCCATTGTCTCTCTGGGTATTACTGGTGTTAGCTCTTTTAATTAAATTGTGTTACTTGTTCTTTTTTCTTTGTAAAATTTTGAGCTTTGTGAAATATTGATGTTGTTGCACATGTCTGAGATATAAAACAACGATCTCTTAAAACCATGGGCATGGCCCGAGTTTGTGTATAGTTTCCGTTTGGGTTCTCTCTTGGATGGCGTGGCAACTGCACTGATTTGCCTATCTCCATTCACCCTATAGGTGCGACAGATTTGGGTTTATAAAAAAATAGGTGAAAAAATGTAACCCAACCCTATTTTTATTGGTTTCATTAGGGACCTCTGAATACGGATTCTGCCTACTCCCAGTTCACTTCTTATTTTAGATGTAGGCAAACAGCTTCTTGAAATTCATCCTAGAGATTTCATCAAGAGTATCTTTTGTAAAGATGATTTAAAATTCTTTAATCTAAGACTTATTATTTTTTATGTAAGATTTAAATTTTTGAAATTTTAAAATATAATTTTAGATGATTAAAATTGTAGAATTTTAATTTCTTACTAAAAGGTCAAAAATTAAAACTACTTTCTTCTATATATCTCAACCTCTTACTCGTAACCTCGCCCTGGACCGTAATCGCAAACTTTACAATTGCTACAGCAAATCCGTAGTAGCATCCCACGGTTTAAATAGAGAGAAAAGACATTCAATATCATATCCCTCCACATGTTGAGGCTATCCTCATTAGGAAGATCCTCCAGGCAAAAAGAATATATCTCATATTTTTAAAAAATAATATTGATTCATATGTTTAAATAAATCATAAATTAAATTATTAATTATATTTTAATTCAATCAATATATGTATATATATATATATATTATTTAATAAAAAATAAATAACATAAATATATTGAAGACTTAAATTATATTTTTAATTAAATGTATAAGTTTGAATTTAGTTATAATTAGTATTACAATTATAATATTATTTATTTAACTATTAAAATAATCATTCTATATTTTTAGTAATTATAAAAATAAAAAATAAAATAATTAACAATTACATATAATATGTATAAGAATATAATTATACATGAATATATAATGATATTATTAATAATTATAAAAGTATATATAACAGGCCCTATTTTCCAAATCGGGAAAAACCCGGATCTGATTCCTGTTAAAGCAATTTTTTTCCATGAAATTTAAGACGGAATTGGATAAATATCCACAAATTCAATTTTTATTATCTCCTTAATGGCCGTAAATAAATCAACTTATAAAGCATGCACAACCAATCTTCTGCAGTGCCTTCAGCTTATAGAGTGGAAGAGGCAAATGTAGAGCGATTGGCTTTTCATTTAGAAAGCTGGAATGGTTTTATATTTGAAAATCATGCATGAACATTCACACGACAAATAGACACATATAATATTAGTATGATACATGAAGAGATAAATAAAGAATAGTAAAATGATTTTGGACACCCAAAAAAATCTATTTGATACTCGGAAAGAGAAATATAAAATAGAGAAAAATATATGTATAATAAATTATATAATGTGTTAAATAAAAGAGAGATAAGAGAAGTATAATGAGTGTTAATTAAAAGTTAGAAAAAAATAGAATGTTCAAAATTATTGCTTTAGAGAAAAAATACATGTATTGATTAAAAAAAGGAAAAAAATATATGTATTAATGAAATATTTGATATATAAAAACATTTATGATTATACATTATTACTTTATTTATTTTTATTTTTGTGAAGTAAAGGGGCTAAAGTTCCAACCAAACACTAAAAATCGCGTTAAAACACGCTCCAAGAAACATATACTAAAACAGCACAATACAAAGAGGAAGAAACAAAATAAAAAATCTTCAATTGACCCTCCAAAGAATAACCATAATTAGCTAACAGACCAGCAACTTAGTTTTCTTCAGGCAAAGTGTGAGACGAATCATTTATGATAAAAGAAAATAAAGATTTCATTTATGGTAAGATATAAATGAAGAAAAAAGTTAATTATTTTATCTAATATTTTCAAGAACTAAATTTACAAACAAGTATTTAAATGTTTTTACAATTGTAATTGGGGTTTTATTTCAATGATTTGTGTTAAGATTTTATATAAATTTCTATTACATAAATTAATTACCGAGAAAAATCTCTAATTTTGATTGAAAATAGCTCAAAAATATATTATAAAAACTATATAATATGTTTCCGTTGGTTGATATTGACTCGTCCACAATTGCTATTGACCCCTATCATAATTGCCAAAAAGATCAAAATACCATTTTCTTCAATTATTAACATTCACCCTTTCCTATTAACCTTTATTTCTTTTTTTTCCCTTTTCCTTTTTTCTCTTCCTTTCCTCTTTCTTTCTCTTCCCTCCTTGCCTCACAAAGCTCTCGCTGCTGCACAGTATTTTTATCCGTGTTTGTCAATATAACAAAATTATGATTCTATTGTGCTGCAAATTTTGTAACGCGATGGAATTGTACAATGTTTTCACAATCCAATTACACAAAGAAAGTACAATATCATTGTACTAGTAGGAATGCAAAAAAATGTACAACGAAAATATGATTCAGTTGTGCATTGCACAACAGAATCGCACTTCCGTTGCACGACGTTTTTCACACCCCCACTAGTGTAGCGAAAGCGTGTTTCCACTATACAAAATGGGAAAGGGCATTCTTAAAATTTTTAAATGTTGGTAGGGGCCAATAGCAAAGGTAGCTGGGCCAATATCAACTCCTACGCAACATCAGTCCAAAAGCCCATTCATAATTGGCAAGCCCATTCATCAGATAATTTATTGGGCAAGGGCTTGAGAACTATACATTGTACTGATTGTAGAATTAACTTGAAGAATATCAGACCAAGAAGAGAAGGGGAAAAACACTCAAAGAATGGAATAAATAGAGACATGGGAAACCAAGGAAAAAAAAACCTGTTGTCAAAATATTTATTTTGTGATTACCTGTTCATAAATATGATATGCTTATTTTAAAAAAAAAGTGATATGCTTACACCCTATTTGCCATACAATTTTGTCCATCATATAAACTATTAATTTAGTATTATTTTATGCCAAATTATCCTTTGTTAAGACTAAAGAGATAAATATTAGTTTAATTTTATTTTCTTGGTGCCAAAAGGTTTCTATTATTTTATTATATTCATAATTTGAACAAGAAAGAATTAATTAATTTTTATTTGCTGTCATATATTATTACCGTAAAATATATTTTTTATCAATAAAAAAATTGAAAATCAATTTCAATACAATAACATGTAATTAAACAATAATATATAAAATAACAAGATAATTTGAGTAAACAAATCTGCCTTTGTATAAAAATTGAGTATTTTTTTGTAGAATAAAATAATCTTCATATATATTTTGGCCACTGTAAAAAATATATTTAGAACAGTGTAGAAAAAAAATTATGTTGCTGATATTCCTAATAAATTGAGATACTTGGGCATTATTTTCAAAATGTCCTTAAGGACGACTAAAACGTCAATATATACATCCTTAGGAAGGATTAGGTTAGTAATAAGTGGAATCTTTATAAGATTAACCTCACTCCTGTTGAATCAGGGGTTATTCTATTTTATATTTGATAGTATTTTGAAATATGCTTTTCAGGTTTTGACTCCCCCAGAAGAGATCACAATAAAAAATAATAATAATTACGTTCAGAAAATAAGATAACAATAATTATTATTTGTTGACGGAATAGAACTTATAAAGTAAATTACAGTGGAGAGACCGGTAAGCACGGCCCACAGAATTTTACCTTTTTGACTAACAAATTAGATGGGCCATGCAAATCGTGGTGCGAATGGACAAAGCTAAGGCTTCAAATTTTACATAGAATCTAAACCACTTCAATAAAGTTCTGTACTTACGGACTAGAATTGCATTTGGATTTTGGATACTTAATGATTAAAATAAAACTATTTTGTTATTTAAATATTGTATTATAAATTTAAAACTAATTTATTTCTATCTATTAAGAAATGTTATTCATTTCAGAAGATCTGCATCCTGTATTTGAAGTAAAAATGTCAAAATCGTGATTTAGATCAAAGTTACTAGATAAGACTTCTGTCTGACTTATGATCTAGGATATTTTTTTTTATCAAGAATTTAAGCACACTGTGTTATTTTATAAATTTAATGCTTAATGTGAAACTTTATTTTATATTTAGTAGTTACTATTTATTTTGTAATAAATTTTATGTAAGCTTTGGTAAAAAAAATTCAAATAAATACTACAGTATTAATCAATGTGTATTTACTTGTTTGAAGAACATTTTTGTTAATTTACTTATGTGAAGAACATTTTTGTTAATTTACTTATGTGTATTTACTTATGTGAATAACATTACAGCTTGAATCAGTGCTTTACCGCACACCTTATCTTTGAAATACCATGTGCTGCTCATCTTACCTTTTCGTTTCTTCCCATGCTTCCCAATTCCTATTGGGATGAGTGTGTACCATATAGGGATATAGGGAGTTCCAATATTTAATTCAAATTGGAAAAGAATAAAATTAAACTAATTTTATATTTTTTTAATTGAATAACTCTTAATGGAATAAGAGTGTTGGATGAGAATAAGATATGACCAACTTTATAAGTTCTATTCCTATTTCATAGTTTTTTACACACTAGAAAAGAAAACTAGATAGAGTTATATTATCATATAATATGTTGGGGATCTTTTTTTTTTTGTGAAGATAAAACATGTTTGAGATGAATAATGCGATATGATATACAAATATTAAATGACAAATTTATTCTTATCCATATTTATATTGATTTTTAAAAGTAATTAATTATTTTTTTGAATTTTCATGTATTAGTTTAAAATATAAAATACATAAATAACCATAAATATATTTTGGTAAGTAAAATATAAATTTTTAATAAAATTATTTAAATCTGCAAATTTATAAATCCAGTAAAGTATACATGATAAGTATTTTATTCATGATAGTAAAACGATATTGTTTTGTTAACTCCATTATGTTAGAGAGGCATTTTTTTTTACTAAAAGTATTTCCAATAGAGATTTTTTTAAAGATTTTTGAAGTTACAATTTCTTTTTCATTGAAGCAAATATATGTGGTATGGAGATTTTTTTTAAAAATTAGACTTGTATCTTTTACAATAAATTGTTTCATTTGACACGTAATAACATCATAATTAAGTAAAAATTAAAAAAATATAAAAGTGAGTTTCTTAAATTTTTTTAAAATTTCTTATTATTTGAGAAAAATTGTGTATTATTTTTTTTATAATAACATGAAAATATGAGGACAAAAAAAATACTATAAAAATAAAAAATAAAAACTTAAAAAACCCACATAACAAATTTACTTTGGAAATATCCTTAGCAAGCTTCACATAGTTTGGATTAAGTAAAAGCATAATAGAATTGGAGAAGTTTATTAATTGGTGGAATGCTTGAGCAAACAACCTTGAATGATTTGTTGATGTCTTTCGTTAAGAATTTATTCTTTCGTATTTGAAAATTAAATAACCTTATTATAACAAAGTAATTTTAACTGAATGATTTAATTTAAAAAAGACACAATAGTGTCTCACATACTATAAAAGAAAAACAACCAGTTGACAAGAGTTAAAATTTTCCATTTTGGTTCCTCCTTCACATAAATATATTTTTTTATTAGGAGCTCTGTCATTATCATACCATGTTCCATGTGTCATGTGCAATTAATCAACAAAGCACAACAAGAATAGAAGTTTTATTTCATTTCTGGACACATGATTTTTTTTATAAAGTTACTAAAAAAAGTCAAGAGTAAATAGAGAAAATATTTCTTAATCCTATTTGATTGGCTAGTTTTTAAGTTTTTACTCAATCTTCATCATATGAAAAAATTTTAACTGATAAACAGATTGGATAAAAATGATAAAATAACCTTATCATGCCCCACCAAATAAAGCCATAATTAGCATATTAGATATTTTGTTTAGATTATATAAGACATTAGGGAAAAATATAAGCACCTTTAAATTTGGGAGGAATTAGGAAAAAAAAGTCGTGAATTTAACCAATTTTATAACTAGTTAAACTAACTTTTGAATGTCATAAAAAAAAGTCCTTGACATACCAAAATAAAAGTCCTTCATATAACGGTGGAGTTATTCTACACGGAAATTAATTTTACAAAAGGTCATCACGTCTCAACCTTTTCTTCCTTAGGCTAACAACAAACAAATTCTCCGCCCCCGAATGAGCTAAAAACAAATTGTTCATGTCATTACAATTAATATCATAGGAAAAACATCGTGCTACTTACGAAATCAGAAAAACTTTTTTTTGAAAAAATACAACATTAGGTATTATGTAATTAATGTAAGCGAGTACTAACTGAAGAATAATCGAGTGATATACTCATATTAATCATAGGTTTAAATATTTTTTTATTCCATTAGATTTTGGCTAAGTTTTTATTTTGTCTCCTTAACTTTATAATTTATTGATTTTAAAAATAGCTCATTTTTAATCTTTAATATGTGATCATTTTAGTTCTGATAAAATTAAATTTCTGCTATTCTTAAATTAGATAACTAAAAAATTTCTTTGAAATTGCAAATTTTGAGCCAAGGAAAAAATATATTTAACACTTTAGCCACTTCTTTTAGTGGAGTAGGAATTCTAGGAAGAAAAAAAGTGAAGTAAAAGGAAAACAAAAAGTGGTTAAAGCAAGGATCAATATAATAAGAGCGGAAGCATATTCCTAAAACCTTCTACAAAACAGCGTTGTCACTGCTCATCGAACTTCTTATTCTTCTTTCTTCAGTCTCTGTCTCTCTGCGTGTGCGTGAAAAAGAAGCAAAAAATGCATTCCAGTCACTTACTTCTCGAGGAACCCATTCGCATGGTTTCCATCCTCGAACCGTCCAAGCCTGTGAGTCTCTTCTTATTTCTCTTCAGCATTCTTTTCTTTCTTTATTTATTTTTAAATAAATATGTTTTGCGTTTTCAGAATTTCTTTCCCGCAATGACGAAGATCGTTGGTACCCTGGGTCCTAAATCTCGATCGGTCGAGGTTATTTCTGCTTGTCTCAAAGCTGGAATGTCAGGTATATGTCGTTGTCTCTTACTTTTTGCTTCATTGTTATTCTAATATTTTTCTCCTTTTTTCTTATTCTTCACCGTTTTTTAAACGCTTTTTTGATGTGAGAGTATCTACTTGTTTTTATTGTAGTGGCTCGTTTCGACTTCTCTTGGGGTGACCCTGAATATCATCAGGAAACTTTGGAGAATCTGAAGAATGCTATCAAGACTACTAAGAAACTCTGTGCTGTGAGTTTTTTTTTTTTTTTTTATAACTTAAATAATATTTTTTTAGGTACAAACATTCTAAAAAAGTTGATTGCTTTGGGAAGAAGTTAGGAATGAAACCCTTGTGTTTTACTTTAACATGTTTGGTGTCTATTTTGTTGGGATTAAGGTTTTGCTGAGTGCATGGGGAATGTCTATTTATGTCCCTACAATTTGTGTATGCATGCATTGTTGTTGGTTAGGTTTCTTGTATGTGATGGGAAAGGAGCCGAGTGTTGGTTACTCTATTGTTGTTGCCTTTGCCAGGTTATGCTGGACACTGTTGGTGCAGAGATGCAGGTTGTTAACAAAAGTGAGAAAGCGATCTCGCTCCAGGCCGATGGTCAGGTTGTTCTGACTCCTGACCGGGGACAAGAAGCGTCTTCGCAGATACTGCCTATCAATTTTGATGGATTGGCAAAGGTTTGTTAAAGTAATCAGCCTTCTCATGATATTATGTGACTGACTTGCTTTACTTGTACATATTTTCTAGGAGTATTAACCTGTGTGATTTCTTTTAGTCAGTTTTACTCTTTGTTGCCTGTGGTCTTGCTTGGGTTGGAATCAATCTCAACTTTCTACCTTTGCTTAGTTAAAACTAGCTGTAAATTTCAGCTATCTATGCGATTTTGATCTTGCTTATGGTGTTATAAATAGTGAATTGCATTTGCATGATTCCTTACAGCCCCTTTGCTTGAATTGTAATTTGTTATTTAATACAATCCATATATTATGTGGACTCATTTTATTTTTTTCTCATGCGTTGTTTGAACCTTAATCTTGTTTGGATTGTTTACAGTCAATGACGAAGGGAGACACCATTTTTATTGGTCAATACTTGTTCACAGGAAGTGAAACTACTTCTGTATGGCTAGAGGTAATGAGTTGGGCAAAGAAGACAAAATTTGTTCCGATAAGCTCCTTTTCATTTTTTTTTATTGTTGTGTCCTTCAGTTTTTTTAAAATCTATATTAACCATTTGTTTGAGTCTAATTGTGATTTTGTATAATTTAAGTTAAAATTTTGTTGATATTTTTCAAAATCAATAGCAATGGCATAGGATAACATAAATAGGAATAGTTGAAATCCTTCATGCATGTTGAGTTATACCTTAAACTATGCAGGTATCTGAAGTTAAACGGCAGGATGTCATTTGTACTATAAAGAATTCGGCAACATTGGCTGGGTCATTGTTCACTTTGCATGCCTCTCAAGTTCATATTGACTTGCCTACCCTCACTGATAAAGACAAGGAGGTAATTTCTACTTTTTACTTCCATGTTTTAACGAGTTACCTATCATCAAAATATGTATAGTTTGCATGTGCTTTAATATAGGCTTCTTTAAAGTTGTGGGCTATTATTCTTTCCTTGCAGGTTATAAGCACCTGGGGAGTAAAAAACAAAATTGATTTTCTATCATTGTCATATACTAGGCATGCTGAAGATGTTCGCCAGGTAATTTGTGTTCCACATTCTTTACTTTGGTTTAGTCTTTTGGTGTTCATAATTGGTCATTTAATTTATTTTTCTATAGCTGTTTCAGGTTTTCTATTAACTGTTTCAAATGCAGGCACGTGAATTCCTTTCTAAATTAGGTGATCTAAGCCAGACTCAAATATTTGCAAAAATTGAAAATGTTGAGGTGAACTGCATTTTTTCATAATTTACTGGACAGCTTAGTTTCTCTGTAAATTAGATTCCTATCATCTATTCTGATTCAATTGCATATGTACACCTGTGTTTTCTAGGGATTGACCCATTTTGATGAGATTCTACAAGAAGCAGATGGTATTATCCTTTCCCGTGGGAATTTGGGCATTGATCTTCCCCCAGAGAAGGTGAGCTTCGTGCAATTAATCTTCTGTGTAGATTGAAGTTATGGTTATGATCATTAACTGTCTCCATGATGTGAATGCCTGCAGAGATGTTAATCAACTGCCATTTACTTTTGTAGGTATTTTTCTTTCAAAAGTCTGCCCTTTACAAGTGTAATATGGCTGGGAAACCTGCTGTGCTTACACGTGTTGTGGATAGCATGACTGACAACTTAAGACCAACTCGTGCAGAAGCCACTGATGTTGCCAATGCTGTTTTAGATGGTAAGTCACTTGTCATATGATGCCACTAGTTAGGTTGGTGACTACTAGGCTGTCCAGGAAATATTTCTCTTCTCTTTAAGTTTAGATTTTGGTACCTTAAAATTTTCATATTAGAATAAAGTTGTAACAACTCTATTTAATGCTCAAAAGTTCTGATTTTTAGTAGATATTGGATTTGGAGGTACAATGGTCTATAATATTGTAGACTTATGAAAATGGTAACTTGGCTGCTGACTTATACATTTTAATATTCTAGATATTGTAAAATAGTGAAATTCAACCAACTATAGGACATAGAAATATGAGCAATGCTCCAGTACAGTGATGTAAGTGCTTCAGTGCTTGTGTGAGAAGTGAATGTAATTGAGCTGAGAATTGAAAGTGGCATGTCTTCTGTGTAGCACAAAGAAAAGTGTGATGGGGTATACCAGGAAAAGGAGAGTGTGTATGTGAAAGTGAGAGAGGAAGTTAGAGAGTGGTGAAAATAAGAAAGTGGAATCATTTGTGTATGTGAGAAAACTGAAGCGTGTTATGAGTGCCATTGTATTACTGTACGCACAACTGGTCTATAAATGAGTGATGCAGGATTATTTTCCCCCCTCTATATTTCACTTATGTCATTTCTCTTCCATTTAGTGCTTATCTATTTGCTTGAGCCTTGAAGTTGTATAATGCGTTATCAACATTGGTTTGCATGGTAACTTGTAACCTTCTGTAGGTGACTATCGGAGACAGGAAATATTGCTATCTTCATTTTCAGAATTTGGCCTGTTTGTTTCAATCATTTAGTTTTTGGTTCATTGGTGCCTATATATTCAGTGTGCTTGTTGTTGTGCTTTTGACATTTGTTTGTGTTACCCAACAACCTTCATTAGGTGATTATTAAAGACATTCAATAAACATTTCTCCTTTGATTTTTTCTGATTTTGACCCTTCACAGTGATTTTGGTTTTCTTATAGTGTTTGTTCTGCATGGTTTTGTTAGAAGAATCATTTAATGGATATTTGTCAAACTGTTATTAATATACAGGAAGTGATGCAATACTTCTAGGTGCTGAGACCTTACGCGGGTTATACCCTGTTGAGACTATTTCCACAGTTGGTAAAATTTGTGCAGAAGTACGCTTCATTGCTCTTTAATTTCATTTGATACTTAAAATTTGTTCTAGATGTTGATTTTGTATTTTAGGGAACATTTCTGATCAAATTCTTCTGTGTATTATAAGCTCTGTTGCCTAAATAATTTGGAATTGGTATCTTATAGTGTTGTGTTGTGGTTTGACAACTTCAATCATGTAAAAAAACTTCTAATTTGGAATTGATATACTGAACTGCTGTATTTTTACTTATCATTGATTTCTAGCATTTCTTTGATTTGTGTACTATTTTATTTCTGAAGTTTTATCTAACTAGATGAAGATACTATCAACTTCATTTAGATAAAATCTTCTAAGAAATGCTGGAAACTATGTTGTTCTCACCTATTCTTTTTCTGAATATCTATTTCTTTCTAGCATTTTTGCTTTTTCTATCATATGGTGGTTTGAAAGAATACCTTTGGATAATAGTATCATTAGTTATGTGAATGGGAATCCTTTGTTGGCAGAGTTCCTTTGATTCATGAAATAATCTCTTATTTGCAATACCATTATGTCACTCAAAATGTTGGCTGAGATCTCCACCTTCTATTTCAGGCCGAGAAAGTTTTCAATCAAGATCTTTATTTTAAGAAAACCGTCAAATATGTTGGAGAACCCATGACCCACTTGGAATCTATTGCATCCTCTGCGGTAATTACATTTAACTTTTCCCCTTTTTTATTTTTTGCTGGTTCCTTGTGCATGAAATGGTGAGAGTGCAAAAATAAGGTTACTGTCTAGTGAGTTGTAACATAGTGGTCAAGTGTTTGGTTGCGATATCAGCATCTGCTCACAGGGTATAGATGCATGAATCTGATCCTCCTTGATCCCACATTAGAGTTAGCCTTGTGCTGTGGGCTGGTTTTTAGTTTCTAGTGCTTGCCTCTATCTTAAAAAAGTATTTTTTGTCTATTATTTTTGCTTTCTTGAGGGCGAGCCTTGACACAGCGGTAAAGTTCTGCCTTGGTGACTTGTTAGTCATTGGTTCGAATCTGGAAACAGCCTCTTTGCATATGCAAGGGTAAGGTTGCGTACTATATCCCTCATATTTACCTTCGCATAGCGAGGAGCCTTTGGACAATGGCGTACATAGTTTTTTCTTTTTTTTTTTAGTTTTTATTTTATTTTATTTTTTCTTTCTTGTCTTGGGGTTTGTTTTATTTAATCTTTGAAAGGTAATTCTTATATGCAAATCCTACTTGTTTAGGTACGAGCAGCTATTAAGGTGAAGGCTTCTGTTATTATTTGCTTCACTTCTTCTGGAAGGGCTGCAAGGTAGTGTCTCAACGAATAAATTGATATGAATATATTCATATTTAGTATCTTGGAGAGATGAACTGGCTAGGTTCTAAATTTGATTTAGTCCTGGAAAATGAATGTTATGGTTCAACTAATGTCCAAATTAATTTTTCTTCTCTGCATTCCACTTGTGACTGTAAGGCTTTTCTAAAAGCATTACATGCGTTTTTCAGATTGATAGCAAAATATAGGCCAACCATGCCAGTTCTCTCTGTTGTGATCCCCCGACTCAAGACAAATCAGCTGAAATGGAGCTTCAGTGGAGCTTTTGAGGTTAGATCTTGTTGTCTCATTTGCATCTTATTTTCTGTTAGGTGTCCATGGATGTAACTGACACCCCCTTGTCCTGTTGACATTTTGGATTCTATTACTGATATGATTTTATATATAGCTTTGGTAAAAACTAAATTGCCTGATTTTAAGGATTGGATTTGATAAGATAATTAGTTAGGACATATCATTGCAAGTAAAAAACCACTATCACACCAATGATTAGTGAATATCACTTTCTAGGGTGGTTAATGAATAACTGAGTTTTTGTTAAATGAACTTCTAACAAATTCCATTGTGTTGAGGTAGAATGTCTGTATCCGGTTCTTACCATTTTACATTAATCCAAAATCATTTTTTAGTCTATTGAGATGCATTAAAATTATGTATAATATATTTTTCAAACAAACGAACACCACCAACCAGGCCACAACTATTTTTTTTAACTTTTCTGAATATATACATGCAAGAACTGCATAAAATTGGTTATTCTATAATTAATGCATTGATCCAAATCATTTTCTGTAAGAAACTATTGAGTGGTGTTAGGTTTAGTTAATCACCTTTCTCTCCCCCCCCCCCCCCCCCCCCCCCTTCTCCTAGATACATATATGAATTAAATTTTAGTTTTTAAATAAATGGTTTTTTGTGCTTTGCATTGCTAAGAACATTTTATTGTTGTCCGTTTCCAGGACCAACTGCCAACTCATTTGTGGGAAAGCCAATTTACAATTAATGTAATTAATATACTACTTCTCTACTATATATATTTTTATCAATTATATTTTACAATCTTGTTTTACTGTCAAGTATTCTCGATTATAATTTTTTTTATCTACAGGACATCTTTTACATCTCAATGATAATACAATCTAATTTCACACTCTCCAGTATTCTCGCCTGTAATTAATTGTATCCTGTGTAAAGGAAATACAACCATGAATTATATCGAGCTTTGGAGGTTGATGCCTTGCTGCCCTAGATTTGGACACATTTGTTCCGTCTAATGATTAGAAACTTGTATTTACCAGGATGTATATTGTGTTATGTTGGATCATCTTGTTTACCAACTTACAATTCAATTTATTGACAGGCTAGGCAATCACTTATTGTCAGAGGCCTCTTTCCAATGCTTGCCGATCCCCGACATCCTGTAAGTGATTGTTTCACAATTTTTTTGTATTATTTATGGGATTGTTCTTTAGGGGGAAGAAGCTGAGTGTTGAATTTAGATCAAACCATACGGAAGCTAGAATATAGGGTGGTTTGGTTAACTGTTTATCTGTTTATACATGTTGCTTTTTGACGACCCCTTCACTTAATGCTTGAAGACTTTACTGAACATTGAGCTCATACTCTGCCTGCAGGCCGAGTCAACAAGTGCCACTAACGAGTCTATTCTAAAGGTTGCCCTTGATCATGGAAAAGCATCAGGAGTTATAAAATCACACGATCGAGTAGTTGTTTGCCAGAAAGTTGGTGATACATCCGTGGTTAAGATTATCGAGCTTGAAGATTAAGTGCATTGATCTAACTACAGTTTAGGCTTTTTATTTTTTGGTCTACAAGTTTTTGGCAGTAGCTGATCATTCTGCTTCCACGTTTTGAGGTTATCTCCACCGGGTTTGGTGACTAGTTATAGTTTGTGATTGAAATTGAATGTTAGGCTAATTATTATTACAGGATGTCAAACTTAAAAACCAGCGGGAATTTACCCTGATGCCAATTTTTTGGTTAAAGTTTTCCACATGGAGAATTTGAAAGGAAGTGTATTCGTTATATATTGTCCAACTAATGGGACTACTAATTGATTGTGCTCTTTGTAGGCAGTAGCCAGTTGTACGACGTTATACTGTATTGGTTTGGTGGTATACGTCTAATTATGAGCAATATTGTGGTATGCTACTATGCTATGGTTTCCAACACATACAATGACTTGTTTATATCAAGAAAGACAAAGTAACAACTTTTGAAAAAACAGGATTGAATTATAACCAATGCATTTGCGAACTCTTGAAAGTTGAAACCCTTGTGGATTTTCCAAATCGGACGTTCTAGGGAAACAACTTAATACTATAAAAAAAGATGAAGAAATAAACAACTTAAAGCTCCGGTCCTACTGGTCAATAATGAAAAACTAGAAACCGGTTGACCCAGTCTTTTGTTGCTAAAATCGACAGAGTACCACTTTAAACCTTTTTCATTAAAGAAAAAAAAAAACTCCCTAACAAATCTTTCTTGAGGCGAAAGAAGGTTCAATATGAAGTTTACCACATACCAAGATTAAGCACATGATGAGATGATTCGTTATCCTTTTTCCAGCTTTTATGTAGTAAACTTGAATTTTTCATTCATCGTCCTTTGCGGGACTTTGAAACACTAATAGTTACCAATCTTCGCAGCACGTGACTTTGCTGGATATGATTATGATTATCATTTATTATTGGTTTTTTTAATCTTATTGAACATATATCATCTTTTTTTTTTTTGTATCAATTTAAAATTATCACTTTTCACGGAGGAAACTAGAGATTAAATTATGAATTTGTATCTTTAAACGTTTAGTGATGAGCTCAGTTTAAAAAACATTAGTCTTTATTCTTTAGCATCAGGAACAGTGGTTGGTCGATTGTTAATTGTGGATAATATTTATCATTAGGACTTAGGAGCATTGGTTTAAGACTTTAGGACATGATTTGTCATGCAAGGTTAAAATAAGGCTAAGTTCATGTTTACTCAACTGAATGAAATAACATTATTTACCAAAAATTATTGGTTTTATTTAAAGCATGTTTTCTAATAAAATTGTTAAATCGTTGCCCTTCTTGTACTGTTGCACTTTATTAACAATGGTGAAACTATATATACCTAATATTTTGCGTCATAATTTCAAGAAGCGCCTGTGGCCTAATGGATAAGGCGCCTGACTTCTAATCAGGCGATTGTGGGTTCGAGTCCCACCGGGCGTGGTCTTAATTTTTGTTGTTCATTTTTGCTTGTAGTTGTCAGCACCAGTTCTGTCCCACATCTTAATTATATTTTACTTTTTGTAATTCATCCTAATTATTTATTGAATTAGTCAAAACTTCATAGGAAAAAATTGGTACTCTTCCACCTCCTTCCTTACATCCTAGATGGGAGGTACACTCAATGTTTTCCCTCTCCAGCAGTGCTCAATACTAATAACTTATAACTCGTCGGCTTTTTCTTTTCTTCAAAAGATAAAGCTACATTGCCTTAGTTTTGGCAAACACAATGTAACATTACAACTTATTCTGTCATTTTTCGTCAGATCACTTTGTTGTTTTTGTCCCCAATGAACATCTCGTTTATAAAAAAAGTTTTGTTCCCCGAAAAATCATTCGTCAGTAAACTTCCCTATGAAGTTGGTTATAGAAATAGAACTCAAAGTATGCAGAGATATATATATATATATTTGGTAAAACATGCTATATATTTATTTAACAGTTAACACAAGATAGAAAAAACTGTCTACAAACAAGCGTACTATATGTTTGAAATTAGTTAGAATGAGCACAGAAAATGAACAATTTTTTTCATCTATTTCGCCAAATCTACAAGTGCTCTTATAATTTCAACTACCATACATAAAATTTACACAGTAATTTTTTCTGGCCTAGGTAGAAGAATGTTGCTGTTGATGCTGCTGCTGCTGAACATTAACCAATTCAAGCTCCTTATGGCGAATTAGCAAGACCATTCTGTCTATTTCCAATCTCCTCCTTTCATTTTGAAGCTTGTCTTTCTTCATTTCCCTCTCCTTCTTGCTGCTAAACCTGGCCCACTTCAACCGCTGTTTTTCCAACTCAAACGCCTGCATTTGATAACTCACCTGCTGCTCCTCCAACTGCACCACCCTCTTCTTCATCCACTGCTTTTTCACCCAAGCACTCTTCCCTCCGTCTTGCAACACACCACTCACTTCACCACTCAATTGCTGCATCATCTGTGATGATGAAACACCAAACCCTCCCTTATTCCTTGCCCTCTTCCTCATCACATCATTTTCATCCTCCTCAATACCCCTTGATCCTTCTTCTCCTGATTCCTCTTCATCCTCATCAGAAAACTCCTCCGAATCATCGTCCTCATCCTCATCCTCTTTCAACATTCTCAGATTCCCCACCCCGTTTTCTGATGAGTGCAAACACTGCTGCTGTTGATGTTGATGTGGTGGTTGAGCCTTGGTTGATTGTTGCACGTTGGAAGTACTGCCACAGTTGTTGTTGTGGCCACAACTGTTGTGGTAAGCACACATTTCCCTGAAGAACAAGTGCTTTGAGTTGAGGAGCTTTCGAACTTCTTCCTTCATCTTTGGCGACAGAGCCATAGTGTCCAACAAGGTTTGGTTCTCCACCACCCGACATGCTGTGCCCTTACCTAGAATGTCGTTGACCCTCTTGTACCTCTTGTTCAAGTCATTGAACTTGTCTTCACATTGCTGAGGAGACACATAGTAACCCTTCTCCATCATGCCCCTCGACACTGATTTCCATTTCCCTTTCTTTTGAAGCAACCCAGAGGCTTTCTTCTTGGTTGGATCAGTGCATTCTGAACCAGCCTCGTCTCCAATGTAATAAACCGCCATTATTAGGAGCCTAACCATGGTGTCAGTCCACTTCATTCTATGCCATGGTGACACTTTTCTCTTGGGTTCCCCGGAGCTGTTGTCTTCTGCTGTGAACACTGGCTCATCTTCGTCACTGAGTGTGATTTGTGACTTGTTGGATTTGATGGCTGAAAAGTTGTAGCCATGTTTGATTGGTTGCTGAGGAGGTTGTTGTTGATGATGTGTGTCAGTGTCATGGTGAGTGGCGTAGGAAACCATTTGGGGATGGTGCAAAGGGTGAGGGTTTTGCTGCTTTTGAAGGTTTGGTTGTTGTTGTTGCGGCTGTAAAGGGTTTTCTACTCCTAGCAAACCACTACTTATGTTAGGAAATATTCCACCACCTAGTGCATTGGGTTCCATCAACTCTTAATAAAGACCACTTCACCAATATTTGTATATATCCAAAAAAAATTCCAATTCTCCACCGCTAAGAAAAACGTGTGCAAAGTTGGAATGAGATTGGAATTTCAAAAGGGGTCAAAACTAAAAAGCAATTGATTAAAGGACTCGGGTTAAGAAATTAAGAGTGAGATGGACGTAGAGCATTAACATCATAAGTAACATTCACCTGATCGCTTGGCATGTAGCAAGTGGCAATGGTATCTTCTTCCACGAAGACCTCGTGCATGTTATTATTCCTTAGATCAGCTTTTGAAATACTTGGCAGAAGTCAATGATGGAGAGGAAAAAGCAAAAGGGCAGAGACGGTATTTTACGAAGGATGATGATGCAGAAGCATGTTAGATTGGTGGGAACTTGGAAGAAAGACAAGGATAGATATATAGCATATAGTAATACAAAGGGTGAAACAGCTGGTTTGGTTATGTTGGTTTAGTGCTGACAGAAACTGCCCATGGTTTTGTTTGGAAAAAATGAGCCACAAGTTTTGTGCCAAATGGGCTGGTCCATGTCCGCTTAAACTGTCGTTTCAACCAGAACACTGGATTTTGCACATACATGGTCATTCCCTCTTGTGCATCATATTTCAACATTTTTTATCACTAAATTAATTATAGTGGGTTATTTTTCTTGTTAATCATAATTTGTTATATTTATATACTTTTTCCCACAAGGTGTCATCTATTTAAAATGGAAATATTCATGATTTTTATTTTCATTTTCGATAGAGATGTGTTTTAAATTAGAAAAATAGTATATGTATTAACATTGTATAAACTTTCTGTAATGTGGTTATATTACAAATTATCATAATAAATTAGTTTATTTTCGGGAAAATAATAAGTTAATTAATTTTTAAAATATAATTTTTTATAAGATTGAGGATAAACTTTAATACAATCATAAAATTATGTCTTGATGAATTGTTGATCATGGATTCGAATTCGAAAACGATCTCTTTATATATAAGAGGATAAAACTAAGTATATCTTATCTGTTCATAGTGTGAAGCCTCAAGACAATGATGAACTATTTTTTTTTAATTTAATATTTTATAACAAGTTAACCGAGAATCTTAAAATTTCATATCTTAGAATCTTAGTTATACAATTTTACAAATTAATTTAAAGAGTTTAATATTTATGTATTATTAGTGTAAAAAGTTGTTAATTAAAAGTATGGTAAATATAACCTTTACTTTTCATTATTATTTTATAAAAAGATTAAAATAAATGTATTTAATAAAATTAACAGAAAGCTTTTAAAGTTTTAAAGATTAAAAATTATGACTAATGCAACTTAAAAAACTCATTTAGAACTTTGCTGGCGAGTCAAAAAGCTTACTTGATGTATATCTACCCCTCTTTCTCTTCCATCGATTTATCAATTTTTTAAAGAAAAAATATATTTTTAGTCTTGAAATCATCTAATTTGTAAATTTAGTCTTTAAATATTTATACCATTCAATTTCGTTTTTATATTTTATATAAACTTATTTTTAGTCCATCTTTACATAATTTTTACAAACAACGTTAATTTCTATCTGATGTAACAAACATAATGTAATTTTCAAAAAATGATTAAAATTATGTGGAAAATGATTTTATTTATTTTTTAAAAAAAATATTAATATACTCTTCCAAACATATTGAACGGTAACTTTCAAAAGCTCTACTTTTTGTCTTTTGTCTATATAATCATTATTCAATGATTATTGTATATTTGTTTTTATTTGTTTTTATATTTTTGTTTGTTTTTTAAATGTTGTTTTCGTTAATTCGCGTGATAAATAAATAGTATAATTTATTTGTCATATAGAAAATCATGTCAATACTATTTTTAAGAAGAGACTATAAACAAGTTTTTTATTTTATAAAATACATGAATTAAATTAAATTTATAAAATATATGAATTAAATTAAATGATACGAAGACTACAAATAAGATTCCATGAAAATATATTGAGTAAACATATTTTTTTCCTACTGTCCTTGAAGATTCTTGGCTTGTGGTCGAATAACGCGGCCGTTACATACCACGACACGGAGCAGCTGGTTTTGTAACTTCTGTTCTTAGTTTATCCGATTGGTAACCTTTTAATTTACATATAGGATTAGAAAAAATCACATGTGTGAACTGAAGTGTATACAGTCATATACAGCGAAGAAATGATATCAATATAATTTCTTAACAGGCTGTTTTGAAAATACTATACTCTTTATTATTTGTCAAATTTGATTGAAAATCATAAATTTGAATAGTATTATCGCATATTTAATGAGTCTTTTTAGTTTTATAATTTTTAATAAAAGTTAACTAATAATAACATGTATTGATAAGAATATGTTACTAGCACTTTTGTTATGAGAAATGTAATAATAATAATAAAATATATTAATAATTAGTAAATATAAAAAAATGAAAAATTGAGAGAGATTTAAAAGGGGTTGAGAATAATTTATTTGATTTTTGAGAGTGACTTATATTTTTTTATAATTTAATTTATTTTAATATTTTTTACCTTTTTTTATAATTTAATTTATTTTAGTATTTTTGTGAAAAATATTAAAACATTTTTTTTAATATTTTTCAATATTTCATAGTCAAGCTTATAATAAAAATGATTAAATAAGTACTTAATTAAATTATTTATTCAAACAAATCCACCATTCATAAAATATATTAATTTTTATGATTTTGTACAACGATTATCAGGATTGTTTGTGAAGAAATATGCATGTGAGAAAAAAAAGTAAGTGTCAAATTTTAGATAAAAGACGAGGATTTAAAAAAATGTTAAATCGGTTTAATTTTTTTTTATATTTACTAAATTCCATACTATTTAGGGTAGATTAAAATGTTCTCCTTTAAGAGATACTAAAATTATATTATACTATGCTCTAATTTTAAAATAGATTTAATTATGTTGAGGTCTATATTTTAACTAAATTTTTAATTAGGTTTCTTAATTTTATTTTGTTCTCTTTAATTGAGTCACTGAATTTTGTGTTTTTTTTCAATTGAGGCTTTTTTGTATAATTGTCATTATTAAAAATTAATTTCGTACACCTAATTTGAGGCATAAACAATACACTGATACTTTTGGAAGACAATTATCATAGGATTGTAAAAGAATATCCTGATTGAATTGACTTAAAAAAGTTAAAATTTTATAATAAAAGAACTCTCATAATTGACTCAGAAGACCATAAATACACTTAAATAATTGTTCATAGTAAAGATAAATTCAACATGACCTCTGTCATAAACACACTCAACTAAAATAAAAGTATATTATACTTTACAAGGATAAAAACACACTTATAATTTTGTTCATAATAAATTTATTAAAACGAGTTTAAAAATTGTATTAAGTAAAGATGGCTGTAATATTTTTTTATCATCAATTAAACACTTTTATTTATTTTCACCCGCAAGATCAAACCCAATTCTTGTTGCCTGGTTGGGTTACATTACATTACAGCGTAGGTAAACATGGCAAAATCAATAGCCAGAAAAGCAGTGAAGCGCATTGATCGTGGTACATCCTCCCACACCGTATCATTGCACTTGAAGAAGCCAACTAAACATTCCCAATCTGAACCCGTGTTCACTTTCCCAGGAAAATCCCCTCACGAGAAAAATAAAATAAAATAAAATCTTATCATTATTCGTTCATTCCTATGCTATTCTTCCAGTAATTTTTTTCACTTCACTTCAATCCAATTAATTCCGTACTCGCTTCGATTTTGTCTGAATGAAAGGGAAGAAGGGGTGAATCGGTAGGGGATGGGGATGGGCGCCTCGCTGTCGAACCTTGGAAGCAACGGTTCGGCCGCCGCTCCGGGCCTTGGCGACATCCCGGAGAGCTGCGTCGCTCGCGTCTTTTTCCACCTCATTCCGCCGGAGATTTGCAACCTCGCGCGCCTCAACCGCGCTTTTCGCGCCGCCGCCTCCATGGATTCCGTCTGGCAGACGAAGCTGCGTCGCAACTCCCAAGATCTGCTCGATTTAATGCCTCCCGAGAGGCACCGGAATCTCTCCAAGAAGGACATCTTAGCGCTGCTCTCACCCAGTGCCCTTTGATGACGGCAACAAGGTACGGTGTTCTTTTTTTCCGGAGTTTTTTTTTTTTAATTGATAGTGCGTTGTTGTGTGAGATTTGTTGATGGTATGAGGGTTTTGCAGGAAGTGTGGCTGGATAGCGTTACCGGAAGGGTTTGCATGTCAATTTCGGCGAAGGCGATGTCTATTACTGGAATTGATGACCGCATATACTGGACTTGGGTTCCTACTGAAGAATCCAGGTTAGGTTCTCAGAACCTGTAATTTATTTTGAATTATGTTTTGCAAGTTGTGATATAGGGTTAGGTAAGTTGTGACCTTGGTTTTAGTTTACTTGAGATGAATGTGTGGATCTTTTCGTTTTTAGAATGATGTGAGAACTTAGGGCCTGCTAATTTTAGAGAAGTCATGATTCTACTGATATTTGAGGTTGAAGTTTTAATTAAAACCCGTGCTACATGCTTCTGCTGAGCATATTGTGAGATGCCAGGCTTATATGGATTATTGGATGTTGCTTGTATACTTGTGTGGGGCCTTAATCGTCATATACCAGAAGAAGGGGACATATTTTTTGTTTGTGCATGATTGCTGGACTAGATTATAACAAAAACAAAAGAATTGAAGGGTGATAGAAACTGAATAAGATTGTAGGCGAAAATGATCTTTATTGATGGAAAATAGTGTTACACTCAAGGTATTAGAGAGACCTTCTTCCCTCCCGAAGACTTCTCCCCATATCCACAGACAACTCCTTTCCCTCTCAGCCCCTCTTATTTATAGGCTATGTAGCACCGATACCGACACGGCATTTCCGATACATTCTCGATACGGAACTTCAATACATTATTCAAAAATTCTAATATTTCGATACGTTCCCGATACGTCTTAGTATTAAATAATATTTTTTTAAATATAGAGTATATTTTATATTAATAAAATATAATATAAAAAAAATCATAAACACAACTAATAGAAAATGTCTAAAAAATGATATAAATAAAATGATAATAGAAAATGGTAATAGAAAATGAGTAATGGTAATAGCAAATGATATGAATAAAATGAATTGAAGTGTAAAAGCACAGCTAGCAGTCACCTCACCTCACGCCTCACGCTCCTCTCTCTCCCTCCAGTGACTCCACTCTCCTCTCTCTCCCTCCAGGCTCCTGTTTTGCTGTCCTTATCTCCCTACTCCTTCCACGGCTCCACTCTCTTCTCCGGCACCCTCACATCTCCAGCGGCCAGCCTCGCCGGCGCAGGTCTCCCTCCACTCTCCTCTCCCTAACAGCCTCACCTCACGGCTCACGGTCACAGGTCAGTGACTCAGTGGTCACGCCATCAGCCCGTGCCCGTCCGTCACGGCCTCTCCGGCTCTCCCTCCCAACCCAGCATCAAGCTTTCTGCTCTCAGATCGTCAGTTGCGCCGTCGTAGTCTCCCTCACAGCCTCACCTCCTCAGTCTTTACGGTCACGCCGTCAAATTTTTTGGCATGGGCTAAATATATTTCCTGGCTCCGCCACTGCGGAGAGGGCTGGGTTAAAGCGAGCGGCATGCGACGGCACATGAGCAGGGGGTGCGCGAGCGGCATGCGACGGGAAGCGAGCGGCCACGACCCTTTGACAATTTTTGACCACTGGATACACGAATTTGCGTATCGACCACGAATCCGTATCGGACACGTGTCCGATACGGTGACAATTTTTTTTTGCACGTATCCGTGCTACATAGTTTATAGGCTACTCTTGAATAACTGGCCTATAATAACTAACTGCTACCTAACAATCATAATGTAATGGTAGGGTGGGGAGTTTTGGCAACTAGATAGAAGGCGCTGAGTGCTGCACATGTCCACAGAATGCTTTGGGAATTGAGATTCATTTGTTTTGCTTCCAATCAGGCAAATTCATTGCTATGATAGAAAAGTGGTGTGTTTGTTTTGTTGTTGTAATGTTTTACATGCCTCTATCAAGTGTATGACACAGGTGGCCTTGTTGACATTGCTGTACTCAAGTTGTAAGTAAAAATATGTTTTGGTATCACGAAACACATTTTTATGTAAATGGGGTAATTTGGTGGTATACTGGTATAGGGTGTTTGACAGGTTTACCTTTTTATGTGATCCTTAGATTAACTATGTATGCTTTTGCAATGTGTGGAGAAAGGTAGAGACGAGGGAACAGTAACTTACCTTTGCTTTGAGTTAAAAGAATGGAAAGTTAGTGACTTTGTATTACTTCAGTCTGTATGGAAGTTGTCAGTGGGATACTTCATAGATCATGTTATTTTCCTTACAAAGTCATTAATTTGCTTTAGAAGTAAAGTTTTTTTTGCAATTCCTGGCACTTGACTGCCTTAACCATGCCCAGGAATCACTCCTTTGATTTATCTGAAGGATATGTGCTTTTCAGTGTCCTTCAATAATTAGTGTGGATGGATAAATCTATCAGTGTTTTTGGGCATTCCAAGATATGGCTTTTGTTCCAATCAAGTGAAAATCTTCACATCTTATCTTAATATATTGACTAGGAATGTAGATGATCATCAACAAGGCTTAGATACCAAGTGTAATGTAATTCATTTAAAATAAAACAATCAAATAGCAGTCTCTGTGACTTGGAATTTGTTGGTGTAAAATCTTACCCAGGAATTACAAAGATGCTACCTGAAAATGTCCATGTTGCTTGTGTTGTTGGCCTCCAAAACTGAATGACCCTGTGAGTAACTTTTTTTGTACTTTTATTTGGCCCAAATGTTATGTAAAGCTTGCTATGGTAGACTACTTGGGAGCTCTATTACTATATTGTCCTGTGCAGGCAGCCAGTCAAAGGCATCCTCGGCTAGACTCTAACATTCTTTTTCCTCCCCTAGAAAAGCAAATTATGGCCCAGCATATTTATTTATTTATTTTTGTGGGGAGGAGACCGGGGGGGGGGGGGGGGCACTGGCACTTTGTTGGAAGCATTTTTATATTTGCCCGTTAAACTTCTCTACTTACATCTATATGCCTTGATGTGATTCTGTGAATGAAGGACATGGATTTGCTATTTTAATTCTTGCGTAAAAGTCATGCTTCCTGCTAGATGCTTAAATTACACTCCTGTCCCCTAAAAGATGAAATTTGCTACAGTTTAGTTGTTGGAAAGCTGCCTTAATTGCAGTCTACCAATGTTAGTTTCCAGTCTCTTAGAAAGGGCTACTAAGGGGCTAATCAGAAAGGCTAAGTAAAACATTGTATTGTGCAACCACTGGGATGTCAGCTTTCAATAGGTTGAGGTCCCACATCATCTAGAAATATGACCAAAGTAGTCCTTATAAAGCTTGGGCAGCCCTCACTTTACAAATTGAGTTTGTGGGGTTGAGTTACGTCATAAGCCCAAATTCTAAGATGGCATTAGAGCCTATTCTAGATTCATTGTTGGGTCGCCTGCATTGCCACTCTCTACTCTCTAGGCCCATATACCTTGGGCATGTGTTGGAAATCCACCTTAATTGCCGTCACCCCTAGCCTGCCTTAATTGTGCCCTATCGTAGTTAGTTGCTGGTGTCTTGAAACGGGCTATTGACAGAGGGGTTGACTAGAAAGGCCAAGTGAAGTGAAGTAGTTTGCGGCCACCCCACCTGGACGTGGGCTCTTAGAAGATTGAGATGCCACAATGACTATAGATAATGACCGATGTAGTTTTTATAAAGCCTTGGCAGTTCGCACTTCACTGGTAAGTTTTGAGGGATTAAGTTAAGCCTTAAGCCCAAATTCTAAGATTAGTCTATTCTAATGTGAACAAACCTTTTAGTGATGGTGAACTGTGAATGAACCCCCTAGGAGTATTTTTCCTTTCTCTACAAATTTAGTGTCACCAACAGTTGGTTTTCAACCTATCAATTTTACATGCTAGAAAATGAAACGAAGTTTTCAATACTCTTGCTATTATTTTGGAACTTTACCCAAAAATCACCATTTTCTAAAATGCCAAAGTTGATAGTAAAGGATTCAAAATTACCTGTCAATTATGTTGAGAGTCATGGAGAGGGAAAAAAATTGTTTAAAGGCTTCTTTACATTAAAATAGGCTAAATATAACACATTAATTTCTTAGAGGAGAGGAGTGTGATTCTGATAGAACCTGGCCTCCTTGGTGAGAATCACCCAATCAATCCTGCAGAAAATCCACAAAAGCACACCAAAAACAGAATTCCAATTCCACAAGTAATACTGAAATTCCTCTTATATTAATGCAACTGAAAGTATAATAGCAACTGTGTGTACAGAGAAGCAAACAGAATTGATACCCCTTGGAATCAATTCTGGACAGTCAAGAACGAATCCCCCTTGGAATTCCCCCTTTCCCTCCTCACTGCTGACTTTTCTGAATACCCCACCAATTACCCCTCACTTCCTATTTATGCTCTGCACAAAATAACTAACTTCAAATAATAGCAACACAACGATATGCATAAAGCAATAACAGACATGCATAAAGCAATAACAGAAATACAGCTACTCAAAATAACCACCCTCCAGCTCAGCATCCAGCTCAGCATTATGTTGCTCAGCTAAAAACTTCTTATGTGCATACACTTGTTTGATAACGTTCCTATCAGATTCCTCCTCAATTGCTTGTGCCTTGGAATGATGTTTTGACTTTCAACTATTGGCCATTTGGTTCAGTTTTGATGGGTTGATCTCATTTTGTAGTCTTGAGCCCTACTGATCCATGAACTAATCAACCTGATTACTAACTGTCCCATTCTATCTTCTATGAGTAAAATATAAATAGGTGGTTTTGGTTGGTTTGCAGACCCTAGTATTAGTTTATGGATAGTTGGACACCTGTAATTCTCAATGACTTTCCATACTTAAATAGTAATTATGCCAACTTTCTGCTTATATGCTACTTGTGCTTCTTTTTGCAAATTGTAGCACCCTTAAGCTTGATGCTGAAGCTGCTTTGTTTAATCGCTCAACTTGTTTTTCTGAGCATTGCATTACACTTTATTATTTGTTTATTTCAGGTTCAACACTGTAGCATATTTGCAGCAAATATGGTTGTTTAAAGTGGATGGGGAGGTCAGCTTCCCTTTTCCTGCTGATATTTATACTCTCTCCTTTAGGCTTCACCTTGGACGATTTTCCAAGAGGCTTGGTCGACATGTCTGCAGTTACGAACACACCCATGAGTTGTCAACCATGGATGGTCAGCAAGTATCATATGAGTGCTACTTGGATGAAACTGAACCTGACGATGCACTTGGAAACCATAAGCGCGGACATTGGGTAGATTACAAGGTGGGTGGGTTTATTGTTAGTGTATCAGAACCTACAACTAAAGATTCTCCATGAAACAGATTGATTGTACCCACTCAAAAGGTGGGCTTTGTGTAGATTCTGTATTTATTATACCAAGTGATTTGAGAGAGCGCAAGAGAAGTGGCATTCTGAAATAACCACACACAGATTAGGATTTTTTTTCGTTCAATTTTTGGTAGTTGGTATGCGTGCTCTTTAGTTTTTATGTAATCACCGTTTCTGTGTTTGTCATTTCCATGTTTTATACCTTTGTCAGATGAGATGGATACAGAAACAGGAAAACAAACTCCACTAACACTTGCTTTGGATGGTCTGTTCATTCTGAAATTAATTGTGATGCTATAGTAGACTTTCCTTACCTGATATTGTTGTGCCTTCCATCAGATATTGACACAATTTTTGAAGAGTGTGCTTGGGCAATTTAGGTGCACCTTCTTTTTAAGTGCAATATTAAGAAGCAGAGCTGATGTTTGACTATTTAAATTATTTTCCTTTTGGATTCAACCCACAAATTGATCTTTTGATGCAATGGTTTTGCTGTGTTAAATTATTTTCCTTTTGGATTCAACCCACAAATAACTGAGGGTTATGGAATTTATAAGGATTTGAAAGCTAGAAGTTTGTTTTTAGTGTAGATCACAAATATTCTCATCAGAAGCAATTATGCTCAAACTATTATAAATGACAAAACTTTCTTTTTAGTATTTATTGCATTTAAATATTCAAGATTCAAACCGAAGATTATTAATTAAACTGAAATAATCTTTTATATGGGCTTGGTGGTTAAGAGTTAAAAGTTTGATAAAATATGAAAAAAGAATTTTAAAGGGGAAACTTTTGGAATTATTTAATTTATGATAAAATATCATTTTAGATTAACAAGTTAAAGTAAATGATTTAAAATAATTTGCTGGATTTATTTAATGGAGTTTTTAAGGAGGGTAAAAGAAATTTAGAAATTTTAGAGAAGAAATTGGCAAAAGAACCTGATTTAACAATAAAAAATAGTTGGCGGGCTTAATTTTTTAAAATATATTAGGATATTGGAGCTTAATTTTAGTAATAATAAAACAAATTTGAAACAATAATAACAAAGTTGAGAATGCTGCCTTCCTTGGGATAATTCCAAATTCAGAACACTCTTGTATGAATAAAACTTGAATTTAAAATTATTAAAGTTAGAAAGTTTTTACTGAAGTTTTTAGCAGAATAATTGGTATTTTGCATCTTAAATGGTAAGTGGTCCCTGGTACGCCGTTCTATATAGTTATTATACTTTTAATTATTATAAACTTTCTCCTATAATCAACGATAAATAGTTCTGTTGCTAGGTTTACTCAGGAATTTCAGTTCTAGTCGGGCCGGTCTGTTACAAAAACCCAACAAAAAGAGTATTACTATTGACACTCACCTATGCTATTAAAGCCTCCACTTTGTTAAAAATTTGTTTTGACTAAAATACTCTTTAACATTTCGAGACTCCCACAACACAATATAAATAAGTTTTGGTTGTGTATCTCAACAAGATCTTATCTAGATATATACAATGAAAACATATTTTGATAGTATATAACAAAAATACGTTTTCGTTGATTTATCATTTCACTCAAAAATACGTAGGAGTAAGGCAACACTTATGTTGAATTAAAGACATATCTTCATAAAATATTTATTGCTTAAAAAAATATTTAGGCAATAAAGATAATCAAATATAAAAATTTAATTCTAAAAAATTGTGTATGTATTTTTAAAAAATATTAGTCATTATGTATTAAAGACATAAATCTTTTTCGGAACTCATGAATTATGATTATCAAGAAGCATAATTTTTTAGTGTGAAAATTTCTTCTCTAAACAACCCTAAGATTAAATTACTGGATTTTTTGGTCAATAAAGTTGGAACCCTCCAAAGTCCAAATTAACCCAAGCCTTTTTTCCCTCTTTTGTTTCTAAATTATTTTATATTTTTTAAAATGAATTTTTTAAAGGGCTTAAATTTAAGATATTCAAATGAATGTTTTAAATGAGAATCCTCATATTAGGCTTCACCTTTAATAAGTATGTTAAAACAATAATATATATATATATATATATCAAAATGTTAAATTTAATATTATTTATAAAACAATAATAATAAATTGTGTGTGTTGGTATATATGCAACTGGCTTCAATTCTGTCAAGTAAAATTTTGGATTCGAAATTCTCATTTAAGGTAATTAAATTTTTTAATAGAAATCAATCATGTATAATAAAAAATAAAACTTGTTAGCTTAAATAAACTAATATGTTAAGTGGTCTATAAATGTTTATTAAATGGTTTAAAATTTAACTTAATTTTTTAATTAAATAAATTCTTAGAAAATAAATGAATTAGACTATGAGAATTGAACTAGCTACCCAACCGAACACAAGTGTTGAAGTCAAAAAGACTTCCATATATGGTTTCATTGCATGACAGAGAAGAAGCAGGGAAGAAGTAATGGGAAAATAAATTCAAGATCATACTGAACCCGTGTTTTCGGTCAGGCCATAGAAACGAACAAATACATATTGTGGGAAAGGTGAGGGAGAAGGAAGATATATACCATATATATTTAAGGTTATCTTTTTCTTATGTCATACTCTAGATCTGGGACCCCCCAGCCCCCACAATTGCAAAAGGCAAAAATAGTTAGAAGACGTGTCCGCGTTATTTTAAACTTCAAATTTCTTTGAGTAATGTCGGTCACGGTTATAGGAGCCAACAAATAATTTTAACCTATACCAATTAAATTTTAGTTCATACCAATTATCAATTTTTTAAATGTATTAATAAAACAACTATATACAATAAAAATAATTATAAATGTATTAATAATTTTAGCCCATATCATCACCATTGCTAATTTGAGAATGACTCCGTCACCTATGTCGATTGTAGTGGTTTAGGTCCTTTCAACATTTTTTCAATGTGTTATATATTTATTAATACTATATATTAGACATTAGTGGTTAGATCTTATAGTTATAGTATAGGATCATCTACGCATATATATTAGAATTGCAAATATAGGAGGACCTCGATCTTCTCTACCTAGAATCTCTTATGCTCTATCATATGGTATTCGGATGAAGCAAGTACCCACGTAGTGGTCCATGACCATGTTCGGCGCCGTTTACGTAGAGTCACATATAGTTGTTGCCTTTTGCTTCTGTTTCAGTCTTTCAGAACTATATATATTTCTTAGGCCAGTTAGGTAGTGAGTTTTTTTTTTTTTTTTGGGAAGGCGTTAGGTAGTGAGTTATTTATATCACTTTTGTGTGGTAGCTAGCTAGGGTTAGTGACGTAGTTTTACAAATTCCTCTCAGTGAAAAGTTTTACTAGCTAGCTACTGAATAAAGTTCACATCATCACATGCATAATGCATTTACAATGTTATCCAACGCGTTCAGGACCACATATATACAGATCTCAAAGGTCAAAGCCAAATTATATATGTTGTAAGGCAACAGTTTAACACTTTAATTCAATGTTTCGAATTTCTTCTGCATGAGTAGCTAGCTAGCTACAGATGTGTGTGTAGTGCAGTTCATGGCCATCTTCTTCAGGCAAACACACGTACACAGGACCACTCTCAAGATGTCAAAGAAGCTCTCTAGTCTCTACCTATCTTCTAGGTATACGCTAGGTTTTTATGGTTTTGCAGTTTCTTTACCTTGAGCTTTAATTATTTAAATCTATTTTTCCTAAAAAAAATATTATTTGTTTAAGGAATTCATGTATATAGTTTAAGGTTAAGGAACTAAAATAAAAAATATATATTTTTGTTAAAAATATATAACCATTTTATTAAAAATACAAAAATTGTTTTTTTAATTTTTAATTCTTTATATAATTAGAAAAATAATTTTTAATTAATATCTTTTTGACTTTTTCACGTGGAATTAGGAAGCAACTAAATCACCATTGGGCTTTGTCATAATTAATAATTAAGCTCAACAAAAGTTGGGGCTCGAATTAAGTTCTAACCAGATATGTTACCTACAGTTGTCCCCGCTTCAAGGGTAATTAGTTTTTAGTGAAGTTTGGTTTATGCAAAGCTTTAATGGGGTACTGCTTTTGATACTTTCGATATGGTACTCATTGATTTCACACAAGGTCATACAAGCACCTCCTTATTCAGGAGATATAAGGTTATTTAGTAATGGAGAAGATAGGGCTTACGGGTGACGAAAAAATAGAGGAAGAAGAGACAGTAGGTTTGAGTATTTTTATTAACATTTATAATAAAATTAATAAATTAACATTTACTGATAATAAAAAATCACCTCTTATTTGATCAATACTAACCTTCCAAGTTACAACTATCTTCATATACAACATAATGCTTATAGACCATAGACAAATTTTATTTGTACAATATTTTTATACAAACTTTTATATTACAAAGATAGGGATATAAGAAGAGAAGACAAGTTTCAGATGGCATGGGTTTCCGGTAAAACATGAACGTAATTGAGTTTGGTAGTATTTTGTCAATTATGTAATAATTTTTATGTGAACTTATCCGTTAGCAGGCGAATCAAGTTGTTTATTTCTTGACAAGGGCATCTAAATTCTTTATTAGTCCACAAAAGTTTGAGACTATTCCTAATTGTCTTCATGCCATTCTTTTTGAATTAATTAATATAAACCTGTTCCAATAGTATATAAAAAAGACATATTAGGTGCAAATTAAAATGTGTAAAATTATTTGTTTCTTGGTATATCCATTCTCCTACTCTTCCTTACATTCACTTTCAATTTGAATACTCTCCCATCTATTGAAGGGGTGAACTTTACTCTCTTAACATACACCTAATATATCCTCTTAAATCTTTTAATATCAATTGAATGTTTCAACAAATTGTAACTAAATTTTAGAAACCAATTCCATCTATATATATATATATATTAGATCATTTTCAAAATCAAATCTGAAATTTAAATCTAATGAAAAAATTGTTTTGCTTTTCAATTTTTGCTTGTTTTTATTTTATATTTTAGATTGATTTTTTTATTGGATTACCCTACCCAACTTTAATATAGTAACAAAAAAATATTTACCATCAAATGTGTACTAATAATCTTAAAAATCTAGTTAAAGTGAGAGACACTTATCCTATACATGCATGTAGTGCATTCAGAAATAAATAACTCAATCCAATATTTATTATATTTATTAATTTTTTTATACCAAATTAAAATTTATTTATAAACTTAATGTCTGTGAAATTTATTAAAAAAAGTCATAAACCATTTGTATAAGTCTCAAAAGTATATTTCCAAACATTCACTAAATGGACAAATAGTAAGCGCGCATTTGATACACAGCAAATTAAGAGATTAAAGGTTAAGCACATTTCTGTTTTTTTTCTTTCTTTCTTTCATAGTTTGATAGAATAGAAATCTCTATTCTTGTAAACTTTCACTCTATAATAGCTTCTTCAATCACTTGTGACTAAGTTGACATTTTAACCCTACTCTAGGCATTCATTCTCACACTATAGGCACCCATCAAATGAGCAGCATTGCAGGCAGCAAGCCGAGTACGGAAAATGGCATATTAAAAATATCCTATTCTTACGCCACTTGCATTCCTTATTCCTATACACATGACATTATTTCCCGTACGCATAATAAGCAAACAAAATTGTTTATCACTTTCTCTTTGAAGTAGCAGATAAAACAAGAAGGCCAGCAGAAACTGGAAAAATAAAAATAAAAATGTTTAAATGTCCATCCAATTTTTGGTGGATAGGTGTAAGAAAGAGAGATTAAAAAAAAGTGAATAATGTGAAAAAACAAGATAAGATCATAATAAAAAATAGTATGCAAAAATAAAAATGGTAAAGAAAACTTCGGTGCACCTGTTGGTGGAGTAATAAATAGCAGTCTACGATGGATCACTCTTGGCATTTGAAGCTTGGAGATTACGCCAGGGTTTCATTATTTTTTGGCCGTACCCGTACGTCAGAATCAGAACTGAGGCTTTTCCCTATTGAAAAGTATGTATCGTTGTTATCATGGTGCATGAATCAATAAATTAACAAACGAAACCAACTTAATTATAATGATGACGACATGCAATGCAAGTTGGATTCTATTCTATTCTACAATGACCTTTGTCTCACACTATCAGTGTCATATTATCCATGCAATGCATGATCTATTTCATACCATATTCATTTCGGGCTCTAAGAAAAGGAAAGGACTTCCCTTGTCGTTTGGAACCCTTCACTCAGTTTTTTTGTCTAGTAAGTACTCCAAAAGTCCAAACACGCGCAGTCCTATAACTCATCAAAATATATAGCCACATAAACAATATTGCTTAAATTTTTGTTCAGCAAGGGAACCTAGATCCCAAATTTATGCTCCGACACCAGAAGGAGTGCAAGTAAGTTAGTATCAGCTGTCCTCTTCTGCAACACTGCACGATAAATAATGAAGGTGAAAGGGAAATAAGGTTGAACGAACAGAAGATTAGCCCAAGTTCTGTTTTCCTTACCGTCCTTTACTTGTCTTTTAATGGTGCAGCAGAGGTAATAGCAGCTTCTCTGTCATCCTCGGTGTTGCAATTTTGGAACTCATTTGACTATTTTTTGCCAATGGAAAATTCCTCTACATTATTCTCTAGCTACATCAATTAACCATGTCATATAGATGTCATGGTGTTTGTTTGAATAAGAAAAAAGACAAAGTAGTGTTGGTTGGAAAGCATATTTTATGTGTCTATTGAAAAATAATGTAGAATTAATAATGTTATAAAACTGATCATGTACAAATGTCATCATTCATTGATATCAAATAAATTACCTAATTGCTAATTAAGGTAAATAAACAAACTCACTAAGGTCTATAAATTAATTTAGTAACAAATTAGTAATTCATTATAAAAACTAAAAGTTATTATATATTCATTTAATTTATCTATTGACTAATTAGTAACTTAGATTTCATTAATCAGCATAGTATGACATAACTTGTCCTTTGAGGATATAGTCAAAAATTCGATCCTCAAGTCCATGTCTATAAAAAAATATAAAGCTTCACTAGCTTAATTTATATAAATTGTGATAAGCTTGAAAACTGTTTTCTCTTTTTTAATTTCAATGTCTTTGATCAAATTAAACATCTAGTCAAGTAATGCCACTTTATATAATAAATTTTTGTAATATATATATTCTTATAATTTATTTTAATTTCCTTCTCTCAAATAATTTATTTTGTCACTTTTTAAAAAAAAATTATAAGAACTGTTGTAAAAATTGCGTAAGAGGATAATTTTTCTTATTTCTCTAGTAAATTGTAAGAATTGTTGTGAAAAAAATGGTGCAAGTAACATTTTTCTAAAATGCTTAGCGCAAAGGCTACTTCTGTGGCCAACTTAACGCACGGTTTCCCTTTTACACACCTTGTCCTGACACTGACAGCACGGTCCCTTCTACAGTCTCCACCCAGTTTAACACAAAACTTTGTTGCTCCCAAAAGAATAGAAAGAAGCTCACACTTTCAATTCACAAATGTCACACACACTAACCTTGGATGCGCATAGCACTCTATAAAGCCCAGGATAGGTACAAGTCTATACTACTAGTACCTTTGTTAAATTTAACTTTTATTTAGAAGTAATCAACGAAATAAATGCTCTTTATGTTATTTTGATAATTAACTTTCTCTAAGATAAACTTAGACAAATGCTAATTAATCAATGTTCCTTAGGATATTAATTAATAAATTAAAAAGAATTTTTTTTATTAAAATACTTAAAATTATGTTATTTACAATTTTTTTAAATATTTTTTTATGATTTTTACCAAGATTTCTTAACCAATATTCTAATGACATTGATTAACAAAATCCTAAATTTATTAGATAAAAGCAATTGAATAATTTAAGTGGCACCCAAAAAGAGAAAGGAATGTAGAGAGCTAGTCTTTGGCCTCTGATAATTATAACAAGTCAGAACCATAGTGCCACACCTCACTGGCTTAGCCATACTCGCCCTATACCTTTTCTATCTTTTCTCTGCCTATGTGGTCCATCCCAACCCAGTGAAGCCCTCGATCAGGCCATATAAGACAGATCAATTTTGTAGATGGAATTGAAAAGAAGAGATCTAGACGGGAAAGTCGAAACAAACATGGATTGGCATCATGGCACAAAACCATTTGTTCCTCGGCCAGAGACCTTAAGCTTCTTCTACAACTATAACAACAACAACAACAACTCATCATATCCAGGTAAAAGAACAAGAAAACACTACTCTTTGAAAGAGTTTATCCTTATTATCCTCGAATAATAATGTCAAGTTGCATTTCTTTTCTACTTCTCATGGTTTGTGATTTTCAAATGCAATAAGCTTCTATATGTGTGTGCGCGCAATGTGAGTGAATCAATGAATGGCTTCCCAAGCAGCCAGCATATAATTTGACAACAACTTAAATTTATGGACTATTTCTGAGTTTCCCACATGAATAGCGACTTCAATCCCAAGTAATTGAACCATTTTAATTTCTTGCCTTTCTGAAGAAGACAAACTTAACATAGGAAGCATATATTTGAAAACTACACTTGGTAAGTTGGTATAGGACAACATCTAAAAAATCAATCTGACAGCCTAAATGTTTGTTAGGATTCTGTTATTTTTGAAGGAATATATTTATATTTTCAAAGTTATTACTATATGTTATTTTAATCTTAAAATAAGTTATAACCCTAACCAACATGCTTTCATTCATGTATTAGAGACTGAACTTTCTAACCTAACCCTCTGTGTTACATTTATTAAGAAGTGGAAGTGAAACAAGCGGCATTGACGGAGACAGGAGAAAGGTCGGTTCTGGCAATGGACAGTGGAAACAAAGAGAAGAAGAAGCGATTAACAAATAACCAGATAGAGTTATTGGAGAGGAGTTTTCAGGAGGAGATAAAGTTGGACCCTGAAAGGAAAATGAAGCTTTCGAGGGAGCTAGGTCTGCAGCCTCGCCAAATCGCTGTTTGGTTCCAAAATAGACGTACAAGGTGGAAGGCCAAGCAGCTTGAGCACTTGTACGATATGCTAAAACACCAATACGATGTCGTCTCCAACGAAAAGCAGAAGCTTCAAGAAGAGGTACCTTCCCACTTCACACATGTTTTACACACATATCCTTGTACCTCCCATGTACCTCAAACTCTAAGCTCGATCTTCAACTATTTATTATATGGGTTTTGCCTTTCAGAATTTAAAGATCTCTTCATTTCAAGTTTGAATATATAGTGGTCCCTATCTCATGTCTTGGTGATCATTCCCAAAAAAATTAATAATGTGATTTTTCATCTTTATCATTAGAGTTTAACTTTTGATTATGTCACATGTGTGATGTGAAAGATAGTAGAGTGAAAGAAATGTGAAATTAACATTTTAATTCCATGCCAAATTATTGCTTTCAAATTTGACTTTTTTTATTTACACATTAATATTTTATATTATCTTTACTTGATTGTTTTTGGGTTAAAGGAAATAAACATGAAGAAATAAATTTAGATTGTGTTTACACATTAATATGACATTGATTATTCTTTTGCTTTTGCCTGTCTTAACATGAATATGCACCTATAGCTATAGTTATAGCGTGATTGGTTGATTTGATAACTACTGCTACATATGTGTGTGTTGTGAGCATGCAGGTTATGAAGTTGAAGGCAATGCTAAGTAAAGAGCAAGGTTATGGGACGCAAAAATTTGGCGCTTATACAGAAATATCTGGGGAAGAAACAGTAGAAAGCACGTCAGAGGGTCTAAGGGGAAAGAGTAACATTGAGCATGTTGCAGATCAAGGCTACAGTTCTTTCACTGTGGAGGATTATAACACCACTGTTTCACTGCCTCACTACCACTGGCCAGTTGTGCCTTATTAGTTATTAATATTATCCCTGGTTAATCTTCCACAAGTTAATTTGAACTTGAACCCTATGACTCAGCTTAATTAATGTTATAGTGTTCTAGCTTAGAGGATGATTTATAAACCTTTTCTGAACTGACATTAGGATCCATGCAGACCTGTCGGGATGGTAGTTATGACTCATAAAACAGCTAATCAGGGCATGCATAATTTATTTAACTTGAAGTTTTAATTAATTGACTTGCATACATAAAGTCTTATCAGTTATCTCGTACTAGCTAGTTCTACGTAGGAAGAGTAAAATTCCACTCTATCCCTTTTACCTTTTTCATCATACCACTTAGTTTACTCGCCGTTTGATTTAAAGAAATGAAAAAGGTGTAAAATTAGAAAAAAGATAAAAAGGTGAAAATTTAAATTAAAATAGAATATAGGTGTGAGACCTACACCAATTTTTAAAACTTTTTGCCCAAATACACTCAAGTGAGTCGGATTAAGCCAAACACTATATTGACTTCAGCGTGAAGAAGTCAGTGTGTAAAAATGTTTAAAAAATTTCTTATTTTATTAAAAAAATAGGTATAAAAATTATGTCACAAAAATTAGGTGCAAATAATTGTCATTAATGTAGGGTTGGTACAAGAATAAGAAGATTATGAACATGATTGTAATTAAATCGTATGCTGCTTGTTTATGCAGAGAATAAATATTGTTGAACACTATTCTAGTTGACACCTAGAATGATAAAGAATATTAAGAGAGAAAAAAAGCATAGATATGAATGATATGATAGATAACATGATGTAATAGAATGAAAAAAATAAAAAATAAATAAATGATATATATGAATAAAATGTTTAGAGTAGTGGAGTGGTGAAATATGATAACTCTAAATGCCTTCGTCTTGAATCAACAGAGCATATGCACTGTAAGTGTGTATGCAAGTTCTAATACGCAGTCCACATGTAGCGGCGGTGGCGCAATGTAATTTAATTAAATACTACCCGTTAAATTAATTCGGAAGATAATATAAACGCATACGTATATAAATTCGTAATCGTAAGTTTTCAAATTGTGCTCATTTCCTTGCACATCCTAGTCCATAACTGAATGATAAGCAATCCATGCTATTTCCTTGATTTCCAGGGTTTGTTAGATATTTCATGGTACTGTACTGTGCTTCGCAACCTATGATTCAAGCTAGTGTCTTGAGAGGGTCTACTACTAATTGGGCCAATTGTCTGTCCCAGAATTTAGGCCTATCTGGGTTTAAGCCCAGCATAAGAATAAAATATGATTTAAGTAAATTATACTCCACTCCTTAAAGATGCGAGAATTAACACTATCATTTCCTCCTATATTAAAATATACAATTAAGTCCATTTAATTTAACAACGTTAAAGTAATATACATTTTCGTCTCTTGGAAGGTACAAGTACTATACTAGCCTCCATTCTTATGTATATTGTAGAATAAATTACATTTCCTTCCCTTGAGAGATGCAATATTATATTATCCCTCCTCATTAAAAGAAAAAAAAAGTACCCTCTTATTATTATTTTTTCTATTTCTAAATTATTAAAGACCTTATTTATCTCATTAATAAAATTTTACTATTCTATTCATCAAAATAAAAATTCATGCCTTTCATATATCCTTTCAAAGGGAAGGGATTTGATCTGACTGGTTGACAAAGCATTGAGACAACTCCTACCTCGCTGAAGATTTGGACATCTTGCCCTCCCCAACTCCCATCTTCTGTTTTAGCAGATGCCTTAAGTGTCACTTCGTTGAGACTATAGTTTCTTCTGTGTTTTGCTTCCCACACAATAAAAATAGAAAATCCTTCTCTGATTTTCGGTATATGGCCTTTTTTAAATTCAATTGGTAATAAATGTCAAAAAGAAAAAGTTTAGTTTGATTTTTATTGGAAATAGCAAGTATGTGTATTGCAATCAAAAACAAAATCACGAGTTCTGCTTCATCAAATCTTAATAAAATTTGGGAACAAAATCAAGCTAATGCTTCTAATGAAACAAAACAAATGCAACATTTGAACCAAGGCAGGATTTGAAATCTCCATCTCTTCAGTTAGTCAAACTCACAATCAAACATGAACCAATAGTATAGATAACGTAAAGGATGATTGGCGTAAAACGAATATAAAAGTAGCACGGATTGCAAATCCATTCAATAACCAAGTACCTTCTGAATGGTATATCCAAACACAGGTTTAGTAAAACAGTAGAATGAAAGATTAATCTTGCAAATGAAATATCAGTACAGCAGTGACAAAACAACTTTTTAAATTGTAACCAAAATTAGGAACAAAACTAAAAGCTCAGCGTTTCCCGCCTCCACCACCAAGTTTGGGACCTTTGGGCATAGCACCCTTAGAAACATTGCCTTTCCCTCCTGCTTTTTGCGACTTGGATGCAACTTCTGCTTTCTTAGCCTTCTTCTCATCTTTTGTTTTCTTGATCCTCTCCTTAATTTCACTGCACCACATCATAGATTCCGATAAATATGTAATAAGTATAGCTGTTAAAAATAAAGCTTGGAAACAAATAAAATTTTACATAAAGTAAAATATATACAAACGTGATAGAAATGATAGAAGTTAAAAAAAAAAAAGAATTTAGCTCTTCTAAAGTGAGAAATATACACTTAGAGAATAAAGTTCAACTATAACAGTTGATAAGAAAATAAATGGCTGAGAATGTGATCATATGTACACATATATAACAAATCCAAAAATGCAAATCCAAAAGTAGGCAGAAACAAATAAAATGAAACCACACCGAAGAGCAGCTTCCCTAGCTGCATCTCGAACTTCTGGCTTCTCAGCTCTCTTTTTCTGGATTACTTCCAAGGTCGCACCAACAATGGACCTAGAGTAAGGCTTTTTGGCAGCACGTCTCCTCTTCTTCACAGCTTCTTGAGCAATGTCCTAGACATCACATGCACACAAACAATCAAAATTCAAATCATGCAATCAATGCAGAATTACTTAGCACCATAACCTGTTTATATGTAGAATAAACAAGCACAAGGCAACAATATTTTCACTTATTGGTTTATTGTTTCATCTTTAAAATAATACAATTAAATAGTCACCTTTTTGTGTTGCTTTCTGTACATTGCAGTCCAGGTGAGCTTTGAAGGCTTCAGGCGATTGTGGAAATACCTCTTACATTTTGAGTTTACAAACAGGAAAACCTGTAGATTCAACAAACAAAAATCCTCCTCTCAGTATCAAAATCATAACTAGCAACAAACAAAAAAACCTCATAACTAAAGCATCATAACATCATTGCAAACAGAACAACCAGACTGAAATAATGTGATACATCAACCCAAAACATTTTATATTACCTGAGAATCACCACGAACAAATCTGATGCCCCTTCCTGGGTAGATCTTGGCACCACTGAATCGGCATAGTTCAGTTCTGATACAGGAATATCAAATATTAATGCACTTACAAGAAAAATGATTATTCATTTGATCAAACATAATGCTCAAGACACTGATTGTTTTACAAATAATTATTTTCATCAATCTTCGATGCATCTTATATATTTCTCAAAAGCTGCTTTAACGTGTTTTATAACCTAATGATGTTTCTAAATATCGAAAAAGTGAAAGCAGATATTGAGAAGCAGCTTCAAATTAGGTCAAAATTTCAAAGACTGCGTTGCAGGACTGAAATCAAGCCATTCAAAAACAACGAAAAATTAGATAAATCTTGTGCAATAACGTTTCTGCACATCGGAAAATGTTCAATACAATTTCAATTTAGATATCATTATCCTATGGAACGGAACTACAACTATTTTTTTAAAAAAACAAAAAATGAAAACAACGCCATACCACGGCAGCAAAATAAGAAAGGATAAGGTAAACCAAATTCACAAACAACATAAGGCACATCAGCTTTTGAGCGCATATGAATTTGTGTATCACATAATACAGAAATGATAGAAGAATTTACATATAAGATTGAGATCCTACAACAAGAGTTGATGGAAGCAGAAGAAAGTGCGATGGATACGTACTTGAGAACCATGGCTGCTGCGGTGGCTGCTCTGAAAACCTAATTCTCCTTGCTGATCCTCATTCCTCTCTATCTATACTCCGAATATAAAACCACTCTTGTGCGGCCCAGAGACTTTGTTTGGGCCTAATTCCATAGAATCTGTATTTGGGAAAAGCTTTATACACCTGTAAAAAACTAATACACAATTCCAACTTTTTTAAATCACCATGACCAAATTACCCTCGTGTTATTACAAGTACAAATTTATGAATCCGTAAAAACCTTACAAATATGCGAATCCGTAAGTTTTTTTTAAATTAAAATATATTTTTTAAAATAATTTAAAATAATGATGGATGCAAGTCTCAAACCTGCAACTTTCACGTTATTAACACAACACTCAAACTAATTGAGCTAATAGGTCAATTATGCTAAAAAATAATTAATATTGATACATATAACATTAAATTTTTTAATGTATATTTAATACACATATAATTTTATATAATAAATTTTGTAACAATTAATTTTGATCTAATAATTAAAGTATTTTTTACATATAAAAGTCATAAATTTAATAAAAATTTATTACCACTATTCAATTCATACACGGATTAGTAGAAAATTCAATTTTTAATGTTTGAGCTTTGCACTGGGTCGTTAGTACTAATATGATTATCAAATTTGTAACATTAAGTATATGATAATAATTTTTTTTAATATAATGTCATATAAACTATGAATTCCTAAGGTTAGTTTGTAATGTTTTATAAACTAAATTATATCGGGTTGTTGAGCTTGTTCCTAGAGGAGGAATTTCTAACAATTTTGTACGTTTTATGCTAATCTTTGATTAACTTCTATGACAAAAAGGTCAGACTCTGTTTTCTCTGTCTACAATATCCTGATATATGCATATTGCATAGCATTAAAAAAGATGTGCAAGTACATCGTGAAAACGATATTTCTATTCAAGTTTTCATATAATTTGACTGAATGAAAGCGATCTGAACTGTGGTAAAGTTTGCTTTATGATTGAATGGAATAATTAGTTAATCCATCACGTATTGGTATTTAACTGTATTTTATTATTAATTATTAATTTACAAAGCATTCAAACACTCAGATCAAGTTTACCTACATATTTTATGTTGATGGCCAACTTGTTCAACAGTATGGTAAAGTGGCATAAACAGTGTTCCTTTGCATTATTATATGGTAAACAAATGTAGAAAATCACGTTAATATTTTTTTTATAGAAACTGTATGCAATTAAATTTAATTTTTGTAACAAATAAGTTATAGGCACAGTATTTTTTATAAAGTTTAGAGACAAATTCTTGAAATTAGTCATGTGAAAGCAAAGCTTTCAACGGTAAAAAACCTGGGGGGCATGTGAATAGCCGGCGCCAAAGAAACGAAAATGAACCATGTTTTGCCATCACATGATCTCTTTATTAACAGGGAAGCTCTTTACAGAAGAAAATGCTAACAGCGCATATATTCAGAATATCCCTTAACCTGCACAAGAAAATTCCGACCGCAGACTCTTAGTATTCTTAAGCACTACAATACAAGAAAACCATCATTTCGCCTTCATAGTTCCAAAGTATCTGTGACTCGAAAACCCCAAAGTCTGTTTCTGATAGCCTGGTTCAACCAAATCAATCTCATATTCAAACTATACTAGCTATAGAAACATTCATTTCACAAGCATTTTCCTTCATTTCTTCGTCATTTAAAGCTAATCATATAGCTCAAACATTCTCTACTTCTCAGTTCTTGCTATAATTTAACCATTATTATTTATACAAGACTAAATTTGGATTAAATTTCTTATATTCTACCATCATTGTTTCAAATAAAGCAAAGATGTGTGAATTTCTTTTTTTAATTCTGAAATATATTTTTAATGAATTCTATTTTTTATTGTTAAAAGAATATCTACTTGTCATTATTTGATTTAAAAACTATTAAGTTTATTCCATTAATAATAATACCATTACTTGGTGTATGAATAGATGAATGGACTGCTAAGTAGTAGTTCTTTAACCATTAAACTCAGAAAATTTTCGGAGCATAAATATCATTATCTACTAAGGATCTGCTGAGTTGATTTAATAGTGTGCGTGAGTTGTTGAAACTCTTTAGTACAAGAGTTCGACTTCTTCCCTTTGACTAAAAAAAATCTTTAACTTCTGAATATCCACACCTACACAGTGAATATCATTCCAGTACTTTCATAGCAATTGAATAAAGGCCAAATGAAAATAAATCAAAATCAAACAAATGATACACTGCAATGAGAAGTGTTAGCGAGCAGCTAACACTCAAACCACAAACAGAGTTTCTCAAAGGAGAGGACAATCAAGCCTTGTTTATTTATTTATTACATGGAGGAAAGGATCTTCCTGGTGGTCAACTAAGTATTGACCAACATTCCTGAACGCTGTTGTCCAACCCCGAATTTACAAGCTTTTTCTTCACACTGACTCTAGCATTGAATGGACACTCATGAGAAATTTTAAAAATACACATATCAAATAAATGTTGCACTGCAATGAGAAAAGTGTTAGCCAGTAGCTAACACTCAACTACCAACAGTGTTTCACACTAGGGAGGGCAAGCTAGCCTTATTTGTTACTTGAAGAGGAAGAATCACCTTGTTGGTCAACTAGACATTGACCACCATTCATGAACGTTGCCGTTGTCCTACCCTGAATTTACAAGCATTTTTCACAGACTCCACAATGTTGCCTTTGTTTGCCACCTACTGCACACTACATATATCATTGACTGCTGCAGAAGTCTAGAAAACCCATGAACTCATGGTGTTGGATCATTTTAATGCTCTTGTCAATGCCAACGACACCTGAAAGGAAAATGGTTACGTTACATTTGCTGCATGTATTACAGTAGAACTTTAATGCAGAAACTATATATATAAATTCAGCAATTGGCTTTGAATTTGGTTTGCTTTACCCATGGTGAGAGCGCTAGCAAAAATGACCCGAGAGGATGAATACAATGATTGAGGCCCTTTTAAGAATTGCCATCAATTTCCTTACAAAATACTGTCCCCAAAAGCCAGCCAAAACAGCACTGCGGTGAGGTATAATGCTGCCAAAGAAATATGACAACAACATTTAGCATACATACAGATACAGCAGATCAGATCACTACAGGTTGTTATTTTAAAATGTGTTAATGCATTGAATCCGGTGAAAATATGGCATGTAGCTAGAGTGGAAAGGAAGACAAGTGAAAAATGGATGGTTAAATACAAATATCATATATGTTGATATCTTTCACCTGTTTCCACATGGTCCTATCACTTTAACTCTTAAAAGGCAGACATTGAGAATTTAAAGGCAAGACAAATTGCAAAGTGATGTAAGCTTGAAAAAAGATGATAACAATTACCATAAGAAATGGGGAACCTCTTGAGAAGGTAGAATTCCACCACAGACAAAGATGATGAAAACATCATCACAATCGTTGCTGTAGCACTAGCAACATGCAATTTGAACAATAACACGTCCTTGGAAGTCAAGTTGCTTGAACATTAATGCCAAATCAAAGTGTGTCGTGCACATGCATCCTGCCTGAGGGATGACACCAATCTCGATGAGAGGAGGGCCTAAAATGAAGCCACCTCCAGAACCAAGTAGGCCTCCAACAGTTCCTCCTAAGATTCCACATAGTGCACAAAATAAAATGTGCAGAACAGTCCATTCAATTGATGCCTCACATATGGATTCCGGGTTTCCTGTGCTCACTCTCTCTTTGTGACCCTTGTAAAACTTCACTGCTTCGTAGCCAAACACCAAAAGTGCAATAGGAAACTGGAAACAAGAAAGGTGCATGTCATGATGTCAATAAGTTTGATTTGACATTTTGATCCTACTGCATAATACAGTTGAGTAACAAGTTGTGGTCGTGTAATTGATGTTACTATCATTATCATACCTGTAAGCAGAAAAGCACCCAATACCATACACTGCAGACCTTTACATCATTCTGCGGACCAACAACAAATAAACTTAAAACAAAGAAATAATAAATGGACATGTGATATGAAATTGTGAATTAGAGAGAGGGGGGACTTGCCTTGATGACTTGAAGTAGTAGGAAAGAAACCCACACGACCATTAGTATCAAAATCCTTTTCCATTTGAGGTTGAAACAAAAAATTTGTCGAGGTAGAAACAAAAAAAACAAAAGTCAGGTTTCTACTCATCACCTACTACGACTCAACGAAAACTATGATAAGTTTGCATACCATAGATGATTTCTCTTCTTTAGGAACCAACTGCTCATATTCTGTGTCAATTAGAACTGCATATTTCATGAAATATAGTCACTATCACACGCAGCACAATCAAAGAAATTAAATCATTTTGAAAAGCTACATACATACTGGGGACAGGGCAGGCTTTAACGATTTCTATTTCCAAATTTTTATCTAGTGATTAATTTGAAAATGGTTGAATTACTATACAGTAAAAAAGATTACTTCTAATTAATCCCAAATAAAGTGGAAAAAGTATGAAGTTTTCTTACGTTCGCCACGAGAATTAACAAAAGTTTCTCGTTGCCTGGCCATTTCTTTCTGCAATTAGGAAACACAACAATATAAAGAGAAACCTAATGAGTTTGATTCTGTTGAGGACACATTCTTATTCATAGTCTTAGCTTCAGTGGTGAAAGTTTAACCTTGAGAAGAGTCCCTTCCCGCCACATCTGAGTTCCCTTAAAGAAAGACCTTGAAGAAGTACCTGTCAAAAAGTAAAAGAACCTATTCCATCATTTTTCAGCATAGAACAACTAAGAACTGGTTTATCCAAAGCATGGTTTGGTTTGCAAGTAAGCTTTTCTGCTAATACAGATAAAAGACACTGACCAATGAAGAGAATAATGATAAGAACGGTGATGAGCCAGTAGGGGAAGGCAACACTGAGGGCGATACCAACAGTAATACCAAGTATGAGCATGGGCTGAAAAAGAAGGGCCAGATCATAGTCTATTATAGGCCTCTCTTTGGTTGGATGAGGCACTCTCAGGTTATACCAAACGGACGCTGTTGACGCCCCCATTATCATACCTGAAACAAGTCACAAAACCAAAAGCAAAAAGGCCTAATAAGTTTATGGTCGGTTACTCGGTCACAATAAGTCACAACAAAGTGATAGAAAGAATAAAATGAGAGAGAAAATAAGTGATCATTACCTTTAGAAAGAGCAGCAGCTGACTTGGTATCAAAACCAACAATGAGAGTGAGCATGGGAACGAAAATGCCACCCCCACCTACCCCTCCAACGGATCCAAAAGCAGATCCCAGAAACCCAATAACTGTGGCCAACGCAACTCTCCAACCCACCTTCAATTCCTGCAACCCAAACAAACCAAGCATCAATCTTTTCTTCACCGCCACAACGATAAAGTCGACAACGTGACATATAAGAGAGGTGTAACATACGGGCCAAAGTTTATCGTTTCCAAATCCATAATCATGCGAGGGAGGAGATATTGGCGAATTATGTTTGTAGTTGCTGGTTCGGGTGAGGAACAGCGCAGAGAGAAGCGAGACAGAGAAAGAGGATAGGAGATAGATGACGAAGCCTTTGGTGGACATGGGTGGTGGCCAATTGAATGATTTTGAGGAACAAAAAAGTAAAAACCTTGAAGGAGATAGATATTAGATAGTCATGTTATGGCATGCTGTACGTCTTATGTTGTTATCCACCAAAACAGACTAATAACAAAACTACCCAAGACGTACGAGACTAAGGGGGACACATAATTATAACTCTTTTATTCTTCTAAAAATAGAAAGTATTTTTCTAAAAATGTTCATCAATTATTATAAAAAAAATGGAATGGTATCACCATAATAAAAGAGAAAAATGGAATCAATCAATTGATACTCTCAAACTTTATATTGATGATTCTTTTAATAATTGATTAACAAAAGTACTCAAAAAGAGACTAACCGACACGTAGTATTATATCTGTTTTGTTGTTATCAGTTTAAAATGTATTTTTCGTTCAATTTTCGAATTTGTCTCAAATAAATTTGGGTATATTTTTCATTTTTATAAAATTAAAATGTATTATTTTTTCTATAGAGTTACGCGGGAACAAATCTAAACTTATGTTATATTTTTTTTTTAAAATTTAAATCATAATATGTTTTTCGATTCCCACATCTTTTTCATTCTCAAAAATGTGATTTGGAAGTTAAAAATTTTAAAAAAATCCTACAAAATTATAAATTCCACTCTTTCCTATGAGTCTTTTTTCATTGAAGGTGATTTAGATGATTTTTTTTTAAAATTTAAATCATAATATGCTTTTCAATTTTTGAGTCTTTTTCATTCTAAAAAAAGTGATTCATGGAAGTTAAAAATTTTAAAAAAATCCTACAAAATTATAAATTCCACTCTTTCCTATGAGTCTTTTTCATTGAAGGTGATTTAGATGATT
>CM023945.1:18930945-18984398 GCA_013407115.1 Glycine latifolia | reverse complement strand
CGTGGGAGTTAAAAAATTTCAAAAAAATTGTACAAATTTATAAATTCCACTTTCTTATGATGATATTAAAAATAAATAAATTTAAATTTAAATGTGATGATATTATAATTAAACTTGATAATGTAATGTGATGATATTAAATTAAACTAAATATGATTAGATAATTGAATCAATACGTCTGTTTCCATTTCATGTCAACTCAAATGTCAACTCTTATTAGTTATCAAAATGCCTACTTGAGAAACAAAGGAAGGTCGTTTGAATTTTATTTTAATGACGTTTGCGTTCCGGGAAAAAAGGAGGAGAAATAGCAATGAATCCCCTTGCTTTTTCTATTTCTATTTATAGAGTAAGCGCGAATTGGATATGTCTAAATGTGATCGGTTAAGTCTGTGTGGATGTAGGAATTGCTCGAGACGAAGAGTGGAGAGCGACGACCAAAACCGGTTTTCATATATTATATTCTCAAAACCAAAAAGTACACATTCTTAAAATGAAAGATGAGAAGAGTTTTAGGAGGATGAAAGATGAGAAGAGAAGATCCATTAAATAGAAAAGGTATTATTATTACAGAACACAAGATCGATCCCCATGCATCTTAGTAGTACTAGCACATACATTGGACGATGATGACAATCAGAATCACATTTTCTCTCTACGACGCTCCACATGAAGAACGCCTTCTTCCTCCATATCGCCGTCCATGGCCTTATTCGCTGCTTTGAGAGCATCCGCCACCGCTCCTGGCCTCGACTCTTCCATTTTTATCACCAACTTCTCTCCACCCCGTCCCGTTCCATATTCCTTATCTTGCACCCTCACCTCCTGCATTCTCCGCCTCGTTTCCTCCTCCTCCTACACCACAATTAATTACATATATACGTATACATACATTCATGCAACAACAAATAGTAATTAAGTTATTAAATAAATAACCTTTGTTTGGTCTTTGTTGCCCCCCGAGAAGAAACCCATAGCCCTTTTAGCAGCATCAGCAGCAGAGTCCTTCAGCTCCCCAAGCTTCCCCACTGCACTGTCCTTCCCTTCCATTGCCTTCTCAGCGGTATACTCCTTATACTCCCCAGCTTTTTGCACTGTTGTATCTTTGGCATCCTTAGCCTTATCCACAGCATAGTCTTTTGTTTCTTTTGCCTTCTGAGTCGCATAATCTGTATACTCCCCGGCCTTCTGCTTCGTTGCATCCTTCGTTTCCCTCGCCTTCTGTGTGGCATAATCTGCGTATTCACCCATCTTGGACCCAGCCGCGTCCTTTGTTTCCTTCGCCTTCTCATAAACCCCTGGTGAGGCTGAGCTGTTGTCGACTTCGTCGTGGTGAGGCTTGCCAACCACGGCTTCCTTGGCGGCTCTTAACATGGAACCTATCAAACCGGGTTTGTTCTCATCGTGATCATGAGATGTAGTGTTGATGAGAGTGCTGTCCCTTAATCTGTTAGCGTCCTCCAGATCCTTCGCGGCGAGCTTTGCAGCTGCCTCCGCTCGTGCTTGCTTGAAGTTGGCTTCGTTCCGCAAGTCGTACCCCTCGTCGCGCTCGTTTGCTCTGTTGATATCGCCGATGTCTTTCGCTGCCAGTTTGGCCGCTGCCTCCGCTCTGTCCTCCTTGAATTGCTGTCTCGACGCCATCGATCTTATGATAATTGCACAGTGTTGTGACTGATGTGGGTTTCAATGAACAGGTTGTGGAAGGTGGTGTGATGTATGGGCAATATATATAGGGTTTTGAAGCACAGAACGTTAGGGGCGAGTGACACGTGGAGGAGAGATTTGTAGTGAAGTGACACGTGGAGGGAAATGGCAGTGCGAGGATGGTTCTCGATGTTTAGCAGGCATGGAAGTGTGGCACGTTGGCAGTGATGGTTGTCGGTGGTGACATTTATCTATGAAACTAGTATCTCCAATCTCCATGTCTATCAGAAATCAGAAACCAGCAACAAATTAAATCAAATCCATTACACAGATTACAGACCAAGTGGCGTGTTCAGGATAAAGCGCCTCCCTTCAGTTAGCCTGTCTTTTTTCACTCTCCTGTTTTGCGGTGGAATTAATTGGTTTTAATAGATTTTTTTTTAATTTCAAAATGATAAAATGGAAAGCTAATTCCAATGCGACCTAAATAACATGTTGGGAATGTCCTGCGATTTTTTTTTACAAGGCCTTTGATCAACAAATAAGCACTAGTATTTTTCTTTCTCAACAAATTATATTTAAAATTTCATCACTAATATATTTAGTCATTTAATATTTTGTTTTATATTTTAGACTTTTGATGTGTTAAAATTAAAATGAATTTCAATTAATTTATTGAAATCATTTAAAGAAGGAAACTCTATTGATAACTATTTTCACAAGATATGAACGGTTTTTTTTTACACATAAAGAATAATGTTTTTAATACTTGAATTAATAAATGTAAAGGTGACAAAACAGGCTGGGATAGTCAAATCAACCAAAATCTGCCTGATAATACATAGGATTTGTACTTTAAATTTTGAGTCATAATTAAATAAGATTTTTTTAGTCTAGTCATGTTATTGTCCAATGTGGGCTTAGTCCGCAAAACTTGTCAAAAGCCTTGAAAGAAAGTTGGATTTTTCCAGGTTTGAGCTTCATTTTTTAAGTTCGAATTAGAGTGAAGTCTTCTTGATCTTATGCGACTGCATCGGATCAGATCACCAGCTCACAATGGATGAATAATCCATTTTGCCACCTCTAATTGAATGAGGGTATGGTGTTGTTTTTTTTGTTCTTTTTATCGGTATGAGCCTATGATGCTATTCACACTTCATCAATTCAGCTGGACTCGAATGGACTACGTGAAAATAAAAATTTATTAATTATCCAAACTTTATCCCAATTTGATACAAAATTATTTCTTAAATTAATCAAGAAATAAATTTTTTTGAAGAAAATCAAGAAAGAAATTAAAGAAAAGTAGAATTGTCAAAAGTAATTTTATTTATTATGCCATGTCTATTCTTCGCACATTCCTTGGATGACATACACTCAATGAATATAATAATCCTATACTTCCTACGATTTTTTCTTTGCGGAACAGTTTAGATTCTACAACATATGTAAGCATCTTTGCTCCAATCAGTAGTAGTAAATAACGGACAGTGGCACCGAATATGGGGATTTTTTATTTTGTTTTTACTTCTGACAAATTTATACAGGACGGGAAAAGAATCACACATTCACATCATCTTACATTGGCAAACAAATCAGAAACTTAATACGACGTTCATGGCGGTAACAATCTGCGAGTTGTTATTGGTCATCGTGGACTCTAAAGTTCAATCTTCTAAGCCAGACAGAATGAAGGATCATATGGAACACATCGAATCTCTTGGGTGGAGAGTGTACCTCAAAGTGCCTCCTAACTAGTCCAACTCTCCTCTGCATTCTTATATACTGCCTTGGAGAAATACTCAACAGAGTCTCCTTCAGTCTAGGAATATCCTTAACCGAAACCTCAACGGAAAAGGACTTCCAATTCAAAACATCATTGAATGGAGGCACATAATGGTCTGAAATTAGCACTGGCACACACCCTGTGTAGATTGCCTCCACCACTCTGGGACTTGCTACCTCGTACCCACTAGGACAAAGACAGAACTTGCTCTTCCTCAACATCTCATAGTATGACACTCCCTTTGGAAGGTACTTGTGAACCTGAATGTCTTCGTCCTTGTTTTCCCAGTGTTCAAGGAGAACGGGCCTAATTGGGCCGTGAAGCCCACCAGCAAAGAAGGCCAAAAGTGGACGTCGAGATGCAGATGGCCCACCAATGAAGCCGTTTATTGAACCGGTTTGGAGATTAATTTCTGGGAAAGAGACATCCTTTGAAGGCTTGAATCCCTCTGAGGTGTTAGCATTGCACAACACACGGATCGAATTCTTGTTCAAGTTAGGAATGGAGCGTGATGTCTCTGGCCCCTGAAAAACAATTGAATATTTATACAACATTACATCATTAAGTATTTAATTTAATTTAACATACCCCCATTCAGTAAAAAAATTTAAAGTTTAAATACTCTTTTTTCCCTGTGATTTAAGACTTTTTTTTTCATTTTCGTCCTTAAAAAATTATTTTAACCCTTATAAAAAAATATTTTTTATTCTTTAAACACTTTAAATAATATTTTTTTACTGTTTAAAATAATTTTTTTATTATTCAAAATATTATTTAAAATATTTTAAGGATGAAAAACAAAATAAGCATAAAAAAAATTACAAGAATAAAAATGAAAAAAAATACTAAATCACATGGAAAAAAATATTTAAGTCAAATTTATGAATAAGTAATAGTGATGTTATTACCCAATCATGGCAAGCAAGATAAAAGTGATCAGCTCCAAGGCTTCGGTTCCAATAGGGATATCTTCCGGCAATGACATTGACATAGTCCGTGACAGTTTTTTTTATGGGGGCAAAATCATGAGAGTCACGTACATAGACAAATTGCACCAGCATTGCCACACTAAAAGGTAAGAAAAACACATGTGCTTTCTCAGGATCCCTTGTTCGGAATTGGTCATTCATCTCAATAGCATGGATGAAATTTCCCTCCATGGAGTATATGCTTTTGCAGGGTCCGTTGTGGAAAACCGGAGGTTCCCCTTCTTCGTAGACGAATACTTTGAACTGTTTCTCCATTTCTAAGTAACTCCTGTCATATGCAAAAATAAAATAAGTTAATTCATATCAAACCAATAAAGCGGTAATATACTTTATTTGTTATTGTGCTTGTGGCACTTAAGAATTAGTCGTGCCCATTAGGTGAGTGGGAATGGCAATCTTATAGTACATAATTAGTCGTGCCCATTAGGTGAGTGGGAAGAATGGCAATCTTATAGTACATAACTTCTTGTTGATTATTGCCAAATGTGAATGTTACTGTTGGACTGGAGTATAAATGTGAATCTAAAGTCTCACTTTAATGTTTTTGATCAAAGTGTTATATCAAATAATCAAAGTGTTGTATGAAACTTATTTATGTAATTATTCATGGTTAATTGATGAAATTCTCTTCGATATTTATCCTTCTCAATTTTACTTGGTATCAAAGTCAATAGTTAAACTTAAAGATCAGCTTAGACGAATATAATAAAGTTGATGGTAGATCCATGGATATAAGAGATTCGAAATTTTTATTGACAGTTGAGCTATAAATGAAGGCTAGGTAGTTGGTCTAGTAGGTGTTGCAACTATGAAATATACTAGAATATGTTGGCAGCAATGACTAGACTAGTGGCTATATAGATCGAAAATGACAACTTGAAGGAAGACTACGATGTGAAAAATACTCACACTCTCACATCAGATAAAAATGGAAAAATTAAATAGCATATAAGAAAGAATAAGTCTTAAAGATTCACACTTAAAAGAAAAATTATTGAAATATAAATGTAAGATAAAGTCTTACGTCGGATAAAAATGGAAAAATGAAATAGCATATAAGAAAGAATAAGTCTTAAGATTTTGAATTATCGTGGTTCATTGATAAGAATCTCTTTAATGTTTATGCTATCAGTTTAATTATCAATTTAATACCAGTTACTATAAACATGATACTAGATATGTTACTCAATAAGCATATTTTATTTTATTTTATTTATTTTAATAAGTAAGAACCAAAATATTGTCACGAGTTTATAATAACAATTTAAAAGTTTATAATAACAGTTTAGCAGATTGAAAATAAGGCAGTGCATTATTTACCTGTGAAATGCATTAGCATTGTTATACATTGGTCCAACTGGAACATAGTCTATATCTTGTGTTTGATTCCCGTTTCTTGCTTCTCTAATTGCAGCTCTAGCTTGTCTCAGACCAGCTTCGGTTCTATCTAAGATGCTGAATTTTCTTTGCAGCTTCGGCCTCTCTGGTGGAACATAAGACTCATTCACGGCAGTCACGTTGGCCCAAAGTTGCGAAACATTTTGCTCATCCTTGTTCTGGTAATTAAAATGATGGATCATCATCACCTTTATTTAAAACTCACACATGGATAAGATTTTAATTTCAATATATTAGAAATTTAGAATGTTCTACCTAACAAGTTGCTTCTGAAAACTCAATTCAATATAATACACCAGAAATTAACGTAACCTAGCTACCTTGTCTATTGCCCTAACTTAAAAAACGGAATCGACAACTATTTTTTAAAAGATAAATACAATCACATTTCTTTGCGTATTTACAAAGTTAATTCAACAAGGGGACAGGATATTCATAAATTGTAAGTCTGAAATCCTCAAATCCGTAAATAACTCCTTGGATTGCCACACTAAGGCAACGATTACAACCCAACATCCAAGTTTATACAGCTATTTGCATTATTTCAAATCCTTCTATTTCACCGAGAAAAATTGCCTCGAAAAGAAGAAATATAAAGCAAATACTACTGTATTATATATCGATATAATAGCGGTGCGTAGACGAAAACTTGAAGTTACGTTAAATGTTAGTAATTTAAAATTACTCATGACAGGGAACGTTCGAAATTTATCTTCATTTTACAATTTCAATCTGAGCTCGATGTTTTCCTTTCCTTTACTAAATTCAACTGAGGCACTAATTATGTCCTTATTTAAAATTTATTTACTATAAAATTAAAATTTTAAATGAAAACATAGTGAAATTATGTAATAACATCTCTCTCTTCATTCTGATAAAAATGATTTAAGTTTTTCGACCTTTTCTTCAAAATAAAAGAAAAAAGGTTAAAGTCTCTAGTCATTGGCATTCTCAAACAATTGCATATAGTAGTATTTAAAAGGCTAGAGAGAAATTAAAAGAAAAATCAATGGCTTTGGTTACACTTTTTTCTTTCTATCTGTACATTCTTTCCTTCTTGAACATAAGCAAAATCATCTGACATTTTGTGAAAATTCCATCAGAGAAGCTTGCTTCCGTAGTGCTACTTATTAATTATTCCATCAGAGGAATTATTTGTTGTTTTCTTCCAATCAAATTGGAGTTTTACTTTGGTAATATGCACAATCTTTTAATGCATACCTTTATTATTTGGATTACCATAGTAAAAACAGCAATTCTAGTTGGATAAAAATACTAACAGTCAACAGACAGCACCTATATATATATCCAAGTTTTGTTCTATCCCACCCCTTCTTTAATAACTTTGTTAGAGATAATTAAAAAAAATCTATTTGAGGTGTTTGGGTATAAAAAAATCGTAAACAATTCTTGGCAATTAATGAGCTGAAGTTACTTCAACTTGAATCGTTCGTTGCCCCGGGTTCGATTCTGATCAGAAAATAATTTTTTGTGATACTTTACTTAACTCCACATAACTCAGGCCAAACTCCAAATTAGTTAGGATTAAAAAAAATCAAAATCGTAATCTAACAATAATTAAAAAAGAAAGAAGAAAAAGGTCTTACAGGTTGTTGAGGTGTTTGTATGGCCTGAACAGAAAATGGAGGTGTAGAAGAGTGATTGAAGTCAGTGTCATCGGAGATAACTTTCTCTCCACCACTATTCTCCACGGTCACCACCACTAACCCTTCTCTCTGCTTCACCTCGGAAGGATTGATCACAGTCACAGCACCAGGGTTAGGACCCAATACAGAAACAAGCCCTGCAACCAGTATCAGAGGCACCATGAACAGAAAGAGTTTCATGGGTGAAGATGACTCTGGACGACCCCATCTAACACCACCCATTAATGGAGTATGTTTCTTCCTTCTTAATTTTGCAACAGAATTCCGAAGCAAGGTGATTTCTTTCTGTTCTCTACCTACAATACTGTGGTAGCAGAACTCATGCTTCTGTTTTGTATGGAAAGAAAGATTAAAAAAGGAAGACAGAATTTACTAGTTTAGAAGAGAGTGAGGCAGAGGAATATGATGGTGAAGTGTTGGTAATAAATGGGTGCGATCTCAGGCCAAGCGTCCTCACATTTTCCCCTCAATATCCGAGTCTTTGCATGCAACTTTTTCGATTTCCGTTTTTACCCTTCTCTTTCTTTGCCTTTTACAAACAACGACGCACCGATTCACTTATTCATCCCCTCATGCGAGGTGTTTTGGTCCACACGTGTCATTTTGGTACTTCAATCCACTTCAAACGTGTCGTTTTGGGTACAAATAGTCATACAGAAGAATAGAATTTGAGGAGGATATTAAAATAGGATAAACATAGTTAGACATTCAAATGCTATTCTACATTTAATGAGAGAGATAAAATATAAATATAATAATAATATAATGTGTATAGGAAGAAAAATAAAAATAAAATAAGAATTATTGGTTGAATATTTAAAATGTTAAAATATTATTACTCATTAAAATATCTGGCTTTATATTGGTATTTATGATAAAAAGTATTATACATGTAGAGTGATTTTATTATCTTTAATTATTTATACACAATACTAATCAAGGGGTTTAATTGAGTAAAATATATTTATACTCAATAAATACACACAGGCACGAAAAATGTAATGTTATAATTGAGAGTATAAAACACACAGAAGACTATGAAAAGAAGAACAAATTCAATCAGGAGCAGAAGGGTAATTTAGTAGGTAGTTCACAAGTCATAACTCTCTGATGCATGCCACCTCCCATTTATTTCATCAGCGGGAATTAGAGGTCAAGGCATGACAGAATGTTATAATTTTTTAATGCTTACAATAACGTCACAGTTTTATGCAAGGTTATTCTTTTTAAGCCGCCAACTAATCGATAGTAGAAAACTTCGGCTTTTCTTCTTATTTTTGGCAAGTGGCAAGTTTAGGCTATAAATTTGTGAAAAGAAAAAAAAATGTCCTGAAATGCTATTTTATTAAATGAACGTTTTTTTCTCAACACACGAATTGAAGCACAAGCACAGCTCAACATCTTGTTTTGAATGGGTGTATAGTGACATTATTTTGTTACGGGGGAAGGTTAATAGATGAACTTTTGCGTTAAAGAGCTGTACAATTTTATTTATTTATTTTGGTGTTGTCCAATAAAATAGTAATTATACTATCTCTCTTCAAACTTGAACAACATGAAGTAATGTTCTTTTAAGAAAAAAATTTACACATTAATTGTTAAATGTAAATATACATTGCATTTTAATAAAAGACAGACTCGCCGTGTTCATATGTTATGTTGTTAGAGAATAATTTATTTAATAAAAGAATCTATCTTTAATTCTCATTCTGTATAAAATTTTCTTATACTAGTCTTAATAATGCATTATGATTAAGATTAATTTTTTATCCAATGAAACGAAAAACACTAATGATTTTTTATGCAAGAAAAAAAGAGCACCAGTTATCCCCAAATATTTTAACAAATATTAGTACTTCCTCTTAACTTATATATGAAAATAAAATTTATGAATAATGAATGTAAATAATAACAGATTTTATACTTATCTATTAATATAAATATATTTGTCTGTTAGTCTTTGTTTATATAAACTATATATATATATATATATTCGCAATATATATTGTTTATATATCATATTATTAACAAAAAAGTTATAGTATTTATATTGGTAATATAAATCTATTATCATTAAACAATAATTGTACGAACACAAAATATCATGATTATTTTTTTTCTCCTTTCTACTAACTATTAAGATATGTCCTGTCTTATATATAATTTTCAGTGCTGTATGTTTCTACATCTTTTGCTTTAACTCAACTTGTGCTAATGGTTCCCACACACACACATATATCTCCAAACGAAACGGATGCTACATTCTCCGGAGCTTCACTAAATCCAAAACGGCGATTCCAGTTCACTAATTTGCAGAATTGAAATTTTACAATAATTTTATTATTATATTGCATGACCGATAGGCTAATAACAAAAATAAATAAACAAATTAATAAAAGCTACTGCATCCACTAACTGACACGTAATATGTTGGTGGTAAATGAGCCGCTGGTCTAATTCCTTAGTATTCTAAGTTCTAACTATTATTTGTTATTTATATTAATCACATGTATTTTTTTTAAGATAATTTTATTCAAATTGAATAAAATTATGATAAAAATTTGTTCTGAATTCTTAATACAGACATATATTAAGAATCAAATTTAAGACTAATTAAATATTTAAAAATTGGATTCAAAATCACTTATTAAATTAAAATAACTGCTATTATTTTAACTCTTATTTTTGTTCCATGACGTCTATTTTATAGTCAAATGTATAACCAAAATGGAGGGGCAGCTTCTTTGTTTCATAAAGCGTTTTCAACATATTGGATTGTAGTTCGATGGCGAGGGTTGGATCTAGCTCAGCCAAAAAAATTATTGTTCCAAATTGGCTTCATATTTGTCAATTTCGGAGAAAAAATATTTTAATACTATAAATGTTGGGATCCTTGCCGTTGGCGTAAAAATTGTACTATATTTTTCGTGTGAAAAAAGACTTTTCTTTCTTTATTCCCACCCCCCACCCCCCCTAATTTTTCCCTTTTGGTGTATTTAAAGAAAGCAAGTTTTGCGGTGTGGCGGCAAATTAAGGCCAACTATAGTGCGTCATTTAATTCATTATATTCCACCCCTTAACGCAACGGCACAGCAGCAGAGTTGACGTGAACTCTCTTAAAACGAGCATTGGTGAATACTTGACGATAAATATTGATGCGTATTTCCACCATTACTGAAATAAATACATAAACCAAATAGTAGTAATTTTTATTTCCTTGTACCACATGCCAGCAAATTAACATCCATATAGAAGCCCAAATATACATGTCCTGTGTGGCGTGAACGTTGTTCTGAATTTTATCTATGCCATTCCATTCCGTGATATTGTTGACCCTCCATATTATTAAAGGTACAAACAAATGAAAAAGTTTGGCAAGTTGCCAAATTTGAACAGCAACGGATATGCGGTTGGTTACTCGCATATTTATCGTTAACAAACATTGTTCTTGTTTCTTTAATGGGTGATGATGTGGTCAATACTCAACGTTGGATCCACATTCCACAATTTTTTTTTTTGGAAAATATAAAATATATATATTCACCAAAAATTACATGATAATCACGGCATACCCTGGTTTACAACACTTGTCAAAAGAAGCAAATAAGAGGTTACCGGCAAAATACAAGTTCGGTGAACAAATAACAAATTTGTTAATACAAGTGAGTAATATGCGCATATCTAAGAATATGAAATTTAATTCTATCTATTAAATCCGTAAGGTCTAGAATATGATTATCAAATAAAATCATATTCCTACAATTCCAAATACAAAAAACAGTGGTAGCAAGAGATAAACAGCAAATCTTTCCACCTAGGCCGGAAGTGGCTCTACTGTGGACCAAGGTGTTAAGCGTACCCTGAAGAGATATGTTCCTCTTAGGAAATCCTGCCCAGTCTCTGATCTCTGCCCATACTCTCAAGGTCTTTCGGCATTTGAAGAACAGATGATCGTTGGTCTCCACTTCAAGTCTACAAAAACTGCACGTCGATCCCTTGAGGAATAAAGCTCGGTCTAGAGTCAATAATTTTTGGCTAGCAGCAAGCCAAAGGCAAAACGCATCTTTGGGAGGAGTAGTGGATTTCCAAACCACCTTAGCCCAGAATTTTTTAGGAGAGGTTACCCTAAAGTAATCATAAGCTTTACCGGTATTGAATTTGCCCATCATCTCCCAAGATTCTAATAAAATTCCAGCTTGCTCAACATCCCCTTCTTTTACCAACAAAGTGTCACGAATACTGAAAATTCTCTTGACCAAAGGCGAATCTGTTTTAGAGCATTGATATTGCCAATGAGACTCTCCTCTCAAGTAGAAATGCTGAATCCATCTCACCCAAAGGGACTCCTTGTTAGCAGCTATATCCCATAAATTCCTGACTAAAAGAGCTCGGTTCCACTCTTTCAAGGCATGAATGCCCAACCCACCCTCTTCCTTAGGCGCACAAACCACCTTCCAAGCAATTAGGGCCTTTTTTCTGCCCAACTCCCCCTTACCCCATAAGAAGTTTCTGCAATACGCATCTATTCTGTCTAGCACAGCCATAGGAAGAGGAAAAAGAGCAAGCCAGAAATTGACCATTCCGCCAATGACACTCTCTTAAAACGAGCAGAGTTGACGTGAACTCTCTTAAAACGAGCATTGGTGAATACTTGACGATAAATATTGATGCGTATTTCCACCATTACTAAAATAAATACATAAACCAAATAGTAGTAAATTTTTATTTCCTTGTACCACATGCCAGCAAATTAACATCCATATAGAAGCCCAAATATACATGCCCTGCGTGGCGTGAATGTTGTTCTGAATTTTATCTATGCCATTCCATTCCGTGATATTGTTGACCCTCCATATTATTAAAGGTACAAACAAATGAAAAAGTTTGGCATGTTGCCAAATTTGAACAGCAACGAATATGCGGTTGGTTACTCGCATATTTATCGTTAACAAACATTGTTCTTGTTTCTTTAATGGGTGATGATGTGGTCAATACTCAACACGTTGGATCCACATTCCACAATTTTACTTGCGGCAGATGGTAAGCAGAGGTGGAGAGGAAAGCAAAATAGTTATGCCCATTTCTCGTGTTCACGAGTGGAGGGAAAGTGAAACATAGCCATTCATGACAACTTTTATGTTATATAACATGGTTTCAATTTTAATTGATAGTCATCTAGTTAACTGAGATAACACATGGTTAATTTGTAAACAATTAACGATTTTATTGATATATAAATCAATACTATATGGTTATTGTGTGATTACTTTCTATTATTTAGTAAAATTCAATCTCTTAATTTTTTTACCCTTTTCTTTCCTTTCCGTCAGAGTCCGATTTTCCAACAACAACACATTTAGGGGTGAAAACAGGTCAGGCCAGACTTGGTTAGGCCTGACCTTAGCCTGATTTAAAAACATAAAGTTTGGCCTGACCTATTTACTTGTCATAAGCTTTTTTTTTAGGCTTAGCCTAGCCTATTTAAAAGTCTCGTTTGGCCTGCGAGCCTATTAAAAAAAAATTCAAAAAAAAAATTGCATTGGTCAAAACTCAAAATTGCCATTACAAAACTCAATCATACCAAATTCAGTGATTTAGTAATATGAATAATAGACAAAATATTGCTTATAAGGTCCACCTCCAAAGGTTCAAAGATTCATCCTATGCCCACCCAAACAACTGGGTACTGTTAAATGCTTAAACTGTTACTTTGGTATAAGTTATTCAAACATGCAAAACAAGTAGTCAGATAAACTTCCTAAAGACATTAACACCCAAAAAAAACTGGTCCTCGATGCAAAACAACACAGGTATGAGGCTACATGCAAACTAAGAAATCTAGATAATTGATCTGGTGCAGGTATATAAAACATCATTTAATATAATTATTGTGACAATGATAGAAGTCCTGTATGGGACATACTTTCCTCCTAAAAAGCATGATCCAAACGAGTTTAAATTGAAATAAAGGGCGTATCGATGGAATTCAAATACAAGATAAAAAAGGACAACTACTAAGAAGTAAAACAAACAGTTACTCCAAAAGCACTGCTATTAAGTATGAAACAATATATATTTACGAAACAGTACGAAATACATGTGGCTTTGTTTTATTTGTTAAAGATTAAATGAAAAGAAAAAAAAAACTGAAAAACAGAATTAACGAGAATCACGGACTGCCGTTGATTTGCGTTTTCGTATTTTTGGTGTGATAAATCCTTCGTAATATTGAGTATTTTCCTTACTCTTATTCTAACCATGTTACTTTCCTCACATGATGTGATTTACAAAAACCAAATTCATCACACCACCTTTGGAATAATACCTTGATATTTTTATCCATATCAATCAATTACCAAATTTGGGGAGAATTTCTTTGGTGAATAGCCAGAGTAGGATACAGACCTCAACACAATAAACATCTAAAGTGATGTCAATATACTAGCTAGGAAAACAGAATATAAAAAAGGTACAGCGAGTACAATGATAACATCAATTCCTTATAATCATAAAGTCAACATAAAATGCACCTTCCCTGCGCTAAACTTCAATTTTGTATCTGGATAAGCTGTGAGATAAACCCTAGCTCATTGGAGCCATGTCCTGAACAGCTAGACCAGATATGAGTTCAGTTTAACTGATTTCTAGCACCTCTCATCAACTCCATAACTATATTGTTGTGAATACAGTCAATTTTCTGAAAGGATCAACAAAATAAATAATCAAGTTAGCTATTAGATAAGTGAAATGTAAAATGTCATATCATAGGTTTTTAAGGGAAACTTAGGTGACCCACCAATTTCTTCTTAATCACATTCCCAAGCTCTGAATCAGCCACACCAATCTAGTGTTTCATTTTTCACAAAGAGCACGCAGGAACTTGTGCAGACCCTTGCTAGCCTTTCCATCAATAAGTAAAGTAGCTGCCTCTAGAGCTTGTAAAGTGTTCTCAAATTTAGAAAATGCTTTCAACTTGACCAACTTTGTTGCAGATGATAAATATACATTGATAGCTTAACAAGTAATGATTTTAGTCCATATAAACGTAATATATAAGTGCAGAAAATACAAGTTATCTTATTTTAATATCTGTCAAACCTTTAAGAATCAATATGAATTTAATTGCAGTAAAATTACACGTTACAAAAATAAATACAAATCTCATCTGCATACGTCTAGTCATTCCATAAAGTTGCAAGAAATGTGTCAGAACTAAAAGCATTTCTTATCACATAGCCATGCATCTCTTTCCCATAATAGAGTGCTGTTAAATTTGCAGAAGCAGAGAGAGCAGAGGATAGGCTCACAGAATCAAACTTGGCTCCTCTTATTCCCATTTGATGAAAAAGATCAATGGCCATTTCTGGTTTCCCATTCTGTGAGAAGCTTGAAATCATTGAGTACCAACAAACACTATCTCTTTCGAACATTCTTCTGACAAATTCATAAGCAAGATCCAGTCTTCCACAGTTTGAATACATATAAGTGATGGCAGATCCACATTAACTTTACTCTCCAATCCTTTCTTTAGAATATCACAATGCAACTTCTCCCTAATTCCGGAGCAGCAAAAGCTGGCAAAACACTAGCCATACTTAGGCAATTAGGCACCACTCCCTCTTGAATTATCCACCTAAAAGTGTTTATAGCATCAATTTTCAGTCCATGAAGTACATAACCTGAAATCATAGCTGTGCAAACTGCAACACAATTAGGTCAATGCCTTTCCAGCCTATTATTTCACCTTTTGAATGTTCGATTTTTGTTAAAGAACAAATTACACAGGTGTTACTCGGGTGTACATACAACAATAGGAAGACACAGCACAGAACATTAATTAAATGAATTAAAAAAGTTATCTGAACATTAAAAATTCATGCAGTTGGAGTAAAATTTTCAAAAGTCGAAACCCCAACAAAATACCCAGCTGAGTTGGTATATAACTAAATACCGAATCGTGACAGATCATACACGGTGAAGGTTTTCAGAAAACACAGAAAATACATCTTTGTTCTGATGAGGAGGCTGTGCAGTTCTAATTCCTAATTTTTTTACAAAAGCATTTGTAAGAAGCATCTTTCTTCCACTTGATTGGTCCCACAAAATTGGTAGTAACATCTACATAAAATCTATCATGCTACTCTCATATAACATTGCTATCCTATAACTTTTAAAAAAACTATTGAGCAAACATCATGACATGAATGATGATGACCAGTTGGATGAACTAGTGTTTCACCAGCAGTCTTTACATGAGCACTGGCCATTGGAGAAACAATGAAATCCAGAAGAATCTCTCAGAAACATATCCCTCTTTGTGACAATAGATGCATATTTTAGGAATGAATGGCAATCCCCACAAAGAAGGATGTTCTTTACAATCCGAATGGGTTTTCCAGGCTTGGTCATCAGCATCCCATAAGGTGCTGCCAGTTTAGCACTGTGATGGAATAGAAAATTTTTCTTGTGATGCTCCTCTACTTCATGGAGAACAAAGCTCGTGTCAGGTTCATATCCAATTTTTAGGCACTCCAAGATCATAATTTCCAAACCTCTGTGTATGTCTTTCTCCTGTGGATGTGATTTATCTCTCGGATAAAATGTATTTATTTTCTTCTCACAAACGATCCAACTTTGAGCTGGTTGTTTGCGAAACCCCTGTTCTCTCATATCCTCCCTGACCATTTCAGAGCGGTCCCATCCCCCAGAAGCAGAATGCAAATTTGAAACAAGTATAAATGTTGAAGGATCTTTAGGTTCTAGGGACAGAATATTCTGAGCAGCCCATTTTCCAATCAATGCATTCTTATGAAATCTACAACCATCAAGCAAAGAGCGCCAATCAAGAGCAGAAGGCTGGAAAGGCATGTCAATGATAGTTTCTAGTGCTTCTTGCAGAAGACCCCAGTAACCCAAAACACTGATGAAGGAAGCATAATGCTTGGATGTGGGCTCAATTTGATAAACAGTTCTCATTGAATTAAACAAACTACGACAATCATCAACCGAATTTAAGTTAGTTTGCCTGTAAGCTGAAATGATCAAAACAAATGTAACTTGGTTAGGCTTTATGCCCTCCTCCAGCATCTCCACCCATATTTCCAATGCTCTATCCCCCTGTCTGTGCATAAGATTGCCAGAAATCAAAGTATTCCATGAAACTATATCAGTACAAGGCATATCATTGAAAACCTTCATTGCATCATCCACACTCCCACAAAATACATGCTAACAACTGCATTTCCAACTTCCAAATTACATCCCAAGCCACATTTAACCACATGGCAATGGATTTGCTTACCCATATCAAGATGACCAAGGGTTCCACAAAGACCAAGCATCGAAGCCGCTGCAACTTCATCCATAATCACCTTCCCATCCGATCGACCAACGTGGAAAAGAGAAATCGCCTCATCTGGTTGCCCATTCCGAGCTTAGCCACATATCATGGCTGTCCATACCACTGAGCTAAACTCCTCCAACTCCCATCTCAAAAACATATTCTCGGCATCCACCATCCTCCCACAACTCGTGTACATGTCAAGCAGCGCGGCCTCAACATAACCATTGGATCCAAACCCAAACTTCACCGCAAAAACATGAACCTGCTTGCTGACCTTGTAATCACCAAGCAATCCACAAGCATCAACAACACTAGTCAAACTAAAATCCGTCAACTCCAAACCCTCCTCCACCATTCCGACAAACAACCTCATCGCCTCTAAACCTTGCTCGTTTCGACAAAACCCAGACAAAACCGTGTTATAGGACACGGAATTCTTGTCCGGCATTTCATCAAACACCTTCAAGGCTAAATCCACCAACCCAAACTCCATATACGCTTTCACCATCTGAGTCCAAGTTACAACATCCCTCACTCTCATCCCCTCGAACAACCACTCCACATCACCAACAGTTCCAAATTTAGTGTAAAAGCCAATGAGTCCATTCCCAACGTTCAAATCGGTTTCCAACCCTAACTTAACAGCGTGGGCGTGAACCTGTTGACCTTCCACCAACGACGCAGACGCGGTCAGAAGTATGGACAAAGTGAAATCATCGACTGTAAACGCGTCCATGGCCTGCATGTGAAGGAACAAGCGAAACGCGGTGTCGTACAAAGACTCATGCAGAGCAGCGGAGATGATAGTGTTCCACGACGCAATGTCCCTGTGTGTTATTTGGTTAAAGAGTTTAAGCGCGACGTGGAAAGAGGCGTGCTTGGCGTAGAGAGAGACGAGGACGTTGGAGAGGTGAGTGTCTTCTTCGTCGCGTTTGAGGAGCGTGGCGTGGACGGTCTTTGCAAGGTGGGTGTCGCCGGAGCGGGAGGACACGTGGAGGGAGTGGGACTCCGGGAGGAGGGAGTGGGTGCCATGGCGGAGAGAGAGGGAAGAGTTGCAGAAGGATTTGCAGTGCCATCTACCACTATTACCAATACCATATCCTTTACGGCTCTACTGCAACTGCAATTTGCACCTCCATTCTTTACGCTGCGTGCCAATACACATCCTATTTACATTTTTTTTATTGCCAATACATTATTATATTAATAGTTTTTCTTTTGTCACCTTAATCAATTGTATTAATTAGTTTTTTTAATCAAATGTTGAATTTCTTTAATTAATATTAAATATAATAAAATATTATATTTCAGAATTAAGTTATAATATAATATAATATGAAAATATTCATATTATTAGTTTAATAGATGTTGGAAATCATATATTAAATTCTTTTCTTATATAATCTCTCTCAATTTAGATAATACGTCTCTGTTCGTGATTTCCATGGACGCACCTCGTAAACAGCAGGTAGCTACTCACTCTCTCGTCTTACCTTTAAACAATGACTCAATCAATCTCGTCCCTTAATTTCGCATGAATGCATCTCCAGATTTGCCTCCGCAATCAATTGTTCAAGTAATTATGATTTTGATCATTACTCGCTGGCTCTGATTATGGAAGGTTGTTGTTGATTTTCACTGTTCAGGTATCTTTGAGAGGAGCAAGTGCGAAGGAGATAACGAGCGACGCGCTTCTTCAGAAGGTCTCTCGGGAAAGAGAACTTCGCAATTACGCAAAAAGAGCTGCTTCTGCTGCGCTCTTCATTCAGGTTCTTCGTCTTTGCTTCCGATTTCCCTGATTTTAAAAAATTACCATACCACATGGGTGTCGGAATATGATAAATTTTACAAATGACATTACACGACAAAGTTATAACTTATATAAAATTAACCGACCACCGACCACCGACCACCGACCACCGACCACCGACCACCGACCACCTGGATCAATTGTACAAATTTATTCTAGCTTAAGTTTCAAGTTCAGGCTCTGTGTAGTATGCAACTCTGTTAAATACTTGGAAGGCACCCAAACTGGTCTGACTCAGCTCGAGCATACTGCCTTCGGCAGAAGATACATATGGTCTGTATAAAATAGAATTAATCTAAAATTAATATAAATAAAAACCTTAAATCAGAGAGAGAGAGAATTCATGTTATTGTACTCAATTTTATAGTGGTGTGAAATACTGAAATTATAAAAAAGCAAAAATTAAAAAAAATACAACTAGAAACATTCAAAATGTTCATGCAATGTCTGACACTGATACTTGTTTGACACATTATAATTGCAAGTTTATGAGAAAATCGAGACAGAAAAGAAAACTAAGGTTCAGAAAAAAAAAGCTGTTATTCTTATCTTTTGACATGGCTGTAATTTCTCATATTTACATATGAGTGAGCCACAGCTGTAAACATTTAGAATCTGGTAAAGCAGTTACAACAACAACAAAATCTTATCCTATTAGGTGAGGTCGGCTATAAAGCAATTACAACAATCATTTGTAATTCTAACAGATTTACTAAAAGTATAGGGAGGAATGATAGACCCTAAGTTGATATAGTATATTATAACATGGCTACCATTTAGAAGTGTCTATGCTTCTTAATGAACCTTGGTACAATGGAAAATTGCAGCCTGATGTGATCTCATGGTCATGAGTTCTGGTTGTGGAAACAACCTATATGCTCACGACTACTTGTATATCTTATCTTACCTTCCCTAGACCCCACTATGGAGCCAGTCTTGTGACTTCCCTTTTATGACAGCTTTTGTGTTTGGGAGCTGTTATTCAGTGTCATTTCTTGAATGCTTAGAGAAGCAATGGTTACAAAGTGAAATGTATGAGTGTCCAGATTTTCTTAGTATATTTTACTTGATGCTTTTAGACGACAGTGCTTGATATTATTTTGTTCAATAAATGAAACAATGAACTTAAAATCATTGAAAACAAAAATTTGTATATTTGAGGCCTACTTTTTAGTAAACTCAACATTAGAATGTTGGTAACTACAATTTGTTAGTATCTTTATAGTTTTCATTTGCACCTCATGTTTGTATCAAAATGGAGAAATAAAGGCTCTTTCTTAATGTTAAAAGAGAGTATGGAGGCGCTTCAAGGTCACAAAGATGATTTCCCTGCAGCTTCAGCAGGAGTGGGAGACAGCGGTGAATCATTATACTGGTGTGATGACAGCAAATTGGATTTCAAACAATTTTTTGAGACCATTTCTGTTCTTTATCACCCGTATCTCAACTCAGCATCAGAAGGTCCACAGCAAGAGAATAGATTCTATGAAGCTGTGCTTTACAATCCTACTGGAAAGCCTGAAATCTTCTGGTATATCCCCTCATTCAGATGTCTTTTATTGGATTTCAAGATCACTTTCCAATTATGCAACTCATTTTAATTGAATGACATGACAAGTGATTATATGATTATGAATGCCAACATACTTTTTGTTGCTCTGTTTTTCTTAGTTTTTTGAGAGTTCAAAGGAGCTGTTTCCCTGCCCCACCCTCACCCCTCCTTTTTCCTTTCGTTTAACATACCTACTTAATACATTACTAATGTATCTACTTTTGTCTTTGGTTAGATTCAAAGCAGAACTTTTGTTTTCTGGCAATTGGTACAACTGAAGAAAGAAAAATATGGAGATACCAGGCACGACAGCTGACTTCTCTTAGTTTTTTCATTCTTTCAGAGTTTAGTGAATGCAATTCAAGGGCTCAAGATATTACTATTGTCACATCTCTAGCTATGCGTGTTCTTGTAATGTTAACTGATCTGAAAGGATGGAAAGGCATTACAGATGACAACCACTTAGATGCAGATTTAGCAGTGAAAGATTTAATTCAGTTCGTGGGGGGTAATAAAAGTGGTTGTTATGTGTCTATTGGCAGATATATTAGTGCATTAGAAAATCATTCCTCTCAGTCAAAGAGTATTACCCAGGCAGATGAATTTTTTTTCATTACCGCAAGTGCAATAACTTTAGCTGTGCGGCCATTTTATCTGACAAACTATGATGTAGACTTGCCTGGTGCACTGGATGTCAACCATGCTGCTAAGCAGTTTTCTGTTTATCTTCTGACTATACCTTGGCTAGTGCAACATCTCCCACCTGTTCTTCTACCCGCTTTAAAGCACAAATCTATTTTGTTTCCATGCTTCCAGACTCTATTGGTAAGCATCATTAAAGTAGAACAGTTTCACCTGCAAAATTATTAGTCCACTCTTTTATTTTAATGGGAACTTGGTCTCTTTTATTGTTTTTTATTCTGTTTTGAATTTTTGAATTTTTTCTTCTTCTTTAAGGCTGTGACAGATCATGTAAATGTAACCCATATGTATAATTTACTTAAACTGGTGCCAATTTTTTACCTGCTGAGTTGATGATCGTGCATGCACATTCAGTTTTTCTATGCACATGTAGTGTGTTTGATGTTGTAAGTTTGCTAAATCAAAGGTGAATCTTTCTTGCTTTAGAGCTAAGTTTTGTATTTTATAGTATCTATCATTCAGTTTACAATATTTCTAAACTGAAAACACTCAATATATTTTGATTTAAAAAGTAAAATAATAATGGTTCAAAGGTGAATTTTCACCCTTAGCTATGAAATTTATCATAATTTTTTTGCCTAATTGCATTATTTTATATTATTGATGGTGAAGGAAACCTTTCGCTGATGTATATTGAGATGCTGTTTTCCTGTGACAGATGAAATTAAAAATAATGAGCCTCAACTGAATTGTTAGAATTTGAAGTTAATTCTTGAATATGCCTTCTATTAAGCTTTCACCTCAAGTCAGTAAGATCATATAACTTAATAGATAATGGTTTATGATTTAAACATATCAGAACTGATCAAACTGACAGGTGATGACAGATTTTGAAAGAGAAAGTTTTGACGGAGATGTCAGAGTTTGTCAAATCAGAAATACTTGTCTCTTTCAAGGCTATTCCACCAGTTGGTTGGGCCCTCACTAACAGTATATGCCTAGCAACAGTTAATGAGAATGAATCCTTCAATCAAGGTTTAGAGTATGCATTGTATGTCCGTGTTGTTATTACTCTAGCAGAGGCCCTACTGGCTTGTCTTGATAATATTGGATGGGTCAAAAAGAAAAAGAAAGCCCTTCAAACTGATGTTGAAAGTTCAACACAGCCAGTTGATACAGCTCAGCATGAGGGTGAAGCAACCAATGAATCCATAATAATGTCATACATGGATCAATTTAGGCCTGTTTGTCAGCAGTGGCATCTCAAAAATCTTTTGGCTTCAATAGATAGAGATGCCTATAACAAGGCTGAGACTGTGCTCTCAAATAACCTGGCATGTCTGGGGAAGCTAGAATTGTGTGATGTTGCACTTTTTTTATTCTAACTTACTCAGAATATTTTCAGTTTTGAGTCCAATTCGTGGCTCATTATCAGTTCTCAACATGCTAGCATTCACTCCTGGATTTCTTGTGAGATTATGGGGTGTACTGGATGATTCCTTTTTTTCTGAAGAGAAAAATAATTCGGATAATCACACAAGTGAAAACAGAAAACAGAAAGCCTTTGAGAAGATGCAAAAACATGTCAGTAAAGATGGGGCTAATAAGTGGGTCAACGTACTTCATAAATTTACAGGTAAGTCACAAGCAGCAACAGATTGCACAGATTCCATTGGCAGTCACTCTGAGCCTAGCAGAGTGAATGACGATTCATCAGATGTATGGGACATAGAACCTATGAGGCATGGACCACAAGGTGTTCCAAAGGATATGTTTGCCATGCTTCATCTTTTCTGTGCAACCTATTCTCACCTACTTTTAGTTCTTGATGACATAGAGTTCTATGAGAAACAGGTAACTGCTTGATTTCTCCTTGTCCCTGTCCTTTTATCAATTAGTTCACATTTTCAAAACTAACTTTTTGGGATATAATGTTGCTAGATTCCATTCAAAATAGATCAGCAAAGAAGAATTGCATCAATGCTCAATACCTTGGTTTATAATGGCTTGTCCCATGTTAGTGGTCATCATAATAGGCCTCTCATGGATTGTGCTGTCAGATGCTTACATTTACTGTATGAAAGGGATTGCAGACACCCATTTTGTCCTCCTGCTTTGTGGCTTTCTCCTGCTAGAAAAACCCGGCCACCAATTGCAGTTGCTGCCAGAACTCATGAAGTTTTAGCAGCCAACCTGAGATCTGATGATTCATCAGCTTCACTGAGTGTAGGTTCTGTTGTCACCATTGTTCCTCATGTTTTCCCTTTTGAGGAGAGGTAACTACTAACTCCATGACCATTAAGAGGACTCTTGCTTCTTGAGATAAATGTTTTATGCAATTATGCTATTCTGTTCTTTATATCTTTGTGACCTTTCAGCTGTCACATTCAATTGATCTTTAGAAGGATAAGATACATGTAAAAAAGAGCTAAATGACCTGGGTTGCAGCAAGCCTGAATTTATTTATCAAGTTTTCTTATGTGAGTAGAAAGTACAAGTTGCTAAAAAAGTTAATCCTAATTTGGTTATCTAGTCACTCTGGTTGTGTTAATCAACTTAATTGAGCAAAACTTTTCAAGGTACCTTCATTCTTTATTTTTATTTGTTCACTCTACTGTTGACTGATCAAATTGAGATTTGAGAATCAATAAATGAGTTCACCTTAAAAGATTACTGTTAATATGTCATGTCTTTATCTTATAAACTATCTTAAATTTGATATGTTCATGGAAAATCATTTGGGAATATTACTCATTTATCTTATGAAATAGTGGATATTTGATTACATGAGTGGTTGTATTTATTTATCTACACTATTTGTTAAGCATTAGGAAGCCATAATTGAAGAAAAGCGATTAAAATTAACTTTGAAAAGTGAGAACTATTGTCAATAAGAGTATTGATCAATGTGATTGAATTGGATTTGTTTCTTCTTAAGAAACGTAGAGTGATTGAAATTGTATTTAATTGCAACTTGTCATTTCATTTGTCTTGTATGTAACACATGATACAGTCCACTATTGATTATAGAAAGTACTCAATCAGCTGTTTTATCCCTGAAATAGAGTTGAGATGTTTCGTGAATTTATCAAGATGGATAAAGCATCCCGCAAAATGGCTGGTGAAATTTCCGAACCTGGTTCACGAGCCATTGAGATAGTAGTTCGTCGGGGTCATATTGTTGAAGATGGATTTCGGCAATTAAATTCCCTTGGGTCAAGGTTGAAGTCATCCATCCATGTATCATTTGTCAGTGAATGTGGTCTTCTTGAGGCTGGCCTGGACTACGGTGGATTGTCTAAAGAGTTTCTGACTGACATATCAAAAGCAGCATTTTCTCCCGAGTAAGTTTGACAAGCTATTTTGTACTTTCTTGCTTTTATTTCTTGGTTATTGTCTCTTTCAGGACTTAGGAGTGACTTTATGAACTGACACCTTTTCCTTTTGTCTTAGATATGGACTCTTTTCCCAAACCTTGACTTCAGACAGACTTCTAATTCCAACTGCATCTGCCAGATATTTGGAGAATGGTCTTCAGATGATTGAATTCCTTGGAAGAGTAGTGGGTAAAGCTCTATATGAAGGAATATTACTTGATTACTCTTTCTCCCATGTTTTTGTACAAAAGCTATTGGGACGATATAGCTTTCTTGATGAATTATCAACACTTGATCCAGAGCTATACAAGAACCTTATGTATGTCAAGGTAAACCCATGAGGCAAATCCATGTTGTTTTCCATCTCATTCTTATAAATATTTTGCGAGGGCGAGCCCTGACACAACGGTAAAGTTGTGCCTTGGTGACTTGTTGATTATGAGTTCGAATCCGGAAACAGTCTCTTTGCATATGCAAGGGTAAGGCTGCGTACAATATCCCCCCTCTTACCTTTGCATAGTGAGGTGCCTTTGGGAAATGGGGTACGCAGTTTTTTTTTTCTTATAAATATTTTGCCAAAATTAATGAGGATTCAGGACCATTTAAAATGACTCACATTGTTCTATATTAGGATCCATGTTTTTTGAATTTTGACTTGGTTTGATGCTGGCTTGAGACCTACAATTTTTCTCCTTCTGTAGACAGCCTGGTCCATTTGCAATCCTACTAAAGCATAAATAATATTATATATGTGAATATTGCTCAAGAGAGTTCATGTCTTGCTGGGTAGGTGTAGTAACCGGATGCTATATAACTCTAGAATAAAAGTATTACTTGTGACAACCTTAAAACTTCATTAATGTTATTCATTCTTCATTTATATCAGTTTGATTTTTGGGTCAGGAATCAGGTTTTTTCTTTGTCTCATTTTTTAATTTAGCTTGATTATGTTTGACTTGGGTGGGTACTGTGTATTCCTGTTCTGGCATTTTATCAAACTACTGGAAGGTTTACATACTTATTCATGCAGAATTATGACGGTGATCTCAAGGAGCTCTCTCTTGATTTCACAGTTACTGAAGAATCATTGGGCAAAAGGTATATGGTGGAACTTAAATCTGGTGGCAAAGATATTTCTGTGACAAATGAGACCAAGATCCAGTACATACATGCAATGGCAGACTACAAACTCAACCAACAGGTTTTACCATCATTTACTGTAGTATAATGCAGGTTATTCACTTCTGTATTCCCTGTTGTATCATGTGTATATATGTGACAATGTTGAAATTGCAGATATTGCCCTTTTCAAATGCATTTTATAGAGGGTTAACTGATCTTATATCTCCATCCTGGTTGAAGCTATTCAATGCTAGTGAATTTAATCAGGTATCTTCTTTTTCTTAGTGTGTTGAAAAGGTTTTCTTAATTTGTTTGCAAGTATACTGTTTCCTCTTCTCTCGCACAAAAGGCAGCAGGACATTTTTGTGACAGAATTCTGCATTTACTATTATTGTCTGCTGAATCACTGCTGAAGTAGCTTTTTAATTTGTGCAAAGGAATGCCATAATAAGAGAAAAAAAATTCTTTAATTGAGTCCCCAAATCAAGATGCATTTGTTTACTCACCAACTGCAACCAATGTGCAAAATATTTCATACTGTGAAAAATACGTTTTAGTGAGATCATTTTGCCAGCAAGATTTCTTAGACATATAAGAACGCAGTTGCTTTCAGGTGGCAATTATGATATTGACGTTGATGATTTGAAAAACAACACACGATACACTGGTGGTTACAATGAGGGAAGCCGGGCAATCAAGATTTTTTGGGAGGTATTTGCATCTAATACTCTATATATGTATACAATTTTCATGAATATTTGTCTAATTTGTTTTGCACGGTATTACAACTTTCTGTGCAATACAAATTATTTAAGATGATGCATTATTTTTTGTGCTTTCTTTATTATTTTCAAACAATCAATTTGTTCTTCTAGAATTTTGATCGGACAGATACATACAAAGGCTATATTACTATGTAGATTCCTATTTGAGTAAAAGCACTTGATTGTTGACAAGAGCCAAAGTTATTTCTTTATATTTTCTGTTGTTTGGCTAATAGATGAAGTAAAATCCTCTACAGTTAAAGAAGCAGGGATCTCCCCTTCTTTCCCTCTCCAAGCAAAGGCTATAGGTTCCATTTTTTTTGGGTGAATTTGGTTGAACCGTGGATCCTCTCTCTCTCTCTCTCTCTCTCTCTCTCTCTCTCTCTGACACACAAATTTGCTAGTTTGTGAATTTTGTACATGTTGATTACCAAAGAATGTGACATTTGACCATTTTTTCAGCCTCATGAGTTATATTGAAGAGTTTATCCATGCTATTTGTGCAGATGCCAATTTTAAGATATCTATGTTCATTTTCTGCTTTCTGCCAACTGTGTACAGGTAATTAAAGGCTTTGAACCTAAAGAGCGCTGTATGCTTCTTAAATTTGTCACCAGTTGTTCTCGTGCTCCATTACTTGGGTTCAAATACTTGCAGCCACCTTTTACCATCCACAAGGTATGTTCTTGATCTTTTATGATTGATGGGCATTCAAAATCATTTATAATAACTCCTCTATGCTCCCATTTTGCTTTGTTCTTAAATGATTAAAGCATGGTTTGTATTTTTTGTTACTCAAGCAGAGTACATTAAGCACAACAATAGAGTTAGGAAGCAAAGCATCTTGAACTCTTCTAATCAGTTATCTAAAATAACTTGTTGCCCTAGATGGGATCTATGCACGAATCAGTTTTTAATTAGATATTAGTGCTTTAATTGCTTGCTATGAGTTGAAAGAGTTGCATGAGTTACAGCCTTTATTTTGTACCAGCCTTTGGTTTCTAGGATTTCTTCTTTTCTCTCCCTCCTTTGCAACACCATGATCCAGTTATGTGTTGGAAGAATCCCTAAAAATAATAAAATGTCTTGATTCCATTGATTAGCATTCATGTCTATTCGTTTACACAGGTTGCATGTGATGTTCCACTTTGGGCAACAATTGGAGGACAAGATGTAGATCGGCTTCCATCAGCTTCAACCTGCTACAATACTCTTAAGGTAATACTGATATAGTAATAGGGAAGACAGAAGACATCCTTATGTTACTTGTGATTTATATGATATATTGAACTTTAGAATCTTGAAGAATTCATAATCTTATAGTCAAAATATCATAAAAATTGGTTTCTTAGGAATAAGTATGGACTTTTGGATGTCCACTAACTAACTCTGTCCATTTAGTGATTTGAGTCACTTGAGACAAAATTGTTGACATTTTAAGGTAATCTCTTGTCATGTTTCAGATTTATTTACACTTTTATTTTCCATCTCTCAATGATTACAGCTTCCAACATACAAACGTCCAGGCACTTTGAGAGCAAAGCTTCTATATGCCATCAGTTCAAATGCTGGATTTGAACTTTCTTGATCTGCTTCAGGTGGTCAGTATTCTAATGTTGTATAATATAATGAATTGGTGCCAAATTCTGTTGCATCTACTTTGATAAATCGTGCTCTGCAAGATTAGGGCATGCTTGTGTGCTTGTGTGCTTCTGTTCACCTGTCCTGTACTTGTGAGTCTTATTGGTTGTGTCCTTTTTTGTGTTAAGGATACGAATAAAGTTTTTATGTCTTAATTTTATGTCAAACAAGTTTCTGAAGGGACTAACATTTCATTTTAAGGGGCAATTTAGAAACAAGCCAAATGAGAGAGGATTGTTTCTAGAATAACGTCATTGGATTTTGGATTTCCAGTTTGATTTTGTGTCTGTGTATCTGAGTCTGAAAATCATACATAGTACATTGGTGCGATTCAATTAACAGATACTTAAATGCCGCAGGTGGTCTAGCTAATCTCTTGCGGTTTAATTCATATTCAAGGAATTTGAGAGTTGTCTATTTGTTCGTGCGACTTTTTATGTGTCTGTTTTCAGGCACATGCCATTGTTTTAGTGAGCCTGGTGATCATATCCCAAAGAGGCTAGTATATATCAATTACCAAAAGTTTAAACCATGGACACGGAGTCAATTGTGCAAAGTCTCAGGCGTGCTATTTATGTTTGTGGAAGAAAATAGCATCCTGATTTGGTCTGGGAAGCGACTAAGAATGGCTGCGGTCAACACAGCCAATTGGTGCCAATGTTACTCCAATTTTCTATGATCCCCGTGCATGGAGGTTTTGTTGTATTCATATTGAAAACGCTGTTATTATATTTGGTTATTTGAAGCAAGTCTGTAAATGAAAATAATGATCATTGTGCAATCAAAATATATGGTTATAAGTTTTTCTTGACTAGAATGGCATGTTTAAGTCCAGTTCAAGTAATGCTTAGTGCATTTGGTTAGAATTTCATCGGGAGAGGTGTTCATATTTAGACCTAGCATATGACTGTTTCATATAAAATTGTCTTTGAAAGAAGATATGTGAAAAAGAGAAATGAAAGAAGACAATAATTTTTTTTTTAAAATGAACTTGTGAGGTCTGTAATTTAAATATTATAATAGAAACATCTGTATCTTTATGTTTTACTCAGTAAACAATGGTGGTCTTGAGACAATAAAGAAGTTTTAACAGCTAGCAGTATCTGCAAATTCTTAGCTTTGAAGTATGAGGTGTTTCCATCATTTTTGTTTAATTGATGCCTTTTGTGTTTAATATAATAAAAACCAACCACAATTTCAATTAAATTATTGATTCCGCAAAAGTATTAATCATATTCTTACCTTAACAGGTAGGAATTACAATTCTTTGCATGATGTAATGGATATGTTTTCGAGTTAACGATACTTGACAGTGTAAAATTTAATTAGAAAATGATATTTATGATGAATGTTAGCCATATTATTTTTGACATTTTCTTTCTAACATTTTTTACAATTGATTGAAATTTGACACTATAATGTAACGAAAAAAGTTTTTTTTTAATTACTAGGCCTAACCCAAAATACATCATTAATAACATAAAAATACATCATTAATAAAAGGATAGATATGATCTCTAATATATATATATATATATATATATATATATATAATTTTCCTCTTATCTTTCTTAGTGAAAGATTTTTTTTTAATAAGTTAGTAAAAGATTTATTATATCAAGAACACATAATGATTTATACTTACTTGTATAAATAATTTAAAGTATAAAAACAAATATTTAACCAACAAATTTGTTAGTACGAATGACAAGTCAATTTTCCTGAGCAAAATATTGTATTTGAGTTATGTGAATGAAAAAGCATTATTAAAAAAAGAAAATTTGTCCAAAAGTGGTGGTCAGTGTAATAGAAAATTAATCATCAACAAAATCAATAAATATTTCATAACAATAACATCATAAAAAAAAACATGTATTTAATATTACATAGTTTTACACCGTTCTGATCACACAAAAAAATTGCACAATATTTTTTCGCGGCAACGGAGCATTGACCTTGAGTGAATATTGGAAGTGCAATCCTCGAAATTGATAATTCCCAATGGATACCCCTCTGTACGTTCAAGCTTTGAACATGTGGAAACTAAAAGATTTCAAATAGAAGAAAAGAATCCAGAAATTTTATTAATCCAGAAAAGAATTAGATTCCAAAGAGCTCGAGCAAGGTAGTTGACAGCATTTGGTGGCGTAGAGTAAAAAAGCTATGTCATTGTGTTTCTTCCTCTAAACCAAAGAAAAAGCAATGCCAATGACAAAACAATACTACTATGTAAACCATCTTTCAAACCTTTGCTAACACAACACACAACAAGGATCAAATTAAGATTTTTGGGGTCTTCTTCCGCTGAAACTTGTCTTTGTTGTTCAGGATGGAAAACACAACATCAAAGCCTGAGGTCCTAATAAAGCCAATTATCCTCAAAGCTGGTGTTCCTTTGGCTGTGTCTTTTGCTGGTTGCATCTATGCTTGGTTCGTGGCAAAGAAAAGCCTCTCTAAAACATCTTCTTTATCACTAAATGAAGCAAGTTCCCACGAAACCAATTCCCATCTTGAGCCTAACTATGAAGAAAGTTGTCACAGTCATAGCCTTTTTTGTTTGGAAGATGGACATATTACAACAATAGATGAAAGTGTTGTTGCTGAAAGTTCGATGATCAATGACACCCCATGTTTAGAAGAAGATATTAATGGCCTAAGAAGCATGATTGAAGGTATGCATATGAAGGAGTTGGCCTTACGTTTGCAGTTTGATCGTTATTGTGACTTGAAAAAGCAAGAAAATGTGGTTGGGGAGATCAAAAACATGTTGTCACTAGAGACTGCTCGTGTTGGCTTCTTGGATAGGGAGATTTCGTCGATGGAGACTCAGAATAGGAGGTTGGAGAGTTTTTTTGCTCAATATCTCAGAGTTGTGGAACAGATTGAGCGTTGGAAATCTGAGAATAGAATGCTTCGGAGGAAGTTTCAGAAGCTAATGAGGAAATCAAAGGCACAAACCCGCCTCGCGAAGGAGCAGGCTTTGAAGCTCAAACTGGAAGAAGAAGAAATCTTGAGAAGCCGTGATGCCTTGGAAACAAAAATTGATGTCATAGGTAAACTTGAGGATAAAATGGAAGAGCTGCAGAGGGCTTTGGATCAATTGCAGGATGAGAAGAATGAACTTATGAAGAAGCTTGACACAGCAGAAAAATCCTATGCTTCTAAGGTAAGCAATACAAACGTATAAAAAATAACGTACTGGTTGAAATCTAAAAGGTTTCTCTGATCAACTAATATAAACTATAATAACAATAATAGTAGTAGTGGGTATTTATGATTTTAATTTTGATCTACTTCTAGTATCAAGTTTAACCTGTTACTCAATCATATATTGGCATGTCATTAAAGGGGTTGGACTATATAATGGTTTATTATTTGGGATTATAATTTTGATACAATGTCAATATAATTTTTTTTACATCAACCAATAGAAAATCACCCTATATATGAATGAATTTATTACAAAAGTTAACAATATTCACTTGCATTATGATTGGGTGACGATAAAAAGAGTTTTGTACTGTCATTGTATTTCAACAAAATTCTTTCTTAAAGGGAATTTACTAGCATCCAAATGGTTACAATTTAAGGTTTTTCATTAGCAGATTGAAGCTGGAGATGTAAGTAGGGAAGAGTACACACAGCTTCTGGATGAATTGGAGCAGGCCAAGAAAGAACGAGCAGATGAAGCCAAAGAACTGATTTACTTGCGGTGGACAAATGCTTGTTTAAGGCATGATCTAGTGAGGCACCATGAACAACAACAAAACCAGGATAAAAACCATTTAGAATTGGAATTTGGAACAAATGATGTACTTATCCATTATGACTCAGAGCATGAACTACACAATTCCCTTTTGGGGCATCACAGTGATCCTTCCTTTGATGAGCATGCTAGTAGTGGTCATGATCACAGTGACAGTGCTTGTTCAAAAAGGACAAAGTTGCTTGAAAGGCTAAAGAGATGGGTTGATGGCAGTGAAAAAACAAGGGTTAGGCATTCTGTTTCCAAAGGGGCAGAGGAACATCTAGTTCCTAGACGGAAGTCATGCTCTAGTGCTTGATTCAAATTAGTATTCTGTGTTATTGCTAGTTCTGAACAAGAAAATTCTGAGCTTGGCATAGAAGCAGTGGCCGTGTGACACTAATTTTGTTGCTATACTAACTAGCTCCTTCCTTCTTCATGAGAACACAATGTTCTATCAAGATACACCACAGTTTGATCTTGCATGAACTTGTGCATAGATATCAAATTTAACGAAGTTTGTCTCTACAACTTTACCGCTGTATCAGAACTCACCCTCTTATCTCTACTTACATTATTGTAAATAATTTATTAAGCATAGTATATGCATCGACTGCATATTATATTCAGTTGAAGTATAATAAACATCTACTAACTGGGAGCTACAAGAAATCTGTAAGTAACTTGTGACATCATTTGGTTTGACTTTGACAATTTCAAATTTAAGAGGAGAATGTTTATCATTTAAGATGATTGAGTATGCACCTTTGTTTTAGAAGTTTCTAAACGTTTATTTGTTTCGCCTTCTATGAAATGTTACTTTTGATATTCAGAAATTATTTTGGAGTTTGATAAATTTGTGCTGAGTAAAAAAAACTCCTTACTATTTGAATCAATGGTCATTACTCATTAGTTTTCTATAAAACATCACTGGGAGATCACAGCTTATCTCAAAAAAGTGTTAACTATAGTTTGTGATGACTACAGTTCAACAAAATATTTTGGTATGAAAGGAGTGGAAATTGTTAAGATTTTGTATTGGATTATAAGCAACTAATTAGATTCTTCTGGGACTATTATTCGTTCCTTATTAACTTGCCTATGGATGTAGGGTAGTCCAGGAAGTCCCTCCAAATGCACAATTAAGATGAGTTATCCTGTAAACCGATCCATCCAAACCTACAAATGGTTGATTTGTTTTGCAATGATGTATTATATATTTTTTATTATATTGAATTCATGTGTTTTTTTAATGAACTTCGTTAAATAGATTTATTTATATATTAATTTAAAAACTTGACAGTATAATCATTAGTCATTAGAACGATATAATGTGTTAGAAAAATAACTATTACACAAATATTAAATCAACAACATCAACATCAATATAAATAAAAAATAATATTATATCCTTTATAATGTTAAAAATAAGAAGTGAATGTATAAAAAAAAAGGCTCGTTAGTTGAGTTGACTTAGAAAATTATTAACCAATAATTAATTAGTCAACTTCAACCAGCCTTAAATTATGGTGGTCGAAATCGATTGGGCGAACCCACATTAAACGTTGTGGTGATTTGATGTAAAACGTCATGCGTCAAGTTTTTGGAAAAAGAAAGAAAATTTTGATGCATCAACTTTTAGGAAAAGAAAGAAAAATATTTTTAAAGTTGTTTTTTAGTTGAAATAGAAAGAAAGTGAAAGGGGTTTGTTTCAAATAGAAAGAAAGTGAAAGGGGTTGCGTAACAAAAGAATAAATTGATTGAAACGTGAGAATCAATTTAAGAAAACAAAACTGAATATAAGGAAAAAAATGCAATATAACAATGTAAAAGTTGTTATATGTTAAAATAAATTAATTTATTTCAATATTTAAATTTACTGTTTGACTGTTTCCTATATTTGGACTGTAATTAGATGTGGAATTGGTTGCTTACGATGAAGCCCATTCGGGTAACTCATTTATGAAAATAAGAATGACATGATTCATTTATATAACGGAATGACCAAAAACATTATTTATTTCTAAGAAACTAAAAGCAAATGTTATCCTATTTACAAAAATTAAATACATGCTTAACTTTAAATAGTTTAATATGGTGTTAACAAAAATAATTTAGTGAAAAGTTTAATTTTATTTTTCAGTTAAAGTTAAATTTTTAATATGTATAAAAAAGTTGATAAAAATTATTTATTTTCATCTACACTTCTACACATCGATGTAAACAATAAGTGAAGAGAACTTTTTCCACTTCTTTTAATCCATCCAAATAACAAGTATTTTCTAACCTTATTTCTCTTTTAATGCTATGGTTATTGTTTCTAGTGTTGCTTTCCTTTATTTGTATTTTTTTCTACTTGTGATCACGCTTCAAACTGTTGGTATAACGTTGAAAGGAATTATTAATGCAAGTGTTTTACGAATAGCTTTCTCTCCATCATATTGCTAGTTTGCTACTCACTTTCGAGAGGTGCAGAAATATTAGTCAGAGTTTTGTAGAAGTTAGTTGCTGTGATTATCATTAAGCGATTGCAAATTAATACGAGAGAGAATAAAAATAAATTAAATATTGGCAACCAGTAAAAGTTGATGATGAGTGTTTGCCATTATTATTTATTTTTACCATGGTTAATTAATATTGGTTTTATGATAAGAAACTCAACCGGGTTTGTGATAATGCATCGCTAAGTGAAAATTGCCACGAATAAAGTACACTAATTAAAGAGACCATGATGCGGTAGACACTCATCAATCACATTTTTAACTCAAATTAATTAAAATTGGTGGTAGATGAATCGGATTATAAATACGATGATGTTAAAAAAAATTGAAAGCAAATAAAAGGAAAAGAAGGAGGAAGAGATGATAAGAAAAATGATTAAAAATAGATCATATAAAATATAGAAATAACAATGAGACTGACCATTCACCAAATTTATATCTTAAACTTATATCTTTTTTTCATTTTATCCTAAGACACACTGTCAGTCAATTTATATCTCATTTCATTTAGTCTTAGTTAGTTAATTTTTCCTAGTTAAGTTTTAGTCTATTTCTATCTCTCTTTATCTCGAGATCTTGGTAACAAACTTTTGTCCTTACGAGAACATCTAAAAGTTATCTTATTACGTATTCAAACTACCTTAATTTATGTTTCATCATCTTTTCACTCATTAGTATTACTATCTGTCGAATATCTTTATTTCTTATATTATTTATGTTCGTACAATTACACATTCAACACATCTTTATTTCTGTTACAGCTATTTTATATTTATATTGCCTATATATTAACCAAGAATCAGTTCCATATAACATTAAAAAAAATCACTCCTAAGTGAACATTGTTTATCACATTATCTTGCACACTCAATTTAACATGCATAAAGTCATTGTTTATAGATTGGAGTGCATATGACAAGTTATGTTTATTAAAAAAAAGTATTAATGTATGAAAAAAATTAATTGTACTTATTTTTAAGGAATTTTATTGTACTTTTAATTTTTATATTATTATTGTTATTCATACAATTTTTTAGTCTTTTTTAATAATTATTTTTTATTTAGAATTAGACTCGATTGATTCTCATACTTATTATCACTTTCCTTCTTGGGTGTCAGTTCCTCATTCATTGGTCAATGACTGACTAGTCTCTTCTTATAATCTATGCAAAACTAAAAACCCCACAAATTAAAAAATAATGCCACAAAATCGAAAAAAACATACAGAGAACAAAACAACAAAGAATAAAAAGAAAAAGAACATGAAGAGAGAGAAACCGAGAGTACTTCACATTGACCGCACCATTTCCCCACACAAAATATTGCAAATATTGGCACTCGGAAAAATCTACAAGATGTTTCTGATTTGCAGAGATCAAGAAGCATTCGCGAGCCAATCAGATATTCATTGTGTCATAGGAGTATGCGTTTGCAAACACAGTCGCCGTTACGTTCATAGCACGTAGGAACTTTGTTGTCTTGTGCAACTCCATTGCTCGTCAACCAGCTAAATTATTATTTGGTACTTTCTGTTTTAATATTTTTTTATTTTGATCCTTTAAAATTTAAAAATCTCATATTCATTCTTTATGTTTTTAAATGATTCCGTATTGATCCTTTTAAATAGAAACCTTAAAAATGTTTTTTCCCTTAATACTTAAAATTAGAATTTCAAAGAATTTTTTTAAAAAATTATACAAAAGTATTGTGTTAGTTAATCAAAATTTTTAAATAATATAAATAAGTTTTGTGATATTCAATTAAGATTTTTAAGATTTTTTTAAGAAAAACAAAAAAATTTGGTAGTATTTAATTATAATTTTTTATAACTTATAAATATTATTTTGATATTTAGAAATATACAAATTTTGATGAATTATATTTTAAGAAGAATTTTAATGAATTTTATCATATTTTTTAGTAAAAAATATTTATTAAACAATCTCACACAAATTATTGACATTTTACTAGATTTTTTTTTCTTTTTTTCCCCACTTATTACCATAATTTCCTTTCTTTCATCACATATATTCTCTTCTTTCTTTAATATTTTTCAAGATGTGTGTCATAACATTTGTTCTATTCTTTTGGAATAAAAAATGTTAAATATAGTCTTTCGTGTACTTTTCATTTTATTTTCTAAATTAAATTAATGTTTATCTTATGTGTTAAGATTAATTATGTTTTCTTTGTATTGATTATGCTCGTCATCTGTTCAACGCAATATTTTTGTGAGTGTCACTCTTAATTTCTTCATTCACATAACTTAAAAACCTTCTTACCAATTTTTTACTCTTACTACTTCCTTCTAATATATGCTTATTATTACACCTCATTTAAACATATTTTTAGATTTATCATGAAATAATTATAATAATTATAAAAAAAATCAGAAAATTAATATATAATTTTAAACCTATTGTTCAAATACCAAAGTGAAAAAGAGAAAATGTTATTGCAAGAAAAATCAATATTGGAAGACATAAAGCTAAAACCAATATATTTATTAAAAGATTAAAAAAATTATATTGGTTTTACTTTTGTTTTATCAAAATCTCATCATTTTTTATTATTTTTTCACTAACTCCTATAATTTTAAATGTGTTTTTAAAAATTTACAAAATCCTTTTAAATCTTATAAATCTATAAAACTATTTCAAAACCTTTAAATTTTTATGATATAAATCCATTAAAATTCAAACTATCATAAAAATCTTTAAAAAATTGATAAATAACAATATTTCTACATAATATTTAAAATCCACACTACTTAAAATAATTTTTTAAAATCCTAATCCAATACATCACTTTATGATTAGAGAATATATAATGTTTCTAGCTATCTAAAATGTGTTTTTTTATTGTGCATATATGAATCTCTCCACACAGTTTCTTTTTTCCGAATTTTTGTTATGTGAAAGTAAATCCATCTTTTCACTTTCTACACTTTGGAAATTCTACATCAGTAACTAAAATGGGAATTGCAGCCGCAGCGGTGGACTGCGCCAAAGAGAAAAGACGTAACAAGGTATTCAGACCACATTTCACACAAACCAACTGACCGTGTGGGGAACAAAATGTTGCTACAGAATATTGATTAACTGGACTTAGTGGACCCATTGCATAGCGATTATATGCTTGCTAGAAAAGAGGAAAAATTCATTCAAAAATATCCAGAGATTAGGAAAAGTTTGTCAGTGGCTTTCTGATCAAGGAAATTAAGAGATATCTAATATACCAGTTAATGAATGGGGAAACTCTTATATGTGTTATAAGCATTCTCATTCTCATGTATATATAGTTGTTTGAACATTGCACTTCACTAGCCGATATTAACGGTGTAATGTGCATGCTTGCGCATGATCCATGTGTCAGAATAGTACATGGGAGAATATTGGCTCATCACATTACTGATAGTGCAAGAATTATAATGGACCATGCGTCCTAGCAATTTGATATATTTTAATTAGTAATTTCTCCACTAATGATCATTGTATGTGCTGTTTGACTAAAGAAGAAAAAACGGTTTCATGACAAAAAAACTTTTCTCTTTGCACCTTATAAAGACAGTATATATAGCTATACAAAAGTTGTCTCTATGACCATACACGCGGTATCAAAACTGGTCCCATAAATCACCACGATTTTTATGGTATTTGTTCCTTTCTTACACAAAATAGAGGATTACGTGCCTCCTGTGAGCCAATAAGTCGATGCCTGCGTGTAGTGATGGTCTCCACGCGGGATGATGACCGATGAGAGGGTTATTTGCAAAGACTCGGACACTTAAATCGGGAAAGGCCAAAATTGGCGTCATATATAATTCCTATTGCTATAGATCATCTTTATACGCCTTTGATGTTTGATGTGAAATTAAACATGAGAATCATATGTTATCTAAAATTAAAGGGAAATTAATTACCCCTAAACTGAAAAATAAGGAGATTTGTGACATTCATCTTAACTATTAAAAGGTTTCACATTATGCGTAGGTAAGAGAGAATAATATTAGTCTTATCCTTGTATATCTAAATAGACTATTTTTGAATTTGAATCATTGATCAATAAATCGTTGTATCAAGATTTGTCCTTAATATAATAAGACTTTATAATATATCAAAATAAATATATTATTATGAATATTTCAATTTATCTTCATATTACACACGTAATTAAGTATTATTAATTATTTTTTATAAATTGAAAAATTCCACTCCAAATAATATAGGCATTTTGGTGTATTGGACATACTTAACCAAGCTGGACCTAGGCTAGGGCGGGCCCAGAATAGTATTCCACATGGTAGATTCTTGCAGCCTTTAACTTGCATTTTCCCCCACTTTATTCGGTTTACAGTAGCTAGGTGTAGTCTTTTATATTTATTGATCGTCGTATCTATGAGTTCATAAATCATAAGATTTTCCTTCCCCTAATTGCATGCAAAAATGATTGCTGAATCAAACATGAGACCCAACTTCCATTTTTGCTATGCCTTTCTTCTTATCCTTGTCCTTGGCCATCACACTTCTTCACAGAAGACTTGTCCAAACTGTGGCTCTATGCAAGTTCCATACCCTTTGAGCACAGATTCAAGTTGTGGTGATCCACACTACAAGCTTCGTTGTGATCCCCACTCTCAAAGGCTTTTCTTCGACACCCTCAACGGAAGTTCCTATCTTGTTCTCAGAATCATGTCTTCAAACCAACGCATGGTGGTAGAACCATCACCTTGGTTACCAGGTTCATGTGTTACACAAGACATGCCAAGAAGCAATGGTATATGGTTAAATCAGTCACTCCCTTTCAACATAACTTCATCCAACACAGTGTTCCTCTTTAACTGTTCCCCACGCCTCTTGGTTTCTCCACTTAACTGCACTTCTTCTAGTATTTGCCATCGTTATTTGGAGAATTCGGGCCATGTTGAGACAAAAAGAGCACTTGAGTGTGCAAGTGATCTTCACCCTTGTTGCACTTTTCTAGCTGGAGGGATACCTTCAGCTTACAGAATCAGGCTTCATGATTCTGGTTGCAAAGCATTCAGAAGCATAATTCATTTGAACCAAGACAAGCCTCCGAATCAGTGGGAGGAAGGGCTTGAAATTCAATGGACTCCTCCACCTGAACCAGTGTGCAAGACACAAAGGGATTGCTCTGAAGACTCTAAGTGTTCCCCTACTAGTAGAAATGGCCTATTTCGCTGTCTTTGTAATGGGGGACACCTTTGGAACCCTTTTGAAGCAACCTGTGTGAGGTATGAGAGAAAATCCAAATGGAAAACCAGCTTGGTGGTCTCAATAGGGGTTGTTGTTACTTTTTTCTCTCTTGCTGTGGTTCTGACCATTATCACAAAGTCCTGCAAAATCACTACCAATAAAGAGAATCAGGCCAAGGAAAGAGAAGATAAGCTGAAATCAAGTGCTGTGGAGAAGCCTTGTAGGATGTTTCAACTGAAAGAGGTGAAGAGAGCAACAAACGGTTTTTCCCACGAGAGGTTCTTGGGGAGTGGTGGCTTTGGGGAAGTTTTCAAAGGTGAATTACAAGATGGAACATTGGTGGCTGTGAAGAAAGCTAGAGTAGGAAACCTGAAAAGCACCCAACAAGTGCTTAATGAGGTTGCAATACTCTCTCAAGTGAATCACAAGAACCTGGTCAGGCTCTTGGGGTGTTGTGTGGAATCTGAGCTTCCACTGATGATCTATGAGTATATCTCAAATGGGACCCTCTATGACCATCTTCATGGTAGGTATTGTTCCAACTTTCTAGATTGGAAAACAAGGCTCAAAGTTGCTTTTCAAACTGCAGAAGCATTAGCTTACTTGCATTCTGCTGCACACACTCCAATCTACCATAGAGATGTTAAGTCAACAAACATACTACTGGATGATGAATTCAATGCCAAGGTCTCAGATTTTGGACTCTCTAGATTGGCTAGCCCTGGACTGAGTCACGTGTCAACGTGTGCTCAGGGAACGTTGGGCTACTTGGATCCTGAATACTACCGCAACTACCAGTTAACAGATAAAAGTGATGTTTATAGTTATGGGGTGGTGTTGCTAGAGCTTTTGACATCACAGAAAGCGATTGACTTCAATCGTGATCAAGATGATGTCAACCTAGCCATTCATGTGAACCAACATGCCAGCAATGGTACAATCATGGAGGTGGTGGATCAAAGGCTTCTTATTTCCGTGGAGACCTTGTTGGGGGATAAAATGTTCACAAGCATAAAACTCTTCTTGGAGCTTGCACTTGAATGTCTAAGGGAGAAGAAAGGTGAAAGGCCTAATATGAGGGATATTGTTCAACGCTTACTATGCATAATTAGGATTGTAGAACAAGAGTGAACTAGTGTACACATGTGGTTTGTGTTTGATTATAAATGAAATGTGTAATAGTTAGCTTGTAGTTAGTATTTAATAATTAATGGGGCGAAAACTTAAAAGCTGTATTGATACTGAAACATGGCAGTGACAATGTGATCTTTGATAGGTAGTGATTAACCCACTGAGAGAGGAGGTAAAGCGATTCCAAAACTGAGTTTTATTGGGTTGGGAAGAACTGAGTCGGAATCAGATGCTTTCAATCTGTGGAAAGTATGAACTATTCAAAAAGTATATGCAGTTGTTAGAATCTTTGAGAATGGATTTCTTTCTCGTCCAAAGTAATCTTTCTTTTACAACTTAGGAAAGCATTTTCAATTAGACTTTGAAATGGAAATTCGATTTGGCTATGCTCGGAAAGCATCATTAAAAGGTCATGATTCATCTAATCCACGAAGGATTATATGCGATCTTTTTCCTATTATAGGGTCTCAATTTGATAATCACTCTTCCTCCTCCACTTATATATCCGCACATATAGAAACATTATTTGTATAAATTTTCAAATCAATCAAGAATGAACACGCTACTTGCTTTTTTGAAGAGAATGAACACACTACTATGCTAAGTACTTTCTTTCTTTTCCTTTTTTTTATAAACTTGCTAAGTACTACCTCCTTTTTCATACCTTTATCTTTTTAATGTTAACTAGTAGTTGTATCGCACGGGGTATTTAATTTATTTATTTACTTTTTTATGTCGAATATGTGTTAATAAAATATAAATAGATGATTATAAATCCTATATAAATTACAAATAAGAAATAGTTTATTATTATGAGACTCAAGTAGAAAAATTAAGAAAGTAGTGTGTTCATTCTCTTCAAAAAAATACCATACAAATTAAGAAATATTTAATGAAAGTAAAATATTGTTATATTTAAACTAAAAATTATTGTTTAATACTTTGATGTTTAATGGCTACACCACTTTTTAATGAAATATTAAATAAGAGTATATTTGAAAAAAAAGGTTAAATTTTAAAATTCTAAAACATCAATTGTTTTAAGATAAAAATAGTAATTAACTAAAACATTTATGCGGAAACATGAAAACTTTTTGCAGCTAAAATTAAAAGAATTAACAAATTTAAAATTCAAACTTGTTACAATATTGTTAACCACACACATCATATTTTTTATGAATAAAAAAATCATATTTACTTTAATTAAATATTAAAATTTTCCTTCCAATTAAAATATAAAACATCATCGAAGAAAATTATTTGCTCTTCATATATGATATTAAAACATCATATATATACGCGCACTAACAACAAAGGTTGAGTTTATATATACTAAGTAACAAATAAATTATTAACATGTCATTAATATATTAGTAAATATAATATCATTTAATAAAAATTAATGGTATATCATACAGCATAGCTTATGTTATAGAATTAGCTAAGGATAATTTATAATACGGCTAACTATATAAATTGTCATACATTAGTTATTAGCATAGTTTATTTTATTGAAATAATAGTTGTTAATTTGATGACTATCTTTTTTCTTTTGGTGGCTAATTTGATAATTATCTTTACAAAAAAAAGGAGGCATGTAAATTACAACTTGTGACTTGTGGCATGACAATCTCTTCACTCAGATATGCATGTAAATTAAGGAAGCAATATTTTATTTTATTTTCCTTTTAATAAATCAATACGTATACATGAATTCAAAAAGATACTATTATACTATACAGCGTAGGATGGTAATTGGCAAGCATATTCTGTATAAAGGGACCAACTTTGTTAGGATCTTATGTGAGGGTATAATCTTGACAAGCAACTTATACAAGGGACTCTTGCTAGTGGGTAAAAAAATAGAGAAAATCAAAAACCACTTTTAAGTGGGATAAGTCAAAAGCAATGTCATTAGTCCCTATAATGCTTTTCCATAATTCTCTTAAACTTTCCACTTCTTCCTCACAATACGTAAGTAATTATGGCAACACCGAAAACCTTAGCTAGTTTTGGTAATGGCAACACTAAATTCGCAGAAACCAAGTAATTATGCAAACTCCACATTCTAGGTCCACGCGCAGCCGATCGAGGAGCCACCATGGTATTCTTCTATAACAAGCAAACCCGCATAAGTTTTGCATTTTTTGTGTACAATTTTGATTCCCCTTCAATGTCTCATCTCTCATTAGATGAATCTATTGGTGCTCAAAAACTACTACTTGAGTAACCTTTTATCAAGAAGTCTCGGAGATAATTACTCTTCTAAGAGTGTCTTTATATTAATTTGGGTCCCCTTGCATGCCACTAACTTTAACCTAAATCATTAGAATTCATTACCGTACTTAAAAAATATATATTAAAAAAACTTATACATTCTATAATTGAAAAGAAAACGAAAATTGTTGGTTGAGTTATTAGTTAAGCATGACCATAAACTGATGTCTAGTATAAAATAAATAGAAAGACACGTGCGGACAAATTAAGGAAACATATATGCATGCATTTAGTTTGAGTATGGAAAACATCTTGTTTTATTAACATGATGATACCAAAATTTTTTATGAAAAAAGTTAGATGATCTATTAACCTATTCATTATTTAGAAAAAGAGATAAAAAAAATAAGAGAAAAATATAGGTATGATAAGATTTGTGATGTCACATGAAGAGAGAAATGGAGAAAAATAAAAGGTGTTAATGAGATGTTTTAAATTAAAAGATTTTTATATATCATTATTCATTTTCTATACATCTAATGATTAGCTCAATTGTTTTTTTTTTTGGAACACCATCATTGACACAATTTATATATAGAGAGAAAGAGGGGAGGGGGGATTAACTCCAAGAGTAACTCTTTTAGAATTACTTTTCATCCTCATCATTCATTTTTTTAAGACTTAATGTTATAATATATAATTAATATTAATCATTAGATCTAAAAAAATAATAATAAAGATGAATAACAACTCTAAAAAGAGTTACTCTTAAATTAAATGGATCCCCTCTCATATATATTTTCTACCAAAATTTCAATTTCACCCAAATAGGCTAAATATTAAAATAGATTAAATGAAATTACAAATGAAACTGAGACATCATTTTATTATTTAGAGGGAAGGGGGGCAAAGCAATTGGTGAGGAAATTTGTAAATAATTAATTATTTTATTTTATACTCCTAAATTGGAAATTAAGGGGAAAACTAAATTGGATAAGATAATTAAATGAAAATAAATATGCATGAAGTTTTGTCTTATTTTACACAATTTAAATAATGAGATTCAATGTCATTTCATTTCATTTTTTATGAATTTAAACATGATTTAGGTTATGTTTAATGATGGTTGGTTCCGTACAGTTATTTAGATATTTTTACAATGTATTTCTTTAAGAGTGAATTGATAAGAAAATTAATGAATATTAAATTATTCCGTCCATATAATATGAAATTAAAGAAAATAAATTAAGTACAACAGATAAAATATAATAAAATGTATGTTTTTAAAATTTCTTTTTTTAAATAATTCAAACTATAATAATTAATGTCATTTAATTTAATTCATTGAATTTCTTTCAATTTTTTTTATATGAAAAGAAAATAAAGGCAATCCCAACAACATCCGCTAACAGTAAGGAGTGAAGCTGTTGAGGAGGAGTATCCCATTAAACAAAGTTGTCTTCATGAGATGATCCTATCCTAGCTAGCTAATGCATCGGAACACTTGTTACCTTCCTGCAAGATGTGGCAAAAGTGAAGTCTCCATGGTTTAGACTTGTAGTCCTTGATCTTGTTAATAATAGCAGCATGAGGATGATACCTGGTATCTGCATCACAAATTAGATGAAGGGTTTCCTTGTAATCTGATTCACAAACAACATCATGGTGTCCCAATCTCCATATCAATTGTAATCCTTGGTCGTGAGCTCGGCGAAGAGGTTCGTAGCATATCCATAGTGACCAGCAAAATTTTTGATCCAATCTCCAACTCCTAATAAGCCCTCCAAAGCCAGAAGGTCCCGGGTTCCCTATTGAGCTGCCATCCACATTCAGCTTCAGAGTTGCATTAATGGGTGGCTTCCAAACAACTTCTCTAGGTGGAGCAGGGGTTGTTGAGGTAGTTGTTGCTGAGATCATCTCCTTGAGCACTTAAATCTGGTTGGCCGTGTACCAAGTCGTCCAAACATCTCCTTGAATAGCTTGTGCATTCCTAGCCCGTCATACGTACTAGCATATACACATGGACAACACGGCATGGTTGCTTCTTAGCTGATAAAGAATCCAGCTCTTTACGTCATTGCACCAGAAGTTGACGTCGGGGTCTAGGTAGAAATGCTTCCAGATAACCAAAGCGTAAGGACAATCTCTGATTAAGTGAAGGAAGTCTTCTTCTGCGTAGCCACACCTGCAACAAGAATAAAAACCAGATAAATGTTGCTTAAAGTGGAAAAGGTTAGTAGGAAGGTTGTCATGCATGGCAAACCAAAGGAAAAAAGTATGTTTTTTGGTATGTTGGGCTTCCAAACGCACGACCACTCTCCTAGAGAGGCATTATGAACATTAGGCTCATGGATTAACCACTGAAAGGTAGATTTGACAGAATATTCTCCAGAACTTGAGTAACCCCAAATCAGTTATCCTCTGTACGTATGGCTATCTAGAATGATGTTCTAAAGTTTCTATTTTATAGCGCAACATGCAACGATCTTCGAACAAGCTCCCAATTCCATGTGTTATCCCACCACACATTGTTGATGCTAAGATGGATGTCCATTTGACGCACCTCCTCTAGATGCTGACAAAGTAGGTATGAAACCACTTCTCATAGAACAAAGACACCTCTCCTTACCCCGGTATAAACTTGAATCCATCTTCTAGCCGGTCATAAGCTTTCATCAGTGAACGCCATATGTAGGAAGAACCTGGCTTAACATGGCCATTCATTATCATCAACCTATTCATGTATTTATCCGTAAGCATTTTGACCCACAACTTCTCTGGATGGTGCATCAAAGGCCAAACATGTTTCCCAAGTAAAGAGATGTTGGCCTCTCAGGATTTGCGTATGCCAGGTCCTCCTTTGCTTTTAGGTCGAGTGATTTTTCCCACCCGACCCAATGTGTAGAAGGTTTATCCCAAATAAAGTTCCTAACGACTGCATCAATGCGATTACACATGCCCTCAGGAATCCACAAGTTCTGCATAATACAAGTAGGAATAGCAGATAGGACGGATTTTGCCAGAGTCAGGTGGTTGTAGCAGCCGCAGGTTGCACAAATTCGGTGTAAGCCCTCATACTCCACCCTATACCAAAATCCTTGTAGCCATACGCGACTCACAACTAGTTAATCAAGTCGATCTCTATGCATATCGAACCCCGCAATGAGCGGCCATAATCTCGTGAGTTTCTCCTTCAACACCGGATAGGCAATCCTCTTCCCTAAGAACTTGATCAGCAATGTGTCCTGCCATTGGTTTCAGCGGGTTTCCTTCTTCATACTCAATGTGTCAGGTTCTATTTGATAAAGTCCACCACTGGTTTTGATGTGGTTTGTTGTCTTCCTTTCATCACTTTGTCCTTGAATGATATCCCACCACCTCCACCGTTAGGAGGTTCATTATCCGAGCCATTACCGCTCATACCACAAGTAGAAAACGTGAAGCCGCGCGCTGTACTAAAAAAATTCTTTCGGTTAACATAAGGAGTCAGCACAAGTTATACTCAAGTGGCAAAGATAAAAGTTATTTTGTCTCGTACGCTCATGATCCTTTATATGTGAATAAAAACAGACATCACAGTGCTCTTTCATTTTTCTTTTAATTTGTAGAAAATTAGAATATAAACAAATATAAATTTTTGTAAAACAACTTTTTTTATATACTTTATATATCCTCTTTGTCCTCTAAAAAATATATATATCCTCTTTGTCAAACTGGGTTTTTCTGCTCTCAGATATTTAACAATTAACACATTTACATAGAACCTTTAAATGAAAATTGGACTGTTCATATTTTGTTTTGGTAAATAAAACTTACAAAAATTAAAAATACTCATCAAAATATGCACCCAAGATTTAAAATCATCCGATTTTTATCCAACTGTTCTAATTCATAATTGCATAAATATTGCGGAATTCATTTCCCTCATAATATGCATAAGAGTAATTGATTAAAGTCAGTTAACAAAATGTGTTGCTTTTAGGACAATCCTTAACAAAACACTAAAAAGTATTATTATATGTTTTATGCTGGTAAGATAAATGAAATACTATTTACTTCCGTGAATCGTGTAGACACTTAGATGAGATCTCAACTGTACGTAATACAAGACTATAACAAGTAGAGAGATTGTGTAGGTAACACTATTCTTCTTTTTCCTCAGGGATTTGGATGATTGGTAAGACAATTCCTTTTTCTGCCTTTCGTTTTGATTCCTTGTAATTAAGATTGTGGTACCTGATTCCTTCAACAATGCTACACTGTTAGAGGTTGTGGTTGAATGCTAACATTAAAGGCTGTGGTCTATGATTCTTCTTCAACATGAATGCTAGCTATTAAAAGATGGTGGCGTTACTTTCATGCATCTTGCTGTTTTATTATTACCTTACTTGCTATAGTAGATAATTAACATTTCTTTTGTTTCAGTTTCTTGTGATTTTTATATGAACCTAACAAAAGCATCTTGTGATACAACCTTTGGTACTCCTAGAGAGGCAATTCTCATTTCCCTCCCCCTCACAATATTTAAGTTGTCACATCCCCCATATAGCGTGCAATTTGTGCATATAAAGATTAAATAATGTACGTTTTTAATCGTTTGTAAGTTTTTTTTTTAAAATTTAGTTTTTATAAGTTAATGTTTTTGTGATTTTGGTATTTGTAAGATATTTTATTTATTTTTAATTCATTTAAGTTTGTATTTTTTTAATTTTGGTATCTATAAACGTAAATTTATGAGAACATCAAATAAAATAATTAAAATCTTAAAGAGATTAAAATTCAAAAAATATAAATTTTTAAAGATTAAAAATGAAAAAAAAATTACAAAAACCAAAAATCAACAAAATCAGCGATCATATGGACTGAGAGATGTGCACCTTCAAAAAAAAAAGCAAGATGTATGTAAGACAAAACCATGAAGGATTATAATGACAAAATCAAATTTTTGTTATAGCTGATTATATGTATGCAACCACGAATTCTTTCACCTTGTTATAGAAAATGAAAAATCTGTGGATTGAGTGAGGTTTTCTTCTTCAAAACTGTTCATAAAAAAATATTTCTCAAAGAATATATCTTTTGCCTATTATATATTTTTTTGTAATTTAATCCTATATCTTTGTTACAAATTTAGCAAAAAAAAATCCTCTTTTTGTTCAACATTTTTCCTTTTCTCGTTTCCTTATTTATAACTTCTAATAGTGTAATAATATATTCCCTATTGTATATCACAGTCGTGGATTCCACAATGACACGAGTAGAGGAATCCTTGCCAATGTTGGCTTGAACAACCTTAGCAAACCCAAATTAACTTACAATCCTGGGTTTCAAAAACTCATCCATGATTTTGGTATCGACCCTGATAACTTATTGCTCTGTAAATGAAGGCTAACTTATTGAAAAAAAATTTATCAAACAACTTTTAATTTAAAAGGACCTTTCAAGTTAAAAATGAAAATTTACAATCAACCAATTTTTACTTTATCCTTAAAAAAAATTATTTTTAGTTTTAATTTAAAAATAACTTTTAAGTAAAAAAAAAAAACGGAACCTAAAAAGAAGTCATTTACCTCACTTCAGTTTTTGTGATCCTTTCCTATGATTAAGTTTGTTTGATTTTTCATTTCCAAGTTTCAAATTAAGCGTTCAGTATAAATTTATCATTCATGTAGCATTTATATTCAAAAGAAAAAATAAACATTTTAACATATTTATACTTATAAATGAGCACGTGCTAAGTAAAACAGAATCAAACCATTTAGTTATGTTTAAATGTCAACTGGTAGAATTTAAAAGTACTTTTACTTTCAAAGTAATTAGTTTTCTTCTTCTTTATTTTATGTGTTGAAATTCAAGGTGTATACATTTAAATTATCAAAAACATGTTCTCCACTTTTATCCAAACATAATGTTAGAGTCTTAATTAAACTTCTTTTGTGTTGGAGAAAAAGAGTTAATAAGGACTAAATTAAACGAAGATGAGTATATATTTATGTGTTATATGTGTTGTATTGCCTCCCAGGATCTGCAACACCACAAACGTTTTGGATAAATTTCTTTGTATTAGTCAAGTGCTTTTTTCCATTCTTAAGGTTCTACATGACAACTTTTGATCAAGATCTAAGGAAGAAGTGTTTTCCTACTCGCCTTGAATCCAGCCCTGAATACACGTAACAATGGATTTAGTACATTTCACTTAATATTAACTATTCTTTAATGATAATAATGTTTTGTTGCCCATACTTATTTTTGTAGTTCTCGTGGATGCTTTAGTCTTATGCTTTTTGTTTCAAATATCATCATTCAAACCTTACTCACTTGTTACAGTAATTTGATACAATTTGCAACTCCACTCTTGCTTGACTTTTTTTTGCAAACTCTCATTGTTATCAATTGCAGATGTTATTGTTTTGTGCTTTCTACCACAATGATAAACATTTGGTCTAACCCGTAATGGGATAAACAAAATCATTTATACTTTATGACCGGTTAATAGCTTCAACATGACAAAATATTCAAAGGACATTTTTAAATGTGACAATTTTTAATCAAAAACTAAAAGAGAAAACTCTTTTTCCCAATCCAAACAACACAAAAGAAGAAGCAAGAAAAGAAAACTGAAATAAAGAGAAAGATAAACACACAAAGGAAAGGGTAAAATAAACACAAGATTATATACTAACCAATTGGATCACTTTATCCTTGTGAATTTGCATAGAAGGTTGTCTATTATAACCTTGGCAGTGGGATTATGATCCACCAAACATGTTGTGGTTATTGTTATTAACTGAGATCCCCTCTGACCTTTGCATCGAGATTCAATTCCTAATGTATATCAGATGCAACTTCCTTTCTCACTTCCTCTTCAAGCTTTCGTTGATGTTCCAATGCCATCTCATTGGTGATTATTTCTCTCCTAGTCTATTCTTTCTCTAACTCTTGTTGGAATGCTTCCTCGGCATTGATCGATATCGCCATTGAAAAAACTCTAGGCATTGAAACATTACCAGCAAAACCACTTGACCCAAACTCACCCTAGAAAATGAATCATGAATAAAATGAACTCATGTAACAAAACCTTTTGATTTTTAAACTACAAAAAATAAATGGATATATATCTTGATAGGAATGTGAAGAGCGACCATTACCTTGTAATGGGCATCTAGAAATGTAAGTGGCAACAGAAAAAGGATGTGACAGTGGCAATGTTGTCCTTCCGTTTTGGTCATTACAATATTTGAACTTCATGACAAAGTTTGGAAGGTCAAATAAATGAAAAGACATAGAGAAAAGAAAAATAAGTGCCTACGAAATCAAAGACAATATGATTGATAGTGTGAAGTGTTGAGTTTGAAAGAATGATTAAATAGCATTTGTGTATAATTTTGATTGAAAGTTTTTGTAGCTACTTTTATAAAGTTTGAATGCAATAAAAAAAATAACATTGAATATGAATAAATATTTAAATGGTTAAAGTTTGAAATTTTTATGATTTCAAATTGTTAACATTAAATATTTATTAATATTTGCAAGTGATGACTCATAACTACAAATAATTATCATGATTAATATAACTAATATTTTTGTTCGTCAATTGTATAGAATGTTGTTTATTTTTATATAATAATAATTTATAATCAATAAATATTTTTAAAATATCAATTATATTAAATTTTTAAAATTATATTTTATATAAAGAATATTTTGGATACAAAATTTACATTTTATATTTATAATAAATAATTTAAGTAACATTTGTAGGAAAACAAATAATATTCATTTGGTCATCTAAAGATTAATTAAAGAATAATAAAATATTTTATTAGATAAACATATGATTAACAATTTTTAAATTTTTACTCGGTCAACCTATTATCAAAGGAAGTTGAGGCATTTAAAATTCGTCAACATATTATCAAAGGTATTTTATTTTAATTAATTAAATTTATTTAATCAATAATATTGAATATAAATCTTGACAAATATATGGAGAAAAAACAAGTTAAAATCTTGAGTATTAAATGAGAGCATTATCTTAATGTATTCTTCTAATGTTTTTGACAAGCTCTTTTTGTTTAAAAACATTATAATAATAAGTATGTATTGGTAAAACATTAAATATAATTTTTTTAATAAAAAAAATAATTTTGTTCTTTAACAATAATTTTTAAAGATATTTATAGATAAAATCGTTAATAAACTTTAAATATTTATATAAAGTGAAGAAAAAAGTAAAATAAAAAAGCTAGGCTTTATTAATCCTTAGATTGAATTAAAGTAATTTTAAATATAATTTTCTTTAATTGACTTTTGGATATAACATTATGTTTTTACTCTACACATTTTTTACTTTAAATATTTTAAATTTAAAAACAAAATTATAATTTAAAAAACTTTCAAATCTCTTTAAATAATTTTCACATTTTTTTATTTTCTAATTAAATATTAAGAGGAGAAAAGTAATTTTATTTATATTTTTTTAATGGTTATCCATTTAATTTTTTTCTTTTGCGATTGTATGCAATTTTTACTTTCCTTTTTTTCATTAAACTAATTTCAAATGTCTTTGTAAGAATTGTTAATATATATAACTGAAGCATAAATAAGTTAAGAAAATTTTATATTATATTTAAAATATTAGACATTTGAAATATTACATAATATATTGCAAATATAAGTATAAATATTTTTTTTAGTATTATAATATATTAAATATGACAACAGTCAAGGTCAAACCATTTTTATAAAAACTTAAATATAAATATTTGAAGACTTTTCAATGACTTATTAAACATAAAATTTAGATTAGGAAAAAATCTTCAAAGCATATTTATTTTATTTTAAATAAACATATAATAAATGTTTTTTTAAAACAGTAAATTTATGATTTTTATTTTATTTTATGTTAAACAGTGAACTTTTATTTATTTTTCTTTTTAACAATACCCTTAAACAATATTTATTTTATTTTATTTTATTTTAAACAATTAAAATATTCTTTTATTTTATTTTTTGCTTCTAATGTTATTTAAAAAAATAAAAATCATAAATATAATAAATGAATTCACGTATTCAAATATTTTTAATTATAATAATTTTATTTTACTTTGATGTATTGTTTAAAATTTTATGCATTTGAGTAATCATTGGGATTGGCCTTAAATATTAAAATTGTGATGTGTAACCTGTAAAGTTTAAGTAGTTTACTTAAAATCTTAAATTCTATACTTATTATCATTATTTAGCATAAAAAAGTTTTAAGCATGTAATATTCATCGATTACCCACTTTTAAAAATTAATGAAGTGGATAACTCATAACTACGAATATCATAAAATTAATATAACTAGTATTTTTGCTTGAGTTACATAGAATAATTATTTAATTTTTAACCATTAAAATTTATTATAAATAAATATGTATATGTATAACTTATATTAATTGAAAATTATAATATATAAAAATTATTTTGAATACATAAATAATTTGAAAATAGTATTACTTTTAATTATGGATGTTTTTTAATACAATAATATATATTTTTGGAAGGCATTAATGGTTACTAGTTCCTACTGTAATTTTTTTAATGCAAAATCAGCGATCATATGAACTAACTGAGACATCCGTGCACCTGCAAAAGCAAGGTGCGTAAGACATCCATGAAGGATTCTAATGACAATAAAATTGTTGTAACCACGAATTCTTTCACGTTGTGAGATTACAACCATAGTCAAAAGAACAATAACAAACTTTTGCTAAAGAAACAGTTGGACAATTTACATTCTCCAATAATAAAAGAAAGCCTAGATAATCCAGACAGTGTTCACATAGAATTGAGATTATTGTGTACACTAAAAAAAGAAAAGACACATGTCTCCATATTCTTAGTATCTCAGCATTTGGAAACACCCTTGGTCTCCATATTCTTATGAAAGGAGTACTACACTCAATCCATTAAAAACATAATCAGCAGATGAGAACAGCATAAATTTAAAATATCATGACAAGATTTAGATCAAACTGTAACCGGTTGGAGTATCACTCTGATAGTACCTTATAATTTCTTCTTGGTCTCAATCTAAGCGGTAAATGTCCTGGCCATCTATCTCTAGTGTCAACACCATCGAATAAACTTTACTCTTAAAATGGCAGAGCCACATAGCCTTTCTATTAGAAGGAATTTTACAGAAAGTGAACCATTGTCTAGTGCAAAATTATCTTCGGTAGCGATGGCGTTTGAAATTGAAGTACACGTGCAGAATTCCACGTTCAAATGTGCACTTAAAACCTTTCTTATGAGAATATTCCCATTCTTTGTTAACGATCCGGAAAGCCTGTCATGGAAAACATAAGGAAATAAGTAAATTGTTTGAAAATTAAAAATCCTTCATAACATTAAAGGATAATAGACTTACTATATCCTCGTATGGTGGCCCAGCATGGAATCTTATAATGCAAGTCTCCCCGTTGCTGCCATCCTTCTCAATGGTGTAGGTTGGTGCTTTTGTCTTGTCTACAAGATCAGGATAGAAAATATTAAATTTGTACCCTTGCACAATCTTCGGAGGTGGATTGTCATGATCGTAGTGAGTCTGATTATATTTGTTCCACTCATATCCAGTGTGAACACGGTTGAAATACTTCGGCTTCCTAGGCCTGTATTTGTCATGCCACCAATAAACCTGCTCCAACATTTATTAGTCAGTCACGAATTTAAATGATGAGGAGAAAAAATATAGGAAGCTTTGTATTTCTCATTAAAATACCAAAATACACCAGTGAAAGCGTAACATAATAATACAATCTTTAGGTAGTGGTTAGCCCAACTATTTTCTAGCTCTTCATCTCCTTAAAAGGAGGAGCTGGGGCAAAACATATTTGGAGAAAAGCTCTTAAGGAATTAAGTAGC
>CM023945.1:18790312-18930845 GCA_013407115.1 Glycine latifolia | reverse complement strand
CAGAGTAGTACCTCCTCTTCTTTTTTTTCCCAGTCCTGAAACTCAGCTCGAGCACGCTCTCTAGCTAACAGTGCCTGGGAGAAAGAATGTGTTAAATCCCAATAAGATAACATACTTAATGCCACCAACAACCTAACATTTATGCCAAGCATTGGCTTGACTCAAATATCTCCATATTTGGGCCCAAGTGAAGATGAATTCCAGAACCCTTCTTAAACGATAGGCCTGCTATGTAGTCTTGTGCCCATCATCCCCACTGTACCCCCCCAAATAAACAAAAGACAAGGGACAGGAATAGATGGAAAGGAGACAACAGACAATATTAACTGATATGCTAGAATGATTGAGATATCAGAGGCTGATCTAATACTCCTATTTATATTAATGTAAAGTATAAAATGAATTAGTGTAGGGCTAGTACAAGCCCAAACTAATTTAACACAACATAACCAATGGTCTTACAATAACTATTGACTAATAACAAATTATGAGAAAGGAGGTACCATTTCTTCCTCATGTCGTGCTTTCTCAAGTGCCCTTTCCTCTCTTCTCTTTTTTACTTTTTCAATTTCTGCCTGCAAATATAATTGTAAGCACTGAGAAAGTTTAGTTGCTAGGCCATCAATGACAAATCAAAGGACCAACAAATTTTGTGAAAACAAAGAATAAAGATGCAAACCATATGAATTACTGAACTAGTTTAATCCATTGATTACGTTCCAAATTACAGTTTAATACAAGGTTTTAAATTATAGACACGGTGGTGGTTTTGTTGTGTTCCTTGATACTACTACAACAACAAAGTCTTATCCCACTAGATGGCGTTGTGTTCCTTGATATTGCATGAACTTAAGGACAAATATGATGGCTGTGGCCACAATTGCAGTAGCGAAGACCAGGGTTTTAAATAGCACACTAAAGCAGTATAGCAGTGCAGAGCGGACCCTGCCCGCTACAGTGGCTGCATAGCAGAGCAGTTTAATGTAGTGGCTGTAGTGGACCAAATAGCATCCGTAGTAGCACTGTGTGTTGATTCCAAGAAACCCCTTTGTTGTGACGACTTTTGTTGTTAATTATGAATGTCATTCCTTTTGAATAATTTTTATTATTTTTGCTAATTTATGTATGCATATATATATATATATTACATTATATTATAAACTATAAAAAAAATTAAAAATAGCAGTTATCCTGCTATCCTGGTGTAGCATTTTTGTGGCTGGCAACTGTAACTCTGGCTTAGACTCCAAAAACCTTGGCACTGCAGCCAAAATTGCGGTCATAGACCTTTTATAAAACCTTAATTCAATAAAAAAAATTATAATAACCCAAGCAAACCAGATTCACAATCATTCCCATAAAAGGAACTAATTTGGAGGGGGAAAGTGTATAAGATCAACATCTTGCACACGTGGTCTAGAAACTAAATTGCTACCAAGATACCATTATGCTAATATCACATTAAAGCTTCTAAATTCTCAAAAGTTGAATGGGAAATATTGCAGAAGTTGGAGAAACAAATAATGACCAGTTGTACAATCACTACCTACTGGTGCTTACACAACATAAATCACCTATCATGCTATGCTTAAAATAAAAATGGTAAAATGTGTTTTAGGTCTCTCAATTTTTGGTAAAATGTTATAGTCCCCATACTTTAAATATTATTATTTTGGTCCTCATTCTTTTATAATTGGTAAACTTCATCCCTCTCCCTAGTATCTTGAGTTCCATTAAGAGGAACGAAATTCACTAATTATTAAAAATTCAAGAATGAAAATTATTATTTTCAAAGCACAGGGACTAAAATTTAGGGACCTAAAACACATTTGACCTGAATACAATTCATGGAAGGAAGGGCATACCATCCTTTCTCTCTGTTTCTTTATCTCTGCCTTCTTTGAAAACGCTTCAATAGACACACCTTGTGAAACATCGCGCTCAATCTTCTTGCGCCAAACAAACCTACAAATAACATTTGTGTAGGATTATAATCTATATACATCTGGCATATGAGCGACCACTACTTATCTGCAAGATTCATTCATTATGATGCTAAAATAAGTTCAATTTAACCGCGAGATACGAAAAAACAAAGAGAAATAGGTAGGAACTTACTTCTCGTTGAGATTGGAGTCACCAAACGGATTCGAATCGTTGGAATAGCCCGACACCGTACTGGTTTTCAACTTTTTCGCGACTTTCATTGCCTGAAATAATTGAAAATCGTTCAATAAGTGAAATCAAACGAAAAAGAGATGAGATAGGGATGGAGAAACGAGTATGAGACCTTCGATTGGGCCTTTTTGGCCATGTACTGCGTAATTTCCTCTTCTGTGATGCTCCTCGAGGGCTTCTTCTTCCTATCGCCGTCAGAGTCCCGCCGCGGCCGGCGGCTGCTGCTACGGTGGCGTCTGTCAGAGTCGGAATCGGAATGTGACTCGGATTCAGACTTCGTGAACTTCTTCTTCCTGCCGCCATCAGAGTCCCGCCGCGAGCGGCGACTATTGCTATGGCGGCGTCTGTCGGAGTCGGAATCCGAAGGTGAGTCGGATTCAGAGTCATCTGATCTTCTTCGTCTTCGGTCTCTTCCGCTGCTCTTTCCCATTCTCTAACGAAAATTCAGAGAGAGGAGAACTGTGTTATGTAGACCCTGTTATTTCCAAACCTCTACAAACTCTTCCATCTTCCAACTTTTTCGTCTAAATTTAAAGGAAAGGTATCATCTAATTAAATATTGGTTGATTTTTGTAATTTATTTTAAAAGTTGTATCTATATTTTTTTTTATTAAAAAAATATGTTTATGATCTAATAAATTTTTATGAATTTTTATGTATTTGTTCCTAAATATGATCAATCATATAAAAAAGGATTTTTCAATGTGAATTTGAGGCAGATTCGATATCTCGATTGGACTGTTTCAACTTCAGTTAATCTTGAATTTTTATATGGAAACGAATTCAGGGTTTGGGTAGGAAAAAAAGGTTTATTTGTCTGAAGATTCTAAGCTTATTAGAGAATTTCATGGTATTAAAGATGGTGATTGGCTTGAACTGATCTTCTTGAATACATATACAGATATACTTTTCTTTTTATTGTAAAAAATAGGTTGGGTTACGATGTAAAATATCTTCAAAGTGAGACTAGGTTTGTATTTGTAAGAAAGGTGTATGCAACATTTGTTTATGTTGCTGGTGATAGTGGTAGGACAGTGATTTCTGATGGGATTTAGTAGCCCAAATTTTATTACTCTTGATTAAAAACATTATCCATAGATGATGTTTTTGACAGAAAAATGATTTTTTTTTCTGGTATTCTTTGGCTGTTTTGAACAAATATATTATCAATCATATAATAATAATTTTTTATTTATTATCTGTGTTGTCGATTTGGCGTTGTATCAAATGTTAACAAAGATATTAAGTTTTTGGATGATAAGGGCAAACATATGGTATTGCATGTTGAATTGGGATTGCGATTTTGCTTTCGTTCAATTGTTGTGTAGATGGAGAATGGGACGTCTGTTTGAAGGCTAATCAGTATGCATCTGGATCTACTTTGTATTTGGGAGATGAAATTTGAAAATATTCATGTTATCTATGTGAAGATAAATTGGAGTTTTATGATTTATTTTTTTATATTCAATTGTTTCATATTGGAATGGATTTGAAATATAAGTTGGATATTTTTTAGTTATGGTATGATTTTTCTTTATTATTCAACAATATTAATTAAATATTTTTATAAAAGCAAATTATATTCGTCCTAAAGTTTATTTCATTCGTATCCCTTTATATTTTCACATTATAGAAACACCCCTTAATTTTTTTTTGAAAGTTCGTTATCCTCACATTCCCTAAGTTGTGACAGAGTTGAACCCAGTTAACAACAAAGGTTCACGTGTGTTTGATGTGCAATTTTAATGTAATATTTGGACACTTATGTCCTCATCTTCCTTATAGCAACTTTGGAGGTCATGAAACTCCATTGAGCAATCAAAATTGAAGGTTTTGGAAGCCTCATGTACAGCTTGTGCAACCAAGGACTAGTGGTGGTTTGGGTTTGCCTTCTTCGGATTCAGTTGCAAGGTGTGTAATTTCTACAAGGTGTGCAATCCAACAGCTACCTTATATATTTTCATTCTTTTGTGCTATTTTTATCCCCTTCAAGTGTGTTTTTTATGAGTTTATTTTGGTGTATGGATGAGTTTTTGGGGGGTTATGTAAATTGTTGGGTGTTCATGAGTTTTCTTACGCAAATGAAAAATGTTGCATTTTTGTGAAGAGCTTTTTGATATATATTTTTGCATGTAGGTTGATCGACAAAAATGTCTCAATCAATGACTACTTCTTCTAGCAGTGTTAGTGGTAGTGCGAGTGCAGTGCGAGTGAAATACCAAATAAAGTATTGTTAAGGTTGCGGAATACCCATGGAAATCATATGTAGCAGGATAGTTGCAAATCCAAATCGGTTATTCTATATGTGTAGAAACATGAGTTGTAATAAGTTTGTGTGGGTGGAAAAACATGGTGATGATGAGTATTATATGTTGAAGGTGGAGATAGACAGCATGAAGCGGGAATTTGAGATAATAAAGACAAAGTTGATTGTTTTAGAAAAAAAACATTTACTATGTAATTGTGATTATTGTTATTTTAGGTGCAGTTAACATCTTTAAGTAATGATAATTGTTAAGCATGAGTAAAGCTACATGTAAATTACTTAACAATTGTCTTTTCTTTTTCTATTGTAATGCTTCTTTTTTAGGCAATTCAACAACTCATTTTTTTGAATATTTATAATTTAATAAATTAAATTTTCAACTTTTAACTATTATCTAACTTTTTTAATTAATTTTACCAATTTACAGTTAATTTTTGCCGAACATATCCGAAATGAAAAATATTGAACCAAGATTTCATCGAAGTTAATCCATATAATCAAAATCCAGAAAACAAACGCGTCCCTGATTTTTATAGTCACTACCAATTTTTGTCAGACATAAGGCAAGAAAACAGTTTTTTTTCATAAGAAAATATACTGTAGAAGAAACACTGTAATCATTGATGTCAAAACTCACGTCTCAAATTTCTGAGTTCTTGGATATGCTCAAACAAGAATCAGTTGAAGTCTTCAGTTAACTGCAACCTCAGCTGAAAGGAAATTTGAATGAAGTACGTCCTGGCCAGAAACTTTGGTCTTAGAGTTCTTAAGCACTTGGACAGCTTCTTCCACCTTGGCAGAAAGAGACTCTGGCGATTCCAGGAGAAGCAGTAATTCTCCATTGTCCATCTCCAAAAGCATCCCTGTTATTTTTGCTGCTAGGGTAGGCTGCTCAACATAGCACAGTAAATATACATAAGAACTTCAAATTTAACATTAATAACTAAAAAACAGAAAATAGTAGTAGATTGTTATGCCTTTAGTTTATGAACAAGCATGTAAAGATGCTCCCCGAGAATCTCTTTCTGCTGCTCAGAAGCAGCACCAGCAAGCAAGCTATGCAGCATTTCTGACCCCTGGGACCCTCCTCTGCCAGAGTTTGAACCACCAGATGAGGATCCAGATCCTTTTTCCACATCACGCTGGCGTCCACTTGGTATGTACCTAGCCTGTCCGGTTCTCTTCAAAGGATAGAAACTTCAGAAATCAGAACTATGAAACTCATGTATAGAAAGGGATCAAAAACACAAATTTTGAAACGAAATTCAACTATCTTCATTGTTTTATATTGAAAACTAAACAGAAAACATTTTTTTTACTAGTCCTGATTTAAAGTTCAGTTTGTCGATATGCTTAGAGCATTTTAAAAGTGCTGTTGGATGAAACAAGTGCCACTATCACCACCAACAGACTAGATATTTATGTAGAGAATGTCCACTACATAAGCATTTATTACTGCAAACAGAAAGGAGCAATATATTAGGAATCACATGTTCTATTATGGGGGGGGGTGAAGGGGGTGGGTGGACAAAATAAATAAAAAAGAAAAAGTAAACCTGCTGAGTACTTGATTCTCTTGAAGAGATCACTGGCTGAGAAATCTGCTGGGCTTGTGGTATATAAGTACCAGAGTGAGTATTTCCTTGTGCTACTGAATTCCCATTCAACCTGCCCCTGTTTTGCCTATGCTGCCTAGTATTGTTAGAAACCTGTGAAAGAAAGACATTATATATATAAAATAGATGTGGCTAGTATTTCCAAATAAAATAGATGTGGCTATTTAGTTCCTTCATGGTAAAAATTCTTCAGTTCCCCAAAAGTCCTTAATACTAAAAAAGTTGAGAAAAAAGTGAATTAAATACAAGCATTTCTTGGGTTCATAAACAAAGTTGTCACTCACTGCAGGAACTGGTGATTGTTGAAATGATCTGGCAGGGGGTGCAAAGCCATTAGCCCCCCATCCCGGTCTCAATGCCAGATGTTGATACATCAGTCCAGCCCGAGGAGGGATGTGTGAAATAACGCCACTAGCTGCATAGTAGTAAGGAGGATATCCACCAGGGATAATGGCAGTCGAAGGTCCAGATAGTCCTGCCATTTGTTGTGCGTACTGGAGCTGCAATTGTGCTTTCCTATCCTCTTTCCTCTGAGCAAGAGCAACATATAGTGGTTTTCCATGATACATGAATCCTGTGGCACATAACATCAACTTAAGTCTTAAACATAATTATGGCATTGCAGATATATGGTGCTAAATGTAATGTTATTTACATAACATTTCCACTAAAAAAATTGTAAAGAGGCAGATATGCAAAAAAAAATTATCAGACCTTCAGTTACAGACCAATAAACAAAAAGTGGTATATGACAAAATATATTTTCAGATTTATGGATATCCTTTCTTTGTTTTAACATGTAGGATTGATTTTGTCACATATCATAAACGTGGAAAAGGCTGCTCTAAAATGAGCTTGTATAAAAAAAAATGCACAAGTAATGGAGTATCTTCCAACCCTTAAATTTTAGCAGGTTAAGATCACAGTATATTTTAAATTAAATCAATAGGTTATACATTTGTACACCCTTGTGCACTTTACTGGTAAGCTCTTTTAAAGGAGCCTTATCCCATAAACCAAATGGCTAATAGTAACATTATCTTCAGTTTTTTAAAAGAATAATCAAGAACACTGTTGAGTATATACAAAAGAACTCAACAACAAACCCAAACCTCACAAAAAACAAGCAGCACCCCCCACACATACAGAAAAACAGAAAAATCATAAATCACTTGCTAATGACTTTGAAGGAACTCATTGAATTAGTGTTTCTACTAGTCTTTCCTAAGCAATTGATCAAACCCTCTTGGAATAAGATGAAGAGAAAAAGAAATATCATAGTTTATTCTTGTCAATATTCAACTTAAATCTTTTCATCATTAAAATGTAAAAATAAAGTGACATATACATAGCACATTAAGAGTACTTAATGGAAATATATATATGATGAAAAATGGAAAATATCAAGTAAAATGTATCTAATCTCCAAATTATAATCCAATAAATATAACTATACCATATTCTTACATTCTTTTATTGAAACATAAGTAAGCATTTGCATTCCTATGACTGTAGAATACTTATCTAAACCCAGTCTTATCAACTTAACTCACTTACCATGAAATGTGTTCACAGCTTTATCTCTAAATTGTAATCCAATAAATATAACTATACCATAGTATTCTTACATTCTTTTATTGAAATATATGTAAGCATTTGTATTCGTATGACTGTAGAATACTTATCTAAACCTAGTCTTATCAACTTAACTCACTTACCATGAAATGTGTTCACAGCTTCGTTGGCCTCCTCAGGAGTGGAGAAGCATACAAAGCCAAACCCTTTACTTATCCCTTTGTCATCTCGCATAATTTTTGCAGAAGTTATAGTGCCACATGCACTAAAATGATCCCTCAATTCTTCATCACTTACATGGTCATCAATATTCTTCACATAAATGTTAGATCCCTGAAATTAAATGATGACACTCTAAGACAACTGAAATGAAAACAACAAGCTAAATATAGGAGAATGGCATAGATATTATAACCTTGTATTTCAAGATTTGTTCCTTCTGCTTCTCCTCAAATTGGTGGTGCAAGATCTGCTCACGTTCAGCCTTCTTTTGTGCTCTGGCTACATACAGAATCTTAGAACCTGTTCATGACAAATCAAAACCATTTAATATACAGGGTTATACATAAAAACAAAAAAAATCATCATTTCTCTGCAGAAAACCAACACAGTAAAAGAAAAAATGAAGTACCTAATTGTGATCCATTCATTGCTTCCATTGCATTTTTAGCATCATCTGGGTTATCATAGTTCACAAAGCCAAAGCCCTTGGACATTCCATTGTTGTCCTTTGCAATAACCAAGCTAACAATTTTCCCAAAAGAGGAAAACTTCTGCTGCAGTGTTGCTTCTGAAACATCCAGGTCCAAATTCTTCATGTACAAATTCGTATATCTAGCATCAGGGACAGGCAAAATGCGATCACTTTTTTTGACAAACTTCCCAACATATCTGAACAAGAATCATAACCAGAATAAAATTAATATCAGAAAATAATAGCCGTACAGAAATTGAATACAAATTGCAAACATCAACTGTAGAGGCACAAAAATTATATAGGAACAATGCAGAGTTTCACATACAACTCCTTATCAGCAACAGTATAGCCATTCAGCTTCTCGATAGCAACATTCGAAGATTCTTCTGATTCAAATTGAACAAAGCCGTATCCTTTGCTCTTCCCATCCTCAGACGTGACAACTTTGCTGGACAAAATATACCCGTATTTTTTGAACATATCTTGCAGTCCAGCATTATCTATCAATTCGGGTAAGTTCTGCCAAGTCACAAGAAAAAGAAGGAAAAAAAAAACTCTCCGTAAGAAACCCTTTAAGAAACAACAAAGAACCAAACAATGCCCTAATTATTTCAAATCAAAACTCTCTCAAGATAGTAGATACCTTAACAAACAAGTTCCCTATAGCGCTTTTCCTCGCATCAGGATCACGACGCGACCACATCACCCTCATCGCTTTCCCATTAAGCGTGGAGTTATTTTTCAGCTCGATTGCACGAATTGCTATTAACAAACACCATTTCATTATTAACAAGATAAACACACTAAGATCTCTCTCAACATTTATTTATCATAACAAGAAACAAGTAAGATCAAGATTTCATTAAAAGAAATGTATAAACCTAAAGAAAACAAAAAAGAACGGCAAGAAAGATGAATAAATGTGAACCGCACCGTCTTGAGGGGAAACGAAGTTGACGTAACCGTAACAGAGGGATTTCCCCGTGGAGGAGTCTTTGCAGACGCGAACAGACGCGAGGCTCTTGAACTCGGAGAATGCGTCGACGAGGTGGTTGTGGGAGACGTCGGGGTGGAGGTCGCCGACATAGAGCGACGCCGGAGCGGCGGCAACGGACGGATGAACCTCCATGGATAATGATGATGAATCTGATGAACGGAGGAGGAGTAGAGAAGGAGAGAGAGAGAGCTCGACAGCAGGGGATTCTTCTTCTTCTTCTTCTTCTTCTTCTGCTTCTCGCTGGCGAGAGAATGATCGAAAACGAAAGAAAAACTTTGGTGATGTCAGTGTGAGAGAAGAAGGAAGAAAGAAAGTGTGTGATACGATTTTATTTGAGAGAGAGGGTGGTGTGTGTGTGAGTGTAGGAGGAATCGGCATGCATGGCCGTTCGGTACTATAAAACCCCACCCCCACGCGCCTTACCCCGTGCGTTACGCACACTCCTCGCTTTCTTCACTTTGGAATTTTTGGTCAATTTTTTTTATATTTTGAGAAATTCGCGCCTCATCAACAAATGGTCAATACCTGTGGCTGGTTGGCTACCATTTTAGATCATCACACAAAAGATAACTTTGGACAAGTTTCCTTTGTAAAAGTTATTTTTTGAAGAAAAAAAAAGTATTGACACTATTTTTTATAGAAATGGTTTGCCCTTTGCAAGAGTCTATTATTTTTTGAACAATTTGTGGAAATGCTGTGTGGAAGGGTTGGCATTACCTGATTGGTGTTTTACTATTATTATATTATTTTGTTTGTAGTACTGATTAATAATGGAGTGTTTTTTTAGAGAAGGTAAAGAAGCCCATAATTTTTAGTTGTGAGAGAGAAAGAGACGGGCGTACTAGCGTTGAGGAATGAGGAGGACTGTTTCAAACATGCACGCAACATATAAAACGCTTCCAGTCGCAAAGCATAAATATTATTAAAATAATGATTGACATAAGTATTAGTTGTTTGTTTCTCTTATATAAATATTAATAAATTATTAAATATGAAATAAATTATGTTAAAAAAAATTTATATCTTGTATATTAACTATCCCAGTGTAATGGTCAGAAAAAAAAAATAACATCATTATCAAATATTTCTTAAATAATTTTATATTATTATTCAATTACAAATTTTTATTTAAATTATTTTAAACTAATTTTTAAAAAATTAACAAATGTGTCATATGATAATTATATAATTGCATAAGACTTTTTACACATTTCTAGGTTATCTTTTTTCTCTTCCTAATTTCTTTCTCCCTCATCCTATCCCAATGTATCATTTATTATGTTTACATTTTTCTCTCTCCTCTCTCTATGTGGGTATCTCATAACATTTAGGTGTTAGTTTATTTTTTCTCCTTTTAAAATTATTTTTTTCCCGATTTTTTTCCTGTTAAGATAGGTCATGCATTTTCTCTCTCTTCTCTCTATCTCTATGTGAGTATGTGGTGTCTGGGAGCATTTAGGTATTCATTTTTTCCCCTAATGTACTACTAGTTATTAAAAAAATCAATAAACTTATTAATGTATATAATGATTTTATAATTAATTAACAATAGAACGTGTTTACACTATTAATGCATAGAGTATTATTCTAAGAAAATCGATTATCAATTCCTTTATCAATCTATTTAAAATTCTCCTTCAATAAAATAGCACCACATCATTTAAAATTAACATGTCAGCATGAAGAAGAAACTAATGTCGTTTCCTTTCCCCAATTCACGTTTTATCCAATTAACGCCCTCGCTGTGGCGGAGTCGCATCCAATAGGCAATAACGGTGGTGCGATTTGGATGATGACGAGGGCGATGTTCAGGGGAGATGCCGGCGTTGGGATTCTAGCTTCACGTTGGAAAGTTTCAAAGAGTGATCTTTGACTCGTGGTAGTGGTTTACAAAAATTGGCACTCCATGAAAACTATTATGTGCACAAGGAAAGCAGCAATGCCTACGGCTAACAATTTAGAGAAAGTGCCAATGTGGGAGCAGCTCGCACTCATCTGTCCTGAATTGTTAATGTATGCATCCTTGCTCTTGCTCGTAGACAGAGAGACGTTCACAGACAAGGAACCTGAGCACCAATTCAAGATTATGATTTATAACAAAGCGAAGGACGATATTATATGCATGAAAGATACAGTTCCTTTGGTTAACTTACAATCATAATCAGCCCATCCAATTCGTTGATTAGCTAAGTCATATACAAATATCTTATCTTTTAGGACAAGATCTGCAAAAGAAATGAAACAACTTAGTTGATAAACTCAATACTAAAAATACGGGACTACTTCACTTGCTGACCCGAGAAATTTGATGCTAATTGACAAAAAAATAAATACGAAATTGTAAAATTAAGTCTCTAATAAAAATTCATTTGAATGATGACATGCCATCATATTTTTGAATCCCATTTGAATGTTCACTGAAAATAAACTATTATATTTTTTAAGGTTTTTTGTGTAACACCTTGTCAGGTGTTATCAGTTTTGCCAATCTCATATTCATTCTACCAAAAACAATAATTCTCAATTAAATGACAATAGAATACTGTTTACTACCATAGAAGACAAGACATATTCATCACTGGAAGATTTTTTATGCTACTTTACTAAAGAGCCTATTTCATAATCAATTTTGAGAAAGTGAGTTTTTCTTCAAACTCTTGGCAGATTTTAGTCTGTTTAAATAATTCTTCCAGCTTCTAACCTCCTAAAATTGTGAATCCCTGCTCCACTTTTTGGAAGCCAATGCACCACATTGCAGCACCATCCTGTGAAATCAAAGTAGCACACATCAGACTAATATCGGTGATAAGCAATTCAAAAGAATTACTCCAAGTTAGGCAAGATACAAGATGCAATAATGTGACCAAACTAATAATAGACATACTTACAAGGAAACCATAATGCATAAGGTAATGTTCTGGATTCAAAACCATAGATGCTCCGCCCATGAAGTTTAAACTGACTTGAGGAAACATATCACCTACGCTGAATAAGCATAAACTCAATTGAGATCCTCAGAAACTGTAATAGGGGAAACCATTTTTTTATGATGAAAGAATTTAAAGATCTTTGTTTCAAAATTGAGGTTAAATTGAAATAACCTGTTTGATACCAGATAACACTGGTTTCCTTTTGAAATAATGGGTCTCGAAAACTGTGACACAGCATCAGTTATCTACACAGTCATTTAGATATTCAATATCAGTACATGATACATCATTTCTTAAAAATATAAAATACAAGACAAATAAGCCCAAGTAAGAATTTGTATGCCTCTCTTCAACATATATTTTTGGGGTAAAAAATTGTTACAAGAAATTTTCAATTTCATTCTGTCCAATGCCGGATTTTGGTAACAAAAACTCTCTGAGGAAATTAAAAAAGCTAAAAAGAAAATAGAAGTTCAATATCTAACACAAATTGCTCAACCTTAAATAATAAAAATATCAGGCTAGTTTTAATGTTTGAGAAAATGCATTTGGAACGGAATTGAGTCCAAAATGGGATGGAAGCCCAAAAACTCTAGCTGGAGACAACAAACTGCAATAAGTCCAAAATCATGCAATGAAAGCCCATGCCCCAAGGTTCTAGCCAAAGTCAATAGTCAACATGGTGAAAACCAATAATAGAATCAATCACCTCCTTACTTAACCTAATTCTAAAAACCTCACTCTTCTTACTCTTGCTCTTTGAGTTCGTGGGTTACAGAAAAATTGTCTTGCTAGTTCCGATACCATGGTTTACACCAAGAAGCACCTATTGTATCCAAGGGGACTGGCGCATATCACATGGATAAGTCCTAGGATAGTGTCATCACATGCCTCAGGTTCATTTGCTAGTGTCCTTCAGCATCACAATCTACACCTACTTGGCTACTCCCTATTCGGAGTTGGAATAAGACAATCTAAAATATAATAAAATCCTAGAATAGTAAATGACAATAAATAATCCTAAATATAAAATCTTCATTATGAAATTCAAAAATCCTAAATAAAGTAATTAAGGAATAAAACTACATAATCCAATCTACATCGACAATTTGTCTAGCAAACATTTCTGAGAATCAAATTCCATAATAAAGTTCACTTATGGACACTCAGCCTCTCTTCCAACAATAGCAGAAAGTTACAACTCACCTTATAACTTCATCAATGTATAGTGAGGATCTTCACTAATATATGGTAACAAAAGCCAAAGTTCCTAAAAAATTTCAATGATAAAGTTCACTAATGGACACTCAACCTCTCTTCCTACAATAGCATAAAGTTACAACCCTCCTTATAAATTCATCATTGTATAGTGAGGGTCTTCACTAATATATGGTAACAAAAGCCGAAGAAGTTCCTAAGAAATTACCAAGTCTCTTTGATTATGACTTGATCCTCATTTTCATGGTCTATAGATAGATGGTTACTGTTTCCATTTCATACTTGGTCTATTAGCCAGTGTGCATTAAAAAGTTACAGCGACTCCCCTGGTTTTGCAAAACAAAGACGGGATTCTGCAGGGGTTAAAAACTCTCGTATTTATGAAGTTGGCAATTAGACAATATGATTTTTTTCCATAGAGATTGGGTAAACAGATTAATGGGCATGTAAATAGCCTCTTACAGACTTATCATATATAAATCTTCAACCATCATTGGGGATTGATCATTTAGTTGACTAACGACATATTTAAAATTGAGGACAACCTCAAATTAATAGCCTAACCTTCTGGTTGAGAAAGTATGCTTTTCCTGTTACTCACATTACCATTTGTTATACTAAGAATGTAGATGGTCATGCCAGATTTTATGCACTCAAAGAAATACATTTTGAGAATAAAACCACAGTAATTTTGCCACAGCAGACAGTAGTGCTACAAAACTTACAGCTTTGACAAAAGGATTGTAAGCTTCTTGAACAAGGTATGCCAATGTTGTGCCAGAGTCAACTATTGTTCCTCGATTGCTAGTTGTTGCAAATACATTTGAATCAATTGGGAGAAGTTGTCCACTGACAGAAATGCTCTGAAGATTTAAGTTATAATGAGGCCTGAAATTTGATCAAGAAATTAGTCAAATACATATCAATATATAGAATACAGCAATATACTGAGATATCGAACTGCTGGTATTTGTCAACTGAGTAAGCAATACTACCTATTATATTCAATTCAAAAACTTATTTTATTAAATTAAAACAAATTTGTTGTGTATTATCATTTATAATCTTTTTAGAAATTTTTTACAACAAACAAAAATATTTTTTTGCTGAATAAATAGCGCATAGTACAGGGTTTGAAACCCGACAAAAAAATTGAAAAATGGTTTTACCACTTCCAGGTTGATTCATGCCATTTAGCAAGGATATGGCATGTAACAGTGCCTTTCATGAAAACAAACAATCTGGGTAAGGAGAGGGCGGAGCCCTTCACAACAATTTGACAAACCAAGAAAGTTTTCTACTCCACTAAAGGCATGGACTCGAATATACACACTTCCAAACCCATTGCTTTTCTAACAAGAATACTGCCCAAAATCAACATACTTGGCTAATTGCAATGAAATAAAAGTCATTACCCTTCAGAAAATTGCAATCAAGGTTAAAAATGAGAATTTTATAAGCATTCCCCACAGATTGACATATTGCAACAAGTCAGAAACTTCATTAAGCTAGGGGTACAAAATGATGATTATTTAGTTTTTTTTTAATATGTCAATGTTTTGTTGCAAAACAGGGAAAAATAATGCAGAAGAGAGAACATACTGTGATGGGACAAGTGGACTATAAACAATACTTGGTTCCAAAATTTCACCAAGAACTAGCACGCCTCCTCCATTCTCTCCTCCTTTTAAGCAATGAGAGAACACTTTGGGTGTTACACCCCGTGATGACAATTGTGATATAACAGATAGAGCACCAGGGCCAAACCCAAAAATTCCATCAACTGCTTTATCTGTCTTGGTCAAATCCCCAGACTGGTAGGTGCTACACCTGTACCCAAAACAATCATCCAAAAAGGTTCATTAAAATCAATATCCATATTAACATAAACAAGGGAGTAAATGAGCAAACTATCACAACACAAAGAATAGGTAAAATAGTGAACAACCTAAAAATAAACAGCTCATATTATGATACCTTTTCTCCCTTTTCAAAGAAAAAATCAAAACCTACATTTTGACAAGAATTTTATGCAGTTACTGTTAGCTTGATCCACAATATTATAATACTACAATGTTTGCTACTAATGAAGCTCGGAACATAATCTTCACCAAAAAAACTAGGCTCCTCTGACACTTTATATGTTCCCAACCCCACAAAAGCATAAGGACTCACCCAAAAACGATGGTGGATGAAGAGTTAGCAACCACAGACTGTCCAAGGAGGAACATGTCAAAATACATTGTATCAGAAACATAATAACCAGTAGTACCACTTCCATCACCATACTGAAAAGTGTAGCTGCACTGATTAGCCTGAGAAGAGCATTCACTAGTTGCAGTTTGAACCGCATACGAGCATATCGGGTCCCCACAGGAAACAAGTGCAGCAGTGGACGAGCCGGCCGTGTCAAAGAAATCAAGCTCAATCTGTAGAGTGCATAACAAAAACACCAACAAGAGGATCAAACCATTATATATACTCTCATCCACAAAAAGAAATGCTAAACAAATAAATTAAACGACAAGAAGTAAAAGCATCTAGTTCTCACCCCCAACCCACTAGAATGAGGGCAATTGCTGCAAGTAATGCAATTTATCCACAAGATGTCACTTCCAGTATCAATCTGAACGTAAAACTCTTTCGCAGGAGATCCCAACTTCACTTTCGTAAAATACAAACTGAACAAGAAAAACAAGATTAACCCCAAGAAGAGTATATACTTCTGCGAATTACTTAATGGAGAGCTCATTTTAGCTTATGGAGAAGTTCATCTCATTATTTTGTTCTCTTAGAAGTGCTTCTAAAAAAGCTTACCCAAACAGGTTCTATATGCTACTTCTAAAGTTATAACGTCCTAGTCGTTAATATTATTATCATAAGATATAACAAACATATTATGATCTCAAATAAATTCTCTATCTATTGAGGCTATTCCTCTCTCTTTCTTCTTCTACCAAATAGAGGAACCAGAAAATGGGTAACGAAAATGGAAGAATAATAAAAAAGAAAAAATAGAAAGAAAAAGAGGAGGGAATTAGAAACGAAGCTGAAAAAGAATTACCCGTACCCAACGAAGTAAGGATCGGAGGTTCCTTGGACGGAGAAGTCTACGACGCCACCGACGACACCTTGCAAGATTCGACCGTGGCGTGTTCTGTCGCGAGCTCTCAGCGCCTCCAGCTCCACTTGCTGGTTCAGAGGAATGGCCCGTTCCAGAGGAAGAAAAGTCCCCACCAAACCACCGCACGCCACCGTCGCCGCCGCCGCCACGGTGGCTAACGCCAACAACAGGGGAACACCACCCCGCATTTCGCTCTGCGTTCCCTCAATCACCACGACGACGCACTTGCTGCATTGAGTCTTTTAGAGAGAAAAGAGACAGGGTCTCCTGTTACTGACTTGTTAAGTCTTAACTGAAACAATATTTATATAAACTAAAAAAATTAAAATGGAACAATGAACTACGAAAATGTTAAGAATTTGAATTAATATTTTTATATTTTTATCACTAACTTTTTTATTCTAAATTAAGCATCATAAGTATTCTAACAAAATTTTATACACGATAAAAATTGAACTTATTAATTTTGTGTAAATATTTGAAATTATTATTTTTTTATGTTAAAGAAAAAAAATAATAATGATCAATTCAAAACTTACTAGTTTCACAAAACTAAAAATAGTTATTTTTTATTTTAAAAGAGTAACTATTATTTTATAGTGTGTTTGAATTTGATTAAAAGCCATGTGTATATCCTTATTTTTATATTAAAATTAGTAAAAATGTAGAAGTTATGCAAAGTTGCTTTTAATTTGACCTGAATATCCACCTCAATAAATTCAACACATTTTAGAAGTACAATATGCCATTACTCCAAAATTTTAAGGAAATATTTTGTGAATTAAATGAAAATATTAACATATTTTTAAGATTATAAAAATTAAAAACATAATTAATTATCATTTTAAAAATATGACACATATATTGAATAAAAATGAATTTAACTAATATGTATTAACAATGTGAATTTTTTATACGTTAACCAATTATAAAAATGTAACTTTATTTTAACTACTTCAAAAGTCACAAATGACAATTAAAATCATAAAAATATTAATGTTATAAAAAAATGACTTATTTAATTGGAGAATTTAATGATAAGAATGTAAAAAAACATTATGAGTTTTGTTCTATAAATAAACATTTATAATTTTGATGAAATTTTTCCTCATACAAATATTAACTAAGTAACTAAAGAACATTAGTTAAATAATTTATTGAAAAACGAAAAATTACGATGTTTATAATTCTTTTTATATTTTCTTATTATTTATATAATAAATATTTTTAAAAAATAATTATTAATCAATATCTTAAAAATAGTAGTTAGAAAAAGACTTACCCTTTTTCTTATACATGTACTTTTCTTCCCTGAGTGGGACATGTCCGGATCCCCACTTGAATATGAAAGAGACCGTTTACCCCTGCTCTTTTAGGTTCATCGTGAAGGCAGCACAGTTTGATCTTTAACCAAATCATTGTTTCACAGCTCATTTACCCACCTTAATGTGATTGATCAGTGAATCACAGGCACAATGTAGCAATTAGCAAAGTTGATTATGGAATACTATGCGTGCATGCCCTGTGCAAACTTTGATTGAAATTTGCAATTTGTCTGTGGAGCATACCAATTACCAAGATTGTAAAGAAAAAGGCAAAAAGATAGAAAGAGACGTGAGGAAACACAAATTCAATATTCATTGGCGGCATTATATAAACAGCAACACCGTATTCTACTAGCCAAGTAATTACTGTGATTTTTTTTCTTTGAATATTACATTAATTGTTTGTTGGGTAAGAGAGAAAATAAAAAATATAAAAAATAAAGAGAGAAAAATAAATACGACTAATAAAACATTTTTTTGTTTATTTTAAAAAATATATTTTTATAAATACAAAAAAATTATTTTATTTTATTTTATCATTTTCTTTCAAATTCAAATTTTAAACTTTTCCTCATTCTCTATTTTTCTTTCATCCAACCAATCATATCATAAGATAAAGATTTAAATAAACAAATTACAGCAGATTAACGGTTCTTTCACTTTTCTTTGATGAAATTTCAACGGAACAGTACCCAAGAAAAGGGTGTCCCTTTGTTCTGCACTGCCAAGGCAAGACTGTGCCTATGCCACTGCCTCTTGCTGCATTGCAGTTGCTGAATGCGTTGGATTGGACTGTCTCGTGTTATTATTCCGATAACTATAAACATTTATTTTCTTTTTCTTTTTATTTCATTACTTTCATTTTTTCTCTTATTTTTTAGTACTTTACTTATTACATCTGTCATTTTTTTTCTTTTTCACCATTTTTTCATATCTTTTCTCTATTGCGCGTGTTTGGTAGTGCGTCTACCACGCACGTTTACTCTCTGTTTCTGTGTCAACATTGAGAAAGAATGTAGAATTTTTTTTTTTTTTGAGGGGAAGAATGTAAAAATTATATATTTAGTGTGTTTGATTTTATGTTTTGAATATTATTTATGGTGTTTTAAATTTGATTTTTCAAAATTAATAATTATAATTGTCATATCTAAGACTTAATTTTTTGCATTGTTAACAAAAAATTTAAATGCATTTATTTTTGTTTCTAAATTACACTTTAGAAAATCATAACTGTAATTTTACATCTCAAATATAATTTCTCTATTCTTAATAAGTTTTCAAGCATGCTTTACATATTAATTGAATAATTGTTTCTAAGTTACACATCCAAACACTCATGCCTTTCGCTTTTTTGTATATCAAAATAACAATTCTTTCAACCCATAAAACGTCAATTGAGGAATGCATTTTTCTATTTTAACCATAGTCTATTTAAAACAAACACACAATTAATTAATTGCAGCATTTATATCGAAGGATCTGACTCAATTGATTTGTTTGAATTAATTTTAACCTGAACGGATGGAAGAGCCCGCCTTAGTTGACTCGCAAATGGACCAATGTCATAAACCAGCCCGCAGTTATGAGAATGATGAGCACGTGCTGACCAATGACACAGAATCGGGCAAGATTGGACCACAAAAATTAGAAAATAATTACGGTTATTATTTTCTTTTTGTTTAGATTTACGTTAGACAGTTTTAAATAACGTTAGTTAGTCTAATCTTAAATGAGTGTTTATATATTTAGTTTTATGTTGAGAAATTAATTTTTACTTGGAATAATTTAGATAATTTTTGTGTTAAATAAAAATAATTATTCTAAATTATATTACTGTACTACCATTTTCCTTCTATAATAAAAGATTCAAAATATAACTTTGGGCCAACTGCACTCGCGACCCATGGAAGAGAGGAAAAAACTACCAAAATAATAAAAAAAGCTATGGAAGAGAGGGAAAAAAACACCAAAATCTAATCTACACTTCTCACTCATTTAATTGGTTTAATTTAACACTTCTCTAATTCATTAATTTAACTCTCAGCTAAATACTTTCAGTCCTCTAAAAAAAGCTGAATATTTTCAGTCTCATACAATAATTCTTAAGTTTTTTTATTAACCATCAGCATGTTCTATATTTAGACTTACTGATCTTGTTTTAAATTCCTGCAACCCAGTTTTTAATTTATTTAAATTCATAATACTTTTTCAAAATCAATTAATATAATGCAATTAATTTATTTAATACGTATCTTCTAACATATATTTTCATAAAATTAAAAAATAATAGGAACCACTTAATGTGCATACAAAAGGCGAGATAGACATGTTCAATACTTCAATATAAAGCACAAGTTAAAGGACGCCTAATTTTTCTTGATATTTAACCCTGGTCACTTCTCAATATGTTATTTTAGGAACAAGATACTGCCACAAGCTTTGTACGTGCAAATTTCAGAAGATTTCAAAAGTCTAGTTCTGCACAAAATTATGGAATGCTAATTAGTAATCACGGCAATCCAATGTCCATATCCCACCCTTCTTTATTTTGTACAATTCGGGCTTTCTGATAATTAAGCAAGCCTCAAAACTAGGTTTAATAGGAAATTGGTGTCCCATCTCGGTTTCTTTTACCAAACAAAAAGTTTCAAATTTTATTACTATCAAGGTTTTAAAAAACGGTTTGTAACTGTGATTTACATAACAACATCAAGAATGTTTAATTGCCATGACCATAATGCGATCAAAACTATAATTTATTAGTCGCATTTGTCTAATTTATCACAATATCAATAAACACAATGAAATTGTCATTCGACCGATATTTAAACCTTTTGCTATATATACACATAATAGCTAGTATTTTTTTATAGCAGCGGCAATAAAAATCCAACCTAAAACTTCTACCTCAACCTCCACTACTAAGCGTACACATAAGATACTGTACCACAGAAATAAAACTCTAAACACGGGAAATAATATTAAAAGGGAGACCAAGCATAAGTGCATAACCCCATTAAGATTAAGACTGTTTCTTTGTGTATTTCCATTTCATGCTTTGATTCCAACATAATGGATATATCATATACAGCTCTAAATTCGGCATCTGTTGCATGCTGGTCGGGTCCAAGAATTGTGTATGATATTTGACTGTTCTTACTTATATGCATGAGAACACTGGTGACTAATGAGATTGAGAAAGACAATGGTTTTTTTTTTTTTTTTTTTTGAGTTTTCTCCAACTCGCATTCTCAATTTCTCACACAATGCAAACAATAATATTTAGAACACATATATACACAAACCCAGATAATTACATGCTGTAGCAAGGACAATTCACTTTCTCCCTGGCTACATCCGGAGATTATATAATCAACAATTGGCGAAATTAAAAGACATTAATTAAACATGACAAACAAATAACTAAAACTAATATGTACAATAAATCAACACCCATTTACATCTTCGAGTTCAGGCAAGGGAAACCTGAGAATTGCCGCAACACCCGTGAGTTGAGCAAGTTGCGGTGCAGAAACATGCATTGACGAATACACCAAAGCCTTTCCTCCACCCTCTTTCACTGACTTCACCAAACTCGCGTACTTTTTTCTGGTCTCAACATCTTCGTTCCTATAAAGATCATCAGTTATCAGAAGTGTCTCAATGGCCCTCATCTCAAGCGCACGCTCCACCTCAGCGGGTCCATAACACACGCGGTCCGAATCGTCGCACACCATCTCCCACAATTCTCTAAACGCCGCCACCTTCTTATCCTTCACCAACTCCGTCACCGCCCGGTCACCCAACACTTTCTCCAAACTATCACTGCCCGCAACGACCATTATTCGCGACTGGTTCTCCTCGATCGACCGCATCCTCGACTTCCTCGCTTCCGACATCACGAACCTGTGGAGATATAATATGAGTTGAATAATTAAGATGAAAGAAAAAAAAGAAAAAGTTGTGGGACTCGATCCTCTTTATATCTGTTAAAAGAAAATTATGATTCTAACAAATTAATATTTTATGGATTAAAAAAAAGAAAGACATCACGAACCTACGAAACTCTTCGCTCGTTATGACCACGCGCTTCACAACCTTAAAATCCACGCGCTTCACTAACGCCGCGAACACCTGTCGGAAAAACACGGAGTTTCTGGAGTTTGAAGAGGGTTCGATCTTGGTGCAGCGCGTGGCAACTCCCTGTGCGATAAGGTGAATCTCCGCATGGTGCGGGTGGAAGAGCACGACGGCGAGGTCGGGGGAATTGGTATTGGGATTGGAATTCTCGGTGGATTCGTTTAGGGTTTCGACGGCGTCGTTTTGCCAAAGCTTCTTCCGGAGGTGGAAGGGTTTGTGGGGTTCGAGGGTGAGGGTGTGGTAGGAGCCGGCGGCGACGTGCTGGCTGGCTTGGAGGTTGCGGCCGTGGAGGCGGAGGGTGGAGGAGTCTTTGTGGAAGTCGCGGCACGTGACTTTGATGTCGAGGGTGAGTTTCACACGTGAGGCGGTGTTCTTCTTGGCGGAGGAGTCGAGGTGGACCTTGCGGGTGGTGTCGGTTGAAACGACGTCGCCGGGGAGGATGAGGTTGTAGAGAAGCCACACGTCGTCGGGTTCTTCCGCCACCAGCTTCGCCGTTCCGGTTTGGTTCACCGCGAAATCCTTTTCCAAGAGTTTCATTGTTTGTGCCTTTGTGGGATACCAAAAAATTTGTTGTAGGATTCAGAAATTAGGTTAAATTTTGGTGATGTTATTAGGGCAAGTTTACGTGGAGGAAGAAAACAATTAATGTATATAGGAAGAGAGAGAGGTGACCTGCTGGTGTTGTTTTCCTCGATCTCCTCTCTTCTTCCGATCGAGTATAGGTTCTCCTTGGATAGGGGTTCTTGTTTGTTTAACTTGGATCGAAATCAATGTGTTTTTACCATGGAATTATAGATATTGGCATCAACTTGTGCTTGCCATGCAAACAATTCATTCCTTATTTTGGGTCCAAGCTACGAATTGCATTCGCATATTCCTCCATGCAACCTGCTCCACTTATTCTATCACTGTGTTTTAGTATGGGATGTAATTTTCATGTTGAGGCTATAATAATGTAAAAGTTGACCTTTTATTTAAATTAAATTTATATAATTGTAACAATATATATATATATATAAATTTGGAGATTACCTCACGTATATTGTCAGTGTATTTTTTAATATCATCTAATGAAAAATTATTTTTGGTATTTGTTAAAAAAATTATTATAAAAATTAATGAACTTATTATATATAAAAGTATATAATAACGATATAAAAAATCTCAATATTGTAAATACAGATATTATTTATTTAATATTTTTTCTACCTACATATATGCATTAAATTGTATAAAGAAACTTATTAAATAAATAATAGATGATCATTTCAAATAATAATTGATTTACCTATGTCTCTGTGAATGATGAATGAATAAGTTATTAGATAATCCAAAATTATTATCGTTCAAAAGTAATTTTGACATAATATATAATTAAGTATTATTAATTCATTTTTCTTAATTGAAAAACTTAAATATGTATTGAATAGAGATCATAGTCAAGACCATAAACACATATGATGATCATAATAATTAATCTGAATAACATGCCTTAGACTTTCTTGCAACGAAGAGTGTGAGTACACGAAACACTCTATCAATATTTTTATTTTTTTATTAATTCATACACCTATCATGTGAGTTCTTATTATCTTTTTTTGGCAGCATTTCCATGCCTTTTTTGGTGTGTCATTGATTTGACAGAAACTAGATTCTATTTCGTTTCTATAGTGAATATTGGCAATTTCTGTAATGTAGTCATACTTTACAAAACTAGTTTTCGTAAAATTGGTGAAACACACAAAAAAATCATTGAAGAAGAAATAAAGTTCGGGAACTCACATGGAAAAAACAATGGAAGACAAGGAGAAGCAATGACTGATTAATTATATCATGGGTTGCACGTCCTGAGCCGATAGTAGTGCTCTTGCACGTTTGTCAACAATTCAAGCACGTTGCTCGTTATATATATATAATTCATTCAGCCATATATCCTTGTGAATCGAGAGAAAGAGAGAGATGGAATTTGCAGGAGCTTTGATGATCATTATTGCCTCAATGCTAGTGGGTTGTTCCTCTGCTTTGGATGAATCGGGAGTCATTTACGTGGGTGGAAAGGTGCTTTGCCAGGACTGCACCAAGGGCTGGAACGAATGGGTTAATGATGGCAAGCCTATGAAAGGTACTGTAGATTGTAATATTTTCCTACATCGCATGTTCATATTCATATTTACCTCAGCTCGCAACTAATTGTTCTTGCACTACCAGGAGTTAAAGTGTCCCTAACATGCATGGACAAGAGAAGTAGGGTTGTGTATTACACAAGTGATACAACAGATGAGTTGGGGCAGTACGATTTGACTGTGAAAAAGTATGTCTATGGAAAGGAATTGGATACAAAAGGATGTTCAGTGAGGTTGGTGTCGTCCCCAGATAATGTTTGCAACATCCTCACTGACTTTGGTGGTGGAAAGTCTGGCGTCAAGCTCAACTACCCAACATCAGTGTATCGCAGTTTGATCAAATACCTGCTCAACCCTTTCTATTACACCACTCCTATGTGCGATAAGCCCGACGCTGACGGCTATGATTCTGAACCTAAAAATCGCCAAGGACAAGGAGGCTATTACTAATGGGGATGCTCTCTCTTGTTTCAATATAAATTATTATTCTTGTTTCTCTTTTTTTATTATTATTCTTGTTTCTCATTTATTAACTTTTGCAAGATATGTGTATGAGAACCTAAAAATCAACTTGTGCCCCCTTCGTACAAATACATGATGAAAACTTCTTATATCTATTTCTCCAGCAAAATGAATCTGTTTAACGCTAGTTTTCTTTTTCCAAAAGAAAGTTCAACTTATGTATCTACTATTACATATAAAACAACACAAATGCCGAGTCCGGCAGAAATGTTAACATAAAATGGGTTCTGAAAAACTTGTAGTTGCTCCCAAAGAAAAGAAAGTCAGCATTTTTTACATTTTACAACAGTAAATCCTATATCGGCGATGATGATCTCATAAGCTACAGCACACTTCAGAGTTCATACAATAAGTTGAAGATAGCCGATCGCAAACTAGAAAAGTAAATGCAAGTCCATACCTCATTCCAAGTGGCATGAAACCACTCGACAATGTCACCACAATGAACAATCTCAGGCTATACATATATGAACAATATCATTTGTAGTAGATGGTTATATCCCAACGACTGCGATTTCTATATAATTTGGTGGCAAGTATCTTTGACCAATGATAACTATTGACAATAATGAACCAAAAATCAAATACATATTTGCCAAAACCAGTTTTAATTTCTTAATATTTCATATGTCAGTGCTCATACTGTTGATGTTTTGGCAGCAAGATGTACGAGAGTCTTCCTGTGGTAAGTGGTACGTAGCTTCTTGTACTTTTGCAAAAAAGCACCAAGGTCAATCTCTCTGTCAAGGAGATGGTGGTGCAAGTTTTCAGATTCCTCGTCAGTCTTATTCACAGACTCTGCAAAAATATTATATAGTTTATCATATTTATGACCTAGCCATGGTTTCAATAGTAATAAAATTGTGACCACCAGAACTATTGTAGCAAACTACAATTTCAAGTCATACCTTAAATCCTTTGGAGAAGGGATGCTGGGGAATTCAATTTTAACATGTCTTCTTTCTGCTTGTCAAGCTCATTTAGTTTCTCCTTAGCAGCAGCTAACTCAGTTGTCCGAATTATTCTACACTGTTTCCATGGGAGGAAGAAGAAAAAGTTAGTCAGCAATAAATTGAAAAGAAAAAAGCATACTAATCATAGGATTATATTCTTACTTGATTCCTAAGTTCCATGATACGAGGTTCCTTTTGAAGATTTTCCTCTGTAGTACAGGCAATAGTTTGAGAAGCTCTATTACAATTTAATTATAGGCCTACCATTAAATAAAAGAAATTAAATACCTGCAAGCTGTAAATTTGCCTTGCAAAGTTCATCTTTCAGCTGATCAAGTCAATAAGCCAAAAAAAAAAAAAAGTTATAATACAAGCAGATACAAACTCCAGCATCAGCAATATAAACCAAACCAACTGCAGAGAAAATTTGTATGCACCAGTTAATTAGCTGAAGATTACTCCCAAGTATATTTGGATGGAACCGCTTGTGCAGCTGTGCACAGTTAATTAGTTGAAGATTACTCCAAGTATTTGCACACATATATTGACATGTAAGTATGTAACATTGTCTATGTACTAATCTATATTATATATAAGAGGAATTGACCAGAATTAGACCTTTTGCCATGTGGATTTTGACAATGCCATTTGACAAGATCCAACACTTTTAATTGCTTCATTAACACTTTTTAAATTCTCAAGATCAAACGCTACAACATTTATTACTTTTCATTTCTTTCTTAAATATTCTTTCTTTTCACTACATAACCCATTACGTTTTTTTTATCTATCAAAATATATACACTTCAAAACATGCAAAATTTTATTTTTCTAAAATTTGCTTACGATTACATCCTTTCCTTAACAATCAATCATTGATAATAAAAAATAGTATATTCATATTTAAGAGATTAATAAGACAATTTAAGAATTTAATAAGATATTAATCTTATATTAAAATAAATATTGGTAAGTTGAAAGAGCATAAACAAGATCAAGGGCAACCAAGAACAGAACCAAGGGATAGGGAAGGGTAATGAAACACCCAGTAACAAGGACAAATGCATCCAGGAGCAAAAGCAGAAAGAATCACACCCAATTACTGGAAGTCACAAATTCCAGATCTAACAATCTCACAATCATTTCAATATCAGTGTCACGGTTAAGAGGGGGTTTGGTCTCTGGTGGGTTTCTGAGTTTAGGCTGATTTCCATTTATATGGATTAGGCAGCTCCAACATTCTGATATTTTATGCCTAATTCCTGGGTTAGCTAAATTGCAAATCCTACCATATTCATGCATTTGGATGCAATCCACCAGAACATGATTGACGGTTCAGGATTCTCCCAGCCCTGCTAATGCATAAAATTGTACTATTCCACATGTTGACAAACAAGTTTGTTTAGGAATAAGATCAACTGACATAAGCAGTTAAACTTTGTTAATTGACACCTTAAATAACTTTTTGCAAAATATAAAACTCACTTTTTGTAATTACACGTATCATTTTACATAGTTTAATACCCTGTCCTTGTGTCAATTGATTAATCATATAAGGGGTTCTTAGTATTTTTTTTTTAAAAGAAGTGTGTTAAGAAGTTCCACCTTTGAGAGCAATTTAACAAATCCAAGTTGTAACTTGCAATACTCTTAGAAAACAAGTGGGAATATATTAGCAACATCCCACTTGTTTTTTAGATCAATTAACAATTTAGCAAGTTATAACTTTGAAGTAGTTTAACAAATACAGAGTTAGCAGCACACTTTAAAAAAAATGAGTATATCTCAAGTATTAACAAATCCCATACATATCCATAATGTCCAAATGAGACAATTCACACTCTCAAAGACAATAAATATCAAGGAGGAATACTACATCAACTGAACTCCATCTCAGTACAGTATATAGGAACAAAAAAAAAAAAAACTGAAGTATTCATTGCACAAGCAGCACAATGAAATCATTTTAAGGAAATATGAAGAGCCACTGATATTGTATATCCACTAATCTAAATAGACTAATAGAGGCATTTCTCTAGGCTGGATGTGAAAACAGCCAGGACCAGGAACCTACTAGCTACCCTAAGGCCTTAGCCCTACAATGAAATCAATAATTTCACATCTAATAAGAGAGGGGGGAGGGGGGGGTGAAATCGACTAACAAAATTCAGCAAAATCAGCAGATAAACATAACAAACTAATTCCGAGATAGTAAAGATATGAAACTTACATTAGTTTGAATCTTGACCTGATCAAGTGAATGCAAACACTGTTGATACGCATCTTTGTCAGATAAAAGCTTCTGCAACTCATCAACACTGCAATTTATAAAGAGCAGAAAAATTAATTAAGATCACCATATTTGAAAATTGGAACAGTTCACAACATCAGAGTAACTAGAAAGTACTGATTCTACGATTAACGGCACCCTTACTAACTATTTTCCATTTACAAAATCAGATACAACTAAAATCATGAAAAGCGATAAAAACACAAACCTCTTGTCCTTTAAAACAGCAATAACTGCAGCAGCTTCAGAAGGTGGAACATGAGACGAAGGCCTCTGCGATAATGAAGAAGAAGACGCAGTCGGTGTAACAGGCCTCGATGAAGTTGGTGAACTCACCACCGATGGCGGATACCACGACTGTGACTGCGAAGAACCATCCTGCGATTGTTGCTCTTGTGATCCCCTGCACACAATCGGAATTCATATGTGCTATTAATCACTACCAAATCAGAAATTCATATATACTATTAATCACTATCAAATCAGAAATTCATATATGCTATTAAATCAGAAACTCAGTTTATTATTGTTGTTGCCATTGTTCTACTGAAAGTTTGGTGTGATGTGATCAAACACGCAACAGCGATTAAATTGGTTAAAAAGATTAAAAAGAAACATAATGGAATAAAACTTCCGTCCTATTGTTTGGATATATTATGATAGAATGGAACAAACTTCTTATTTTTATTCTTATATATTACCCTTATCTTAAATACATAAACTTCAATCATGTGTTATCTTCCTCTTTTTATTATCACCTGCCACACACCTATGAAAACATTTTGCAGCAACTAAGGCGGTAAAAAAATGTTTTGGAAACTAAAATGCTTTGAGGGTGATGAAACTAGCATCTTACGCAGGGCTTGACTTGGTTTATATGAGAACTTCACAATTAAAAAAAGGGGATAAAATCTTTTTTTTCTAAATTAAAAACACATTAAAATAAATTAGTTGCATATCTAAGTGCCCAAAAAATGTGTAGGGATCGAAAAGGTTAAACAGGAAAGAGGGGCGATACAAAATATAACAAATATAAGTTAAACGATAATTTTAAAACTAAAAGAAAAACAATTATTGTAATCTTATTTTTGGAGAAGGAGAGCGATCCTAGTGGAGCCATGGGAAAATAAAGTAGTCGCTGCCAATCTTTTCTCCCACAGCGTGCATTCACCTGTAGTTAGTTAGTGCTATAGGATTGAAGAAGTTAAAGGACAAAGCAATAAATTCCTAATAAAATTGAGAAAGAAAAATCCATTCCATCACATACTCCTCGATTGGAGAGGTAAGGGAAAAGGTTGAAAACAATGGAATCAATTGGAATAAGTTCCACTATTTCTACTGCATCTCATCCTTTTCCCTTTCATTTCTTTCCATTAATCCAAACAATCCAAGCATAAAGAGATTTATGCATGTAATGTATATACGTATACAAAATTTATTATAACTTAATTGAAGTTTTAGGAGCGTAACGAAGAATTACCAGAATCTGAACATTCCTTCCCGGAGGCTTTGTTTGATGGTGATGATCCAGTTTGTTGAAATAAGATGACGGATATTGTTGAGGATTTCTACAACTAAAAAAATTATCCCAACCTATCTTTCATCATTGGTATATTTCGTATTCTTATCAATATACTCTCTTTTATTTCTATTTTTAAATTAAATTTTCATAATATTTTTAAAGAAATTGTCTATCATTAAAGATAATCTTATGTCACAATTTATATATTTAAAATATTATTTTTATGAATTTTAATTATTTTAAACTTTCACTTAATTCTCACATATTTCCATTTACTTTTTTTTAATCTTCACTCACTCTATTTTTCTTTTCTTCCAACCAAATAGACCGTTCAATAGAAATAGAAATGTGAAAGAAAATAGGTAAAAAAAATAAAGGTATTTGATTAAAGAAAAATATGAAAGAAATAAGGGAAAAGATTTAAAAAAATGAATGAAAGTTAATAGGTAAAAAAAAATGAAAAGGTACAACTAAGTCTCTCTCTTAAAAAAAAGTCTCGTCCATTTTCACTTTACTTTTATTTTTTATGATACCAAATTATTATTTTTTAAGAATATTTTTATGATACCGAATAATTAATATTATTTTTATCATTCCTATTTTTGCTTTCTTTATCCTATTTCCATCCAACCAAATAGTATGTGAATAATTTTAAATTGATAAATTGAAGGGGAAGTACAAACTAATAATTTAGATTAATCCTTCCTGACATGACATTTTGTCTACAATCTACATGAAGGTATCTTTATTGCAATTGATATAAGTAACCGTACAGTGTCTGAAAACAAAATTTTAACTACGATTCCTTGGCTTAATTTCTTTCTTTCTTTTATTTAAAAAAACATTTTAATAAATAAAGAGTTTAATCACCAATACACTGAATAAAATTAAATAATATTTAATAATAAAAAACAATCGTAAGAAAACAAAGATATATACTCTTTTGATAAAGAAAAATTTGTTAAAATACCATTTTTAATATAAAATTATACTATTTTTAAAATCAATTATACTAAATTTTAAAAGAAGTATTTTAATAATATTTTTAATCAATGTAAGACCCTCCACATATTAAGATTGAACGTATGGGTGACCAATCATAAAAATTAAATGGAGTATTTTTGACAAGTTTTTCTACTGATTTATAAGTCAATTTAATTCAAATAAAATTGTTTGGCGGAATTTTTCTTTTAAATATCATGAAAAAATAAATTACCAAAATTATTATCTTCTATATCATTTATCAAAATGCTTTTTTTCCCTCATGATTCATGAAGAGAAATCAGTTTTTCTCCATACTTCTTATTTCTGTATAAATTTTTTAAACTATGTTTTTAGTGCTTAAATATGAAAGATTTTGAACAAGGATGTAAACGGGTCATTTGGAATGGGTTTGGTCAGTTTAATCAATTTTAAATAAGTTGGTTTGGGTCAATTAAACTCAATCTAAATTAATTTATTTATAATTCATTTGGATTGAATTTAGTCACTAAATTAAAAACATTTAATTTTTATCTGCTTTTTTTTTAAATGCAACAGTTTCATAAGTTAAATTTTTTATTAAATAAATCAAACACAATTATTTTTTATTAGATTTTTTTATTAAAAATATATCCTTGTGATATTGGCACACCTCATTCCACTCCACTTATTCTATCTATCTATTTATCCATGAGGGATTAGAAATTAAACATATTATATTCGATAAAAAGAATTTCAATGAGGATAAGAATGAACTTTAAATACTTTTTTTTATCAAAATCAATGAAATATTATGAGATTCACTCTTTGAAAATAGATTTAAAATATTTTTAGAAGTCCATCTGAAACGACTTCAATCAACAAAATCCTAGTCGTTGTGATCGTAAAGGTTAAAAATGTATTGATATTTACTCATTTCAAGTCGATAAGTCTATGTAATAAATAGTCAATAATAATATTTGATTTTTAATTTTTTTGAAAATATATACTATATATTAATAATAATAATAATATTTTAATACAAATTAATGGGTCTACGAGTTTAGATATTATAACATATGACTAACTCAAAATTCAATAGATTTGATTGGTTGAATTCAGAGATGTGACTTAAATATAAGAATTATCTAATCAAACTATTTGGGTTGATTTTGATTAATGTACTCAGGAACCTACTTGCACACCTAATTTTCAAGATGAGAATTTGGATAGTTGAGTTTTTGGTGCAATGAGGTTTGGGTCAAGGTTGGGGTGGTGACACGGTGATCGTGCTTCACTGGTTGTGGTGCGCATAGTTGATTTCGTCGTCTAAGACAAAGTAGAGGAACTTGTTGTGCTTATGCGGAAAGAGATCGAAGTCAAAGATCTTGAGGTATTGTTAGCGTCATCAAGGAGGAGCATGTTGTGCATGTTGAGATTTGAAGAAAGAAAGGAGGAAGGAGAAGAGAGAAGAAGAAAAGGGAGAAAGATTGAAAAAAAAAACTTACATTTTAAATCATTTTAAAAATATAAAAAATCAAAATAAATTTTATACAATATAAATAATCAAACTAAATTATAAAAAAAAGAAATCAAATAGGTGATTCGAACTAATTTAAAAGAGCTAACATTAGATTCTTTTGGATACCATGGCAGTGGAGCCACCAATCTGTGATGGACCTTAGATGTGATGCCACGTGGAAACGTATGGCATATGATGGTGGATGAATAAATGATATAATAAAGCTAGGGTAGGGTAGGTAAATAATGGTATTTGTTGAGGCCATGCGTATCCGACTTTGGAGAGTTGTACTGTGGCAACGTAGGACGCAAAGAAGATCCAAACTCCAAAGTAGCGTAAGCGCCAAACAACGTCTCCAAATTATATCCAACGGTTGTCGTCTTCCTTCGCTCACCGCCTTCAATCTCATCCATCCAATCCCTTATTTCTTTAATCACCATTTGTCCTTATACTCTTTAGCGTTGTTGTGTAGTTGAATTCTAAGTTGAAGGCCGTTTATTATTATTCTTCTTTTTGATAGCTCTTTCTTTCCATCGCCATTCTCATCTGCAGCACCTTGCTTCCTCTCTCAATTCGTAACTATCTTTTCAACTATTGAATCCCATCACCATTCTTCACTAACCCATTGAGGCACATTATTATTATCGTCATCCACGGGTACCGACAATGGTGTATATATTAATTTATAAATCTAGATAAAAAATTTCATGTATCTATTATGCGTGCTAGTCTCAGATTTTCTTTATGTCATTGAATTGATGTTTTATAGAATGTCCATTTTTCCAACAATGGGATTTAAGCTGCAGGAGGACGCAGCTGTTCTGGTACCTCCTTGGCTTGAACAACTTCTTCACACACCCTTCTTCAACGTGTGTCGGATTCACGCAGACGCCGCTAGAAGCGAGTGTAACATGTTTTGCCTACATTGCAATGGCGAAGCCTTTTGCTTTTATTGCCGTTCTGCAAGACACAAAGATCATCAAGTCATTCAGGTGGGTGGGGTTCTATTACAATAATGAACACTGCTTGCATATTCATATGTTTCACCACTTATATATTTTTTTTCTGGATTATATGTATAACAGTATCATATTATGCATTTGGACAATGGGGCTGCTTTTACAATGTTTTGAGAGAATAATATAATTTATGTAATTGAAATGGTCATTTTTTTCTTTTCTTGTTTTCCTTATTTAATTTGTGAGGTTGTTATTGATGATTAGATAAGGCGATCTTCTTATCACGATGTAGTGAGGGTCTCAGAAATCCAGAAAGTGTTCGACATAAGTGGAGTGCAGTCATATGTAATCAACAGTGCTCGAGTTTTGTTCCTGAATGTGAGGCCTCAGCCAAAATCTGGAAAAGGAGTAGCTCACATTTGTGAGATTTGTGGAAGGAGCCTCTTGGACCCATTTCGGTTTTGTTCTTTGGGATGTAAGGTGAAATGTTATTATCATCATTATTTTTCCATCTCAAATCTGCCCTCGCAATATTTTTCTCTTATCATTTGTGTTAAAAAACATTTTATTGTTCATTTCATTATCAACATTCACAACTCAATCATCCTCAACATATGGGTATAACGACCCACCACCCATACATCATCACCCACATTTGAAACCCCATCGCCATCATTCACCATCATAATTATATTCCCTCTACTTTTGAATATTCATCATGTCTGTATAACAATATCACATTGGCATTTTAATTAAATTTTAATAGTCATAATCATATTAATAGTTAAAAAGCATGACTTTTGTATTTATTTTGATTTTAATTATCAGGCAGTATTGCTGGGAACATGGCGTGGCATATAATTAATGTGACCATTTTAATTTGATAATATTGCAATATCTAATAATTGGTTTAATTATTGGTTTAATTGATAATACTTTTATTGTTATAGCTTGAAGGAATAAAGAAAAATGGGGATGCAAGCTTTGCTTTGGATGGTAGGAATGAAGAATTGACAATGGATACTTCAAGAGGATCAGTCTCATCAAGACAGCAAGAAGAAGGATTGCGTGAAGGTTCAACACAAGACATGTATCCAGCCACGCCTTCTCCATCTGCTTCAAATTCAAGGAGAAGAAAAGGCATTCCTCATAGGGCACCTTTTGGCTCCTAATTAATCCTAATGGTTATTCCTTCTACATACCCTCCAAGTTGGTAAATATTCAATATTTAACCTCATCAACATTTTTTTTTTACTTGTAATATACAACCTTCTTTGGTGGGTAGCCTCGTGATTATAAAAAATTTTCAATAAAAATAATGAAAAAGAATAGGAGCCTTTGGAGGGGGGGCTTGTCCAAGGTCCGTGATGTGGGAAAAGAAAGGGTTAAGGGTATATAGGAAAGTTCCCTCTTTTCGGGTCTAGGTCCCAAAAAACGATTTCCCCTTGTGAAGATTCAATAATGCATATTTGTTTAATATTTAATCGTTGTGGGTGTATACGTAATTAAGGAATAAAAAGGCAAGTCTTTGGGGAGTCCGTTGTATAGTTTTCAATGGCCCACCATCCACATGGACCGTTTACATAAAGATAACCACAACTTTTTATATGTTTGTATTTTTATTTTATTAAATATTAGTTGAGCAAATTACAATAATAGTTTTTGAAATTTTATGTAATTACATAAGTAATCATTACTTTTATAATCTTTATTTTCTTTTTTCTATAAGAGGTATTAATGTAAGGTTTGAGGAACTGTTAGTGTTATATTTTTAAATATATAAAAGTATTATCATTGTAGTGTTTTTAAATTTAAAGGAAAATTAGTGTAGGAAAATAAATAAAAAAGTAAAATTATGTGTAATTACCCAAAAGGATTGCTGTAATTTTTTTTTTTTAATTCGGGTGCATATAAAGTAACGAGGACAAATCAACTTTCTATTTATCATTGCCAATTTTGGAGAGTTGAATGAATGGGACACACTTTCTCTCCTTTTGCCCCTTTAAGCTCCTAAAAATACGTCCTCTGCTTTTCGATCTTCTCTATATTCGCTCGATAATTTCATTGGTTCTGTCACTGATTTTCTTTTTTCCTAGGGAATTCAAGGGAACAGTAGTGTAACCATAACAAATGTGAATTATTAGTTGTGCTTATGCTTTATTATTGCGTAGCGACTTTTTCTCTGCTTATTATACTAATGAGACAAGGCAATTAGGTAGGAGCTCTGGAAATTTAGAGCCTCAATAAAAACAAAACTCATAGATCTACCTTTATCTTAAATTAATAAATCTATACAAATAAATCAATAATTGAATTTAGGTCATAACATCATCATACTTCAAAACAAGAATATGCATCATGTCGGGGTCGGTCGAATCTAGTAAGATAATTAGGTTGTTGTATTTGATAATTAGTATATTTTCAGGTTTTTGTTCTCTGGATTGAATGATTCGATTTTTACTGACATTTTAATTTTTAATTTCAATTGTTAGATATATTTAGATCTAAGTATTGAATTATATATATTTGATATATATGCATTGCATACATATAAGATATGACTATTTTCCAAATCAAACACATACTCTCAAATCTTAATTATCAAAAGGTACAAGTTTAAAAATAATAATTTAGTAATACATAGGAGGGTTTCAATTTTTAAAGTAAAATAATAAAAATATATCATGCATATGTAATTCCAACAAAAATACCCTGTTCATTACTTTTTAATTATCACTTTTCAATGTCGTCCTTTGTATACATACCTGCATGTCTTCAAGAACATATATAAATCTAAGAACTTACATATATTCCATCATTCCTCCAAAGCAAGGGTTGATAATGATGATTAGTAAGAAAGCAATAAACGGCGCAATAAACGTTTCAGAAAAACTGGTCACCAAAAATATGTGTGAATGTGTCATAAAATCCTCCATGATTAATATGGTGTTCCTTCATAATTATAACTCTCAACAAGGGTAAGTAAGTTATTGAAGATCAATATGATCATACTCTCAAATTAATCTGTACTATTATTTACGAGAAATATGTGCTTGAACTTATTTGTTCGATCGAAGAGAAGGATAACCTTCTACACTATTAATTAGACCGGTCATGAATATTCATGGTACACTCGATCAATTTGGAAGTATCGCATTGTATCTCCCACTTGCAGTATTACTGTTCCGAAACTGCGAGAATGATCTCATCAACACCGAAGACATGTGATCAAGGTGCCTTCTACGCTATCTCGATGTATATATAGTTCTACTGACTCGTCATGACCCCTTTGGTAGAAGACTTAGAAGCCTCTCCTAGCTGATCTCTTTGTATGATAATGGCAATGTACGAAGATTTTTTATCCAAAGAAAAGGACCTTTTCAAACCCCATGGCTTTCTCCGCATGTGCGACGAGAGAGTGTGCGTGTGAAGCATCATGGGGCGTGGTCGTTGAAATCTTGGGGTGGAACTCACATCATCATTATTCATCAATGAATCCCCATGCACATGCAAAACCCTTTGTTCGTTGCCCAAATTTTCTATTGGCAACGCTAACTCACAATCACATGTGATTGTTGAACGGCAAAAGGGACAATTGGCATGGTCCATGAACCATGGTCTATGGAAAGCATGGTTACAAGAAGGCAATAATCCAACACATCCCCATCCTCCCATTACCCAAGACAAATGGAACATTCATTTTGGTCCTAATGAATGGCATCACTTGTTGTTTGTGTTTGAGATTGAGAAAACCGGGATTTAGTTAAGGAGGGATGTCCTCTTGCACTCCCTCGTTGTTCGTGATGCGGCTTCTTCTAGTGTTGTTGTTGTTCCTGCGTTGCGTTATCTGAGGCCTAACGATATACCTCAAGAGGATGCAACGGTACACTGCTATTGCTAGAATGGAGCAAAATATATGCGAGCTGCGGAGATAACAAGAGGGGTGACATGGGAGCTCATTTCGGATTTGGCGTCCATGCCTCCTCTCGATGATCTAGCAGGTCTTAACTTTTAACCTTTAGCAATTTGTCGCAGGACAATGTGGTGTCGTTGTCTTTGCCATTTGATGCTCCATGTAGAATTGGTTGAGGTTGTGGTTAAATAAGAAAGAAATGTGCTGGGTCTTTGGTTTAGGTTTCTTAAGCTTTGAATGGTTGTTCCACTAAAGATGGATTCTGTTGGGTTGACTGCTTAATTCAAGTGGAATGTGCTCGCGCGGTACACATACTATATTAGTTCTACGCTATTGAACCTACTCTAGAGGACATTGTTGGTGATGTATTTTGACAAGTGTAATTGTGTTATTATGAAGCGAAAATGGGTTTTGGAACACCTCAATTTCAATGAGATAAATAATTAAGAAACAAAACTTATATAAAAAAAAAGGGATTAATTTTGTGCCTATTTTCTTAATGATGTATGTCTATCAATACCTACTTATTTTTTTATTAAATTTTAAACAATTGTTATATAACTAGTCCTTGATAAATGCTTAGCCGCTCCGACTACCACAAACACTTCTGAAGTATCAAAATTCAATTTGAGCTAGTTGAGTTGGGCCGATCCTAGTGAGAAAAGGGAGCTTTCTTGCTGCACACGTTCAATCTCATCCTACACCCCCTATTAATTTTAAAGCATTGGTAAAACTCAAAAATACCATCATCTTTCCCTCTTCTCTTCTTTCTTTACAGAAGCAGGAGATTCGGACCGGTGGCAGTGGTGTGCATGTATGGGCCGGATCCACAGTGTAGTTTGATTCGGTTTTTGTTAAAAAAGTCATCCGAATCAAAATTAATATTTGTATGGAATTAAGTTTGAATATAATATTAAATTTGAATCAAATCAAACTAATTTTTTATCGTTTAGTTTGAATATAATATCAAATACTTAAAAATTTTATCTACTTTTTCTATAAACTTTACAATAAATATTATTTTTTGTTATTTTACTTTATTTTATCTATATAAATAAAAATATTTTTAAATAGTAAATAGTAAATAGTAATAAGTGTTTATTACCACTAGAATGAATTTATTATCAGTTTCTTGAATTAAGTTTTGTAAAATATAATTAAATTATTAATTTGATTAAAATAATTATTTTTAAATAGAATTTACTTAAATAGGAATATTTTAAAAGGGAAATATACGAAAGAAATGAAAACAAACATTTCTATATATATAAATATCAAACTTTTGATATTATGATTCAACACATACAAAAAAATTATAAAAATGAAAAATAAAAAAAATTAACCGATTTGTGGTTCATTTTAAAATTAATATTTTTTAAATAATAGTATTTTTTGTTCAGTAATTGAATAAGAGTTTTGCTAAAGGTTGAAAATGGTGCTATATTTCGTACAGCCTCCAAAGTAAACTAAAAATATATTTTGGTTAAACTGGGTATTCTTTTTATACGGACTATTTTTTTGATACGGTGGCTAAACTGGGTATTGTAAACGGTTTAGAGTTTTATTTGATTGTGATTTCTGTGACAGTGATATTTGATTGTTTGATGAATTAATATATGGTTTACTAAGTGCTATGGAAAGAGAGAAGAAACTATAATCTTAATATTATATGGTTACTTTCATATCTTATCTTTATCTTTGCAAAATCAAATTCATTTCGAGTCAATTTTCTCAATAACTCACCAAATACAAACTAAATTGTTGACTGCGTTTGATGATCTAATAGTGGTACCAATATTTGAATATGCATACAACGGATTTGGGATTAATGCTCGGTGAAATTAACACCATGTCAGATTAATGCTAGTGCTTGTGATGAAACCTTGATGTTTAGAAATTCATATTTTTCAGTATCATTCTCTAATATCTTCTCATATTTTTATTTTCTATTACTGAAGATGACTCTATGTTGTTCATGTGTCTCCTTGTCTCTCTTTTTTGTCTCTAGTATTGCGCAGTTTAAAAGAGAGTAATGAAATAGTTATCCTTGATCAAATTCAAAAGTCACCCAGAGTCAAAATTTATAATTGTTATGACCAAATCCTATTATACAAATGGTAAGGTCATTGATATCTTCCAAACCATCTAGAGTAGTCATCCTATCTCCTATGATGATGATTGTGACATTTTGATAACACTGAAGTTTCAAACTGTAAAGAAATACGACGCTCTATTAATAGAACAAGAGGAAAAGAAAATGAAGCAGCAAACACAGTTTTGGGCTTCACCAAAGATATTGATTTCTTGGCCAACTACCTTACAGCTACAGTATCATTAAAAAAAATCTTATGTTACTTTTATTAGGAAGAAGAAGAAGATAGCAAAAGGAAAGATCAGCTTCTTGACTGGACCACGATGAATGTAGAGCCCAGTTAATTTCTTTTTAAACTTTGCGATACTAAATTTAGCTCGTCTGAATTTCTCTTTTGTGATCATTCAGGCCTTTATCACTGCCACATCTTTTTATTTCTCTCTTGATTTTAAAATTATCTATCTTTTTTTCTTTTTTGGAATTTTTCATAGTTTATTTGACGTAACTGGTGTGTTCGTCAAGCAAACGCTCTCTGTCCCAAAACTGAATTTCTTCATTTGCTACAGCAATGGGGTTTCTTTTAAACCACAATTTTGGAATTTTCGTTTTAAATTGTTCGCATATTGGCTACATTGTTTGGATTTACACTGTTTGGTTCTTCTTTATTCAAGAACGCATGATCTTGTGCAAGAATCGGTATCAGGGTATATAAACCCTAAAAGGTTGATCCTGACCATGAAAACAGAAAAGCATGGATGCTACTATGATTAGCTGTCCCTTAATTCAGTTGTAAGATGAATTAATTATTCAACATAAAAAATGATATTTTTAATGTTCTATGACCCTAAATTGAATGGTGTTTTGAGTTTTCCTGTTGGTGAAAGATGAACTTTTTATTCATTGTTGGGAAAAGAGATGAAATTTTTTAAGACTTAATGATCATAAATCAAATGCTAATGATCTTCAATTGTCCCTTAATATGGTCGCACAATCAATTTTATATTCATCATCAAAAAAATATATGATAATTTTGAGCCTTAATGATCCTAAAATAAATGATATGTTTGATTTATTTTTTGATGTGGTTGCAAGATGAATTCTATATTCATTATTAGAAAAAAAGATGTTATTTCTTTAGGTTTAATGACCCCAATCAAACAGTATGCTTGAGTCCCTTAATTGCAAGATAAATTATTTATTCATCTTCTTTGGATGTTCAATTAGAAAAACAAATTTGCTTGTCCACCTAATGTCAAATAGTTGTTAGACGACAAAACCAAATTCTTTCTTACCAAATGAAACCACCCCTTAAATCTTTTTTCTTACCTTATCACTTGAGAAATCCCTCTCCTCACAAAACATTTTTCTAATTCCGTCCTTGATTATAATTATAGGAAATAAGAAACTCGGTGTCTAAAACAAGGTTTTAAAACTCAGACTGACTCGGCCAGTCCGATCAGTTGAACCGCAATATGATGACTGAACCAGGTTGAGTCTTACGTTCAATCGGGTGTGTTTTAATCCGGAGTGACATAGAGCGACACGATTGGATTTGCGGTCAAATCGGTAACTCGTCTACCCAGATCGATCACTTATCCTCTCTTTTTTTTTTGTTATAGTCGAAACTACATTATTTCAATTTAAAGCTATTTTAATTTTAGAAACCCTATCCTTTCTCTTGCAATGTCTCTTTACGCCGTCGCTCTGCTCACAAACCTCTCATTCCTTCCTCTCATTGTGGCGTTGTGTTGCCGCCACCTTCTACGTTGTCGCTCGCCAATGACCAACCTCTCCTTTCTCTAGTTGTGCCAAATATCAATTTTTCTCTCTCTTAAGGTTTATAAAATCCCAAGACTTCATATGAACTACTAAAACTTGATAAAAATATACTTCAAATCATGTGTCTTTTTCTTTTCAAACTTTTTGTTTCCTGAACAAAAATAATGTTATTATAATTAAGATGACAAGATTCTACATGTATATAACAACTGAAATCATAGCATAAGTTAACTTATAAATTATAATACATAATTTCTATTAGAGGAAAAAGAGGCCAAAATAGATTTGCTATATGCATAAGACAGACCGACAGATAAAATCTTGAACAATAGTAAATACAATTAGATTTGTTTAATATTTAATTATTTGATTATGATTATAGAGTGCCATCAATTTTCCACCTTGTCATTACCAAAATTCGGAGCCCCACATTCCAAAATTTATTTATAGATTAATAAAGCGAAATATTGTGCAATGAGCACATAGATAAAACAAAAAAAAATAGTTAAAATTAGTTATTATGTTATTCTCTTATATTTACTTAGATTATAGATCAAAAATAATTTTTTATCCATTTTTCAATTTGATCATGAAGTTATATTGAAAAATTCTTTTGAGTTCTTTAATGAGGAAATTCTTCAAAATGACAATTATTTATGTCCTTTGACCATAGAAAAAAATTGAATTTGTTTATGATCATAGGTTGAATTTGAACTTATTAAGCTATTTATTTATGTCTGTGATATTTGTTACTTATTTGTTTGAACTTGAACAATGATATTTTTTTAAACATTATGATATCTAATTATCTATGTTGTGAAATTATATTATTGTGATGTTATTTTTAAATATTTTAAGACACATAATTTTTTATATTTTTATTATAGACCGAATCATGCTAATCAATTAGTGACCCCAACGGTTCGACCATTGACCCAATGATCTAACACCATGATCGGGTTAGTCATCAAATCAAGTTTTAAAACTATGATCTAAAGTGCTTGAAAAAAAATTTATGGTAAAATAAATTTTTGGTCTTTTTTTAAGTTTTAATTTGTTTTTTAAATTTCAAAAGTTTCTCTTTTATTTATTGAACTATTTTTGTTAGATTAAATTAGTTTTTCTATTAATTTATTATATTTACTTGATCAATTTGATGACACATAACAAATAGTAAGAGATGACACATTGGATATACATACACATTTCATGTCACTGAAACTCAATATAGTTGAGTTGACGTTCAAAAACCAATTGAAAGATCAATTTAAATGATCAAGCATTAAGCCACTTTAAAAAATTAAAATGAAAATTTTAAATTTAAAAAACCAAACTAAAAAAATATGAATATCGGATCAAAATTATATTTTGAAGCATTGATGATTAGCGAACAGTAGTTGTTAGCTAGAAAATTAGTGAGACGAGCGAAATGGGGTGACAGGACATAAAATATTATGAAGCAATGTTTGTCGTTCACGATACAATAGTAAGGCTAGGCGCGACAAGTTAGGCTAAAGCCCATACAATGAATTGAGGAAATAGGACAAACTTGAAGTTTTTCAATCAGTAAGACAAATGGGGATGAATATGCTTTTGGTTAAATTATAAAGTTGAGAGAAGAGAAAAATAGATATAAAAAAATTAGAATTCAATTGAAATACATTGTAAGTGTAATTTAAAGATGAGTTGTTATATATATTTTAAGTAATTTTAAATAATTGATAATATAAATTTCTTTGCAGTAAATTTACATTAAGCTAAAAAATTCATACAATAAACTGATCAAAATTTATTAACTTCCATTGTAATATCTATATTCTCTCAAACTTATGTTTACTTTTCTTTACATCACTATAAAACGATAAGACTTGTCTTAAAGGTTATTAATGCAGGAAACACCTTGCTTAACGACTTTCTAATGAATGCATGTCTTTTTATGTTTATTTTTCTTAACATCACTTTCCATCACTTTAAAAGGCCATTACAGGAAACATGATAAGAGCTTGACCAGACTAAAAACTTGGAATTTCCTCCCATTCGTTTATTGGTGGGGGCAGCAAATAATACTTTTGCCCTAAACCGTTAACTTACATGCTTAGCTTAGCTTGGCTTTATAGCTCTGTCTCTCGTGCTCTGTCTATTATATAAACTTTATTATCGTTGATCATATATATATATATATATAATGCCACTCTTAACTATTGTACCTTGCTGATATTTCTATATCTAAGTATAGATCCATTCATAGGGTTTCAATTAATTAATAGCTCAAATCTCTTCCTGCAGGTTGTATTATATACTAATTAATTATTAACGTACATCACCTAACTGATAAAATTAATTATTTGATTAACTGCTTAATATATTGAGTGCTTAGTATATAGATTGACGCGCATACTCACGTAATTAATAATTATCGTTTAGTTTAATAATTAGTACATATAAACCCAACTGCATAAGTTCAAAAAACTTACTGTAATGCATGGATAAGTATTAATTATAATTTCAGCATGGGAGAGGTGAGAAACTAGTGTAGACTTTGTTAGTAAGTTATGTATATTAAATTAATCAACAACTGATGCATCGCCTCTTTAAATAAAAATAATTGTCTGAAATAAATATTTGTATTATTATTTATTATGAAACAATACTATTAATTATTAATTAACTTATTTACATAGCTTATATGCATAAAATCATCGCGTTCCGTATATTTATAAGTGGAACTTCTGTACGTACCTCTATCTAATTACATGCATAAAATTATAATTTACTTTTGATGTGTATCTTTTACATATAGTTAGTTTTGGGATGTGTTCCAAGATAATATAGAGTGTAAAAGTTTAATGACAGACATTAGAAACTGAAAATCATCTGCATAAAAATGTTCAATTGTATGTATCAACTAGTCAACTCTCATTGCTAGAGTCTATCTGTCTATGCCATATATAATTTCTAGTAATTAATTAGCCTCCCCCTAGATCATACTTGACAACTTCATCAAGTGACACAATATATAGTGTATGGGAAGGATGTGATTCAATATTCAGCAGTTCGTTAAAATTATTTAATGGAGACAAAGCTCACTTGCAGAGTTGCAGGTGTCTGATCATATGCCAAATTAGGACATAGATCTGCCGTGAAGTGGACTCTATAATCTTCGTTACGAAGTTAGTTATTATGGTTGATTTTTGTCCTTTAAATGGCCTATAGAAAATAAACAAAGGAAATTTATCTTAATTAATTAAATAGAATACGTGAATTATTATAATTAAATTTAAAATTAATTTTTATTTTTATGGATAAATAAAAATAAAATGTACACAAAGAGATCGAGACAGTAAATTAAATCATATCTTAAAAAACACGCATAGATAAAAATATCGATTCTTTCGTGAGACAGAATTCGATGCTGTAAATTGAATTGATATTTTATACACTGATATAGGTTTTGATGCGTACTGGATGCTTTTTAGTTCAGATCAAGAAAATATGTAATAGTAATGTAGAGGTTATTAACTTATTATAATTATAGAAATTTACAAAACTTAATGCAACTTGCGAAAATATAATCCAAAACATGACATAGACTTGTCAGGGCTAGACCCTACAAATGTTAAAAAGTCAAATTAATATAAAAAATTGATTAATATATTTTAAATTGATTGGTTGATTAATTTTAGTTTTATTTCCATGCATGTATATATGCGTTTAACATATTATGAAGTTGTTCTTTATTTTCTTATTTTAAGCCATAATAGTTAATCTTTGAAAGTTAATTTAGATGCTTATTAATTTGAATCAAGTAATTACTTGGTATAAGCTTTTGTAAGTTTTTATTTTTTCATCCACAAAAACTCGATGAATCCAAAACTTTTAAAAAATATTCTTATTAACCAGATGCAGAACCAGATATAATAGGTTTTATTGATAAGCTTTTTAAAATATATAGCAATTAAATTAAGTTTTAATTTAGAAGAACTTTTGTAAATCGTAAAACTATATTGAAAGACTATGAAAATCAATTATTTTTGAAAAATAATTAGTTCATTCTCAAAAATTCAAATATGTTTTTTTTTTCACTTAAAGGCTACTTGGTAGACTGAATGTGTACGTGTGTGAATTTGAAAAAAAATGAAACAATGTGTAAAATTGTAAAAATATTAAATACTTTTTTATAATTTAAAAAAGAATTGTACATTAAAATTTTAAACATATATTTAAAATTATTTTTAAAATTATTATATAATTGTAATAAAAAAAAGTAATATTGTCATATACTATATATTAAGTATTGGGTTCGTATTTGAGAAATATTGAAACAAAAAGATTCTCCAAATAATTAATGCTCCCAATGAGCAAGTTAACAATTTCTACTTTCGTGCCTTCCAAACATAGTATATTAAGTATTGGGTTCGTATTTGAGAAATATTGGAGTGAGATTAAATTTTGAAACTAACGAGCTAAACAATTATCATTATAGCTTCTCGAAGCAGTCCAGTCTAATTTAAGTATAGCCAAATTGAATGTAATTTAAAACGTGCAACCCTTTTAGCAAAATAAAAAATAAATGGAGATCCACTCAGCTGACAAAAGAATGAGTAAAGTTAATAACCATTAACCAAGTGAAGATTGTACAATCATCATTCAAAGTGTATCTTGCTGCTTAAGAATGGATACCGGAGTCAAAGTCATAATTCAAACAGACAAAGAAAGAGTGCTAATTATTATTAAGAATGGAAACCAGAAAACACTACTTACCCATTAATAACAAAATATGACAGCGATCGAGAGTAGATATATCTAGCTGGCGTGGTAATAGAAGCTGCCTCAGCTGCGAAACATGTATTATTAAAGTGTATATATTTTGGGTATATATTTTGGGTCACAAAAGGTTTAAACATGACGTGGAAAGTAAATTCACGTACGGAGTAAAGATTTGAATTTTCAATTATTTATTATAGCTAGCAGGCAGGCATGTAAACAGCACGCAGCCATCAAAAATGAATTACAAGAAGAAGAACGAGATTGAATTCAAAAACAAATGAGGAAAGGCATGATAATGAAGGCTGCTATACTTAACTGACTTTAGCCAAACCGGATGAAAAGAGAGGGAAAATACTGATATATTAATAGAACAAGTCCACAAAAAAACTATTTTAGTAGAATAAATATTTTTTAGTCATATTATTACTATGAAGTTGTTTCGAGATGAACTTTCTCGAATAGATTAAAACATTAAAATGTGTAACATACTTTTTCATCAGGTCAAGCTAGCCTAGGTTTTATATCAATATTCAAGGGTTAATTTCAATATCTTTCCTTAATTTCTAGAGAAACCATCGATACCATGATACATGGTAATATACATTAAGACTTGATAGGATACAATAAGACATGATTAGACAAGAGCATAAACCAATAAAGTATATATCATACAATATATTTGGATTTGACTTTGAGTCAAGTCGATCTATTACTGAGTCATTAATTATATTCTTTAGAAACTAGACTTAATAATGATCGAATGATACACAATCTCTAAAGTTTAAATGCATAAGTAAAAAAAAAACTAAAAGTAAAAGATATGATGATTGTATGTTAGGTTTGATCGACAAAAGTATTTATTGACTTTTTTATAATCAATTATTGTCAAATTTTTTTCTAATCACATATAATTAATAGAATTTTATCTTTTAATTATATTTTTTCATTCTCAATAGTCCAACCTAAGATAAGTTCTGAATTCAATTTCATTTAAACAAATAATATATTATTAAAATAAACATAATCATATATATGTATTTGTTTTTTTCTATATCATTTTTTATTTATTTTTCATTATATCATTTATTATGTCAATTATTTTTTCTTTTCTTTTTTCTTTTCTCTTTTCATCTCTTTCTTCTATTTAGTCTATACGTTAAAAGTGGTGTACGAGTATTATTATCCAAATTAATAATTTATATGCACCCCCAAAAGTCAGCTATATATATATATATACTACTAGTATATATCTATACATGAGTTTCTATAATGACTATTTTTTAAATTAACATCTTGAGACTTTATAATAATGAAAACAAACAAAATCAAACTAGTAATATGAAAAACACAAGGAGAGACCGATCGAGAGAGGTAGTAGGTGCTAGCCAAGGAAGAGACTAGCAATTAGCATGAATGTGATCTTATTATTAATTATCTGTCCTCCCCCGTGGTCTCACTGAACTTTTGTCAACGGTATTGTTAAACTTGGAATGGAATGGAATTAGTCGTCAAGTTCAGAACTCTCAACCCGGTTTCTTCGAAACATGCTGCTCTTCCCAGCTGCCCCACTTTTTCTCCTTCCCTTCACTATATATACATCAAATTTTTTATTACATTAAGTCCCCATTGAAGCTTATTTTCAGTTTCTCTCCTTCTAACCATCATCAGACTACCTTTTTTCTCAACCAAGGTAGTTGTTAGCATTAGCAACTCAATTTATGCTCATCTTTTTAATTTTTCCAATTAAAAAGAAGAGGACATTTTGATCTCTCACAACACACACAGACAAAAGATCATATGCATAGAAGTATATATCGATATAATTAAGGAAATTAAGAAAAGCCTTAATTAGTTTTATAATTACATAAAATTAAGCATATGTAGTGTTTGTTTTTGTCTCCAGTTATATATATGGATGTTCTTATATAATTTACTTTCACATGCTAATTACTTTTCATTAGCAGGTCCTATATGTCTCCTGCAATGGCACTAAATGAGCAAAAGGGCAAGGATGATATCCCAGAAAGTCAATATCAGAAAGGAGTGAAACACTTGTGTGAGAAAGGTCATCTTAATGCGGTACCTAAGAAGTACATACTTCCTGTTTCCGAAAGACCCACCAAGAGTAGTGTAGAAGATCCAAATGTTGTGAAGCAAAATCTTCAATTACCCATCATTGATTTTTCCGAATTGCTTGGTCCAAATAGGCCCCAAGTCCTTCAATCCCTAGCCAATGCTTGTCAACAGTATGGATTTTTCCAGGTAAGTGTTTGGTGCATGGACTGAAGACGGATTCTCCTTTGTTTGTTGTTCTAACCTTTTTAATGGATGTAAAATAGTATTTTTAATATTAAATATAAAATGTCTAACACATTCACTTAATGCTACCTAAGTGAGTATACGATATGATATGAAAAACAAAGTGGAGTATCGTGCATGAATGTTAAGCTACATATATTATTATATATGCAAAGAACCTTAATTAGATTGTAAGGGAAAATAATCATTAGTGTGAAGAATTAGAAAGTGATGTGATTGAAGTTTGTTGTGTTGGATTGATGCAGCTGGTAAATCATTGCATCTCGGAGGATGTTGTGAGGAGCATGATAGATGTGAGTGGGAGGTTCTTCGATCTCCCTTTGGAGGAGAGAGCTAAGTACATGACAACTGATATGCGAGCACCGGTACGATGTGGGACCAGCTTCAGCCAAACCAAAGACACTGTGTTGTGTTGGAGGGATTTCTTGAAACTCCTGTGCCATCCCTTACCAGATTTACTCCTCCATTGGCCTGCTTCACCAGTGGACTTTCGGTGAGTAGTGGAGTACTACTACAAGCAAGTTAGGTTCAGCTAGCTTAATTCATTATATAGAATTAGAACTATATTTAATTAAGTAAATTCATTAATTTACCCCCTCCCCCCTCTCTAATATTTGAGTGGACAACTACATTTTCTACTTAAGTGTTTTAGGAAAAAAAATATTTTTTTATTTGTTGATTAAGATAGTGATATACAAACTAAGAAATATAATAAATATTTTTTTATTTTTTTGTTATGTTATTTATCTTTTATAATCATATCTCTTACGATTAATCTTATTCTCATTTATTTCTCTGACGATTCCATTGATATTGGTAATTCACGTCATTTTAAAATTTTAAAAATTATAATTAAGAACATAATTGAAAATATATATTTTAAACTTTAAAAATGACAGATAAATAAAAATGATTTTTTCAAATACTGATAAAAAAGAATAATAATAATACTGTTTGCTTTTAATATCTAGTAATTAAATTATCAAAATATACTTGAATTCTGTTATAAAAATATGATCCAAAATTATGCAACACTGTCATGCAAGTGCTGACTTTGATATTTATGGTTTTCACTAATTATATAATAATTATTTTGACAATAAAAATTAAAAGAAATGATGCAATATATATATATATATGGAGAGAAATAAAGAGAAAAAATATTGTGAGGATAGTATTATTGTAATTACAACCTGTCATGCAAGTGCTGGCTTTGATATATATAATTTTTTATTTAAAACCAGGAAAGTGGTGGCCACCTACGCAGAAGAAACCAAACATTTGTTCCTGGTGGTAATGGAAGCCATCCTAGAGAGCTTAGGAATTGCGGAAGCCAACGAAGAAGAGGATGACAATATTCTCAAAGAGTTTGAAAATGGGAGCCAAATGATGGTGGCCAATTTCTACCCACCATGCCCTCAACCAGACCTTACTCTTGGGATGCCCCCTCACTCCGACTATGGCTTCCTCACACTTCTCCTACAAGACGAGGTAGAAGGCTTGCAAATCCAACACCAAGACAAATGGGTCACCGTTCAACCCATTCCCAATGCCTTCGTTGTCAATGTTGGTGATCACTTAGAGGTAATCCATAAATTCCCTTCATTTTCAATAAAATGGAAGATGCACACTCAATATAGTTACATGCATTTTAACACACAATTTTGTAAGCTCAACGGGTACACAAATATACATTATATACTATATTATATCTATACAAAAATATATCATTGAAATAGTTTATAAATATCATATTACAGTGTGATAATTTCTATGCACTTCTTGTTGTTTGAATAAAATTCTTCTTTTGCCGTCTAAAAAAATTTATACTATGATAAATTATTGAAAGTTGTTGCTAATAAAATTTCATAAGTATATAATTATTTTAGCATGATAATAAAATTACATAATATCTTTTAACAAAAATGAATAACAATATAACATGATTACTTTGAAATTATTATAAAAAAAACAAATATATTGTTTTCTTATCGGCATGATGAACAATGGTATAAATTGGGGGATAGAAAAGAAACAGCTGAAAATATATAATAAAAAAATAGTATAGCATAGCAAATAATTAATCATTAGTAATACCATGAAAAATATTATTTTTATATTTTTACAATCTTTGTCTAATTGAGTTAGTTAAGTTGAAGACCTGTATAATATATGGTCAAGTTGAAAATTAGTACTTTTTGTTGAAGTGCATGAATTAATTTAAGACAACATGAATAAATATCTATAATATATATTATTGTTTATCTCATGCATAATAAAATCTAAATGCAGCTTAATAGTTAGAATCATTTATCTTTTCTAATGCACCTTAATTATTCTATTGTTTTGTGTTTTTACTGTGTGATTATAGCGTGTGTGTGTGTGTTCTACATCGTGATTAAAAGTGAGTGCGTGTACTGCATCTTTAGAAAGCAGAACTGAATATGACAAAGGTGAGAGCGGCCGTTAATTAAAATAAACAGTACTGGGAAATTATGCTAAAAAAACATGACAAGTTGCAAAAATATCATATTTGTCGTTTGTATATAGTGTGCTGATTTTATTTTATGGGTTGGAATTAATTAACAGATATATAGCAACGGAAAATACAAGAGCGTATTGCATAGAGTGGTGGTGAATGAAATTAAGAATAGGGTGTCGGTGGCTTCGCTGCATAGCCTTCGCTTCAACTGCACGGTGAGACCGTCGCCAAAACTCGTTGACGAAGCGAATCCGAAGCGTTACATGGACACTGATTTTGGGACCTTTCTTGCGTACGTATCCTCCACAGAGCCTAACAAAAAGGATTTCCTCGAGTCTAGAAAAGTGTTGCACTGAATTGAATTGATATCATTAGAGACCAAAATAAAGAAACAAGAATTACAGATATAATTAGTTGAAGCGAGGGATACAACATGTAACATCAACATGGTTTAATTTTGAATTGATTTGAATGTCTATGATTCATGAATAACAGTCTCGCTGTCGTTCCTTGGCTTGTAGTAGTAGTATTACTGTTCTGTGTGTGAGTGAGATCAGTCTCTCGCTGATCGATCTTCTCCGTATGTGTGAGTTGTATAGAATAAAACAGTCAATCTTAAAATGGAGATTTTATATCATACAACTTTTCATGTATTTTTTTAGAAAACAAAAAATTTAGATAAATTGGATCAACGCAGATTTTAAGGTTCTATTACTTAAAAAGATACATATAGATTACTTACATTAATAATAGAAATTGAATCTCAAATCCTTATGAAATTAGGCATGAGTTTATTTTTTACTAATTATATTAACTTTTGTTGACACTTTTTGTGTATTTAGGGGATACTCAAATGTATTAATAGTAATTGGGCCAAAATGCATAAGCATCGATCCTTTTTTCAAACAACATACAATATTCATGAACTATCTCAATTTTAACGTAAAAAAACGAATCATCTGAATCATATGCTTTATTCCTTCTAAATGGAGAAATTATAATTGTACCATGAATTTGTACAATTTCTTTTACAATAAAAAAACGAAATAAGAAGAAGATAAAAGAAAAAACAAACATGAGATAAAATAATTAACGTGATAAGAAAAAAGTATTATTCTAGTAAATATTATAAATAAAAAAATATTGCACCAATAATATAACCCTTGCAAATATATCATCTTATTGAGATGTATAGTTAATAGAATCGAAAATTTCTGCTTTACACATTAATCTTCAAAAAATTTATTATGTTGATGGGTATTCCTCCCCCTTTCTTCTACTACTCAAAATCTTTATGAACTTGCCATTTTGATTCTTAACAAAAAGAAAATAATTTTCTCAAACATCACAAATAATTGAAATCTTTGTCTAAAAAATAACATAGTCATGTTATATGGATCAAGTCATCAATAAATAAAATTAAGTTACCTTTACGGTTTCTCAAACGAGAAGAATTCTTTACCAGCTACCCTTTATTTGTCCGTATTCCTGTTATGTACGTATATGAGAGTAACTTTGTGCATGACTTCATTATGCTACGCCAGAATTATGAAGTGTCTTGTACGCCATCGCATTTTGATATGGTAAGTGAAATTTTCCACCGTCAAATACTAGGATATTTAAAATTTAAAGCACGACAATTAAAAATAAGAAAATTTACTATTACATAATTTCTAATAACATTTTCATGTTGAACAGAGCAGCCAATGCATTAGAATATCTTATATATCTATTTGTTTTTTTTCTTCACATAATTGTCAAATCTTTACTTCACTTATCATCTTACGATTTACGACCTATATATTTTAAATTCTATTATTTAAACGTAAAAAATATTAATATCGTATTTAATATTAAAATATAATTATTTGTATCACTCTCATTTTTTTAATCTTTTTTTAACACACACACATAATATACCTAAACATAAAAAGAGATGACTTATTATTGCCCCACTTTGACGTACGTTAACCAAATATTTTTCATATTACTTCTCTGTCTAAATTACATAAATTATGACTGATTCTTGTACACTGTTTTTGTAGGTTCTTGCATTGAAAAAAATCTAGCTCTGTGCCTCTGTCTGAAATTTTCTTCTGAATGTGCTTTCTGTATGGGCCCCCCATTAAAATTTTCACGACCGTTGCATTGCAGGGGATTTTCTCGTGCGTATAATTAAGAATTTTCAACATAGAAGAATGTAGATTTTTTTTCTAACAACATGAATGTAGATTTAAAATTATATGAAGAGGAATATTATATGCATGCAAACCAAGAAAATAAAAAGAATATTCTTTTGCTAGATGCCTCAGTCCTCATATAACAATATCAGACACAGGGCTTCTAGCTTGATAGCGAAAAATAATCGCATGATTAGCATCCCCATATGATTGATTAACTGGAAATTCATGTTCGTCAGTAAGTTATTGGCTCAATTTTTTATTTATTAATTCCAAGTATATAAAAGGAGAACACATCAATTTTCCTCTGGCAGGAATATATATATGTTTTTTTTTATAATTATAGACTAATACTTGAAATTTATATTGTTGCATGACATATATCACCCCTGCTATTTACATGGCTACTATGATTAGCTGGAATTATTCATACTTCATTTAATCTTTTTAATATTCTCAGGATTAATTAGGATGTGTACTGTACTTCAATCCTTCTACCTCGTATGGGATAATGGAATATAACTCAAACAACATTCATGTGTTATACGATCCCACTCTTAGTGGATTTTCTTTTTAATATATATAAATATAAATTTTTATATCAAATTCAAGACTACATTTTTAAGGCTTTATAATCAGCCAAATTTTGCAATTATTGAGAATATACAAGTCATTCATTCTTAGTCTTAATTTGCATGAAGGATGGATGTGTCAGAAATTTTATTTTCAGATCCGTGTTTTAATCTTGTAGAAATCATGCATATGGTCATTGGTCAAAATGTAAAGTCTGATTTAGTCTAAAAGATTGTATAGTTGGACCGTTGCAGCATCCTTTGTACTACTATATTAATAAAAACCATAATTTGCTTATTATATATATAAATATATAATAAAAAAATGTCCCTATATTATTACACACCTTCAATTTGGCTTGATGTAAATGAGTGTTCACACTATTTGGAGGTTATATAATTACACGTAAAGAGAAGGTGTGAACTGTGAAGTGAGTGCTAAATATATTGTACATGTCAACGCCTTACAAGAATTTGAAAATTATCTTAGATAATGACCAAGATTTGAATCGAATAATTAATCAATGTAAATCCACAAATCGAGATGCACACACTAGTTAGCTGGTATATTGTCATGACTTCAGATCTAGTCATGCATGACCCCATTGTATTGATCTTTTTTTTTTTTAATCAGCCAAAAAGATCGAACATATATTAACAAAAGGGTACAAGAGGTACGTACGTACCCAACCCAAATACAGAAAAACCAAACCTGGGCGCAGTCAACACATATCTCCAATTCTCCATCATTTAAGTTGCCTCTACTGCAACCGACACTTAAGTAGTATTTCAAGCAATATATAGTTTGAGTATGCCCTTAGAGTAAAAGTAACTTATACCATTTGAGATGTGAGACTCATTTGATCATCATTAGGTTGTTTCTGTTGTCAACTGCAGGTTCTGTCTCTTTTAGTAGTCCATGTCTAATATAAAATAAAATATAATGTTAGATTGTATTTTTTTAATGTAGTATATATTTATTTATTATTTAACAATTAACATTCAAATATATTAAATTGAAATAAAAATGAATATATATATATATATATATAATAATGAGGTATGATATATTGTGGAGTTCATTGAGAAACTTTAAATTTTGAGAATTTTTTGGTTGAAATTTTTTTACTAACATATATACTTAATTAAAATATAAAATAAAAAAGATGATATATGTGACATGCATTATGGAAAAGTGCACAATTTTATTATTATTATTTTTGACACAAAAATGTTATTAATTATTAAAAATATAGTATAACAACTCATAAATTTCTATGTCGTTGATACCCTAATTGTATGAATCCTAATATTTTACCTCCTATAAACCTTCGTCAAAGATAAAAGTAAAAGAAGAACAAATTAATAGAGCAAAATCATGCAATTGTACGTTGTGGATTTTGACTCAATCTAACAAAAATAAATTAAGAATGGGAAAGCTAAAAGTTATATTAAGAACAATTCTAATTATTGTAAAAACAAAAGTCTATGCCGACGTACAGATTGCTAAATATATAATTAAGTTTAATCTACGTATCGCAACGTGAAAACCGTTGTGTGTTCTAGGTAAGACTAGAAGATTAACTCCGTCGTGTGTTTTGAAAGTCCAACTCCGAACATCGAACTTCAGAAGTCCAAACTGATATATTTTAAGCCGCCGCATGTAGTTCTTGGTAAATGCATGCAGTAACGAATGAAGATGCATTGTACGTGCGTATACCTTGACCTTGATGGGATTGGTAGGAGTTATTTTGGACTATATCTATATGTGCCAAATTAATTGACTTGACCCAGCTAGCTAGCCATGTCCACATGCAGGTCTTTAACATAGTTGACTTAATTTAAAATTCTTAATCTATATCACGTTATATACTTCATACTTCATTCTACATATTATCATACTAATTTCTGGCGTGGCATGATCTTATCCTCTAAATATTTTAGGAGTTGACTTCTTATAGTGGTTGATATATAATGGATGATATGATCAGTCCCTCCTGTTAAAAAAGTAAATCAAATATCCACGCAAGGGCTGTCAAAGAGCCTTCATTTAGCTAGATTTTCAATTCCACAGATAATACATGTGACCCATACAAAATAACTAATCAAACAACAGTGTAATTAATATATTTTTGCACTATCAATGTTAAATTTTATTCACAATAGCACAATGAATTTGCAGTGCACGGGGCTTAATTTATAGTTTAATATATAATTTTTTATATAGTTTTATTCATTGAATTAAATTAAAATTATGAGAACATTAGTTGATATTACAAAATATTTAAACTATTTTTTTTACAAAAGATTTAAACTAATAGTACTACCAAAATGGTAAAATGCATGATTTTTTTTGTTAACTAATCATGAAAAGAAAAAAAAAACAAAATAAACTTTGTTTCATTTTATTAGTTTGTATTTTACTTTATAATTTTATTTGTTTCTGTTTTTTCTTATTTTGTTATTCAACATTTATATAACTTCCGTATAATAATTCCATACCAAATTGCACTGTTTTTTTTTTCAGAATTGCACTGAAAATTTTAAATAAAGAAAAAGAGGATGCAATAATTTTAGACATTGATTTTTTTTATAAATCAGCTTCATGAACTTTAATTAGTATATTATGTTTAACAACCAATGAACAGTGACATGAAAGAATCAAAGCTTTTAATTGTTATGAGATCAACTGTCCATTAAGGCATTAACTAGTATATTCTGTTTAACAACCATTTTTTTGGGCCTAATATTTGAGTACACTAACTCATGAGTGCTTTTTCATACACAAGTAAAAAGTTCTTCTACACCATTTTATTTTTAAAAACCCAAAAATGCCCTTGTGCTTTGGACACAAATATGCAAGGTTGGACAACTGAGCTTCATTTGAAAAGCTTCATTTGAAAAGCACAAAACATCCGTACAGCTTTGGGAACATCCGTATAGCTTCATTGCAACAGCATTGGTGTTTTTGGGTGGCATTTGATTCCTTCCTGGTGGTTGTTGGTGGTTGCCGGAGTTGCAGAGCCGTCGGCGAAGTGTGCAAAGGTGAGTGGTGCTAGTTGATTTCGTACGGATTCGGTAATCCGTATGAGTTATACGGATTAGCTAATCCGTATGTGTTATACGGATCAGGTAATCCGTAGAACCCATACGGATTAGTCAATCTGTATAGCTTGGAAATTGCTGAAAAAAAGTCTTTTTAAAATGTGAAAATTGTTGTGAACATGTATTTGCATAAGATTGAGTTTGTTTTGATAAATTAATTGATTAAATAAAGTTCATAAAATTAATTGTTGTATAAAAATAACAATAGATAAAATGAAACAATATAAATAAGGACAATTTAATTATAAGCGTGTGTATATGTATATGCTGTTCCACATGGAATTTTATTATGTTTAATTGGATTGTTATTTGTTAGGATGGACAACGATGAATGGATTTATGACAGTATAATGTCAGAAGAAGTTAATATGGAGGAAGAGGAAGACCTTGGAGTAGACGATGATGCGTTTGAATTCAATGAAGATAATGGTGTAGATCCGAATGCGAATGAGGATAATGCTTGTTTAATTGATTGTTCTGCAGCGTTTCAAACAAACGAGGTAATTAGTTGTATATGAATGTATTTAAAGTTGTTATATGACACGGTTTAGCATATGAAATATTAATTATCCATTTGTGTAGGTGTTTGAATCGCGTGATGCGATATTGAAATGGACTCGTACCGTTGCATTTGAAAATGGTTTTGTAGCGGTTATAATGAGGAGTGATACAAAAACTGGAAAAATGGGAAATCCCATTTGGGGTAGCACAAGCATGATTCAAAACCAAGATTGACCTATCATGTTCATTTCTAACAAAGGAAATCCATTTCGGGTTCCACAAGCGTCATTCAAAAGCAAGATTGAGCTATCATGTTCACTTCTAACAAAGGAATCCCATTTCGGGTTCCACAAGCATGATTGAAAAGCAATAGTGACCTATGACCTCACATTCTAACAAAAGCATCCAATTTCGGGTAGCACAAGCATGATTCAAAACCAAGATTGACCTATCATATTCATTTCTAACAAAAGAATCCCATTTCGGATTTCACAAGCGTATCATCATGTATATTTGGATATCAAATGAAAAAAATCATGTGCCTAATTATTTAAAAAACACTAATATACATAAAAAATGGCTTATACGAATCAGGTGATCCGTATAAGCCATACGGATTACCCAATCCGTATGGCTTATACGGATTACCGAATCCGTATAAGGCCATCTTCTCCCTTTCACCACCCAAATTTAAAAACCTTACCTCACCAGCACCGCCACCAAAAACCGACCACACCACCAAACACCACGGATGAGATGCGCACCAAACCAAGCAACTCCACCAACCACCGACGCTGGAAAACCAATGTTGAATACGAACGAAAGCAGAGGAGCGGAGGAGGGAGAAGAGAGAATTTGCGTTTTTAAAATTTATTAGTGAGGGCAAATATGGAAATGCACTATTTGCTAATGGTGTAGTAGAAATGCAAACTGGTGTATGAAGCACCACTCCTAACTCATTTGAAAAGTCTAATTTTATTGTCCGGCCCACTATTTTCATTTTTCACCCAACAAACTATGATGGGTACCGGCTTCTTTTGAAGCGTAGGAAAGAATAACGAAAGCATATAGCTGATTAAAAAATAAAGGTGTAAACATGTTTTTTTAGTTCTTTAAATTTGAATAATTATTTTTTTCTTTAAAAATATTTTTGTATTAGTCCCTTAAATTATAGAAAAAGTATTTTTAACCCCTCTTTATTCATTATGTTTATGATTTTATAATTTATAATCATTTTTAATCATCAAAATAAATATTTTTAATTTATTTTTAAAAAAAACAATTTCTAACAATTTTATATTGTCAAAATATTTGACTCGTAAGAATTGGTATTTTTTATTTTACATATTTTGACAATTTTAAATAAGAAAAATAAAATAAAACATAGATGATGAATTGTAATGATTTTTTACATATTCTTATGAATTTAAACTCTCACAAATCATTTTTGAAAAAATTGAAAAAATTTGATGGTGAGAAACTGCCACAAATTATGACAACATTAGTGCAAAGAAATAAAGAAATTAAAAATAGTTTTTTTTAAAATTTGAGGGACTAGTAAAAACAAATTTTTTAAGGACTAAAAAAATAATTACTTAAATTTGAAGAATTAAGAAAAACATATTTAAGTAAAAATAAATATAGGTTTAAGAACTAATTTTTAAAATTATTTTGGGACTAAATTAAAATTTTCAAATAGTTCAAGGACTTTGTGAGTAATTTCCAAATTCTATCCAAGTTTTCACAGCATTTTTCTTAAGCATATATAGACTACTTTTAAATTCAATATTGAGCATTGACAGCTTTGTTTTGTCACATTTGCATTCCAAAAACATCAATTCCTGATTGCATTTCTAGTTTTTCCTTACAAATTTTGTTTAGACAAACATAATGCACTCAATACATTGTTTAATTAAGTGATACTTTAATATATTTCTTAATTTACTTTTAAATTATTCACTAGGTCCCTAAATTATTTGAAATTGTTTAATTAGGTTCCTAAATAATTTTTCAATTGGGTTCCTAAACTGTTATTTGTTTTTGTAATTAGTTTTCTACCGTTAACTCGTTAATAACAATTAGGCATGGCAGCGAGATCCGAACCCGTGGATACTCATCCGAATCCGTCCCGATTTTAATGGGAAAAAACGGTGTTTATCGGATTCGGGTTCGGGTTTTCCCCGAAAGCCAAAAGCGAGGGTGAGGGTGAGTATGGGATTACAGATACCCGCCCCACACCCGCTCCCGCCCCGTAATAAATAATATTAAAAAAAGAAAAGAAGAAAAAAAAGAAATATTATTTTGTAATTTTTTTAATTGAATTAATTAATTTTATTTTGTAAATTTTAAATTATGATCTCATATTTTAAATGTGAATTTTTTATTTTTTTGTTACGTAATTAGCATTTTCGTTCGATTTTTTCAATAAAAAAATTTATATTATTTTTTAATTTTTTTAATTTTAATCAAATAGCGGGGGCGGGACGGAGCGGGGAAAACTCGACCCCCAGCGGGGGCAGGGATGATGATGCATTTTAAAACCCGACGGGGAATAAGAGCGGGGTCGGAGAACAGATTTTTTACCAGGGGCGGGGATGGGGAATGCAATACCCGCCTCCGCCCCATCCCGTTGCCATGCCAGATAACAATGAACTAATTAAAAAATAAATAAAAATTCAGGATCTAACTGAAAAAACAGTCCAAAGATCTAATTAAAGTATTTAAAACTTGTTTTAATTTGTTAAATTGATCTTGCTCTTCTAGAAAGAGAGCTAGCATAATTTGATTGATTAACAACTTACTTTATTAATCAATGAAATTTCGTCACCTACTTTAACAAAATAGTGCCTTATATGTTTTAATTGATTGGTCCCAACTAAGACAAAAATAACTTTATGTTTTAGTCAATTAAATTTAATATTAATCCATTAAATTGTTCTTGTTTGATACCAGAATCAAGGAAGAATGATTTAATCGATTCAACATCATTTTAATCCATCAAATCAGCTAAAGCCTATAAAAGGATACCTGTTTCTCTATCTCAAAGTGTGACTTCTAATCGAGAAAATTCTTAATGAGATTAAGAGCAAATTTGAGAGAGCATAAGAGGTTCATTTTAACAACAACATCAAGGGCAATTATTCATGGATTCTTGAGATCAAGATCAAATGAGTCACCAACAACTCTTGTAGCTAAATGTTGTCTTTTGTAAATTCAAGAGATAAGGTGATATTGTTATTTAATTTTTGTGTTTAGATTGTGGATCTGTGTGAAATCTTGAGATAAGGCATTTCAAGTGTGATTCTTGTGATAGGGTTTCACAAGGAGGCATTCAATTATTCTCGTAGGATTCAAGAAGATTAGTGAAGTTCTATTTTAAGTTGTTTGCTCGTAAAACATTAAAAATAGTGGAATTCTCAATCTGATTTGGTTGAGAAAATGGGATGCAGCTCTCTAATGTTGAGAGTGTATAGGTTATTGTTGTGCATAACTCTGTTATTGTATATCATAACTTGGCCAAGAGAATTAGATAAAGACCAGTGTATTGGCAAAGTCATAATTGCAAGAAAAGATTTCTAAATTGAAAAAAGAGTTTAAAAACAATTTTCAAATGTTTGAAAATTTTAAAAGAAAATGGGGGCTTTAATTTCAATTGTCTTAACATTGACATGTTTTCAAGGCCAATTCTACCATACACAAGTGTATTAGGTCTGACACTACACAAATTATTTTGGATTTAAAAATTAACACCATGTTTGGATTTTTTTAATTTAAATAACACCTTGTGGATTTAAAAATTAAAAAGATATATTTTATTGTGTGGTAAAAAAAAACGTAAGGGCTATACTCTTCTGACAAAAATCCAGAGAGAGAGATGTTTTGTTGTGTTCCGTTTCCGGTTGGCTTGTGGAGTTGTGGGCTTGTGGCATTTTTTGTTGGCTGAGGCAAACCCAGTTCTGGGTGTTTAGTGTATCATGTTTATGTTTTGCATCATTTTATTTTATAGTGGTGCGTATGTAACAAAAATAAAATCAACTCATCCTCATTCGTATCACAGTACTGTTCTTAAAAAGAAAATCACCAAAACATAACAGTGTGCAAACAAAGAGAGAAGAAATAGAGGGAAAGAAAAACACAAAAAAGGGGGGAAAACATCAATTGACGGAAAACTCCATGAAGCACCGCTGCAGCGTTTTCCGGTCTCCATGTGCGGCAACGACCTATTCTTTCTCTTTCTCCCCCTTCTTCTTTGTTTCTTATCACTTGCTCGCACCACAACTAGAGTAACCACCGTAACCAGATTTGTGACCGCCACGAAGAGAGGATCTTCTGATTCAAAAATGGTGTCCTACTCATCTACTCTCACTCCTCCCCGAACGGAAACCACCATGGAGGGACAAAGGTTGTGGTTAGGGTGACAGGTGGGAGGTCATGAGCATGGTGGTGGCGAAATTTTTTGACGGTGGTATCGAGGTGGAGGAGAGGCAGATGGAGCGGATCTGAAAAAGAAGAGAGAGAAACTAGAAGAGAGCGAGCTTTGCCATAAAAAAATATCAATTAAAAAAAACTATTATCCCATGTTTTGTGTACATGACACAACCTCAACATCTTCATCCAAGGGTTTTAAAATCTTGTATATTGTACCAGACTTATTAAATTTGTGCACGGTAGAATTGACCTGTTTTTTCAAAAGTACATTATTTGAAATCTCAATTTTATAAAAACAAAACCTGAATTGTTTTTATAAACTCAATTTATAAATTTAAATTTACAAACTTTAATATAAACATGCATGCACTAATGAGGATGGCTACACAGGCCTTATTTTATAAAACATTTTCTAATTCTATTATCTAAGTCACTTTTTTGCTGCACAGACAAAAGCAAAAAAGAAAAAAAAAAAAAGCAGGTGAAAGTATCTTACCGTGTTATTTTGGCATCAAATGATATGCCTCTCTTCTGGAAGTTCAAAGTACACCGCTGACGTATGTCACTAAATGGCGAGACTTTAGTCAAACTGCCACCCTACACATAAAATATCAGCAGAGTGTCAGTCGGACAAAACAAATTGTCGAAATGCCATGGGACATATCTCGCTGCCGGTAAAAGCGAATTAGGTGGCTTACTTGGCATACCCGGATTGGTTGCATGGGGCTCCCCTGACATGGTCTGAGCTTGCTTGGTGTGCTTGCGGATTCATATCTCGTTGTGTCAGGTTGCGGAATACGTTGTGTGGAGTTCGCTGGTTCGTACAGCTGATTAGGTGTACTTCGCTGCTTCATGTAGCTGACTAAGGTGTGTCAGTGACAGGCTGGAGCTCGCTGCTGCTTGTAGCTGACTATTATTTATTTAAAAAATGCTAATCTGAACTGCAAGCATTTGTTTGTACGTGTAATGAAAGGTTAAATTTTATACCAAAAAAATGTTAAAAACACATTATTTTTCTCTGCAACCCAAAAATGAAAAAATATCATTATATTTTTTTTAAAAAAATATTATTATTTTCACCTCTTCCAAACTAATCCATAGGTATTTGGTATTAAAAAGTACTTAATTTAACCGAGTAACTGGGGGCATGGAACCAAAGAACATGAGAGACATTTGATAGACAGTAACAGCAAGAAGATGAGCAGCTTGAATTGGCAAATGGCAACTGTGCAATGGTAACCATTTCAATGAATAGAAAAGGAATATGAGACAAACATACGCAACACATGTGGGGCCTGGGATTCTTTGCTGTCACTGAAATGGAGCCCTATCACTCATGCAACAATGGCTCTCTCTGTGTGAGATTATTAGATAAAAAATAAAATAAAACGATCAATGATTATAATATTTACTTCATTTTCTATCCAACATCATATTTGAATTGATAAATAAAAATAAAATGATATAAGATTAATGATTACTATTATTATTAACTTAAAATAAAAACATTTTTCTTGTTTCGTTCAATGTCTCTATTTTTAATATAAATTATACGATAGTATAAAGCAAAAATAATTTATTATTCATTTTCACTATTAAATAAAAAATAAAATTTTATTTTATTCTAGCTTGCTATAAAATATTTAAAAGGAATAAATTTCTTTATTGCTCTTTATATCATTTTATTTTATTTATCTCATTTGGTTTATTATTAATAATTTAAATTAATTTTATTATAAAATATTTAAAGCAGTAAGCTTACCTAAAAAATTCTAAATACTATAAAAAGATTCATTAAATTGATCAAAAGTTAAATAAAATATGAGTTATCATCAATTTCTTAATATTTGTTTTGAATTTCTACAGATCAAACAAAAATTCATTAAATTTGTCTTGTTTGATAAAAATTTCCTAATAAATATTGAAATATTAATATTAATATTATGATATACTAATAATAATATTATTATTATTATTAAAAATGTTTTATTAGTTTCATATTTATACTATATATTAACGTAAATATATCATATTTTAATTCAATAATTTAATTTTGTTAGATAAAATTTATTCCAATAAAGACATACCAAATGTTTAATTGTTAACATATTTTTTATGTAACAATAATACTATTATAGCAGGTTTAAAGTTTAACCACTGAAAAACAAAAACTCAATAAAGGTAGGAAAATACACATTAATTCTGTGAAAAATGGCTTACTTTTTTAAAAAAAATATGATTAAATTTGAAAAAATTAATCTCATAATCGTTCCAAAATCAAAACTTGAAAGAATAACTTTGAGATTTCACTTGCAAGTAAAAAATTCTAATTACAATAATTATAAAAAATACTGAAAAACAACATTATTTCTTGCATGTAAACGTGAGTTTGAAGGCTCAGGCTCTTTGAACAGAATTAAATAGATAAAACATACATCCATTTCAATTCCATAGTTGAAATTAGTGGCAACAGAATATGCAGAGATGAGAGAGAGGGATAAGGTAGGGATATGACAGGCACAGGTTTGTGATGGATCAACAGAACGATGTCGTCACCCCTTGACCATATTTGGAAGGTAGATTCTGCTCACCAATTTCCACGTTTTCAAACTGTACATAATCAGCTATCAAACCTAGCGAAATGCACTACATATCCAGCTATGAATCCTAGCGAACTTCTCTCCGACTGGCACTGTCACTGACAAGTGTGGAGCTCGCTGCTGCTTGTAGCTGGTTATGGTGGGGATTCCGCTGTGTCAGAAAGCGAGATTGGACGGACAGCTTGGGACACTTTTAGGGATTTTGGGACCACTATTTAAGGGTAGTGTCCCCTTCCATGGCCGTCACTCACTCTCCTCTCACGTTTTTCTCCTCCCAGCTGCATCTTCAGGTAAGTTTTCTTTCTTTCTTTGCTTTGTTTTATGTTTTTTATAATTTGTTGGTTTGTGTAGTTTAGGTTGTTAAATATTGTTTATGTTAGAGATTTAATGTTAATGGTTTCAAATATTTAATATTAATTAGTAGTTATTTAGTTAAAAGATATATAAAATATTAAAGTAATTTTATGTTTTGTTAAAATAGTTAATATATTAAAATAAATTGAATTTATAGTAACTTTAATCAAATTAAGTATATATTATGTAGTTGATAAATATAATGTTAAAGATCATTAGGTTTGTACTCTGTGATATTGATGATTAGTAATTTTTTTTTTATTTTTGTGTTTATATTTTTGTAATTATGTAATTATTTGTATTTTAATTTGAAAAAATATATTATTTGTGTAGTTTTTGTGTGTTAAATAGTATTTATTTTGGAGATTTAAAATAGTAGGCTAATTTTTTCGTTTTTTATTTATGTTTTGCATGAATGTGTAATTTATATTTGATTTGAAATATGTTTTTAATTTATGTAGTTTATATTTTTTATTTGATTTTAAAATTTTATCATAAATATAATTAGATAGTTTGATTTTTGAATTTTGTAATAAGTTGTTAATTTATTAAAAATACATGTTTTGAATTTTTTTTGTGTGTATATTTTTATTATTTTTTTTGCACTTATTTTGAATTTGTTTAGCATTTGTCTCTTCTTTTAGGTTAGTGTTTATTTGTATTTTTTTGTATATTATTATAAATTGATAATTTATATTTTTGTATATTTGTAATTTTTTTTATAGTTATTTTGTATCTGTTCAGCATTGGCCTCTTCAGGTTAATTTTTGGTTTTGTGTATATTTTTTGACATATTGGTAATTTATATATTTAATTTTTATTATATTTTTTATTTATGTAATTTTGAATTGTTAAATATTATTTATATTGGAGATTTAAAATATTAGGTTTGAGAATATTTAAGATTAGTTTATAATTATTTAATCAGAGGATGAATGAAATATAAGAGTTTTTTTTTTTGTAAAAATGCTTCATTTAATATTTTTAAATAAATTTAATTTATAGGAACCTTATTCAAATTAAGTGTATAATGTACTTGGTAAATATAATTTGTAAGATACAAATTTATTAAAATTAATTATATGTTATAGTTGATAAATACAATTAATTTTGCACTATGTTACGTTGATTTTAAACATTAGGTTACATGATGTTTACAATTAGTTTGTAATTATTATTTTTGTAGGATAGATTAACAAAATATAAGAATATTTTATTAGTTGGTAAGTTTTAACCTTCAGAAATTTATTTATTTAAATAAATATTGTGAATAATGTTTATCTAAAATATTTAAATGAAGGTTTTATTTAATAAAAATAATAAGTAAAAAATTGTTTAATTGAACATTTGATTTAATAAGAATTATAAATAAACATTTAATTTAATAAAAAAAATATTTTAACATATAATAAAATTAATACGTATTGATGTAATAAAAATAACACTTTAATATTTAATAATTAAAGATTAAAATGAAAATATAATAAATAAAGTATAATAATTTAAGATTTGATGTAATAAATAGAGTAAGTAAAGTATTAATTTAATAAAAATAATTATACGTATAATAAAAATAATTATTAAAAAATTAAAAATTCGTTATTAAATATATGATGTAGTTAAAAGTTTAATTAAAGTTTTGATTTGATAAATATAAAAATTATAAATTAATAATAATAACAAGTTAAGATTAAATAAGTCAAGATTTAATAATTAAAGATATGATGTCATAAAATTGTAATTAAATATTTGAATTAAATCTATGTTGTTGGAATTGTTGAACGAAACATGAATTTATCCGCATTCCCCAACAAAGATTGTGAACATCAATTTATATGCAGCTATTTTATAAATTATTAAATTAGTTTAAATTAGTATAATGTACACGCTGCTGATACGATTATGTTTAAAGAATGATGAAGAATTAATTTAATAAAAAATAATTATAAGTATAATAAAAATAATTATTAAAAATTTAAAAATTAATAATTAAATATATGATGTAGTTAATATAATAATTAAAGTATAATAATTTAAGGATGGTGAAGGTCAAGGGCTTGAGCGAACGACGGATACGGAAGGAAGACAGACCGAAAGGTGTTTACGGTGAATTAATCAGGGGAACATATTTCGAGTCTGGCGAGGAATTTTGGGCGTTGGGGTTTGAGGGATCAGGGTGAAGCGTCATGTCCCAGCACTGACAAATGGAACTTACTCAAGACCCATGCCACATTTTCAAGTACCAAAAGTTTCGACTTTCCGTAAAACCCGAACACCCAAAATTCCTCGCCAGACTTGAATAATGCTCCTCGGATTCCTTCTCCATAACACATGTTCGTCTGTCTTCCTTCCCTATCCGTTCTCACCCTGAAGCCCTTGATGTTGACCATCCTTTAACAATTTGTATTTTTTGAACTATGGTTGCATTTAGTGCTGCAGTTGCATCCTTTTTTTTTTCCATAGTCTCGGATACATTATCCGGCGATCATCAAAAACCAAATCCGAAAAACTATCAAGCTTTGTTATGCTTCCTAATTAGTCACGCCCCATCCAGGCGCAAGTGGTTACGCCCGACATAGGCGGGGTGCACCACTCCACACCCGAGTTTAATCATTCCACACAATAGACCTCCGCAAACTCCCTCAATCGCAATTCCATGGCCTTCTTGGGTGAAACAGGGTCTCAAAACATTGGTAATTCCAAGTTAGCATTTATTTTTCCGAATGGAACCATAACACACAACGAAATCGGTGTTTCTTTCGTATGTGATACTCCTATACCAATGCGAGTTCCTGATGAATGTTCCTTTCAGTCACTGAAGAGTACAATGCACAACACCCTTCTTCTCACAGATGACCAGTATGTGGATGAAATTTACTATCGTCAACCGTCAATCAATACAGTTAACGGAATTTTTTTTCATTCGTTGCAACTAAAAAATGATGATGATGTTTGCACTATGTTGGTGTGCCATGAAAAACTTCTGTCTGTTGGTCCTATAGAATTGTTATGTATGATAAGCAGAACACCCCACGGTGTACTGAACCTACTTCAGTCGACCATGACTTGTACTCATGATGCCCTCTTGTATTACAACGGCAAGTGGAACATACCACGACGAGACAATTTTCTGGGTTACTCGTTTACTGGAACAAATCCTAAAAGATTTAAAATTCCTTCTGGATGCAATATAGAAACACTGAAGCATATAATCAAGCAAGTTGCTCCGCCAGGAGTTCCCCCTTATGGAATTATTGAATCACAGGAAGTCAAACACTTGTTCTTCCGACAACCAGGTCACGCAAAGTATTCGGATACCTTGGTCGAATACGAAATAAAACAACTGAATAACGATGAAGATCTACTTAAGCTGTTAGCAGAAGCTAATTACTGGAAGCGTTTCTGTCCAATAGAAATTTTAGCTACTTTTCACAAACCGGCAATCGAACTACTCGAAGATGACATGTCCGCTGCACAAGATCTTCCCAATTATAAATAGTTGCGTCATTTTGATGTTTCAATTGTTGTTCTTAGTACGTTCTGATGTGTTGCTTTGTAATGTTCAACTTATTGTGTTTGTGTTTGTAATTGCAACCCTTTGTACGTTATGTTGTTTGATTAGGTTTCCATGATTGTCTTTGACTATGTAAGCGTATATGAAAATTCACATTAGTTTTGGCTTGTTAAATATTATTTATATTGGAGATTTAAAATATTAAGTTTGAGAATATTTAAGATTAGTTTATAATTACTTAGTCAGAGGATACACGAAATTAGGTATAGTCAATTAAAAATGACAATGTTGTTACATTAGGATATTAATTTGGTTGTTAATGAACGTATAGAATTTTTTAATTTTACATCGAAAAATTTATATACAGTCATGGATGACGAGCAACATGTTCCACCGACACCATCGGATGCGTTGAGCATCATTGACCCAGGTCCATCAATACGGTCTCTCCTTACACTACAGAAGAAACATATATCCACGTATGTGTGGAATTCCCAGGCTGATCCAACCATGCGGGATCGTATACTTAATGTTCGACATGCTGCGACACACAACCATATGGCTATAGCTGAGGATATACACCCCTGGCTTATAGAAGCTGGCTTTTATCATGTTGCGCGTCTGCGCAATCACGAGGTTCGTATATTCAGTGTTGTGTTAATTTCTTATTAGATGCATTGATTGTATTGTGATGTATACGTAACTGTTGTGTAATGTATGTTTTTAGATCGACCATCACCTTGTCTTCGCGCTTGTTGAGCGATGGCGTCCAGAGACACGTACGTTTCATATGACGATGGGTGAGGTCACAATCACCCTGGAGGATGTACACCATCTGTTGGGTCTGCCGACCGATGGTCATGTTGTTTGTGGTCGTCACGGACGACATAACTTTCGGGCCATCATTGGTGACATGTTAGGGGTTGAGGCGGCTGCTGATCGTGATTTGCACGGCGGCTTGTTAAACCTTCATTTTTTGCGTGAGCAGTTTGTGTTTACGAGGTCCACTCAGGCACTGAAATAGGACGCCGTAGATACACTCGTGCTTTGATATTACGCATATTAGGCGGGATGTTGTTTGTTGACACCTCTTCGAGCTTCGTGCCAGCTCGTTATTTGTTATATTTGGATGATTTCCAGTGCACAGGGACATTCAGTTGGGGCTCTGCAGTTCTTGCAGCATTATATAGGGAGTTGTGTAAGACCACACGTGCTTCACGTCGTGAGATGGGTGGATGTGCTTTGTTGTTACAGTTGTGGGCTTGGACGCGATTCCCGACCATCTCTCCTAGCCTTCCTACAGTGGAAGACCATCATGTCCTACAGCACGAGATATATGGCCACAGGTATTTTTTTATTTGATTATTAGTATTCCTCATTTTTGTTGTATTCGGAGTATATGTTGCATATAATTGTTGTTTTATTTGTTGCAGATTTAATGTATACCATACGCGACAAACTGTATATACCAACATTCGCAGATATCGCCATCATATTGATGTCATGCGAAGGAGAGACATACGTTGGAGGCCTTATGAGGTTGTAGACGCAGTCCATCCACCGGATGTTCACATGGCTAGGAGATGGTTGGCTGTATGCCCTCTTATATGTTATGAGATTGTCGTATACCAGCAGCCGGATAGAGTTATGCGTCAGTTTGGGTTCGACCAGCTAATTCCAGAGAATCCTATTAATTGTAGTGAGCTGCTGACGATTACTATTACGGGCAAGACAGACGTGGATTGGAGTCGGCGTCATGTTTTCTTTATTCAACAATGGGAAAATAGAGACGCCCTTGTGTTGCAGGACGTGCAACCTATGCGGAGAGACGGGTACCTATCTGTCAACAGCGAATACATGCAATGGTACTACTCAGTTACCCGTCGTTGGATGACCCACAAAGCGGCTTTGAAGGCACATGTGGTATGCATGTTAGTTATAATTGTGTAATTTGTAGATTAGTTTACGTGTAATGTTCACTAATAATTGTTCATATGCAGACCGATCGAGCAGAGACTGTTGTCCACATGCTTTCACCTGAGGCACATGGGGCATTTGACATGACTCAGATGTACGATGAGGCAGTTCGAATGCTGGCTGCATGCGACGATATAGACAGATTAATAGATCCTGGAGATGCTGCACCGCCACCAGTACGACGTTAGACTGAGGCCCCGTCAACAGTGGTTCGGCGTAATCGACGTGCGCGTCACGAGGGGTTACTCCTTCACCACTCGACTCCATCAGTTGCAGATACCCCAGTGGTTGTACCACCTATTCCTCCACGTCCTCCTGGGATGTTCTTTGCACCTGGGTACCCTTCGGGCCGCTCACAACAATATTGGTGGCCCCCCCCAGTCTGTTCCTGGATCACAGTACCCCCCTTGGGGAGCTGGACCGTCGATGCCGCATGCCGATGTCCCACATGCATCATACCCCATGCATTCTGCTGGCCCCAGTACAGCTGGGCCAAGTTCATTAGGGCCGACTTCATCTGGTTTGCATTACACACCCAGATCAGACACATATGAAGACTGTTATAGGCCCGCTGCTCCGACTCCAACATCAGAACAAGATATGGTTTTTGGGACTCCTATTGAACGGTCGTCTCATGTGACATATTCTCCGAGTTTCAGACAGTATTCTACAGATGAAATCATTGCGGCAATGGATGAGGGACCTGAACACAACGTGGACGATGGTTCTTATGACGTTTGGCACATCATTAGGCGGAATCCGATTAGGGAAGCGCGCTTTCGATGCAATCTGTCACCGTATGAACATAACATGAGCCGCTGTGGAGGATTCCATGAGGGCCACCAACAAGATGACTAAATAATTTTTTCCCTATTAGTGACAATACGATGCTCTTTAATTCTATGGTAACAGACTGTGATATGGATGACTGTATAAACTTTTATGATTTTGATGTATTATGCAAGACAATTGGACTCTACTAATATTCGATAATTATTGTTTATTAAATATTTAGCACGATTAACAATAGTATAACCACCAAGTACATTATTGGTTCTGGTTGCGTGATGGGCAATTACGCCTATTGTGGTCGACAACCTTACAGTAGCCGCATGTTGTTCGAGTCGTCGAGCCTTCCCTGGAGTCCATTTTATTTCGTATGCGTGTACTGTTTGACCTTCCTTTTGTACGTCTCAGCGACACATCTGGTATAACAATTGGTGGTACAGCTGGTGGTATGAACTCCTTATTCCCAATGGGAAACCACTGCAGTGCATACACTTGACATTGATACGCAGCACTGTATACAGGATCTACATATTGTCTAGGATCATGGTGTGTGGATCGATATGCTGCAATAACATGGCTACACGGGAACCTATATGCAGTGAACTCACCACATTGACAATTTCGTTCAGCTAAGGAGACCGACCATTTTTTACCGCCCGAATGGGTTCGTATATTGTACGTTTCTTGAACCTCAAATCTCGTCCTAAGTGCGTCAAAACAAGTGACGTAGTGCATTGCCGATTTATCAACCATCCTCATATATTTTTGCCATGCTAATTTGGAGAAATGATTACCTGTCGCCATCTCCTCATGGGCTTCTTGACCATGTGCTACAAAGTATGACACTAAACGCGCGTATGTGAACCGGACAAGGGACGTAATTGGGAGGCTTCTGGCTCCTTTAAGTACCTTGTTAAAGCATTCTGAAAGATTCGTTGTCATGTGACCAAACCTTCTTCCCTGTTCATCATACGCTATACTCCACTTCTCCTTCGGGATTCTATCAATCCATGCTGCTATTTGAGGGCTTGCTTCTTTAAATGTTTGTAATCCGGCATCGAAATCTAAGCGCGAGGTTGTATAAGCTGCACATACAAACACGATGTAAAGAACAACACATACGATGAATATGGTAATGACATGTAAAAACATTGTGTTGCAGGCTGATAGACATACCTAATTTCTTCAATTGCTTCTTCAACATGACGTTGTTGAATTTGTGATTAAAATTACTCGCCAAATGTCGAATGCAATACACATGGTACGCCCTTGGTGGATTCCATCCTAGTTCGACATTGTTTACCGCGGCAATTATGCCAGCATGTCGATCTGAAATAAGACAAATTTCATCTTTTTGCGTAACGTGTATACGAATGAGTGCTAAAAACCATGACCAATTGTCGATATTCTCCGCGGAAACAATCGCAAATGCAATAGGAAGGACGTAATTGTTTCCGTCAACTGATGTTGCAATGAGCAATGTTCCCCTATATTTCCCATACAAATGGGTTCTGTCGATGCTTATAACTAGTTTGCAATAATTAAAAGCATCGCAGCACTGTTTGAATGTCCATAACACCCTATTGAACACCTTAGCACTTGCATCTAGTTGACCATCAATAAAATGGTCGTGCAAATCCAGCTTGTATGCAGACCCAGGAGAAAAATGTAACATGTAACCCAACCACCTTGGCAAAAACGCATAAGACTCATCCCAATCTCCAAAAATATGAACAATGGCCTTTTGCTTTGCCTTCCATGCCTTCGTGTATGATATATGAAATCCCAACGTTGTTGCTATCCTTTCTTGAATCAACCCAATTTTAACACTGGGATCCTCCCTAATCATTTCTGCATTTCGTCAAACAATCCTACATTAATAAATAATTTAATCAATAATCGGACTTCAATTTAAAATATTTAACATACCTAAGATCAACGAACATATGACATTTGAGTCAAGTTGCTTGTGATCTTGAGATAGATTCTGACCGACGCATGTGTGTAGGTTGTTCCATATGCCTACAACCCATTCGGTGCCACCTTTTTTTTTATATGCCCTCATCCTCCATGGGCAACCATCCAAATGATTTTCACAAACCATAATAAGCCTTTTTGTGTCACTTTTTTTTACAACCGTTGTGCGATGCTCGACCATACAATATTGTTTTATTGCCAATTGAACATCCCACTTGCTGTCAAACACCTGGTCCTTATATAGCTCCTGTCCCATCTGCCAGTTAGGTATTCGCACTCCTTGCATATCCTCAGTCTCCTGATCTGGGTATTCCCAATTAATATTCGTGTAATGACTAATGTCTAACCAAAATGGAACATTGCCCCCCCCCTATATTATGCGACATTAGCCACATTGTTCACTAAACCTGCAAAAAAAACTTAACACTATTGACAACAAAACAATTTTAATCCATACCTACAACGGGAGGCTGCTCCTGCATTCCCACATTGCCCGGAGAAGGAATTCGAATAGCACGATCAAAATCACCATCTACGTCGGTATCTGATGAGTCACTGTCTGGAACAACACCTTCATCCACCTCTTCCTCAGAAGTATCCGTAGGCCAAGATGGGTCGTAGGCCGCCACCATTTCATTCTCCGCTGCTTGACTTGGTGGTGCTGGTGTGTCGGATATATCCCTATGTCCATAATCCATTTCTTGGGTTTGTTGGGTTGGTATTGGTGGAGATAGGGAGACATCTCTGTCTTCGGGATTCACCTGTGGCTCTCTATTAATGTCAATGGAACCAGTGGGTTGGACACATTGTTGACTGCTTGATTGACCACCACAGTTTAATTCTGCATACAATTCGATAAATCTAGGATTTTCTCCATCGGATCTGCATGCGTCAGTAACTAACGCTAGATCGTCATCATCTACAATATCCACAGCAACCCACTGCACCGAGTTGCCCGATGCACATCTAGCAGTCAATCGAGATACACATTGTCCGCGTTGTAGTCTCAACTTTTTGTAAATCAGTTTCATTAGATCACGGTGGCTGCATCCTTGGGGCATGCGAAACATTTTACTTTCACCTTCAAAAATTTGACCATTAGGTCCAAAATATCTACTCCCATTATAATACACAATCGTGATTAGACCATTTCTACTATTACTCATTTTGTCGTAAAAAACTAAAAAATAACAGAACAATGCCTTTTGGACTGAAGAATAAAAAACAAAAATAATAGAAGATGGCTACCAATGTAAAAATAACTGGTGTAAATAGGACTATATTCCCTATGCAATATATGAAAATATATAACCTATTTCGTTGTGTGAAAGTATTTTGGCTTCAAAAATCACAAAGCAAAATAACATCTGAAAATTTTACAAAAAAAAAACTATTAGGACATGACTACTAAAGTAAAAAAAAAAGGATGTAAATAGGACTATTTTCCTATGCCACATAGGAAAATATATCACCTATTTCGTTGCGGTAAATTATTTCTGTTTCAAAAATCACATAGCAAAATAACACGAAAATTTTAAAAAAAAATTATATAAGATGACTACTGATGTAAAAACAAGGAGTGTAAATAGGACTATATTTCTTATATAATATAGAAAATATATCACCAAAATAACGCAATATATATCGAGTGTAAAAATAAACTATAATAGGACACAACTTTCTAAAATCACAGAGCAATAACAGAATATTTTTCGAATGCACGTCCAGTGAAGCTGAGAGGGGTATATATAGGGATCAATGAAGAGTAAGTTCGCTGAATTGGGAAGCAAAATATTTCACATACTTCGCAGTCTCTTCCAGCAGTACATAATTAGCTAGGTTGTCTAGCTAACTTCACTTAGTTAGCTATATTTGGTACATCACCATTGTACATAATTAGCTAGGCTATCTAGCTAACTTCACTTAATTAGCTAAAGCACCCAGCGTATTTGGTACATCACCATTTATCCCACATTTTGAAACTGTGCGAAATTCATTGCATAAACAACTATCAAACCTAGCGAACTTCTCTCCGACTGGCGCTGTCAGAAGACCTAATTAGCTATGAGCCCTAGCGGATTACGTTTGCCATTGGTTGGCTGCCAACTCAGCCAATGAAATTCGCTGGAATGCCTTGCGGATTTTACAGCGTGGCACTTTGACAATATTCTTTTACGGACTGGCACTTTCACAATTTATTTTTGAAATTGTGGCAGTTTGGCAGTTGTGTCCTAAATGGCCCATGAACTATCCCCTTCGTTCTGTTTTTACTTTACAAAGTGGATTTTTCCTGTTGTGAAAAATGGAAATAAAAGATATGCTTAGCTCAGATAAGCTCGTAACTTTTGCATGTAATTGGCGTCTTTACTCCCTCGTATACAAAATATCACTAGGCCTTTCTTTAATCTTTACCACTGTTATGTTATTCTCACGAATGTGTAAGAAAAATAACAAAAAGAAGAAATGACTGATGGTGTATCCGAAGAGTTTCTTTTTTTTTTTTTTTATAGTTTGGTTAGATAAGACGAGTGTCTTTCAATTCCACTATATTATAAATTAATTCCGTTCGCAAGTGAGTGTCAAGTTGAAGAAATTTTTTGCACACAAATGTAGTCAAACATTGGATTCGTAAATCATTTTTTACGTGTCAACATAATCTTATACTACTGAGTAATCTACACTTAAGTTGTCTGGAGGAGAGAATTTGGCTTCTTTAAAATCGACAAAAATAAAATAAGTAACAATTTCTCTAGAAAAAAAATCAATATTTAATTTTCGTATATATGCTTTATTTATGTATAATTGTATATTAGTTGATCTTTCAATCAATAACTGAATACTTGTTTGTTTTCTCATCGAGGAGGTGTTTGTTTTCTCATCACACACCAACGCATATCCATCTTCATGTCAGCACCAATATTTGTAGCTTGTGCCTATCGCAACATAGTTTTGACAGTTTTTTATATTAACACAGTGAAATTATTTACTTTTTTTATACACATGGTGAAATTATTTACTTTACCATTTAAGTGAAATCTATTCATTATATAACGGTTCTGTCCTTTTACCAACAGTTATTTTAGAAAATTATAAGGAAAAAAATCTCTATAAATATTCTCAAAATATATAATTGGTTGGCTTAATGTGCACTATGCGTTTCATTCATTTGTTTTGGTCCTTTTGGATCAGCTATCGATCTGTGTAAACCCACTTATTTCTTCGCTAATCATGGGGGAGTCTTTCTTAACCCCTAATTAAGTGCTTAAAACTGGTCTCAAAATGCTCTTCAAGGAGTAAATCCTCTAGTCAAGGAATGCATTACTCAATGAAAATGAAGAGTATAGTATATCTAAAAGGGAGCTAAGAATGATTCTGCTGTTGTCATAAACAATATAAATCACTAAGATTAAGATACATAGGAGAAAGAGAAAAAGGGGGAAAGTGAAAGCCTAACAACCTAACATTTGAACACAACTAAAACTTTTTTAAAGTTGATATTTTCTTTTCCCTGTATAAACTGCTAAAATTAACAATAAAATATTCTGTGACGCGTGGTCGAGGCTGTTCCTTTTACGCCTTTTGCCCATCCCTTCTCCTAATGCACATGCTAGACAGGAAAACAGTTAGTTTCCTAGGTGCTGTTCTTTTTGTTCTTGTCTTTTACATTCTATTTTTTCCTATTACAGTGAAAACCTTGTAAGTCTGAAAAAATATACAGGAAAAGAGATGAATCTTATACGTCAAGCAAACTACAATAAGGAAATTTTCAGTTCATTATGTTGTTGTAAGTTTGATGAGTAACTATTATTGGGCAAAAGTATTAAAAGGGGATAATTTTTCTTTTAATTTATCAAATGACAAATTTTGAATTAATACTAAAAAAGGAGTAAATCCTATCATGGTTTCTGTCTTATAATAAAGTAATAAAGTTGTAAAATGATGGACGGTTTTTGTTATTCCTTTTTAATTGAAATGGTAAAAAGTGTATGAATTCTATTTTTTTTAATTTTTACTTGAAGTTGTAAAATAATTAATGAGTTCAAAGTTATTTAATATTTTTAATTAATTATTTGAAATCGTAAAAGGTTATACGACTTTGAAGTCATCCAAATTTGTTATTTTTAAATTAATTTTTAGACTTTAAATTAATTTTAATTTATAATTTTATTTAATATTTCTACATAAAAAAATAAAACCACTACACAGGAGGCTAAGGCAAGCCACTTTGAAGTTGTGAGGTTGAGGAAAAACAAAATATTAAATAGAACTATAAATTATAACTAATTAAAATTCTAAAAATTAATTTAAAAATAAAATAAAAAATAAAAGTACTACACAGAAGGCTGAGGCAAGCGACTTTGAAGTCATCATACAAGAAAAAAATAAAATATTAAATAAAATTAAAAATTAAAATTAATTTAAAATATTTTTTTCGACTTTGAAGTCGTATAATCTTTTGATGACTTCAAATAATTAATTTTAAAAAAATAAATGACTTTAAAGTTATTAATTGTTTTACAACTTCAAGTAAAATTAAAAAAAAAGTTATTCAGGTTTCAATTAAAAATAAATAAAATCGTCCATCTTTTTATGATTTGAAGTGGTGAACCATCCACTTATCTTTATTTGGATATTAATAAAATTTATCCCCAATTAAAAAAAATTATCTACTTTTTATACTTTCGCCCTATTATTCAGAGGTCATTAACAAATTACAATGCTACCGTATATATTGATATTGATGGTGTAAAAAATTTATAGAGCAATAAATGTGCAAGGAGTATTATTCTGTAAAATAATTTTCAAAAAGTGGTCCATAACTGCAATTGCGTCTACAACATAAATTTTTTTAGACTTTTGTTATTACAATTGCTTCAGTCACATTTGTCTGTAATTTCTGAAAGATCGATCACAGCCAAACTGCAGCTACATAATGAAATAATGTGGTGGGATGGAGGCGGGGCACAAATGCTTGAATTCCTCCCCAGAAATGAAGTTTCTTTATGCAATCTTTATTTAGTCACATACTGAAGCACAACAACAAAAATCGGGAAATAATTATATTTATCTGTTACAAACTAAATATCATAGTGTACGAAATTTGTTATCCCTAGTTCCCCTGCTTCAAAGGCCGTGTGACAATGTTGCTATCACTGCTATGATGTTATCCCTTCTGAAATAGAGCAATCTAGGGATTCCTCCATTTCTAACATTTGTAAATAACAATTTTAATTAAGTTACTTTTATTTTCATGAGAAATCCTAGTATCACACTCAGTGATAGATTTATTTAATTATGCTATATTATTGATTGAATTTTTTGAAAATTACAAAATTTTGTAAGACATATTTCTTATTTAATAGATCTTATAATTTTTAATAAATTTTAACTCATAATAAAAAATGTATTATAGACTTTCAGAATACTGTGTTCCGAATACTTCTCTCATAATAATTTAATCTGATGCAATTGCAGCCACATCACAATGTACAATTCGCCAAACTTTGTGAATCAAGTATTCCTGGAAGCAATGAGATGGTGCTCTGAGGAGTTATAGAATCCACGCTCAAGTCAATATAATTGGTTGAGAATTAGCAGAAACATACAATATACCGTGGAAGTCCTTCTAATTCATAAGAAGTTATAAATATCTGTGTTGGCTTAAACCTCGATCAGTGTTGATGTGATGGGATAGCAAACACATACGTGCATGTTTGATTAAACATTTGCATCTCTCGAAACTATGTTTGCCAATGGATCCAAAGGCTATCTTTTGCATTCGTCCGCATTCGTTTGTGTTAGGATATAAGGAGGGGATCTAAGGAAATGTGTTAATATAGTGAGAATACTAAGGAGTTAGGTAGTTAGTTAGAGGGGTTTTTTGTGCTATAAATAAAGGGAGAAGGATAAGAGAGAGAGAGGTAATCAGTTTTTTTTAGATTGAGCAATAGCTCAAAGTGAAAGGAGTAATCCTTTGTAAAGGAAAAATTTTTGGAGGAGATTTTTCTTCTATTGTTCTGTATTTCTTTCTTATTCAATTAAATTCTTTCAATTTCTTTTTTTTTTTTGCTATTCCAAAATTCTGCGTTCATAACAATTTGTTAGATGTTTATGAGAACGCATGCCACCGCAACTTCAACAGGAATCCAAACATACGCTACATCTATCTGAATTTTGTAACCGTGTTTTCCCTACTCATAATTATTATAAAGGTAAGTTAGGCATTATAGCTAGGTACGTAACAAATGTAACTAGAGTGATGAACTGGGAAAGTAGAAAGGATACTATATATGGTTAGGTAGTTTAGGTAACAAGAAACCGATCGCTCAACTGCTCAAGTAGCTATAGTTAGGAGAAAGCTTAGGGGGTAGTGGGATACTATATATATACCAACTAGATCATTTTGGAAACGGTCCATCGTGTGTTGCCAAAAGAAAATACGTATGATGTGAGCCTTACGGTAAAGTGTATATCAGATGTGGAGAGCAATGAAGGTGGCAGTGGCATATGCTTTGGAAGATGCTCAATTGAGAATCTCCATTTCACCCTTTTTCTGTTTTGTTTATGTTACCTTTGACAAAAAGTCACCCCCGCCCCCCCACACTAGCTAGACTATAGCTATTATATACATAAGTCATCTTACACTTTCAATTCATTCTATAACACCCAATCCAACATTCATTCTCGAACCCTCTCCAAACTGCACCCCTTCTCGAATAATAGTCCTCGCTGCCTCTGTGGCAGTGGAGGTGGTGGAGATGCATAGATGATGCATTTTTGTCAGTGTTTCCTTTTGGTTCAGTCATGGTGGAGCATGAATATTATGTAATAAGTTGAAAGATTGCTGGGAATGAACCGTCCTGCTTCTTAAGGGCGAATTCTCTTGAAAAGGGCAACTTCCATCCTTTGGCATTTTCCAATTCCTCGAACTCACTTCACTTTGTGTGTGAATCAAGTTCTCAGGGGAACTTTGGCAATATATATGTAATATCCCTATACTATGTACTATTATACTCTTTGTTATCTTGTACTTTGTGTTTAAATTAGAATTGCATTATATATATATGTACACTATCAAGTATCAATATGTATGATATGATGCTGCCTACTATATCTATATGGTATAATAGGCAGCCAATAAATGTTGGTTTTTAGAGAACTGTTGTCACAGTATGTTGTTGTTGTGTTCACTTGGGTAAGTTATTTTGCTTCTTAGTTCTTATATTTTAGTCTAGAATTGGACATAATAATGGTACTAACTTCTGCAATGGGTATATGGCATTTTTTTAAAAGCTAAAGCAGCTCTCCACTATCTGGTGTGGTAAACGTGTTTTGCAACTTCCCAGGAAATAAGGTAAAATAGCAGTTTCAAAATTTCAAGCGTATCTTATTTTTGAGTAATATTGATTAATCAGTACTCCAACTCCGACTCTATATAACTTCATCTTCCCTGCTCACCAAAAATTAACCTGCAGATTTTATTTGCATGTTGGAACTTGCCACGACTTGTCGGTTTCTCTCTCCCTCTCTCTTATTTTCATTCTCCTCTTCTTTCAGTTTCCCCATTCTCTTCACAAAAATTAGTGAGATGACTTCTTATTACATAGGAATTACCGAATTCGTTATACGGCATGTCCATAATTTGTTAAAAATATAATTTTTCATTTTTTTTATTTTCATATGTATTAAATAACTTATTTTTTTAAAAAAAATCCTCCTTTTATTTTTCTTTTTTTCCAATCCCACTCTTAAACATTACTTGCATCTTTTTAATCATATTATTAATATAAAATATTTATCAATTTTGTGATAATTAATTTTCATCAAAAATTTAACTGATCATCTTTAATAAGATTATCTTCTTCCAACTATATTTTTTTCATTTACAAAACTTGAACTCAATATTTTATTTAAGAAAATCGAATTCAATATTATTCGAACCAATAACTTGTTCGTAAATCTTACCAACATTTTGCAAGTTAGTCCTAATTTAAGCAAATTTAAGTAACAAAATTTATTATAAATAATGACAGATTACCTAAACTTACTCACTTAACGTAGAGGTTTTAACATAGAGGTTATATTAGGATGGCTCAGTAATTTTACGCCTAGCATGCAATCTATCTGGATTGATAGTTTAATTTCCAAGACGTACTTACTGTGTTTGATTCGAGACTTCTTAATTGCTACAAAATTTTAATATTTGTAATACGTACCCGTTAGACGTATTTAAATGATAATTAATTAAGCTGAAATTAGAATGGCCAATGGGTAGGTTGGATGATATATGTTCATATAGGATATAGTTCTGGACTTCTGGTGAACTTGGATCGAAATGTTTTCATCAATTTATGTCCGGGGTTACTATTAGCCCAATTGCTATTTGCCCCTTCTATTATTAAAAAACTTTCAAATTTATCCTCATCCACTATGTTTAATGGAATCATGAATTTACTTGTTACGAAACTGACAAAGACTCATATTATAGAAGGCCCAAAAAGGGCTAACAGCTAAGAGAAAACAGTCTAAGTCAGAATCTCAACAGTATCCAAGATGATCTCAACTACTGATTTTAACCTAAATATAACAGAAACAAACCCTAGAGGTAATCTCTATAAATAAGGGGTTAAACCTACAAGGTGAGCATATTCTAAACACTCTCTCTTTTAGCTGTCACTGTGCACACACATCACCTCCATTAGTTGGTATTAACATGCATAGTGATCAACATCCCCAGAGGTATTTTTCCTGTAAATACCTTAGAAAGAGTTTTGGTCTAATATCAATGTATTAACAATTTTGCTAGACATCCCTGTTTGTGAAAATAGAACATTACTATATTAGAGGGGTGTGACAATGGAACATACAACAAAATTTCGATTTCATTGTTTTTTTTCCGTGTCCCGTTAGGGTAGCTGAATTGTGATTCCATTGTGCATTGTAGGTGAGGGAAAAAGATACACAATGGAATTACTTGCAATTTTTTTTGTAAAAAAAAAAGTACAACAAAATCATCCATTATACTCTTTTTTTTTGTTTTTGGTTACATAGAGAAAAAAACTTATGTATTAGATGAAATTTCATAGAAATATCTACTACATATTGAGATACATATCATTGAACGTATTAAATTATTTCAATCCTTAGAAATGTTTATAACATATTGAGATCCTCTAGTTGATTGAAATTGTATTGAGTTGAAAGTTTGAATGCGTTCCATGTAAGGCTTTTGTCATAAACAAACTTCGGGTGTGCAATATCTTCTCTAATGTGGTACAAAAGGAGGCAAGAGGCAATTATCCCTTAAAAAAGCTGCAATATCATATAAAAGTCGAAGTTAGTGAATAAATCAATATTAACTTACAAAAGTAAATGATATTTTTAGAGGATAATGTATACTGCACAAAGTGATTTCCATTGACAAATCCAATTGCAATAAGACGAGATGTAGCTGGCGCTAAACTCCTAAGTGGAAAGTCATGAAATAACTAGAAAAGTCAGGATAGTTAGGTTATGAATGCATATTAGTGTTATCACCACCCACATTTTCATCATTATCATTCCTATATCAGTATCATTAGACTCGACTGCATATAAAAGGGAGGATTGGTAAAAGAAACCTTGACTTGCATCATCCATATTTTCCTATCCATGTGACATTGTAACCTTATCAAATATATATTATTCCAATCCATTGACTTATACAATCAACACAAAAAAGCTGGTTATTTAAAAAAAAATAGTTGCATAATTTGCAGCTCAACGGAATCATGATTTTGTTATGTAACAAGTTTTGTTACTTAATGAAATCGAGATTTTGTTGTATTAAAATTTGTGTAACACAACAAATCGTGATTTGTTGTGTTGCCTTGAGTGTGAATTTGAATTACAATGGAATTGTGATTTCCTTGTGCAACAAAAATTATAACACAAAGGAATCACGATTTCTATTGTATTATACAAAAATCACAACAAAATCATTATTACTTTATGTTTACAAAACGAAAAAGAATACCTTCAACAATGTGAGTGAAGAAAGGGGAGAGAGGAAAGAGGAAATGGATGAATAAATGAAGAAAGGAAGAGAGGAAATGATAAAAGAAATGAAGAAAGGGAAGGAGAAAAGAGTGGTGGGGTGATGTGAAATACTTAAAGGATATTTTGATAATTATTTTTAACTCAAGAGATTAAAAACAATTTTGTAGGAGCTAATGGTAGCACCTTTTATGTCTCCAATCATTTGGGCTTGTTTCCAAATGCTTGCTTAAAAGTATGTGCAAAACTTTTTAATTGGATTTGTTTGAATAACATCAAATGTAAATTAGTATGAATATGAATTTACCAAAATGTTGTTGCAAAAGAATGCAGTAGCACGGTCCATGAAGAATAAATTTCTTTTCAAAATAGTCGTTAGTTTTGAAACTTTTAAAATAAAAAATTAAAAAAAGTTTTACTCACATTTTAATAAACAATACTTTTATCTAATGTAAAACATCCTTTGGAAATTGGACCCGTAATTTTGCTACGCCAGCAATGATATATGACGTATACCTTAACGAAAATAGAAATAACTTAATAATTAGATTAAATTATTAGTATATTTATATTTTTAGACTAAAACCAATCATTTCCATGATACAGGAATAAAATTGTCACTGCTTGCAAATATAGAAACTAAAGTGAATATTCACCCTAAATAAAAAATCATATCGATTATTAAACTGACAAAGTACTACTAGTATTTGTTAGGCACAAAATAGTTCAAGCATACGTAAACCTCAAGCCATTTGTGTGACTTAAAAGGGAAGATATCGGATCCACCACTAACGCATAGTTACTTCCTTTTTATGGGAACTGTGATATTAGGTCATCAAACGGTGTTTTTTCGTGACATACTTGAGCAATCTTTGCGTGCGTTCCTCTTTCTACTTAAAACTTAACCTATGACTAGTTCTTCAGTTTCAAATAAATAAAATGATACTTCTTTATAATTAAAATATTTTTTTGATCTTTGTGTAAGATTTTTAAAACTACACTTGATAAGTTCATCAAATAAATATTCTTGGTTTATTTGATATTCATAACAAATTACTGAAATTTTATTTATTTAATCTACACTTCTATTATAAATTTGAATGGAAGTGTTTTTAAGTAATTCTCTTCCTCATTAAGCGACCTATTTTATCCTAATCTTACATATTAAGTATTTTTAATTTTTTATTCATTTTAAATATACTTCTCCATTTTAATTTTAAATATAATAATTAGTTCAATTTTTGTGAAGCGACGGGGGGCATTTAGGTCAATTGAAAAGACTTCGTTTTAAATTGATGAATTTTATTTACGGATCTGCCATTCTCCCCTTTCTTCAAACCTCATCTTCTACGACGTTATCTCTCTCTCTCTCTCTCTCTCTCTCTCTCACTCTGTTTGTGTGCCTCACTGAGTGAGTGAAACCAGTGCCACTTTTCTCCTTCCTCGCCCCCTTTTTCTTCCAATCCAATCAAAACCAAAACCCCTACACTGATTCTCATGCTCAATTATGGTTGTTTGCTCAATTCAATTCCCCTCTCCGTTGCTTAGGTCTCATCTTTATTTCTCACAGATTTAGCCGTTCATGGACGCCGCCGTGAAGCGGGAGACGGAATCCGCGGCCGTTTCTACGGATCAGCCTCGGAAAGTTTCGGTGGTTAATGGTTACATTGTCTACACTCGCGCCAAGAGGTCACTCGATTCGTGCAACGGTTTTTCAGAACACGCGGAATTGAAGGCGAACGCCGAGGTTGAAGTTAAAACGGAGAACGGAGAGTGTGAGAAGCTGAAAAATGAGTCCACAGAGGTGGTTGTGAGGACGCGCAAGCGGTGCCGGCGATCGGCGTTGGAAGCAAAGGTTGAGTGTTGTGATCAGATGGTTGTGAGTGAGACGGAACAAGTAGTTGCGAATGGCGGAAGTGGAATCAACGGTGCAGTGGGAGCTCCGAGGAACAAGATGCAGTTGAAGATGTCGAAAAAGATTGTGGTCAACAGGAAGCCTATGACTGTGAAAGAGCTCTTCGATACGGGTTATCTTGATGGCGTTTCTGTGGTTTACATGGGCGGCATTAAGAAGGTTCGTTCGTTTTGATATTATATGCTTGAATGAAGAAAATTACATCGTGGAAAATAAAATTATTAAATTTTTTAATAGTAATATTGTATGTTAGCTATCAATTTTAGTGGGATATATTAGCATGTATTTTTATTTTTTTTGGTCTTAAGCCTTCGTATATTCGGGGAGAAAGAACCTGAGTAATTTGAAGTTCGATGAGAGAGGTAACTAAAGTCTGATTCGAAGTCGAATAGTATTCCAACGATATCTACATGTATTTTAGATTGAAGGTAAACTCATTTTTTACTTTGTAATAGACAAACGTTGCCACGTCACTAACATGGTGTGTAGCATGAATGTCAGATATCAGATGCAATCAGTAGCTTCATAAAAATTCACACACGTTATTGGACCAATTGAACTAGTGACTGGTTCTAGGTCGGGTATAGTCGGGATATCCTCCTCCACAACCAAAAAAAGTTTGTGTCACGTCTTATTTATTTATTTTAAAAAAGTAGTAATTGAGTAATTTAGGACTTATTGAGTGAGTATCTAGTTAATTAAATGAGCCATTAGGATTTAGGACTTAGGAGATGCGTTTAAGAGTCAATAACCTTTTTTATAGTTAGGAGGACTTGTTAGCTGCAGTTAGAGTGAGGCATTTACCAATTTAGTCATAAGTCATAACGTTATAAATGTAGTTAAAAGTGGGACACGACTATTAGTATTATTATATCTAGCTCTTTGAGCATCTAAGAATTCGACCCTGTGAAATTATTTCATAATTATCCTTCTAGCTGGTGCTCGGTACTCTGTTTGAAAGTGGGTTGCTTGCTTTAGTATTTTGTTTGCCCATGATGTTTAGAGCCCGATAGTTTGATATGTTATTATTGTAGGCTTCGGGATTACGAGGTGTGATTAGAGATGGGGGAATATTGTGCTCGTGCTGTCTATGCAATGGACGCAAGGTGAGTTACGATTCTGTCTTTACATATCCAAATGTTTCTTTGGTCTGGGACTGCCTTGCCGAATATTAAATTATTATTTTTATGTTTCTCGTGCTTCGTAGGTTATTCCACCTTCCCAATTCGAGATCCATGCTTGCAAACAATATAGGAGAGCTGCGCAGTATATTTGCCTCGAAAATGGGAAGAGCCTGCTTGATCTGTTGAGAGCATGCAGGGGAGCTACCCTGCATACTTTGGAGGTGACAATTCAAAACTTTGTTTGTTCTCCACATGAAGAAAGATATTTTACTTGTAAAAGGTGCAAAGGTGAGCTTTGCTTCTGTTATCCAAAGTCGTCGGTTTTTTGTTGTCCAGTTTGTCAAGCTGATCATATTTTTATTTGCAAAAATCAAGGGAAAATGCAATCGAGTTTTTTTTTCCCTTTTTTGTTTTGTTTTCATTGAGTGCTTACTGTTAGTATTATTATTTTCCCCATAGGATGTTTCCCTTCTTCATTTGTGGAAAGAGTGGGGCCTATATGCCGTTCTTGTGTGGAATCAAGGAAGTCTGAAGAAAGTTCAAATAACGTCGTTGGCAAAAGAGTTAGGTACTCATTTCTTCTACTTGAGTTGTTAGTTATACTCATGTTTGAGGACCTGCATCATGATGAAATTCTAGATATAATTGAGTTTTGATTGTTTAATCGGCTCTTTCTAAGTAGGCTAATACAGAAAAGTGAAACATTTTATTATTTTCCTTCTCATCTATCAATTTGGTAAGCCTTTTGGCTTAAATATCTTTTGGTCTCTCAAATTTGGGCCAAGTTTGCTTTTGGTCCCTCAAATTTAAAAGTGATTTTTTATTCCCTTAATTTGATAATAACCCAGTTTTAGTCGTCACCAGGGACAAAATAATTACAAATTAAGGATTAAAGTGGACTATTTTCAAATTATGAGGACTTAAAAAACGACTTTTTTAATTTGGGGGACAAAAAATGAACTTGTCCCAAATTTGATAGACTAAAAAGATATTTAAGTTTTTTTTCTCTCTTTTAATGATTAAAATTGAATTTACTTAACCAGTAACCAGTACATGTATGATTCCAGCACCCAGTATTCGAGTTTTTATCATGTTAGTGTAGGCCACTGAGCACACAATGGTTATGACCTGTGAACATACATCAATTGCTTTTGTATAAACAAGGTTGCGATTTAAAGTTTGTAGACAATAGTAATAGCTTAATTTTGTTAAGCTAGGGCTAGGAATATAATCATATAATTCATATGAAATAACATAATGTCAGTTTAATGGAAATCAAGGCTAGGTTCAAAATGTTGAAAATTGAAACATGAAGCCATGTGGAAAGTGCAATGACATGTCTTCTATCTCTTCCCCTGCTCCCTCTAATTTTATATGTTCTTTTATCATTTTATAACAATATTTCAGGTCCCCTAGACCAGTGGTTCTTTCCAACCCATCCAGTACTTTTGAGCTGCCGGTCTCTTCACAAGTTAAGAGACACAAGAAGAAAAGAACAAAGTTGGTATTCATATCTATTTCATCTGTCCTATATTTCTTACATATTTTTGCATGGTGTTTTTTGCGTATCCAATGGTCTATGTTGTTACATAGTTTGAAACTAGTAAGTAACCCGTGTGCATATGCACGGGTCGCTCCGCTCCGCTTCACTACATTTTTATAAATTTATTTAAATTTTTATATATATCATAAGTAAAATATTTTTATTTATGATATTACTGATAAAGTAATTTAAAAGCCTTAATTTTGATTGTCTTATAACAAAAAATCAAACTATTATTTTCTAATAAATATAGTAATAGATTGTTATTATGCTGGTTATCGTAATAATTGAATTAAATAAAAAACCAACGAAAAATTCAAATATTGATTAAATTCAGCCATACAGTTGATCCACATTATCGCGTTATGTTAAATGGGAGCTGAAAAAACAAAATATTATAAGATTGGTTAATGTGAAAAATAATATGCAAACGTTGTAACATAAGTTCATAATGATAATGACCAAACATATGAACATGAAATAGATGTATTTAAGGAAGACAAAAAACAAAAATATTGTTTTTGATTTGGTTGGCTTAAATAGATACATATGTAATCAACATGTGTACCAAAGCACTATGTTGCTAGTAGGATCTGGAAACTCCATAATAAACTCAAAGTTTGCAAACTCCATAGTAAACTCAAAGTTGGCTTTTTCAATTGATTCTCTGTGGCAAAAGTTTTCCACCCACTTTCGATTTTGGCGCTTTTCTGCCAATGATTGAACACTTATTTGCATTGTGTTTTTCCCTCAAAGTCGATGTGGGTGAATTCAGCCTCTTTTAGGAAGTAGTACATCGTACTTGGGACATCCTGAAATAACCATTTTGATTGTTAGAATATATATGGCAGCCAAAAAAAATTGCAATAAACAAAATAAAGTGGTAAGTGTTATAACTTACAAGGCAATTGCAAGAGACCTTGTATTCAGTGAGCATAATGCGGAATACAACAGAGTTCGGGTTTTGTTTATATAATGAATGCCATTTAGGAAACGCTTGGGGTTCAGATATGCTTTTATACATAGTCATCAAAAACACAGATTGACCGTAATGGGTCAAGGTAATTTGATGGTTACCTTGAAGCCCATAGTGGTCTCTTATGGCTGTCCAGCCAGTAGAAATTGCAGGATATTCAAGGTTTTTGTTATAGTTTACCAAATGATGTTGACCATTAGCATCTATAAGATGCCAGGTATGTTCCAAATGATCTTTCCATCTAATGGCAAAACTCCTGCTTATTTCTGCATAAGGCTACATGAACATATACAAAAATAGATATCAAAACTTCAAATTACATAATGGATGTTTAAATAATTAACATTGTAAAGTTCTAACCTTGTCCTTGACATGAACTGTGTTCACGATGTCTTTCATTTTTCTGTTAATATTCATCATTGTAAGAGCCATATCCTTGAGGTTTGGTTCATTATCATCCATTGGTGCTAATATTCAGATACAACAACAAAAATAATGATTTTGAGGAGTGAAGGTAGAGTGTAAAGTTTAAACTTTAAAATTCATAATACAGTTATGAAAATGGATATGACAGTTATGAAAATGACAAAATTTAAACTTTAAAATTCATAATACAAGATATTTGTATTGTAGATGATAGCACTACAGTGTAGTTGGTGTGGGTTAGCAGCATTAAAGTAATTTGATATACACAAATATAAGTGGTGTTGGTGTCGCACACCACCGCAAGTCTCTGCTGGAATTGTATTATACACAAATGTAAAGCAAGTTTTTGTGTTTGAATGAAGAATACAATAAAGGAAGCAAAATAGTGTTAAGATTGTATTGCATGTACTTACTGGAAAAATAAAGTAAATTTGATCACGTAGGTTACATCAGACCATTGAAACAGAGTAACGAAATAATGGCGATATTGCAATTGTATGACTCGTGTAAGAACATCATCGAACACGTTCACAATAAATAAATAAAAAACAGATTATTCATAGCATGCATGATGGCTTAACACTGTATGGATGTAGTATACTGAGTTAGTGAAAAAACTTTCAAAGAAAATGAACATGTTTTTAAAAAACACTGCTAATTGACAGACATAAATAGCCGTTATGTGCAAATCCAAAGTTAAATCTAGAATAAAGCAAATGGATCCAAATCAGTGTTATTATATTAAATTGTTAATACTGGAATTACATGAATGTAAAACTTACCACCAGCCATTAATCTTTGTTCCAACACTACAAAGAAATAGAATTCCAAAAGGTTAGAAAGTTTGAATACTACAAATAATACACGTTTCAAACCAAAGGCTTCTACTATTGGTTTAGCCTTGAAATAGAGATTTCAAAGAAAACAAACATGTTTTAAAAAAACCAAGCATGACATACACGTGTGTCCAAAAGGTTACAAGGTTTAGCCTTTAAATGGATTTATACTTCTACTGCTGGTTTAGCCTTTAAATAGATAAATCAACAAATCAGTTTGTGTTTCAAAGAAAAGGAAGAGGTTTGAAATTTTTTTTCAAAGAAAATGATAGTGTTTCACACATAAAACCAAGCATGAAATACACGTGTCCAAAAGGTTAGAAGCTTTAAATGGATTTATGCTTCTACTGCTGGTTTAGCCTTTAAATAGATAAATGAACAAATCAGTTTGTGTTTCAAAGAAAATGAACATGTTTTTAAAAAACTTTCAAAGAAAATGATCATGTTATTAAAAAACTTTCAAAGAAAATTATCATGTTGTTACATAGTTTGAAACTTCATAGATTCCATGAATTCTTTGATAATGGTTATGTGGTCTTCTCTCTCTCTGAACTTACATTCTGCCAACTGTGTTATTAAGGGCATCAAAAAGGATTATCTGTTCAAATACTTCCAAGAATGCTTCTGTGGCTGTTCTACCCCGGAAGAAAAATTTGTTGAAGATGAAAAAGAAGTTTGTATCTACCTTCATATTTTGTCACTCTTGATGTATTTAGGATAATATGGTTGTGGGTGAATTGTTACAGCCAATTTTTGTTTCCTCTTCATTATAATCAACTGTTATTACTTATTACCAGGTCACTGTCAGTAAAGTTGAAGTCCCCCAAAAATACTTCAAATTTGAAATCTAATAAGAGTCAATGGAGGATAACTAAGAAGTTAGTTCCATACAACCTTTTCATTTTTGTGTATTTATCTGGCTGTATTGTTTTATTACTCGTTGCTGATGATAATCATTTTGTTAATCCAATGTCTTCTTCTCAAGGGATCAGCGATTACATAAGTTAGTTTTTGAAGAAAATGGATTGCCTGATGGAACTGAAGTAGCTTATTATGCCCGTGGACAGGTTGTTTTTGTGTGTATTGTGTACAGGTCATTGTATGTCTATTATTATGTTAACAGTCACTTTTGGTTGACAGAAATTGCTTGAAGGTTTCAAAATGGGCTCTGGAATTGTTTGTCGATGCTGCAACACTGAGGTATTGCTCCGTACACTCGTATATTTGTAGGTATTCCTTAAGAATCTGTAAGTATAATTTGGTTTCAATGTATTAAATATTGTGCAGATCAGCCCCTCACAGTTTGAGGTCCATGCAGGCTGGGCTTCTCGCAAGAAACCGTGAGTCTTTTCTTCCTTAGGAGTCGATGAGAGGGATATTAAACTGCTTTTTGATTATGGATATAGATTTTAATGTGAGTACAATAATGTTGGGCAGTTATGCATACATTTACACGTCAAATGGGGTGTCTCTCCATGAGTTAGCAATATCTCTTTCAAAAGATCGAAAATACTCTGCAAAGGACAATGATGATCTATGCATTGTTTGTTGGGATGGTGGTAATCTGTTGCTTTGTGATGGATGCCCAAGAGCATTTCATAAAGGTCAGATATACATTACAAAAAACCTTGTTGGACAAATTATCTATTTGGTACAATTGTTTGAAGAGTGGAATCATCTTTCTTCCCCACTATTATTATCCTTTCATTACCATATGGTTGTTAAAACGGAATTCCTTGATGAATCAGTTTGGTAACTGGTCCAAGTAGCCTATTAGGCCAGATACCGACCTAAACTGGCTTTAATCAAGGTTAAACCTGTGCCAGTTTTATGAGTTGAATCAGTTTTGCAAAATATTTAGTGCACCACAGTTAATTCAGGTGATAGCAACTACTGCACCAGTTATATGTTAGTCATACTCCCTGATACGTTAGTATGCACTTATTTGTGCTTATTAATATACAAATATGTTATTTAGTTGACCTGTACCTTGACTGGGTTGATCACCAGACTGAGTTAAAAAAAACACTGCCTAAGATGATAATATGTTAGGTTCTTTGACAACAGAAGACTTTAAGTGACCATGAAGATCATGATTGTAATTCATAGGTTACCTAAAATGTAAGACGCCATTTTGTAATTCAGCACTTGTGTCTTCTATAACTCTTTGCAAAAATAACAAAAGACAAGAAATTAGAGAAATTCTTATTTATCTATTTTTGGCCATACTTATATTTTTTCCTGCTTGGGTAAATGCCTAGTTAATAGTTGTGTTATACTAGATTTGTTATCTAAAAGCTTACTAGTTAGCAGCATCTTTTCCGTTGAACTTAGTTTGTATATATTTTATGGATGAGATTGTTTGTCTAATCAAATTTGTATTCTCACCTTGCTTTTAGGAATGTTTTGTATGAACTACTATATTTTACATATCTTTTTAAATGGTATTATCTTTTATTTAATATAGAAATAGCTGAAACTTCTGTTTTTGATGTCTTAATTTTGTTTCAAGATTTACTGAAGCATGAGGAATATATGCTTTGTTGGGTAAATTATGAGATAGTCATCTTCTAAGCAAACTGTTATTGTCCTATGTTTGAAAATGTACAGAATGTGCAGCTCTATCAAGTATTCCGCGTGGTGACTGGTACTGTCAATTTTGCCAAAACATGTTCCAGAGAGAAAAGTTTGTGGCGCACAACGCCAATGCTGTGGCAGCTGGAAGGGTTGAAGGAGTTGATCCTATTGAGCAGATTGCCAATAGATGCATTCGCATAGTCAAAGACATTGAAGCTGATCTTAGTAGCTGTGCTTTATGCAGGTAACAAATTCATTGTAAAGATTAAAAGACATTTTATAGACTTGCCTGTCATCTAACATTCTATATGAAACTGGCAATTGTCACCATGTGGATATGCTCTGATGTTCAAGTTAATGAAAAACAATATTGTATATTCATGATTGCACCAAGCTATACAATATAAAGATAAAATTTTGTTCATGTAGGGGTGTTGATTTCAGCAGATCTGGCTTTGGTCCACGCACAATAATACTCTGCGATCAGGTATGCATTCTGATCCAGTTTTGATTTTGATGTTGCCTACAAGGCCTCTATAATCATAGGTGCAATATTAAGTTTCTATTTCTTAGTTTTATTGAGCTAGCTTTTTGTTTGCCCCTATTGCTTTTGTTGTAGTGTGAAAAGGAATATCATGTTGGCTGTTTGAGGGATCACAAGATGGCATATTTAAAGGTATGCAGTTCTTGTCATGTATTTATATAAGGATATATTACTTTTGACTCCAACTTCTCTTTTGTTTGTTGGGCATAATATGTGTCAAATTAATTACAGGAACTGCCAGAAGGTAATTGGCTTTGTTGCAATGATTGCACAAGAATACACTCTACTTTGGAGAATCTCTTGGTTAAGGGGGCTGAGAGACTCCCTGAATCTCTCTTGGGTGTTATAAAGAAGAAGCAAGAGGAAAAAGGATTAGAACCCATCATTGATGTAAGATGGAGGCTTCTTAATGGCAAAATTGCTTCTCCTGAAACTAGACCATTGCTTTTGGAGGCTGTTTCAATCTTTCATGTAATTACTGCTTACCCTTCTGAATTTATCAATAATAATTTTTTGTTCTACTTAATTTTATAGAGGTAGTTTTCCTTGTTTGTTCCCTAACAAATGATGGAGCTACTTTGGTGTTTTACCTCCTTATTTTTTGTTACTGTCCTTCCTTTTCTCAGTTACGCTTCACCTTACACTTTTATGTGGTTGTAGCTTGTGATTTGGCAGTAATTGGATAAAATATATACAGGGTTTTAAAGTGTGATTGTGTTGTGCTCCAAGTGGTCTCCAATCACAGCCTCATGCTGATTGTGGTTGAATTGTATGATTTAAAACTGCTATATATATGATAAGAGATGGTGATCAAGACCTCGTACATCTACTTGATCAAGAGGTACCCAAGAAAGATGCTTTTAGATACTTGGAATCAATTTTGCAAAAAGGTGGAGAGATTGATGAAGATCTAAATCATAGAATAAGAGTAGAGTGGATGTGAAATGGCGGAGTGCATTTGAGTTTTTGCGTGACCGCAAAATTTCTATTAAGCTAAAAGGAAAATTCTGTAGAATAGCTGTAAGACCTGCAATGTTATTTAGAGCTGAATGTTGGCCAGCACATAGGCAACATGAACATAAAATAGGTGTAATAGAAATGAGGATGTTAAGGTGGATGTGTGGTAATATGAAGTGGGATAAGATAAGAAATGAATATATTCGACAAAAGGTAGCAGTAGTACTGGTGAGTGAAAAGATGAGGGAGCATAGATTGAAGTGGCTTGGGCATGTAATGAGATAGCCTTGGATGCTCCCGTAAGAACAAGAGTTTGTTACCAAGATCTTGACACAAAGAGAGGTAGAGGTAGATCGAAACTTACCTAGGGAAAAGTAATTAAATAAGACTTAATGGAGTGTGATATAGATTGGCAGACGGTGTGTCTTAAGACAGAGTGGAGAAAAACTATAAACTTAGTAGAGGGTTAGACCCATTATTATCTCTATGTTCTAGACGGTCTCTTTTTAGTTCTTTTTCTCTTCTTTTCCCCCCTCCTTCGTTCGCCCGTCTTTTCTTTTGTCTTATCCTCTCTTTTTTTCTTTCCCTCCCCCTTCTTTATTTTTTCAACTTCCTCGTATCTATCATTGGATTCATCTACCACCGACCCCAAGTAACTCGGGTTAAAGGTGTTGTTGATATTGCTGTTTATGCATATATGTTTGTACCATTTTTAGGAAAACATTGAACATAGTATCCAATAATGGGGATTCCACATCTCTGGTGCTGTTACACTACCATGGTGTTCCGACGTCCCTGTGATGCATAGAGTAATAGGTCTTGTTTTGACAAAGTGGTCATCACTGTGCAGTCACCACTGGTGATATGTGAATTTTTGTCTCTGATTTCTGTCATATGCCAAGTGGGATAAGGTTTTTGTAGTTGATTTCTGTCATACCTCCTCCTCTGGTTTGAGCTTCACCATTTGTTTTAGTGATGCCGTTCATGTTTTTGTGCAAGGGTTGGTTTTATCATGCCCACAACAGTCAAAATTGCAATCTTCCTAGTGAGCTTGCACAATTTTACAGTCGTTTTGGTATGATTGGTGGGTTTGCATGGTCTTAGCTGTTGGATCGGCATGTGATCAGATGATCCCGTTTCCCACCATTCAACTCAGGAAGCCATTTTGGGGGGACTGAGACCCACCTGGAAAAGAAAATCCTTGAACTCTATTTCTTTCATTTCAACTTGTATACAAGTTCTGCATATATTTATGTGCGCTTTGCATAAAGTATTGCTTTTGTGAATTTTTTTACAATTTCAGTCTATTGGTGGCACTTTTCTGTTTTATCCCTTGGGAAACCATCTTCAATCATTTAATACATTAATTAATTGGATTGATTGAGACGAGGCTCCCCTGATTGTTTCAGGAATGCTTCAATCCTATAGTTGATGCAGCTAGTGGACGTGACCTAATTCCAGCCATGGTTTATGGGTTAGAAACTCCTTTTAAACCATTTTTTGTCTTTATCTTCTCTCCTTTCTTTGTCTCAATTAAATTACCATCCACATACAGGAGGAATGTGCGGGGTCAGGAGTTTGGAGGAATGTATTGTGCATTACTAATAGTCAAGTAAGAAGTGGTTTTCTGTATTTAACTTTCTTTAATGTTTACAGTACTTCTTACAGTTTGTTTATTGGATGTTGAAGTTCATCTGTGGTATCTGCTGGCATGCTTCGAATTTTTGGCTCAGATGTTGCTGAACTCCCTTTAGTTGCAACGAGTAATGGGAGCCATGGAAAGGTAATAGGCTGTAGTGTTTTTCTGGTTGTCTTCCTTGCTTGCAACTTATTCTTTTCTTTATTTCAAATTTTCTGCACTCTAGAATTTCAATTGATTGATGTATATTATGATCACTTGCAGTTGTCTTTATAGTGCATTAATTATAAATTATAATTGTATTTGTTTGATCCGAGCAGGGCTACTTCCAAACACTCTTCTCCTGCATTGAGAGGCTGCTGGCTTTCTTGAATGTGAAGAACCTTGTGCTGCCTGCTGCTGAAGAAGCAGAATCAATATGGACTGATAAATTTGGGTTTAGCAAGATGAATCCAGATGAGGTATGTATTCTGCATTTATGTACTTTTGAGGTGGTAGCTATGTTAAAGTTTTTGCCCTTCTTTTTAGTCCAGCATTTTTGCGGGTTAGCTCTAACTAGGTTACTGTGGCAGATAACTTAACAACAAATTTTTTTTTTTCATCTTGTGCTGCAGCTCACCAACTATAGAAAGAACTGCCATCAGATGGTAAGTTTCAAAGGGACAAATATGCTGCATAAAATGGTGCCTTCGTGTCGGGTCATCAATAATTAATCATGACATTTTTTTTTTATAGAAAAGAAATCAATCGTGAAAGGGTAAAACCCCTAGCTTTCTTGCTTCCTTTTTCCCTTTCTTCAGGTTTTGTATATATTTTAACTTTTGGCTATTTGAAGCCATTCTTGAAACGTTCCTGCCATTTGTTTAAACATTTATAATGCCATGTGTTCTATTTTAATTTTAATTTTAGTAATACAAGTTTAGAAGTTCTTGATCTCGGACAAGTGCTTCGAAATATAAAATATCTTTTACCCGATACTACTAGCGCCACAAGTTCGTTGCCTGCGTATGTAGGATTTGGCTTACAATTTTTCATGCATTATAATATTGATGTTTATACATTTGAATTGATTAATATACTGGATTAATGGTTTTTTTAAACATTTTAAAAACTTAAAAAGTAATTTTAGTATTCGTTCATGAGTTAAAAATTAACTTTTATTCACAACATTATAAAAAAAAATTGTCTACGCAGCTCAACAGTTAAAACAGTGTTTGATATAAGTAAATGAGCAGAGAAAGAAATTGATAAGAGAATAAAGGGTGTTTTGGTTGTGTTCAAATGGGAAAGAAATGAGAGGATTTTTTTAAAAAAATGTGTGGGTTTTGTATCTTTTTTCTTTATTTTAATTTGGATATTTTTTTTCAATTTTCTTCTGTTCCACACAATCCGTGTGTTTCTGTTAATAAGTGAGACTATATAGCCGACGTACTAAAAAAGAATCACAGGAAAAAAAGAGTTAATAAACATAACATAAAGCATCTTTCATCACCTAGGAGGAAAGGTATACAATTGTTTTTTTGATTTAGGGTTTCATGTTGTATTTCTGATTTTTCTGTATTTTTTTTCCTATATAGTTGTTTGAACATACGTCGTTTTCTTTTCTGCGAGAATTGTGAATAATCATGTATGCTGTGTATGCTTCGTTTCACGAGACTGATAGCATACGAAATATATTCATGATGCCAACATATGTACTAAAATGTCACTTTGGCATAACATGCTAGCCAAAAAAGAAATTGTCGCTCTTGATATACCCAAAAATATATCTGCCAAAATTATTTATGCTCTTAATTTATTTTAACCCAACTAAGGATAAAAGTTCGGAAGGATTAAATTTCGTAGCTTCCATTATTTTCTTCGTAAGAAAATATATAAGCTTAATGTTTACTTGTAGTGTTATTGTGCCGATATAATTGTTAATGTACACACTGTTATCGTTTGGTTTTGCAACACAACCCCTGAATTTCTCTCAGCCAAGTATTAATTAACAATACGCAAGACACCAGTCCAAGAGGGGCGGTTGCAACGGATTCAATTCGAAGTATCTGCAAAATATATAAACTGAATACAGTGCATTCCAAGCTAAGAACCCAACTTCACTCCTTTTCAGAAAGAAACAAATTAAATAAAACATATTTATCAATAGTCTCACCACCCTGCCCCAATAATGAATGAATGAGCATACCCTTTTCACATGCACATAATAAAAGCATTCCTCACTCTCCTCCTCTCCACCATAATTCCGTTTCTTAGCTCAAAATAACACAAATGTACTAACCATTTCATAAAGCTAAAAGATGGGATTCAACAGAGCCCTCTTTTGGCTTTCTGGCTTTGTAATTTTTCTCTTTTCTATCATATTTGTTCTTTTATACCACGCCACCTTTCCCCGCTGCCAACACCGCAATTAGTCCCCAAGATAGCTTCAGTTTCCAGATTGGTATATTTAGTAAGATTATAAAGCTTGGTGGCGCTGAAGACTTTATGTCTCTGATAACAAGTATAGCTAGGAGGAGACATCTTCACCGGAGGAGTCATAAGGAAAAACGTGACAGGTCCAAATGGGATTCCCAGGTTATTCAAGACTATAATGTGAGTCTTGTTCTCACGGTTGACTTAAAGGACTGTGCTAACTTCAGTAGCGTGCAGAAAGCTGTTGATGCTGTTCCTGAATCTAGTTCTGATACCACCCTTATCATAATCGATTCTGGCACATATAGGTTGTTGTCTCAGTTTTTTTATTAATTCATCCTTTCTGCCAAATTACCTCCATTTTTCTTTTTCCTTCCTTTTCATTTGTTAAAACATATTGTGAACATAACAATTTTAAAATGAATGGTTTAATTAATATTACATCTCAGAATCTTACATTCAAGAGTCTTGTAAGACACAAGAGTAACTAATGCACAGGTTTATTTACCTTAATTATGTTAAAATTTAATGCTGGTAAGAATATTGGAGGCAGTAAGGGATCAAATTTTAGATGACTTGGTCCTAAAGGTTCTTATTCCATGTCATGAACTTACTACCTAAAAGCTTAAATTATTAGGTGAGAATTATACTTGAATGATTCTTTCTCACATCACTAACAGTTAACTAGTGTTTTCAATCAAAGTTGTAGGGCATGATCAAATATGTTTGCCTACATAGATAATTATAGGGTTTTCCTATTATATCTCAATCCCATTTTCTATATGGGATATTTTAGCATTATACACCAAAATTTTGAAGAAAAAAAACCTAAAACTTTTAGATGGAACAACATATACAACCTCACTTAAAGGACAGTTAAATCAATTAATTTTATTTTGAAAATTAAAAGAAAAATTCACAATTCTTTTACAAATCACAGGGAGAAGGTAGTGGTGCAGGCCAACAAAACAAACTTGATAGTTCAAGGTCATGGGTATCTGAATACAACCATAGAATGGAACGACACCGCAAATTCCACTGGCGGTACTTCCTATAGCTACTCCTTCGCCGTCGTTGCTTCTAAGTTCACTGCTTACAACATCAGCTTTAAGGTAATATTAAGCATGCATGCAATTTAATTGGCTACTTCTTTGCATTCTTGCAACGTACGTGGATCTATATATATATATATATATATATATATCTATATATATATATATATTATTGCCATGTTTGTGGCTTGTGAGATCTTAATTAACGTTTTGTTTGTTTAAAAAGAACACGGCTCCTCCACTGTCACCAGGAGTTGTTGGGGCACAAGCAGTTGCACTGAGGGTAACCGGTGATCAAGCTGCTTTCTATGGTTGTGGGTTTTATGGTGCGCAGGACACACTCAATGATGATGGTGGGAGACATTATTTTAAAGAATACTTCATCGTTCCATTGATTTCATTTTAATTCGGAAATGCTAGATCATTTTATGAGGCATAAATTAATAATAAATAATTGCCTTAAAGTATGTCTTGTCTACCGCAATATATCCATTACCGCATACACAAATAAACAGATTATATCCTCTGCAATAATATGGCTTTAAATTTTAGTGGCCCCATCATAATTGAGAGATTAGGTGAAACTAGTAATGCTCATATGGGGGCTTTAATTAAATGACTAAGTTAATTAGTAGACAAATGCTAGGTACTTATGTATTGGTTAAGAAATTAAAAAGAATTTTTTTTATTGAATTTTTTATGCTTTTCCACAATTTTCACATTAAATATATTTTTTAATTTTTTAACGAATATACTAAAAATACTGGTTGACAAAATCCTAATTGTTATATGAAGGTATATAAACGTATATCATTCATTTGACAAAGTGAAGTAAATTCCATTCTAGCATATACATACTTAAGTTAAAATTTATTTTATTCATTTTTCAATTCATTATTATAACTTCATGACATTTTAAAGGACTGAAATCCTAACTAACTTTGGCTCACATAATTTAAATTAGATTGAAAACATTCTTTTTGTTTGTTTTATAACACACTCTTGAATTGCAGTATGCAATTAATCTGATATCATTCTGAAAGAAAACTTGATATATAGTTTGGAAAACTCAGCACTTATTATATTAAGTTGTGACATGCATGTGCAGGATTGTACCATAAACTGTGTAGCAAAAGAAGAGAAGGATGGGATTAGCGGGTCGATCACCGCTCAAGGGAGACAATCGATGAATGAGGAAAGTGGATTTTCCTTTGTGAATTGCAGCATTGTTGGGAGTGGGAGAGTGTGGCTTGGAAGAGCATGGCGAGCCTATGCCACTGTGGTATTCTCAAGAACATACATGTCTGATGTCGTAGCCCCTGATGGATGGAATGATTGGAGAGATCTCTCTAGAGACCAGTCTGTATCTCTTCTCATCCTTATCATTTTTATCTTTTAACTCAACTTTCAACACATGATTTTGTTTTGCTTAATTATGTTTTACCCCTTAAATAAGGAGGTATGTTTGTTTTAGTCTCTTAAATAAAAATTTGTATTGTTTAATTTTTTAAATTTGAAAAATATTCTTTTTAATCCTTCTTAGATAAAAAATTGTATTTTTTGATCCCTCAAATTCTGACTGAGAAACTAAGTTAACCATTCGAAAAGTATTTTTGAGTGTTCAACATACATATAGAGTAAATTAAGTTTCATGACATGTTTATATTCGAAAGTATGTTTGCAGAATTTAATAGAGCGTTATTTTTGGTTTAATGCATTAACAGAGACAGGATTTTTTTTTTTTTTAAAACGTTTGTCTATGTTATTCACGTGGTTTGAATGACAGAGCGTTATTTTTGGTTTAACATAGGAGTGTCTTCTTTGGGGAGTACCGTTGTGTTGGATCCGGAGCAAAGTATACATCCAGAGTCCCTTATGCCAAGCAACTCAGGGATTACGAAGCAAAGTCCTACACGAATATTTAGTATATTGATGGAACGTTCTTAATTATTTTTGTTGTTACCAAAATTTGGAAGTGATACATGTCAAGGTGAATTTGACCACGATGAATTCTAAAGTTGTATGATTAGTAAACTTTATTAAGAGGAAAGATATGTAAAATAAAAGAAATGGCTTCGACGCTTAGATAAATACACTAATTATATAGAGAAAAAAACATATATAATAGTATATGAATGCTCAAGTATACATAAATGTGTTGTGTGAATGTGTGAATCAATGTGTGAAGGTGTGTGGAAATATTAGATGAAATATGGTATTTATAAAATAATATACAATGTTTATTCTGATTCACCCAACGTTCAATTTTTCTTTATATTTTTCTCACATACTCATTACAATGCACTCAAATTATAAAGAAATATATAAGTTTAGAAACCTTAAACACCATAGTTATTTATGGACTCAATTTCAAACTCCAAATAATAAATCTTAGACCCATAACAATATCAAGTCTCGAAAAGCTATGGGAGAGCTATCCCTACACCCCCGTCGGAGCGGCTCCCCCAAACCCCACCCGCTCACCAAGGAGCAGGACCCCATCTACGAGTGACTTATCTTTTGAAGACAAAGTTTGAGTCATATCCAACAAGATAAACCTCCCTTCACTATGGCATTTCTTGCCATCTTTCCGAGCTTTATTGCTCTATTCCTCCTCTTTTCTTCCTCTTCACCTCCCAGCATGCACATCTCTATAGCTTCCATGATTCTACTTTTCTTCACCATTGCACCAACTTTCTCTTCATCACCCCACCTTACCGGAACCTCATCACCTATTCTAACTCCAATCTTCAAAACTTGCACAATAAATTTTTCATTTTAAGAATTTTCAGCAAATAAAGGTCATGTTATCATTGGCAACCCGGAGCACACACCTTCTATGGTTGAATTCCAGCCACAATGGGTCAAGAATCCACCAACTGAAGGTTGAGACAATAAGTTTGTGGAGCCCACCCCTTTATGACAAGTCCTCTACCTCTTACCCTTTCATCAAAATTTTCATTCTCTAACCAATTATTTAGCTCTGAAAGATTTTCTCCTGCAGTTTTGACTACCCAAATAAAAGGTTGATTTGATGCTTCTAAACCCAACCCAAGTTCTATCAATTGAGATGTAACAAGCCTACACAAGCTGCCAAGGCACACATAAATAACCGATCTTGGTTCCATTGAGTTTAGCCATTCCAAGTATTGCTTCTCTTCAATTGTAGGCTTGTTTCCTCTCTCAAACTTGTCCAAACCATCCTTGTTGGATAAAGACACAGGACCAATGCACCAAACTCTCTTGTTCAAAGCCTTTTCATACTCCTTAGCACAATCATGCTCCAATTCTTCAAAGCTGTTTACCACAACCCCAGAAGCAGACATTTCAGCCTCCAACATTTTGTGCCTAAAATCTTCCAAATCAGGCAGAGAAAAAAAATACTCCAGGGACTTGTGCTTTGGTTATCTCAACCCTCTGAGGCAATCCTGGTATGAGAAAAGGTTGTGAGTCAGAAGAACAAGAAAGATGAGAGTTATAGAGCTTGATATTATAGGAGCTAAGTAATGAAAGACAACACATTCCATGAAAGACATGCCTTGGAATATATAGGTTTCGTGATTTGATGAAAGAAGAAATATAGGTTTCTTAGCAAAATGTAGCTTTGAATTTTCGCGATTCGATTATGTAATATCCCACGGCAAGAAATGAAGAAGTTTCCAGCAAATTACATACTAGTGAATTCACTAAAATTGTTGTTTATTCATATAACCAGTTCATCGTAAACCACAAACCTTTTAACCATTTTAAAACTAAGACAAAATTTGAGTTTTCATTATTGTTTTTTAATTAAAACTAAAATTCCATCTTAACAATTACAGTTGACCTTTAATATATGTTAACCTTTATTATATAAATTATTAAGATAAAATCTAATTTTTATATAAAAATATAGCAACAAAATTAGTTAAAATATTGTACTTATGAGAAGTTATCTTCCAACATATACTGATGAACGAGTCTTGCAAAAAGGTTTAAATAGCAGCTAAAATGGGCCAGAAGCATAACAAATGTAGTCATAGCCCACAAATAAATCTCCACTAGCATTCAATGTTGGCTAGACATCCAAGACATTAGGCAAAAATTATTTGGAACGCCCCTTAAAACCACAAGCCAACATATCAATTATCATCCCAAACCCAAACACCAAGGATTGGTTTAATATTGTGGAATGAAAAATAAAGAAAAAAAATAAGAAAAATATTTAAATTAAAATAGTGTAATAGAGGTATGAGACTTATTATTTTTTGAAAATTTCTTCTTAAATAATAATTTTTCTCTTCAATCAAACAATCCCTAAATATCTCATGAAAAAATCGTGACTTGATGTATTTTCCAACAAAAAGCTATTATGTCCTATGTTGAATGCCAAGTGAAAATTAGTATTTTCAGCATCAGAGTCCATGTTTAGTATCCTACACCAAGTTTTGAAGAAAATCAATTCTAACTTATTTATGTGATATAAATTTATTTTTAAGGTCTAATATGACAACATATTTAAAAGACTATTTTGTAATAAGATTTCTAAATTAAATATGGTAAATTTTTTTATTCTTCAATAAGTTTATAAGATTGAATTTTTATGTATGCCAATATGCTTCTTATTTAAAAACCTAAGTAAATATATTACTTTAATGCATTGTTGAAATATTGACACTATAATAGTATTAAAAATTAATATTTTATATTTTCTTCAATAGGCTGGCCTGTTAATGAATTACATAACAAGTAATAAATAAAAAAAAAATTACATAACAATATACTCAGCTAATGAATAAGAAGGATCTTCATTGTGTGGAAGGAAGGGTTTAGATTTCAGGCTTATTCTTTCCCGTATGATGAAAGAATTAACCCTTGAAGGCTTGAAATTAAACCAAAACCACACAATCCTCATCCTAAACGTAGGTAGACTAAAGACTGTTGACTTACCATATTTCCAAGTCTTCAACTAATAACAAGCTTTGCGAGCTTGATTCATAAGAACTTCATAGGTAGGCCCTTATATAACAGAAATAGCTATTCGATGCTTTTAAGAGAAGTGACTAACAGACAAAAAACAAGTGCATTTGAGAATAGTGTCAGTCATTCTACCAATCCAAAAATCCAAATGGCATCCCAAGCACCTCAGCTTCACTTTGTTATGTTTCCTCTCATGTCCCCTGGCCAACATAACATGATTGTTACAGTAGTCACGACCCCACACAACGCTTCCCGTTTCTCAGAAACCTTTGCTCGTGCTTCTGACTCAGGTCTTCACCTCAGATTGATTCAACTCCAATTTCCATCCCAAGATGCTGGACTTCCAGAAGGGTGTGAGAATTTTGACATGCTTCCTTCAATGGGTATGGGCTTAAATTTCTTCCTTGCTGCAAATAACTTTCTACACGAACCGGCTGAGAAAGTGTGTGAAGAGTTAACACCAAAACCAAACTGCATCATCTCTGATGTGAGTTTAGCATACACAGCCCACATCGCCACCAAATTCAACATCTCCAGAATCTCTTTCGACGGAGTTAGCTGCTTCTGTCTCTCCTGGCTGGAGAAGTTGGTCAATTCTAAGGTTCTTGAGAGCGCGTAGCCACTGATGCAGAGTACTCTTTGATCCCTGACAAAGTTGAGATTACCAGAGCACAGACGCCAAGACAAATGCATGAAAACTGGAGCGAGTTTGTTGACAAAATGGCGGCGGCTGAACCGGTTACTTATGGCGTGGTCATGAATTCTTTTAAGGAGTTGCAGCCAGCATATGCAAGAGATTACAGGAAGACCAGAAATGATAAAGTGTGGTGTGTTCGCCCTGTTCACTCAGAAGCAGGAACCACTTGGATAAGGCTCAGAGAGGGAACAAGGCCTCAAGTGATGCGCACCGCTGCATGAAGTGGTGACTTGCAAAACCCAAATTCAGTAATTTTTGTGTGCCTTGGGAGCATGTGCAATTTAACTCCTTTGCAGTTGATAGAGCTTGGTATGGGCTTAGAAGCATCAAGAACCATTCATTTGGGTTATCAGGGAAAGAAATCAAACAGAAGAATTGATGAAGTGGATTGAGGAATCGGGTTTTCAGGAAATGACCAAAGGGGTGGGCCTTTTGATTCGGGGTTGGGCTCCTCAGGTACTGATAGTATCACACCCTGCTATTGGAGGATTCTTAACACACTGCGGTAGGAACTCAACCTTAGAAGCAATATGTGCTGGCCTGCCAATTCTTACGTGGCCGTTGTTTGGGGAACAATTCTTAAATGAGAGGTTCGTTGAGCAGATACTAAGAATTGAGTAAGAGTTGGGGTGGAAAGTGAGGTACTCTGGCGCGACGAAGAGAAAATTGGGGTGTTGGTTAAGAAAGAAGATGTTTTAAGGTCTATAGAGAAGTTAATGGATGAGGAAAATGAAAGGAAAAAGAGGAGAAAAAAAGGCTACATATCATCTTCGGTTATATATATATATATATATATGATTAATAATTATTGATCCAACTTTATTTGTTTCTTAATCGACCTCCAGATTAATCAAGGTCCTTTTATGTTGATGATATATAAATGACGTATTATATGAAAATTATTATTTTATATGAGAATGAGAATGATCATTCTCTCTATTAGATTAAAATAAAAGATTAAGATTAAATATTTTAAATTTAAATTAAAACCTCATTTAAATATAAAATCTTGATAATTTTTATCAAATAAAAATTAAATATTTTAAAGATTTAATTTATATCAAGATTGTCATCCCAATCTCTATCATTATCGTGATAATAATTGCAGTGAGCGGTGGTGATCATGATAATGATAGATTTGATGAATTATTTTAGGATATCATAGATTACATCTTTAAGATATTTGATTTTCTATTTGATAAATTTTATGATTAAATGAAAATTTAATTTAATTTTAAAATATTTTAATCTTTATCTTTCATTTAAATTTAATGGTTAAGATCAATCATTTTCATTTTCACATAAAATAATAATTTTCACGATAGTCTCCCATATATATTTCATGAGAAGTTCCTAATTAGCTTGTTGAGGTTGCAAAGAATACCGTGCAGAAAGCCTGTGAAGGCTTGAGGAAGAGGAATATCCTGGAAACTGTAGTGATTAGTATAATAAAATCCTTTTGGAAACAAGGAAAGGATATAGCGTAAGGATTCGAGGGTGAACAAATATAAAAATTTGTGTAGTATCCTTGTAACTTGGTTCTTAGCTGTGTACACGTGTGTTTACAGTTTATTATTTTAAATTTGTTTTCTAATTTAAAAACCAATAAACCTTGAGCTAATTGAAGTTTTAATTTTATATGTTTGATCAAGTTTAAGCAAGGTCACCTTCAAGAACTAGGGAACCAAGAAACAAATTTATATTTTCTCTGTCAAATGTAGCATTAAAATCAACAAATAGTTGTTGTTAAAATGCTGTTGCTTCTTGTGAAATATACATATCATCTATCATAGCGGAGTATTCAACAATTAAAATTGGTAGAGCATGGATGATGACTTTGTTGGGAAAGATACGTATGCACAACGAACAAATTATATAAATATTTAGTGATAAATAAGACATTTCCCATTTGAGTGAATATGTGAGGAGCGTAATTTACGATAATCTAAAAATTTAAGAGTGTAGAAAAATAAAGAGATAATAAAAAGTACACCAATAATTTTAATGTGAAAAATCTCAATGTGAGATAAAAATCACTGGACCAAATTTAAAAAAAAGTATAGCAAAAAGTTTTTATAACATAACCTTACAAATAAATGTTTAGTCATTTTTAAAATAGTAAAAATCAATAATGTAACAATATCCAAATAGAGATTCACAACTGAGTAAATATAACTTCTACCAAAATAGGAGAGAAATAAAGTTCTGAATATATCATATGAATGTTCACAATATTAGAACAACGAGCTGAAATTTCATCCAAAATAAAGCACAAATAAATATTTAACCAATATCATAAAGTGAACATTTGACGACGCAGAAGATGAAAAATTTAAAAATCGAGAAAGAGGTGCAGCCTCTTTTGTTATTCCCCTATTGTTTCTTTTTTTTTATTTTTTATAATTTAATTAAAGTGGTTAGTCCACTTAAGGAGACCCACCAAGAGACTTTCCTATGATAACGCTCAAAAGAATCAACATATATTGGTTCAAATACTCCTACAACTATATGAGCATCTGATCTTGTATGCTAGAATATTTCTCATTATCCAGAGAAGCTTCAACCGTTACCACTTCCTTAATTTGAGATGATGTGTCTTCATCTTTTGAGATTTTGAAATCTCAGTTTTCTCAGAAACTGTGGATAAACTTGTATTTAGAAGAAGTATTAAGAACACAGATTACATGACTACCTTGTTTGTTAACTAACATTGGATCTTCCCCTTTCTGCTTACAATATTAAATTATATTTTATATTACATTGAGTAATACATATTTAGCAACACATTACCCAAATAATGAGACTGATTGTTATTTAGTTTTTCTATAGCCAACGTTTTGCATAATTTTGCCCCTTGATCCGATATCATAAATGAGCACAAGACATAAGACGTGTCTTCGAATATAGTTCAATTATTTGTTTCTCAACACTTGGGCGAATATGATGAGAACAAATATGATGGACACTTTATATCGTAATGCATTTTCCACTCTCATTCCATCAAAAGAAGGCTTTAGAATATTACCAATGTTAGATGATTCATTAAATGTGTTATAAGTGGACTTATATCATCAGCAAAAACATAGGGCAAGAATCCTTTGGCACGTTCACACACAAATATTCAAGATTACAAAAGATACCAATGTATATCTTTACTGATTTGCTAATAAGCAAATAAGGAACTTCTCATTAAATAGTATATATAAATATGCATATGATAATCGAAACCGAAGATAATCCTTAGTCTTTGTTGGACTGTTGCATGATATCTTGGATTAGCTGGGTTACATTGAAGTGAGAAGATCCTCCTTCAACAGCTTTCTTAGCCATCTCCGCAAGATCTCTAGCCCTTTTTCTCTTCTCTTCCCTTTCATTTCCCTCATCCATTAACTTCTCTATAGCCCTCACAACATCTTTCTTCACCAACACCCCACTTATCTCTTCATCACCCCAGATTACAGGGCTTTCCACCCCAACTCTTACTCCAATTCTTAGTACCTGCACAATGAACTTCTCATTGAAGAATTCATCCCCAAACAACGGTCATGTAAGCATTGGCACGCCAGCACATATTGCTTCTAAGGTTGAGTTCCAACCACAGTGTGTTATGAACCCTCCAATTGCAGGGTGTGATAATATCAGTACCTGAGGAGCCCAACCCCTTGGTCTTTTCCACAAACCCGGGTTCCTTATTCCACTTGTTCAACACTTCTGTTTGATTTCTCTCCCTGATAACCCAAATGAATGGTTTCTTAGCTGCTTCTAAGGCCATACCAAGCTCTATCAACTGCAACGGAATTAAATTGCATATACTTCCAAGGCACACGTAAATTACTGAATTTGTTTTTTGCAAGTCGAGCCACTTCATGCAACTGTGCGCATCACTTGAGGCCTTGTTCCCTCTCTGAGCCTTGTCCAATTGATTCCTGTTTGTGAGTGAAACAGGGCCAACACACCACACTTATCGTTTCTGGTCTTCTTGAAATCCCTGCATATGTTGGCTCCAACTCCTCAAAAGAATTCACCACCACGCCATAACTTATCGCTTCAGCTGCGGCCATTTTGTCGACAAACTCGCTCCAGTTTTCATGCATTGGTCTTGACGTCTGTTCTTTGGTGATCTCAATTTTGTTGGGGATGTCAGTTATCAAAAAATACTCCGAATCCGTGGCTATGCTCTCGAGAAGATTAGAAGTGACCAACTTTTGCTGCCACAAGAGACAGAAGCAGCTAACTGCGTAGAAAGAAATTCTGGGGATGTTGAATTTGGTGGCGATGTGGGCTGTGTTTGCCAAACTCACATCAGAGATGATGCAGTTTGGTTTTGGTGTTAACTCTTCAAACACTTTGTCAGCTGGTTCCAGCAGAAAGTTGTTTGCAGCAAGGAAGAAACTCAAGCCCATACCCATTGAAGGAAGCATGTCAAAATTCTCACACCCTTCTGGAAGTCCAGCATCTTATGGAAATTGGAGTTGAACTAATCGGAGGTCTAGGCCTGAGTCAGAAGCACGAGCAAAAGTTTCTGATAAACGAGAAGCGTTATGTGGGGTTGTGACTACTGTAACAATGATGTTATGCTGTGCTAATATTGTTGCAAGGTCTGTCATGGGGAGCAAGTGGCCGGGGGCCATGAGAGGAAACAGAACAAAGTGAAGCTGAGGTGCTTGGGATGTCATTTGGATTTAGATCGGTCGAATTGACACTATTCTCATATGCCACTTGTTTATGATCTACTATTAGAAACTTCAATTAAAAAGTATGCTATATGCTATAGCTATTTATGAGTCAAGCCGTTTGACTAGGATTGTGTGGCTTTCAGCCAACAAAGAGCACGTTTTTATATTATACATATTTTCTTAAGAGCTTAGATACTTCATCAATTAAATAAATATTAATGGGATACAATTGGATAAGAATGCGTGAAACAAACATAAGTGGGGGCATCAGAGTGATGAAACAGGTTTTTTTTGTTGGTAGGTAATCTATAAATACTTATAATTTTTAAAATTTTAAGGTTTATTCTGATGATCTTTTTGAAATCCAATTTATTTAAACTTTTTGTTAATAAAAACACATATAAAGAACATAAATGTGGTAGGAAAAGTATTTGCTCTACTTTATAAAATAAACCCAACGGATATGAACCTATGTAAATAAACCCAAAAGATGGACTCATGGCTATTTTAGTACTATTAATTAGGAACTAGCCCCACAATTTCTTGAATAAATAATTCGCAATTTGAAGCTGATGATCCACCATCTTCAACTGCCTTCTGAGCCATTTGTTTTATCTCTCTAGCTCTGTTCCTTCTCTGTTCCCCATCCCCACCTTGCTCCATGAGCTGGTCAACAACCTTTTTCACACACTCTTTCTTCACCAATGTTTTCTGTGCCTCCATGGGGTCTACAGGAGCTTCAACCCCAATCGCCACACCAATCTTCAGCACTTGCACAATGAGCTTCTCATTGAAGAACTGCTCAGCAGACATTGGCCAAGTTATCATTGGAATCCCTGCAGAAACTGCTTCCAGTGTTGAATTCCATCCACAATGAGATAAGAACCCACCAGTTGAAGGATGGGACAGTATCTCAACTTGTGGTGCCCATCCTCTAATGATAACACCCTTTCTTCTATTCCTCTCTTGAAAATTCTCTTCTTCTAACCATTTCTCTATCTCTTGAGAACAATCACTCTTTCCAACCACCCAAATGAAGGGGTGGCTTGATGCTTCCAAGCCCAAAGCAATTTCCTTTAGTTGTGAAGCCTTAATGCGACACAAGCTTCCAAAACAGACATAGATCACAGAACAAGGCTTGTTGGAAGAAAGAAAATTTAGACATTCAGATTCATCCAGTGATGTCTCATTACCATCCCTCCCAGCCCTTTCCAAGAATAACTTGTCATGTAAAGAAAGTGGTCCTATACACCAAATTTTTCTTCCCACTTTCTCGTACCCTCTCACGTACATTTTCTCCAACTCCTCAAAAGTGTTCACCAATATCCCTGCTGCAGAATGTTCCCCAGCTTTGAATTGTTCAACAGCGCGCTTCCAAGCCTTCGAGTCCTGACTCATTGCCTCTGGTAACTGTGCCTTGGTGAATTCAATTGCGTCAGGCAAGTCCGGTACCACGAATGGCTCTGACATTGAGGTGATATTTTCATGCACCTTGGAATGGCTAATCTTGTGTGAGCACAAGAGGGTGAAGCATGAGATTCCGTGGAAGACAACCCTCGGTATCTTGAACTTCGATGCAACAGTAGTAGTCCAAGGTAAGCATATGTCGGAAACCATGCAAGTGGGAAGTGTTTCCAACTCTGAGAGCCATTTCTCAAGTGGCTCTTTCAGCATATTGGAAGCAGAGAAAAACAAGTGTTGGTATTGAGGGGAAGGAAGGGTGTCCACGTTTTCACACCCTTCTGGCAACCCTGCTTCTGCGGAAGGAAAAGGTAGTACATGAAACTGTATTTTGAGGTTTAAGGCTTTTGCTTGGTCAATGAGCGTGTTGAACTTGGCTGCATTAAGGGGTGTAAGGACTATGGTGACAGAGACGCCATTGGATGCAAGTAATTTGGCCAAGTGTGTGAAGGGAATGAGATGGCTTTGGGACATGAAGGGAGCAAGAAGGAAGTGTTGGTGGTGAGTTTGAAAAGCCATGGAGTAGAAGGGTACTGATTGTATGAAGGTGCAGTTGAAATACAGTGCTCGTGATAAACGGAGAGAAATCAAAATGCCATAGTGAAAGGAAGTTGGTAACCTTTGGGTTCTGTAACCACCTTTGCACTTTCAACTATTTATGCGGAAGGTCCTTAAATACGGGTGGTTGTTGTGGTGGAAAGTTTAATTGTATATTTGGGTGTTGATAAGGTTACACATAATTTATATTTTATACTATTTGTTACTACTGTACGAGCACGATCCACACTCCATGGATGAACCAAACTCCAAGTCCACAACAAATTAATGAAGCTGAGCTTTAAAGGAATAAAATAACCAAAATCCAAGGTACATCAGGTTCTCATTGTTGAAACTTGAAAGTTGAAACAAAGGAAACTAGGATGAAAACGCAGAAGGGCATAAAAAATTTGGTCACTTTAAAGCATCAAGAAAGGTGAATTGAAAAAATCAAGAATTAATGAAGAAAATTTAGCAAAGCAAGCAAGCCATAAAAGCGTGGGATACAGAAGGTTCCTTCTTTCTGTCTTTCTTTTTTTTTTTTTTTAAATAAAATTACACAGCCGTAACACTTTTTTTTAATAAATATTATAAATAAACAAGAAAGGGGAAATTATCATATGGAGTAACAATTTTCACCTCTCCCATCATATGTAATTTATCTTAATTAATAATTTTCATTTTGTAATCATGTAAACACAAATTAACTAGACTTATTAGTAAGGACTACAAAATAACACTAGAAAAATGTGAGGGTCTAAAAGTAACAAAGCATTTTTCAAAGACTAAAATTAGATAGCTAGAAGCATATTTACATGGAATTAAAATATAATTAAGTCTTTATTTAACTTTAAAAAAACTTAAATAAAAATTTAAAAGACTAAAATCACATCCAATCCAAATTAAATATACAAAAATCAATTAAAAAATACTTTAAACCAAGAAAAAAAATGAGTTTTTAGTTTTTTATTTTCGGTCAAACTTAATTTTAGTCCTTGTAGGTTTAAATTGATGAATTTAGTCTTTTAATTTTATGAAAATATATGACTTTAATCCCTTTTAAGTTTAAACTTAATATTTATTGGTGATTTTTTACTACTGTAAGTTAAGTTGGAAGATAGATTAAATTTATGTATTTTTTAAAGTTATAAGACTAAATATATTAATTTGGAAGTAGAAGACCGAAACTAAGTCTAACTCAAAATACAAGAAGAAAAAAAACACATTTTTTCATACAAATTATGATTAGCCATTCGGTATCGTTTATATTATGGCTTAGCTTTGGTCAAAGATTTTGATACGTACGATGTCTTGAATTAGTAGGGACATGTTGCGGTAGGATGATCCTCCCTCCTCTATTGTTTTCCTTGCCAAGTGCCCATATTTTCTGGCTCTTTCCCTCATCTCTTGTTTTTCTTCCCCTTCACCCATTACCTTCTCAATAGAGTCCTTAACATTTTCCCTCGTCACCTGAACACGAGACTTATCTTCCTCTCCCAAGTGCACAACGGATTCAGCTCCCACACTCACCCCTGTCTCCACCACTTGTACCACAACCTTCTCATTAAGAAACTGATCAGCAAACAGAGGAAAAGTCACCAATGGCACCCCAGCACAAATCCCTTCCAATGTGGAATTCCATCCACAATGTGTCAAGAACGCTCCTATTGCTCCATGTGATAATATCAACACTTGTGGCGCCCAACCCTTGATCAAAAGCCCTCTCTCTTTCACCCTCTCTTCAAACCCATCTTCCAAAAGCCACTTCTCCATTTCCTGTCTTCCATATGCACCTCTAAGCACCCAAATGAATGGCCTTTTTGTTGCTTCCAATCCTAACCCTATCTCTATCAACTGCTGAGGCGTTGCACGGTTTAGGCTACCGAGGCAGACATAAATCACAGACCTTGGTGGCCATGAATCAAGCCACTTCACATACTTCCTCTCATCATCACTCGAGTTTCTCTTACTTCTCAAAGCCTTGTCCGTGTCATCGTTATTGCAGAGTGACACAGGCCCAACACACCATACCTTACGCCCCGTAACCCTTTGATACTCTTTAACATATTCTCCTTCCAACTCTTGAAAACTATTAACCACTACCCCATATGCTTCTTCCGCAACTTCCCTTGCTGCTTCACGATTACCTTGCAACTTCATGTCTGTGCCAGGATAGAATATCCCAGGGAGTTGAGATCTTCGGAGTTCAACTCTGTGGGGCATTCCTGGGACAAGAAATTTCTCTTCGTAAGACACGGCTTCATGGACCTTGTCCTTGTTTAAATTGTGGCAGCACAGGAGACAGAAACAGTTAGTCCCGTCGAATATTATTCTAGGGACATTCAACTTGTTGGCAACATCAGCCACACATATGAAGCGTTTGTCGGCAATTATGCAACTTGGTAAAGGTATTTGCTTTTCAAGTAACTCTTGTAGTGGCTGCTGCATTAGTTTAAAGCGAGGGTGAAGTTGCTTAGGAGATCCATTGATGGAAGAGTGTCTGCGCTCTCACACCCCTCTGGTATTCCAGCCTCAGCGTGTGGGAATGGAACGTGTAGAATTTGGATGGGTGAGCCAGATTGAATCTCTCTGTCTATGCTAGCTTTGAAGTGGATGGAGTTGAGGGGTGTGGTGACAATGCTCACTTTCACTTTGCGTCGTGCCAACAACTTGGCCATGTCTACCATGGGGAGAAGATGACCTGGGGCCATTAAGGGGATGAACACAAAGTGGAGGTTGCAAAGGGGTGTTGAATCCATTGCATAGAAAGGGAATAATAGAGAAGGCTAACTCTGATCAAAATAGAAGAAAATCATTAGAGATTCCAACACTAGAGGATATGAGAGACCTATAATATATCAGGTAGGATATGAGAGACCTATAATCAGCTTCTTAAAATAATAAGAGTATTGTTACAATCAATGAAAATACGAAATTATTTGTATTTTTGGTCGGTCTCTTACTTTTCTATTATATGTATGGCCTAAATTATTTGTAGTATCATCTGTAGATTAAGTGGAAGTATGTAATATGTGTCACCTACTAATTATTATTTCGTTGCTCTCGAATTATTGTACGCACAAGTGACGTAAGAGCAAACGTTTTCAAAACCAGAGTCCCAAGTACGCTCACACTCTTTCTTTTTAATAATAAAATTTCGTTTCAAAGGTATGCATGTTGTGCACGTTTGTTTAAAATAAATTATAGTAATACAAACTTTAAAATTTGAAGGATCAAGATCGATGCAGTTTCAAAAGTAACTGCAGACCTAAATCCCGTCTGCTAACATTGACCACCGGAACCTCACTGCGGGAAAAGGATGTTACTAAATCACATTAAATTTAATAATCCTAACTCCACTGATTATATTTTGCTCAATTACGAGATAGAAAATTTCGAACCTGGTCAATTATGAAATATATATTTTTTTTCCTGAATATAAAAGAACCGGGTCATATGATTATTGGACTGAATCGGCAAGTTTCTTATTTTGAATTTTTTTCTGATTAATTAAAACTTTCTATTTCCAAAATTAATGTGGTAAGATAATTCCTTAAACTTCAATGTGAAGGATATAAATATGGGGATGTCAAGTGGAAGAAAAGCTAGTTGGCGCTAGAAACAGCTCTGCGGCAAGACAAGAAGTTAAGCAAGTATTCTTGCAGTTTGTGAAGTGTATAAAATGATGTTTTTCCTTATCCATCTTTAGTTATAAGCTTGCATCTTATTAAACCAGAAAGAAAGAGGTAGAGATGAATCTCATTTCCTGATATTGATCATCTGAAAACTATTACAATGTGTTGGTTAAATAACCAATCATTCGGTTAGTTACATGACAGCTGATAAGCTAACCAATTGACAGTTAAGAAGCTAATTAGCTGACAGTTAAGAAATTACTATAACAAACTAACAAACTAATTGAGAGTTCTAAACACCTTGTATTCACATATTTGGTCTCTCTGCTACTTTTATTTCTGCACATTTTTTATATGTCTGTACAATGACAATGAGTACTTGTGTTGTGGCTGCTGCCTACTGGATAATTAGTAAAGAACCAAGTCTGATTAATACCGCACCTTTAAAATGTTTGTCTGATTATAACTGACTGGGAATTACAAACAAACAGGACATCTGATTCGGTTTTTCCTTTTAAAAACATTGTCGCAAGCCCGTCTTGCTGGCATTAACAAGAAGTGTTTGTATATCATCCAGCTTCATAGAAAAACCAAATCCAAAACTTTGACTTGCCAAACCATTATATGCCTTGCGTTTGATACCATAAAATGCAAATGGAATTTCCCCTCGGCTAATCAAATTACATCCTGCTGTTGACATTCTGTTTTACAAGAAATTTAATAAATTTGCGGGAATACTAGAAGTTAGAAAGCCATGGTAAATTACATATTCAGTACTGCTGAAACAAAATAATTGACTACAAAAATTAGCAGAACTTGTTATCAAATTTAAAGAGGACATGGTACACCATTCAAAAGATGGATAATAAAGTGAAAAACTACAAGGTGTGGCCTTCTACTTCAAATTGGTTTATGACAAATGAGATTAACACAAATCTCTCTTGATTTTTTGCTTGATATCCTGAATAAGCAATATGACATCAGAATGAGAGGATCCCCCTTTCTCTACAGCTCTTTTAGCCACCTCTGCAAGCTCTATTGCCCTCTTTCTTCTTTCTTCACTTTCGCTTGTCTCATCCATTAACTTTACTATTGCCCTTTCAACATCTTCCTTCCTCACTTGCACACCAATTTCCTCTTCCTTGCCCCATTTGATAGTACTCTCCACACCAACCTTCACTCCAACTTTCAATATCTGCACAACCAAAATTTCATTAAAAAACTGATCCCCAAATAATGGCCATGCAAGCATTGGTATGCCAGCACATATTGCTTCTAAGGTAGAGTTCCAACCACAGTGTGTTATGAACCCTCCAATAGCAGGGTGTGCTAATATTAGCAATTGAGGAGCCCAACCCCGAATTAGAAGGCTTCTAGCATTGGTCCTTTCCTCAAATCCATCTTCCTTAATCCACTTTTCCATTGCTTCTGACAGACTTCCTCCCCTGATAACCCAAATGAAGGGTCTTTTTGAAGCCTCCAAGGCTAAACCAAGTTCTATCAACTGGGGTGATGTTAAATTGCAAAGGCTTCCAAGGCATGCATAGATTACAGTCCCTGGTTGCTGAAAATCAAGCCAACACTTTAGGTGGCACTCGTCAATTGAGGCCTTGTTACCTCTTTCAGCCTTGTCCAAGTGATCCTTGTTACTTAGTGATAGTGGTCCAATACACCATACTTTATCTTTATTGATCTTCTTGTAATCCCTGGCATATGCTGGCTCCAACTCTTCAAAAGAATTCACGATTAACCCATAAGTAGCAGTGCTAGCTGCAGTATATTCATCCATAAACTGTTTCCATCTTTCATCCGTTAAGTGTTCTGTATGGCCTTTTTTTATTTCAATTTTGTCAGGGAGACCAGGCAAAACAAAATACTCCGATTCAGTAGCTTTGTCCTCCATCATATTATAGCTTTGAAAATTGTGCAAACTTAGGAGAAAGAAGCAACTTACAGAAGCAAAACAAATCCTGGGAATGTTGAATTTTCTAGCTATGTGGACTGTATAAGGCAAACCCATATCAGAAATTATGCAACTTGGTGGTGGTGTTAACTCTTCAAATAGTTTTTCCACTGGTTGCCATGAAATGTTTGCTGCACAGAAGAAACTGAAACCCATACCAAGTGAAGGTAGCATATCAAGATTCTCCCACTCTTCTGGTAATCCAGACTCTTTACATGGAAATTGAAATTGAGCTACTCTAATCTGAAACCCGGCTTCAATATAGCGAGCAATGGTTGATGCAAAACGAGCTGCGTTATGTGGTGTTGTGACTACTGTCACAATAACGTTGTGTTGCACCAACACTTTTGCAATGTCCATCATAGGAATCATGTGACCTTGTGCCATGAAGGGAAACAAGACGAAGTGAAGCTGAGGTTCTTGTTGGGAAGCCATTCGTGTGTGGGCGTGGGAGGGTATGGTAGAATGTCATGTAGGGTGAGTTAATTCACCTCACCTTGTTTGTTTGTAACTTGTTAAGTGATTTTAATTTAGTTAGACGATAATTTTTTTTTCTATTATTATGTTTCGTAGTTGCTTTTTTTTTTAATGTATATTAAATTTTAAAAGTTTTAATCTTGTCTTTTATATTTTGAAAATATAGCATTTTGACCTATTATATTTTATAAGGTGTATAATATTTTAAAAGTTTTATTCAGTTATTTTATATTTTTAAAATGTATTGTTTTGATATTTTTTTCATTTTTTTTGTTAAAAATATTCTTATCTATCAGTATTTTAAATAATTTTTTATTTTCTAAAAATAAATAAAGACGCCGACGGTTTTAGCCTCTGCAAATTAATTATTTTAAAATATTTAATATTATTTTTGATTTATTATATTTTATATTTATTTCATTTTAATACATTAAGTTTTAAAAAATTATTCTATTTTTTTATGTTTTTAAAATATATCATTTTGATATTTTTTAAAAAAATTAAAAATTAATGAAACACTAATATTTTAGCAGAAAATTAAATTAAAATAATATATTTTGAAAATATAAAAATCAAAATAAATTTTAAAACAAAACAAAATAATTACAAAATATGATGAAAAAATGACATTAAACTTTTAATTTTTTTCACACATCTTTATGTCTCTCTGTTGGTGACGCAAGCGCTTACATAAACAACTTTGGATTACGCTGATGGTCTATGTTAATGTTCATTCATTGTCCAAGGTTTGCTAGGCGACACATGCATTGTTAAAAATGATATTAGGCCTTTTAATTTTTCACACATCTTTAGGTCTCTGTGTTGGTGACGTAACCGCCTACGTAAACAACTTTGGATTATGCTGATGTTCATTCATTGTCCAAAGTTTGCTAGGTGACACATGCATGTTTATGTTCTTCAATAGCTGCAGACAGCTGCAGACAAAATATATAGTTGTCATTTGCAAAAGCAACGAGGAAACACTACAGTATCCTGATAATTAAAAAAATGTCAAACGTAATTTCTATTGAATTATTGATATTGTTTTATTTATTTTTAAAAATAAGATTGTTAATATAGTTGTAGGAATTAAGTTTATATTAATAATTAATATGATATATTATACTAATAGTGTGATATATTCATTAGTTTTTATTTCAACAAAATTATTTGTTAATAATATTACATATATCTTGCTGGTATAAATTTTTAATATTTATTATATTAATACTTTAATTTGCATTAAATGAAAAAAACATTAAGCACCTAATATTTAATTATTAATGACTTGTGTGTGGGTGTGTAAATTACAATAAATAGAAGGAAAGAGTTCTAATTGAGGTTCGTTATATTTTCCTTCCATTTACCTAACAAGTGATTGGCAAATTCTCTTTCTCACACACTATTAGATAAATTGAAGGAAAGTTTGGTTTTAAGATTAGGATGATGTTAATATTTAAATTTTGTTAAATTTTAACTCCATATATATAGCTGATAAATAAAAGTTAAATTGGCTCCTTTACATAATATATTCCTTTTTTCTTTTAAAAAATATTTAAAAAAAATACAACCAAGTCTAGTTAATAAAAGATGTTAAAAAGTTATATGATTTTTTGTTGAAAAAAGATAATTACTTCATTTCATTCAAAAAGACATCATGAATACAATTTGAAATATGATCAAATGTTTGGAAGCTATCAAAATATTACGATGCTATAGTTAGGTTATAAGTAACATTGTTGACTTGTTTCCTTATAAAATTCACAGTTGAGTTGGAGAAATTATGTAAAGTTGACCTACACTTAGAAAGGATGATTTGAAAATCAGTGTTTGGCTTTGTGGTAGTAGAAAGATCATCCACTACTGTTTTGCAGTTCCAACATCATATTATGATAGCTCAGTTCTTGCATTCATAGAAGGCCTTGTAACAATCCCCATGCTTTAGCTTCTTTTGCATGAGAAACTCCTTGCAGCGTTCTTGTTCTGGCTTTGATGAATCTCCCCATATCATCTCCAATACAAAGGCCTATCCCAAAACACTGATAGTTGGAGAAGATTGCAGCATCAATGTTCATTTTGAAATAGCCAGAATTAGGTCGACTCCATGTTTGTCCCGGTTGAGAGCTTGCGCTGCCAATAAGATGTGCAGGTTGGGACCTTGCGTGTTGCCATTCTGCAAAGTATTGGAATGAATTTGAGATTGAGATTTGGTAGGGAAGCTCATAAAATGATAGCCATTGTTGCTTTTTGATCATGGTGAACAGAGTTGAGAAGCTGAAATACTAGTTTCTTCAATCCTTCTGCTTCATCAACGTGCTTTACTATGAAATTCCAAAAGCCAGCAGCTTGCCATATTGCTCGAGCATGGTCACATCGAAAAATAGGTGCCAATCATTTTCAAGACCTTCACATAAAGAACATTCATTAGTGCATAAAACCCCCCTACTTTGCAAGCGGCATCGTGTTGCTAAGCAATATCTCTCAACAGTCTCCATAAAAAATATTTTATTTTGGGGGGGATCTTCATCTTCCAGATTTACATCCAGCGTCCTTCAACCTTGACATGTTCATTTTGCCCAATAGAGGTCATAATGCAATGGTATGCAGTGCGAACTAAATATAGTCCATCAGAAGAAAATTTCCAAAGCAATATAGGTCACGGCAGTTTGTATTTAACAATGGAATAGATTGAATTGCAACACATCTTCATGATTTAAAATTTTCTCAAGCACAATTTATCTCCTCGTTTGTCTCACAATTTGTTCATATCATATTTAAAAGTTATATGAAATGAACATGAAAATATAGGATGATTGCCTCGAACATTTACGAATTGTTTTTAATTTTTTTAGTCAAAGATATTGAGGTCTCACTAAAAAAAAATGAGAATGTAAGAGATAAATCATAAAATTGATTGTTATAAATTATCTTGATAAGATCATATTAGTTATTTGTCCAAGAACCAAGAAGAATTCTCATAAAGGAGACAAACTTAGATTTGATTTCAATTCAACTTACTTCAAAATTACAATATTTCCGTTTCCTCTATTTATAGGTTAAACTTTTCTCTAAATATTCTATTATGAATTTAATTCCTATTAAAAACTAAATTCCCACTTAGAGTCGAAATTCTGCTAGAAATAAATTCCTATTACATTTATAATGGTTTAGTAAGCCTAAAAGTCATAAAAACTGATATAGAACATATAAAAGGTTATTTAAATTAATTACATAAAAAGTAAGTATGATAATTTTTCGATTGGACTTTAGTTTAGCTGGGGCGTATTTAGTTTGTGCCTCCATGACTAACCTTTAAAAAATTGTTTCTTTTAAATTTATTGGACCTTCATAGATTCCTATTACTATATGAACTTATGCCCTGTTTACAAAAGTTTCTATTCCTATTACTATATGAACTTGTGCCCTGTTTACAAAAGTTTCTCCACAAGAATTTATAGTAAAAGAAGAAAAAAAGAAAAAAGCTTCTAGAAGTTAAATTTAGCTTATGTACAATTTTTTTTAAAAATCATTAACTTCTAAAAAAATAATTTTAATTTATCTAGAAGTCAACTTTAACTTGTGAAATAAACATTTTCTATTTTTTTTCTTCTCTAATGAGTGTTCGAGTAGCTTATCAAACATGACCTTAGTGATTAATAACCTTTATACTCATTCTCGAGTAAAACTAAGACAGGTCTCAGCCAAACAAAAAAGAAAAAGAAAGTAAAGCATAGACACACAGGCTCAGGATTGAAGGACAGGAGAAAAATATCTGTGCGGGTATCTGTTATTTAAACAAAACATGGATTAATAGCTGATTGTGTAGAGATTGACTCCAATACAGAAATTGGTTTTCTCTCTCTTGTTGCTGCACTTATTTGTTTATCATTGGTTGCATTCTATATAATGTTTGTTTAATTATATCTGACGGGAATAAAAACAGGACATACCAATCCGTTTATCCTCTGAAAAAATTTGTGGCAGGCCATCTAGCTGGCATTAAGGAGTGTTTGTATATTATCCGGCTTCATAGATAAACCAAGCCAAAACTTTGACTTTAAAAATCAATATGCCTTGAGTTGATACCATAAAAATAAAAGTTTAAATATTCTTTTAATCCTTATAATTTTACAATTTTTTTATTTTTGTCTTTATATTTTTTATTTTTGTCCTTATAAATTATATTTATTTTGTTTTTTATTTTTATGATATTTTAAAAAATATTTTTTCATTAGTCAAAGTGCTATCTAAAATGCTTTAAGGATTAAAAACAAAATAAAACATAATTTACAAAAATTATAAATTAAAAATTAATTTTATAAGGACAAAAAAAAAAGTATTTAAACCTTAAATAAAAATGACATTTGCCCTTAGCTAATGAAAGAACATTCTGCTTTTGAAATTGAGTTTGGCAAGAAATTAAATCAATTTGCGGGAATACTAGAAGCTAGAGAGCAATGGATTACATATTTAGTACTGTTGAAACAAAACAATTGCATATAAAGTTGTATTGACTTGCACGCCTTATGAATCAATTTGAAAGATGTCCTTGTACACCATTCAAAAGATAGATAATTAGGCCTTAAAAAAATGATAGATAATTAAGTGAAAAACCACAAGGTGTGGCCTTTTATTTCAAATTAGTCTATGGCAACTGAAAACTGATATCACCATACATCACGTTTGATTTTTTTGCATGATATCCTGGATAAGCAAGGTCACATTGGAATGAGATGATCCCCCTTTCTCTACAGCTCTTTTACCCATCTCTGCAAGCTCTCTTACCCTTTTTCTTCTTTCTTCACTTTCACTTGTCTCATCCATTAAACTTTCTTTGCCCTTTCAATGTCTTTTTACTTTACCTGCACGCCAATTTCCTCTTCTTCGCCCCATTTAACAGGACTCTCCACCCCAACCTTTACTCCAACTTTTAATATTTCCACAACTAGATTTTCATTCATAAATTCATCACCAAATAGTTGCCATCTAACCATTGTTACCCCAGCACATATTGCTTCTAAGGTGGAGTTCAAACCACAGTGTGTTATGAACCCTCCAACAGCAGGTTGTGATAGTATTAGTAACTGAGGAGCCCAACCTCGAATTAGAATTGAAGGCCGTGAGCACTTGTTCTTTCCTCAAATCTGTCTTTCTTAACCCATTTTTCCAATGCTTCTGACTGACTTCCTTCCCTGAAAGCCTAAATGAAGGGTCTTTCTGATGCTTCCAAGGCTAAACCGAGTTCTATCAATTGTGGTGGTGTTAAATTTCATATGCTTCCAAGGCATGCATATGTTACAGTCCCTGGCTTTTGAAAATCAAGCCAGCACTTGAGATGGCACTCGTCAATTGAAGCCTTTTTACCTCTTTCAGCCTTATCCAAGTGATCCTTGTTAGTATATGATAGCAGTCCGAAACACCACACTCGATTGTTTCTCATCTTCTTGTATCCCCTGCATATGCTGGCTCCAACTCTTCAAAAGAATTCATGATCATCCCATAAGCTTCCTATTCAGCTTCAAACACTGCATGACTAACCTGCTTCATGCCTTCATTAATTGTTATTCCTGTCTTAGCTATGGTCAGTTTCAATTTCGTCAGGTATACCAGGCACAACAAAGTACTCCGATTCATTAGTTATGTTCTGCAGAACATCATGGATGCGTATGTTGGACATGCAAAAGAGATAGAAGCAACTTACTCCAACAAAAGAAATCCTGGGAATATTATATTTTTTAGCAATGTGGCTTGTATACGGTAAACACATATCAGAGATGATGCAGCTTGGTGGTGGTGTTAACTCTTCAAACAGTTTTTCCACTGGTTGTTGTAGAAGGTTTGCTACTGTGAAGAAAGTAGCAGCGGTGCCAAGTGAAGGTATCATATCGAGATTCTCGCATCCATCTGGTACTCCAGCTTCTTCACATGGGAATTGAAGTTGAACTAATCTAATAGGAAAACCAGATTCTATGTAACGATCAAAGATTGGTGTGAAACGAGATGCGTCATGTGGCGTTGTGACTACTGTCACAATAACACTGCGGTGCACCAATATTTTTGGGATGTCCATCATGGGAATCATGTGGCTTTGTGCCATCCATGGAAATAAGCCGAAGTGGAGTTGCTGTTCTTGGGGAGCCATTTTGGTTGTTGATTGATATGCTACAATGGATATACTTCAGCTTGTTTATTTTTACGGTATTTATATGCATAATAGATCGCGGTATTGGTGATGTAAGCGCCTAACACAACTATGTTGGATTATGAGACAGTGCATTGAAAATGCCTCGCCTTTTGTCTGTTTGGTTTTGAATCTTCCGTCGTGACAAATACCTGAAGTTGGAATGTTTTTATTTGTATGTATCATTATGTCCTTTGTTCATCACAAGCCGACCAGAGTTGTAATTAGAGTGAGAATAACGATTCCCGATCAAAAAAGAGTGACAATAACGATATGCCAATACATATTTTGTACCAAAAAAGACTGAGAATACGTCGACATTTCATTCAATATTTCAAATACTCTATTAACATATTTTATTTTGAGGACAAAATATGTTTCTAGTCTTTTAAAAATTCTCTATTTTTCTATATTTCAAAATAAAATATGTTTCTAGTCTATTAAAAAATCTCTATTTTTCTATATTACAAATATCTATAATCAATATCAACAAAATTGAACATAATTGGTATATGACTATTTCTTAAGTATATTAGGAGGGGTTTGATTCCTTGATTATGCATATAAAAAAAGACTTTATTAAAAGAGACAAAATTCATTTTGATACTCAACGAAAAATTCTAACATTTTAATACGAAGTTAGACCTATATCGCTTGACATACAGAGTCTCTTATGATACAAAGTTTTTTAAACCTATATTACTTGATGTATAGAATCTGTTTTGATACAAAATTGAATGAGCTTTAAAGAGATTAAAAAAAAAGCTTTATATTATCTGTAGAGATTTTTTTCAAAAACTCTTTTAACTTGTATTTAAACATACTTTAATTTCAACTCTAACAATACATAATTTCTGCATTTATTTATAGTAGCTAAATCAACATATAGATTTCTGCAGATCAAAATCAAAATATATACATTATTTTAAGATAGCGTTTCACTCAGCTTTATTTCCTTTTTCAACAAGAATTCTCCTTAAAAATGATAAATCAATGCAAAATAATATATTGGCGAAAAAATTAAAATAAAATGAGGTTTTAAAACTTGTATTAGCTGATTGTGTAGAAATGGACCCCAACACAGAAATTGGTTCTCTCTCTTGGTCTTGTTGCCACACTTATTTGTTTATCACTAGTTGCATAGCGCAAATGAATATTCATTCTATATGTCTGTCTAAGTATAACTGACAGGGTAATACAAAGTACAAACCGAAGAGCCATTCCCTTCATCCTAAAAAAATATTGTCGCAGGCCTATGTAGCTGGCATTAACAAAAGTTGTCGTATATGATCCAACTTCATAGAAAAACTAAGTCAAAACGTTGACTGTCTAAACCAATACGGCTTGTGGTGAGACCATACAATGAAAATGACATTTCATCTGGGATAATCAAATTACATCCCGCTGATGACATTGAGTTCTACAATAAATTCAATCAATTTGCCGGAATACTACAAACTAGATAGCAAAGTGTATTAGAGTGAGTGTTTGAGAAATTGATTTTGAAATGAAATGATTCATGTTGAATATATTTATTAGAAATGCAAGTTAGTGTCAATATAATTTTTTTATTTAATATAAATGCTATCTAAAATTGTTTTAATTTAAAAGTAATTTTAGATTAGGAATCAATTCCTTAACATAGGATCAAAACGTAAATACAAACACGAACTACAAATTCAGTACTTGCTGAAACAATAATCTCCTATAAAAATTGTATGACTTGCAAAAACTGGCAAAAAAATTGAAAGAGATCATGATCATGTATTCAAAAGATAGAGTTAAGTGAAAAATTACAAGGTGTGGTGTGGCCTTTTATTTCAAATTTGTTTCTGGCAACTGAAAACCAATATCATCATACATCACGTTTGATTTTTTGCATGATGTCCTGGATAAGCAAGGTCACATTAGAATGAGAAGATCCCCCTTTCTCTGTAGCTCTTTTAGCCTTCTCTGCAAGCTCTCTTATCCTCTTTCTTCTTTCTTCTCTTTCACTTGTCTCATCCATTAACTTGGCTATTGCCCTTTCAACATTTTCTTTCTTCACCAGCACTCCAACTTCCTCTTCTTTGCCCCATATAACAGGTCTCTCCACCCCAACCCTTACTCCAATTTTTAATACTTGCACGACAAGACTTTCATTCAAAAACTGATCAGCAAATAGTGGCCATGTAACCATTGGAACCCCAGCACAAATTGCTTCTAAGGTAGAGTTCCAACCACAGTGAGTTATGAAGCCTGCAACAGCAGGGTGTGATAATATTAGTAACTGCGGAGCCCAACCCCGAATTAGAAGGCCACGACCACTGGTTCTTTCCTCAAATCCATCTTCCTTAACCCATTTCCCCAATGTTTCTGACAGACTTCCTTCCCTGATAACCCAAATGAAGGGCCTTTCTGATGCTTCTAAGGCCAAACCAAGCTCTATAAACTGTGGTGGTGTTAAATTGCATATGCTTCCAAAGCATGCATAGATTACACTCCCTGGCTTTTGACAATCAAGCCAGCTCTTCAGGTGGCACTCGTCAATTGTGGCCTTTTTACCTCTCTGAGCCTTATCCAAGTGATCCTTGTTGCTATATGACAGTGGTCCGAAACACCACACTTTATCGTTTCGCATCTTCTTGTATCCCCCTGCATATGCTGGCTCCAACTCCTCAAAAGAATTCATGATCATCCCATAAGCTTCCATTTCAACTGCAAACACTGCTTCAGAGACCTGTTGCATGCTTTCATTCATTGATAGTCCTGACTTAGCAATGGTCGTTTCAATTTTGTCAGGTATGCCAGGCACAAGAAAGTCCTCTGATTCATTAGTTATGCTCTTCATGACATTATGGATGCGTACATTAGAGATGCAAAAGAGATAGAAGCAACTTACTCCAACAAAAGAAATCCTAGGAATACTATATTTTTTAGCAATGTGGTTTGTATACGGTAAACACATATCAGAGATTATGCAGCTTGGTGGTGGTGTTAACTCTTCAAACAGTTTTTCTGCTGGTTCACGTAGAAAATTTGTTGCATTGAAGAAAGCCGCTGCCATGCCAAGTGAAGGTATCGTATCGAGATTCTCGCATCCATCTGGTACTCCAGCTTCTTTGCATGGGAATTCAATTAGAGCTAATCTGATTTGATACCCTGACTCAATATAACGATCAAAGATTGACGTGAAACGAGCTGCATTATGTGGTGTTGTGACTACAGTCACAATAACATCACGGCGCACCAATATTTTTGCAATGTCCATCATGGGGATCATGTGGCCTTGAGCCATCATTGGAAACAAGACAAAGTGGAGTTGCTGTTCTTGGGGACCCATTCTTGTTGTGGAAAGATGTGACACAATGAATTCACTTAAACTTGTTTATTTTTACGGTATTTATATGCATCATACATGGTTCTATTCTAATGTAAGAGCCTACTACACAATTACGTTAATACTTTGGATTATGAGATAGTGCATTGCAAATTTCGTTGCCTTTTGTCTGTTATGTTTTGCATCTTCTGTTGAATTGAAACAAATAGATGAAGTTGGAAAGGTTTGTTGTTATGTAACACAATGTCCGATCCTTTTTTGTCGATCGCAAGCCGGCCATTAGAGTGGTAATTAGAGTGAGGATAATGCCTGGTATATATATTTGGACATGTAAATTAAAGTGTGGAGAAATTCTAACATCTTTTTAAAGCATTCATATATAATTAAAATATTTTTACTTCTATTTATATACATCGCTCTAGCAAGTGCTCCACAATTTACGTTGGATTATGAGACAGTGCATTGAAAATTTCCTAGCCTTTTGTCTTTTTTGTTTTGCATCATCTGTTGGAACAAATACATGAAGTTGGAAAGTTAATATCACCTTTAAAAAAACGTCCCTTTTAGTCAATGGCATGCCGGCCATGGGGGTCGTAATTATTTAAAGTAACCATACTAATCAAGATTTCAGTATTTATTTGCACAAGAATATTATTGTGATATAAAATAAGTCAAAATTAAATAATTCAATACTTCAATGTTTATTATACTTTAATTTATCAGGGCAGTAAAAAAATTATATTTTATATGGACTCGATCAAATATAAGCAAAAATATCTAATGTTATATTGATTAAGTAGTTAAGTTCGTTAATTTTCTCAATTCATATAAAAAAAATATTTCTAAACTATAATTAATCATATATATATATTGGAGATAGTGCTTACATTTGAATTAAATTAAGGACATTTATCAAATATGACATTAATTAAAAAAATTACGTATCAGTGTACGGAGACTCCCATTGTGCACATAAAAGGATAATAGATATTTTACAAAGCCTTAAACTTTCATATAAAAAAAAATTGTTTCCAGATTCGTTAAATTAGATAAATTAAATTTTTTATGACATTAATTAGATAAACTAAAATTGAATTAGTTAACATTTGTTTACATTTTAATATATTTTTCTTACTTATATTTATTTTAAAGTAAAGCAAAATTATTATAAGAAACAGTTTTTAAAATAAAAAAGATAAACAATATCAAACAAGCCCTGTATGTTTGTCAAAATGACAAAGGAATACAAAAGGACACACTCCGATTTATCCTTTCAAAAAATATTGTCGCAGGCATACAGTAAAAACAAAAAACAGAGTGTGAATAATTGAGTTTACTATCTGTTTGATTTTTATTTAAAAAAAAAACAAAAAACACTAGACAGCATTTAAAAGATAGATAATTAAGTGAAAAATTACAAAGTTTGGCCTTATCACACATCTATCTTGTTTTTCTGCATGATATCCTGGATAAGCAAGGTCACATTAGAATAAGAGGATCCCCTCCTTCAGCAAATGTAGTTGCAAGGGGTCCTTTGGTGGAGGCTTCTAGTCACCAGGAATTAATTAAGCGAGTAACTAAAGAGGAGGTTTGGGACATTGTCTCGCATATGGATATCAATAAATCACCAGGGCCGGATGGTTTTGGAGCTTTGTTTTTCAAGAAATCTTGACAGATCATTGGTGATGATATATATGGAGCCGTGGCTGAATTTTTTGATTCTGGCAAACTTTTAAAGCAAATTAATCATTCTTTTATAGCCCTTATTCCTAAATGCGAGAATGCAAATAGGGTCAATATGTTCAGACCCATTTCCTGCTGCAACATTGTTTACAAAATTATTGCTAAGATTCTAGCCAAGCGGATTGCCCCGATTCTTGAATCCATCATCGACCCGGCTCAAGCTGCCTTCGTTAAGTCCAGAAACATGGCTGAGAATGTCTTCCTCGTGCAGGAGTTATTAAGGAAGTATGCTAGGAAGCGATGCTCGCCTAGAGTTTTGCTGAAAATTGATCTCCATAAAGCCTATGATTCAGTTTCTTGGAATTTTTTGGGCTGGATGCTTGGCTGTCTTGGCTTCCCGGACCAATTTACTAAGTGGATAATGGAATGTGTGTCTACCACTTCCTTTAGTATTTCTCTCAATGGTTCGATTTTCGGGCACTTTGAAGGGAAGCGTGGGCTTGGGCAGGGGGATCCTCTTTCTCCGTACCTTTTTGTCATTTGTATGGAGTATTTGTCCCGGGAGATCAAGGAATTACAGAACAGTATGCTGTTCAACTATCACCCTGCGTGTTCAGCCCACAACATTACTCATCTTGCTTTTGCAGATGATATAATGTTTTTTTCTCGGGGTGACTATGTTTCGGTGGCCACTATCTTTAGCAAGTTGCAGAAGTTTTGTGACACTTCAGGCTTAGTGCTGGAAAATCCACCATGTTTTCAGCTGGGGTGGATAGCCAATCTCTAGAGGATATCAGATCCATTACTGGTTTTGAAGATGGGAATTTTCCCATTTGATATTTGGGAATCCCTCTCATGGCATATCGACTCAATGTGTGTCATTATTCCCCGTTGCTGGCCAAGATTAGGGGCTGTATTCAGAGCTGGAAGCGAAACTCTCTATCTTATGCTGGGCGTTTAGAGCTTATTCGTTCAGTTATTCATGGGATAGTGAATTTCTGGATGACCATGTTTCCGCTTCCTATCTCTGTTTCCAACAGAATTGATGCTTTATGTAGAAATTTTTTGTGGGGCAAATCGGACACGGGAAAGAAAAAGCCGCTTGTGGCCTGGTCGACAGTTTGTTCCCCAAAAGAGGAAGGGGGTCTGGGTCTCCACAGTCTTAGAAGTTGGAATCATGCTTTATTAGCCAAGTCCCTTTGGAATGTAGTTAGTAAAAAGGATTCCTTGTGGGTGAAGTGGGTTCATCACTTTTATATGAAACAAGAACCGGTTTGGACTTACTGCTGCAGCAATTCAGATTCCCCTCTTATCAAGAGTCTATGCTCTATCCGTGAGGCCATTGTTGCTAGAGAAGGTGGCTGCCCGCAAGCTAGACAAGTGCTGGAATCCTGGAACAATACAGCAAGGTTTGATGTAGCTGCTGCATATAATTATTTCAGATTGCCAAAGACAAAGGTTTATTGGACCCGTCTGATTTGGAAGCCCTGCATCCCTCCAAAAGAGTCATTTATCCTTTGGCTGGCTGCCAGCCGTAAATTACTCACTTTGGACAAGGCACCTTTCCTTGAAAAAGGAAACATGTGTTATTTTTGTAATTCTGACATTGAGACGCATGAGCATTTATTTTTTCAGTGCAGATTTTCCTTGCACGTTTGGTCAGCTATTCGCGATTGGACCACCTTCCCAAGGCGAAACATTTCATTGCAGGGTTCTATGAACTGCTTACTCCACCAGTGAGCTACCTCGGGTCATCTTGGGAAGATTAGGTGTTTGGCTTTGGCTTCTACAGTTTATTGTATTTGGATGACCAGGAACTGTATTTTGTTTGAGGGACATACTTTTAATACTGTCGATGTAATTGAAAAAATTAAATTTCGGGTCCTTAGGATGACTCATTTGTTACACTTGTATTAGCAAATTTGTAGTCTTAGATTAGTTAGACTGGATCTAACTTCCGCTTATTTGCTTCTTTTGGCAAGTGTATCTGTTTTTTACTTTTGATTATCCAGAGAATGTCCTGAGTATCTTGTAAGTATCTTTGGAATTTATACATTTACATATTTTCCAAAAAAAAGAGGATCCCCCTTTCTCTACGGCTATGTTAGCCATCTCAGCAAGCTCTCTCACCCTTTTTCTTCGTTCTTCACTTTCGCTTGTCTCATCCATCAACTTTGCTATTGCCCTTTCAACATCTTTCTTCTTCACTTGCACACCAATTTCCACTTCCTTACCCCATGTAAGCGGAATTTCCACCCCAACCTTCACTCCAACTTTTAGTACAAGCACCACTAGACTTTCATTCAAAAACTGATCCGCAAATAGTGGCCACGTAAGCATTGGCACCCCAGCACATATTGCTTCTAAGGTAGAGTTCCAACCACAGTGAGTTATGAACCCTCCAATAGCAGGGTGTGCTAATATTAACAATTGAGGTGCCCAACCCCGGATCACAAGGCTTCTAGCACTGGTCCTTTCCTCAAATCCATATTCCTTAATCCACTTTTCTAATTCTTCTGAATGACCTCCTTCCCTGATAACCCAAATGAAGGGTCTTTCTGATGCTTCCAAGGCTAAACCAAGCTCTATCAATTGGGGTGTTGTTAAATTGCATAGGCTTCCAAGACATGCATAGATTACAGTCCCTGGCTTCTGACAATCAAGCCATTCTAAGTATTGGGACACATCAATTGAAGCCCTACCTCTTTGAGCCTTATCCAAATGATCCTTGTTAATGAGTGACACAGGGCCTATACACCACACTTTATCGCCTCTGATATTCTTGTAGTCCCTTGCATATGCTGGCTCCAACTCTTCAAAAGAATTCGTGATTACCCCATAAGTACCCATTTCAGCTTCCCTAACTTCAACGCCAAACTGTTCCCAACTTTCATTCATAGGTTGTCCAGCCTGTGGTAGGGTCATCTCAATTTTGTCTGGGATACCGGGAAGAACAAAGTACTCGGACGCAGGTGTTACGCTTTCCCTAACATTATGGATGTATATATTATGCATACACAGACGACAAAAGCAACCTACTCCGGCAAAAGAAATCCTGGGAATATTGAATTTTTTGGCGATGTGGATTGTGCGGTAAACACATATCAGAGATGATGCAGCTTGGTGGTGGTGTTAACTCTTCAAACAGTTTTTCCACTGGTTGTTGTAGAAGGTTTGCTGCTCTGAAGAAAGTAGCAGCGGTGCCAAGTGAAGGTATCATATCGAGATTCTCGCATCCATCTGGTACTCCAGCTTCTTCACATGGGAATTGAAGTTGAACCAATCTTATAGGAAACCCTGACTCAATATAACGATCAAAGATTGATGTGAAACGTGCTGCGTTATATGGAGTTGTGACCACAGTCACAATAACGTTGCGGTGCACCAATATTTTTGCTATGTCCATCATGGGGATCATGTGGCCTTGAGCCATCAGTGGAAACAGGACGAAGTGTGGTGCTTCGGAAGCCATATTCTTGAAGTGAAATGATGAGGTACAATATATCTTATCTATTTGTAAGGCTTGTATATATGACTGTATTGGTGAAGAGCATGATCATGTAACGCTTACGTAAGCACGTTGGATTATGTGACACTTATTAGTCAAATTTTGTGGCCTTTCTGCCCGCTTGATTCCACATTAACTGGCCAGTAATACTTGAATATTTGGAGCAGTGAGTTGAAAGTGGATGAAAAATTATGGACCCTACCAAAGAAATTTTTAAATAATTAATTTTGGAACTTACAAATTAATTTAACCTTAAAAATACTACTTAAAAAATAATTCTTTATTTAAAATTACAGTCGTCGTGTTATTTTTTCTTTCAAATGTTTATTTTTATCTCATGTTTATTTTTTCTTACATTTTTTTCATGTGACACTTTATTCTCATGTTATTTTTATCTCATGTTTATTCTCATGTTATTTTTATCTCATGTGACACATTATTCTCATGTGACAATTAGAATAAAGTGTATATTTTTATCTCATGTTTATTTTTTCTTACATTTTTTTATTTGCAATTATAAATATTACATCATTATTAATGGCACATAATAAGTTTTAAATAGAATACTAAATGTTATAAATATTATAAGACATTTTTATATCATATAAATTAAGTTTTAATTATGTAATGGATTTGGATTGTGAGAAATGACGTTAGTGATACATAATTATTTTGTATGAAATAAATAAAATAACGAGATTAAAGATTTTAATTTACAAATCTTATATTTAGCATTGAATAATATATATATATATATATATATATATATATATAGGTAATAAAAAAATTAGAAGTACAATTTTATTAAAAAAATTATTTTCATTTGAACTAAAAAAATGAAAAAAATCTAAGCAAATAATTTTGTAACAATTTGTTGTTATTTAATTAAAATTATCTCTGCCTATTTTTCGTTTATGTTTATCATCTATTATTTATATTTAAAATTATATATATATATATATATATATATATATATTATCATTAATTACTATTCCCATAGGTATAATGACTCAATAAATTATAAATATTATTAGATATTTTAAAAATACTACTAGCAACATACAGATGAGCGACTGAATATTCTTCATTGTCCCAAACAGCTACCAGTATTGCGACTGTTCTATGGCAACACGATGGTTGCTAATTCTGCTGCAACTTTGTTTAAATTTTTAAATTACTTTTATAAATTCTAGCGACCTACTTTGAGACCGAATGTTTATTTGACAAACCAACTGAGGTGTTTCGGTTGCTATATAACAACATTTTTATTGTTTAGCGACTGAAATTATTTTGATCGATGTATCACTCAAAATAAATATCAAATGGCCACAAAAAAATTTAAGTGATTGAACACAGGTAATTTATATGTTGAAGTTAAGATTGAATCGTTCAATTAATATCCGAATTTAATATTTGATAGAAAAAATTCTTGGTCAGGCTATATTTACCTCTCGATGAACTTTGAATTAATCAAATTCTCTTTACTCTAATAAATTAAAAAATTAAAGACAAAAAAAAAGATCACAGAAAATAGTTTTTGTCACAAGAAGACTAAGAAGTTCATGACATTTTAGCATTTGAGAATTATCAGTGGCTATTTTGATATTTATATTCCTATTATTACCATTATTTAATTACTGATACTAATAATATAAATATTTGATATATAATTAAAAACATAAATAATAATATAATAATTATAAAATAATTAGAATCTTAAAATGACTAAAATTAAAAAAACAAAAATATATGACTAAAATTAGAAGAATGAACTTATAAGAAATATAAAAAAAAAGTGTTAACTTACAAAAATCAAAAACATATTTAGTTTATTTGTTTGGCTGTTTCCATATGCATATCGCTTGTGAATACATCATCTACCAAAGCTGAATGCAAATACGGAAAAAACTTTCTCCTTCTTTGTAGTCTCCTCCTCATGTTTCTTGATTTGAGTTATTGTAGGATTAACTCAGAACAGTGGAACTTGTATATCCCGTTCAACATACACCCATAAGCCAAAAGACTTAAAAAATTATCTTATTTTGACAATCTATGTGTTAATTTTCTTCAAAAGTTAAAGAACAATGAAGATAATGTTACTCGAAGCCATTTGATCTCTCACCAGAGTTTAGCTCTGCTCTCAATTTTTCCAGACACACAATCTATAAGAACACAACAGTAGATATCACTATTAGAACATACAATATTAGTAGAAGTGTAGAACCATGAATAGAAACCATAAACAGAGGAGAGGAAAATGTGAGAACAGAACAACTTCTGTATTTTTGCTGTAGTACCATACATAGCCATCAATTTCATTCATAATTTTGTGAAATATATAAAAGAAAACATGCCATACATTGTGCGTATACTTGTATCATAAATAAGATATGTTCCATTGTCATTACATCTACGATTTCCCCCAAAATCATACTATATACATACATACTTAATCAACATGACATTACCCACGCGCAAATAAGTAAAGATAGTTACATACGAAGAAACAAAATATTTAGAAAACTTTTACAAGATTAATTATTAACAACATCAAGCACTACATGTAAATTGCGACTCTTTAGGGGTCAACTTTATATCCTCCTTGCTACTTGATTGTTGCATGATGTCTTGGATAAGCAAACACATGTCAAGATGAGAAGAGCCCCCTTTTTCAACCGCTTTCTTTGCCATCTCACTGAGTTTGGTTACCTTTTCTCTTCTTTCTTTGCTTTCTTCTCCTTCATCATCCATCACCATGCATATTGCCCTTTTAATGTCCTCTTTCTTCACCAACACACCAGTTTTCTCTTCCTCTCCCCATTTCATTGGAACTTCTGCTCCAACACTCACACCAATCTTCAACACTTGAGTAACAAGCTTCTCATTTAAAAATTGATCAGCAAATAGAGGCCAGGTAACCATTGGCACTCCAGCACTTATCCCTTCAAGTGTTGAATTCCAACCACAGTGTGTTAAGAATCCTCCAATGGCAGCGTGTGATAATATTAGCACTTGTGGAGCCCAACCTCGAATCATAAGGCCTCTTCCTTTGGTCCTTTCCTCAAAACCTTCTTCACTGATCCACTTTTCCAACTCTTGGTACTTATTTCCCTCTCTAATAACCCATACAAATGGTCTTTGAGTATCTTCCAAAGCCAAGGCCAACTCCACAAGTTGTGAAGGAATCAAATTGCACAAGCTTCCAAAACAAACATAGACCACAGAGTTGGGTTGCTGCAAATCTAGCCACTTCAAGCAATGGTGTTCATTAATTGAGGCCTGGTTGCCTCTTTGAGCTTTATCCAAACCATCTTTGTTACAGAATGAAACAGGACCAATGCACCACACCTTATCATTTCTCACCTTCTTGTAATCCCTCACGTACGCCTTCTCCAACTCTTCAAAGGTGTTTATGATTACCCCGTATGACTTCATTTCAGCATCACGCATCTGCTCCCCGAAGTGCTTCATTTCTTCATCTGAATTTGAGATCATCATAGGTATCTGCTCTTTGGTAGCTTGAATTTGGTCAGGTATGCCAGGAATAGTGAAGTACTGGGATTTTGAAGTGATGCTTTCACAAATCTTTGATGTGTGTATCTGGTACATGCAATGGAGGCAGAAGCAAGAAAAACCGTGGAATGAAATCCTTGGAATATGATGCTTTTGAGCTACTTGAGCAGTCCAAGGAATGCAAAAGTCAGAGATTATGCAGCTTGGTTTGGGTGTTAGTGCTTCAAACAACTCCTCTGCTGGCTTGTGGAGCAGGTTGATGACGTGGAACATTTTGTACAAATCTTTTGAAGCTACCATGTCGAAATTCTCACACCCTTCAGGTAGTCCTGCTTCTTTTGATGGAAAATGGAGTTGTACTAGCCGGATTGGGAGGCCTGATGAAACAGCACGAGAAAGAATAGAATTGAAACGTGATGCATTTTTTGGGGTGGTGAATATGGTAACGATCACACCACGCCGTGCCAATAATCTTGCAATATCCATCATGGGGATGATGTGGCCTTGAGCCATTAGGGGAAATAACACGAAATGAGGACTATTGTTTGTTTGGAAAACCATGGCTACTACAAGAGGCAAACAAAGTGAATATCACGTACGTAGTATCTCACTGTGTTGCTTTTCTCGTGTGGTTTTGGGTTGCTCTTTGCATGTGATCGATTGTCTCGCTTTATAATAAAGAGTGACGTAGTTTATGGGGTTCTGGGACATCTTAGTAGCTGATGATGTAAGAGCATATGCAATATAAGTTGGATTATTTGAAATAAGCACGTCTGCATGTGCTTGTGGTGCATGGATGATTGGATGGGACTAGAATCTTGTGGATGGTGTAAGAGGCTTTTTGAATCACAGATTTCTCTGCCTAGACGCAATCTCAAAGGTTAAGAACTAGAAGAGACGAGAGAAGATTCAGTTCCATAATACGTTACAACAAACAAAATAAAAGATATTCATCCTGTATCAATTAGTTTATGCGGTCAGCTTCTACGTATCTCTGGCGCCTTTACCTCCATATGACTAAGAATCAAATAGGAATACGTCACTTTTATATAATTTTTTATGATAGCTTTTATATATAACAGGAAAAGGATGTATAAATTAGATAAGAAAACAAAATGAGATAAGGAAAAGAGACATAAAAGATGCAAAAAGTATTTTCAAAATGTAATGCCGTATATTTTTTCTACAATTTGTGATTGATAAACATAAACTCATTATAAAAATGTTATAAATAATTAACCTAAAATACGCGCTATTATTTGTTAAGATTTATGACAAGGATAATATTCTCCAGACAAAGATCCCGACCAACATCATTTAAAAAAAAAAACAAAAAATCCCGACCAACATAGACGTGGAAAGTTCTGAGCCTTTTGCATCCCTTCAATTTTTTATTTTTTTTTAATTTTTGGTGAATTTTACACCCCTTCTATTATTAATCCATGAAATTTCAACTTTATTTTCGATGTATATCTGCCCCCATACAATTATTATATTTTAAAGAAAAATAAAATATTGGGAACACTCTTCGAAAGAATTATTCCCCAGAATGTATTCATTATTTATTGAGGTATAGTTTTGTTGAATTTTACTTCTTCAATATTGGTCCAAACACATTTGAGAAGTTTAATATCCTAAACCTAATTTATCATTATAAATACATTAGTTGAGGGTGAAATTAGGTTAAACTAGAGACAAAGATGTGAGAGTGTAAACGGCACAGACGTCGAAAAAGATTAAGCGTTGAGTGTGACTCCACATTTTGAGAGCCTCAAGTGACATTCTTGAGTGTCATTGTTGAGCAAGCCTGCCTGTCTGCATATTTGAGAGTTCAGAGTGAAACACTTTGAGAGTTGATTTTGAAGAGATACAAAGTCCGGATTGTGGTGAAAGGTTGCAATCAGAAGAAAGGTGTTGATTTTGAAGAGATCTTCTCTCCTGTTGTGAAGATGACCTCGATCCGGACTGTGTTAGCCATGGCGACTTCGATGGATCTTGAGGTAGACTAGATGGACGTGAAGACTACATTTCTTCACGATGAGTTGGAGGAGAAGATATATATGGAGTAACCTGAAGGGTTCCGAGCTCCGGGATGCGATGGCATGGTATGCCGGTTGAAGAAGAGTCTCTATGGCTTGAAACAAGCACCTCGGCAGTGGTACAAGAAATTTGAATTCTTCATGAACGAGTACAAGTTTGTGAAGACTGAAGCGGACAACTGCGTATTTGTGAAGAGGTATGAGACTTGTGATTCCCTGACTCTGTTGCTTTATGTTGATGACATGTTGATTGTAGGGCAAGACAAGTTGAAGATCTCCGCCCTGAAGAAGGCATTGAGTTCGACCTTTGCGATGAAGGACCTCGGCCCTGCAAAGCAGATTCTTGGAATCAAGATCATCCGGGATAGAAAGAAGAAGCTACTGTGGCTAAGTCAAGAGAAATACGTTGAGAAGATTTTGAAGAGATTCAACATGGACAAGGCCAAAACAGTCAACACCCCCTTGGCCGAGCACTTGAAGCTGAATAAGAAGCAATGTCTGAGATCTGATGAAGATAGAGAAGAGATGCTGAAGATCCCATACCAATCCGCCATCTGAAGTTTGATGTATGCAATGGCTTGCACTAGACCCGACCTGACGTTTGCAGTTGGAATGGTGAGCCTGTTTCTTTCGGACCTCGGCAGAGAGCACTGGGAAGCAGTGAAGTGGATCTTCAGGTACTTGAAAGGTACATCCGATTTATGCCTCTGATTTGGAGATGGTGAAGCCGAGCTGCAAGGCTACTCGGATGTTGATCTAGGGGGAGATTTCGACTCGAGGAAGTCGACGACCGGATATCTGATGAGATTTGCTGGAGGAGCAATCTCTTGGCAATCAAAATTGCAGAAGTGTGTGGCACTATCGACGACCGAGGCCGAGTACATTGCCGTGACCGAGGCAAACAAGGAAATGCTATGGATGAAGAAGTTCCTCATGGAACTTGGCCATGAACAGGACAAGTACGAGCAGAAATGTGACAATCAAAGTGTCATTCATCTGGCGAAGAACTCGACTTACCACTCTCGCTCCAAGCATATTGATGTGAGATATCATTGGATCCGAGGTGTAGTGAAAGATGGAGAGCTTGAACTTGCCAAAGTGCACACTGACTAGAACTGGTCCGACATGATGACCAAGCCGGTATCAGCAATGAAGTTTGAAGATTGCTGTGAAGGTGCCGGGTTGGTGAACCCGTCTCATTGAAGAGGTCGGGTTGATGATACACTCGTCACATTGACAGGTTGTGTCAAACCCGCACGATAGAGAAGCCGAGTTGTTTTAAAGAGTTGAAGATGCTGGACCGAGTTGAACTTGTTGCATTGAAGAAGCCGGGTTGTATTTGATTTACCGCATTGAAGTTGTAGGGGGAGAATTGTTGGACTTTACTCCTTCAATGCTGGCCCAAGCCCATTTGAGGGGTTTAATATCCCAGACCTAATTTACCATTATAAATACATTAGTTGAGGGTGAAATTAGGTTAGACCAGAGACAGAGACGTGAGAGTGTGAACGACACAGACGTCGAGAAAGATTGAGCGTTGAGTGTGACTCTGCATTTTGAGAGCCTCAAGTAACATTCTTGAGTGCCATTGTTGAGCAAGCCTGCGTGCTTGCATATTTGAGTGTTCAGAGTGAAACACTTTGAGAGTTGATTATCACCATTGTTGGAGAGGTTGAATGTACCCCCAACTTGGTGTGTTTGATTCATTGTAACCGTTCAGTTATATTGGATATTTGATCTGGACCAGTGTCTCATGAGTTTTTCCTTTCCAGATTCAGGGAAGGTTTTCTCACGTAAAACATATTGATTGTCTCTCTTGCTTCCTTTGTTATTTAATTACGTTTCCGCATTTGATTGAGGGTTGACGATAACCCACATTTGATTTATTTGAAAGTAAGACTGTTGCGCAATTTTTACCTAACACGTTTTCTTAAAGTAACCTCAGGATTTAACAATTTAACAAGTTGTTGTGCTTATATTTTTGAAAATTAATAACTTCCAGTTTTTTTATATAAAAAAAGCGTTTATTTCATAAAATTAATCAATTTCTAAACGTACTACGCATAAAAAGATATAAGGCCTCTCCGTATATGATTAATTAATTGATGAAATTTATAGGCTAAAGAATGTGTTTAATTTCTGTGGCATGGATCATATCACTCTATTGTTTGATGCCTTTCATAAGTGTTCAACGTTTCGTAATGATCAATTTCGATGTGTCTTCCTTCTTAAGATTTGCACTCATTGGGAACCTAGGTACACGTACATTTGGGATGGTCATTGAGTTGCAAGCTTTAAAAAATGGAGTCTTAATTACTAACAAATATTTTACACGTACAGAAATTAGTTTGAAATATCCATAAATAAAAGGTTATACTTAAAAATTAGTGATACATTGTTAAAATTAAATATGTTACACTTTTCTGCAAATTATACTGTCCCCTTCTTTCTTGTTCTTTATTTTAGGTAAAAAGTTTTAATAGTGTCCTTTTTTTTGCATCAATATACTTTGGATCCACTTGCTTGGAGTTGAGAAGACTAACTCTTTCTCCAACTCATGCAGGCCTTGCAAATTAACATATTTTCGGTTTAACACTTTTGAAATTTAGTTTCCATAATATATTTAATATATTCCAGAAACTAAATTTTAGAAGTGTTATAATTACTAAAAATATATTTTGGAAACTCAATTCCGTATAGAAAGGATTTTTCAAAAAGTAACAAAAAAGAAAATGCGTAAAAAAAAATTAAGAAAACACATTTAACAATTCTCAATACATAATGACACACACAACAGATTGATCAACGTACGTGGTGCTTTTTTCTTTTTATCAACTATTTAAAATAAAAAAAGAAGTTATTTTGAAACAAATGACTAGCATGAGATTATATATTGAACTAGTAGTAGTGTTTCTTATAGCAGTTTTTACTAGAAATTGTCATTTTCTAGCAATTTTGCTACGATACTTATATCTAGTTGGAGGTGTAGGTACGCTAGCTAATGTCTTTTACATACACACAATTCAAATTGTAGGTATAACCTTACAGTCAATTATATAATCTCAACTATAAATACCATAATGTTTCCGAGTCAAATAAATTTTATCTTGTAAATTAAAGACATGAGTAATATCTAGAAGTAAAATAAAAAGAAATTTATTTTGCTAACCAAATTAGATGGAGCTAATTACATTAAGTTTTATTAGAGATTCAATCGACCGGGAATACTAAACTTAATTAGAGAGCAACAGAAGATTAAATTATATTCAGAGAGGACAACCGAAAGAACATATATGTAATTGCCAAAAAATATTATATATCCACTTGCACAGATATAAAAAAATTTGAAAGAGGTCATGGAAAACATTAAAAGATAGATAAGGCTACAAGTAGTTGCCTTTTACTTCAAATTGGTTTATGGCAAATGAGATTATCAGACATCTCTCTTGGTGTTTTGCATGATATCCTGGATAAGCAAGGTCACATTAGAATATGATGAACCCCCTTTCTCTACGGCTCTGTTAGCCATCTCCGCAAGCTCTCTCACCCTTTTTCTTCTTTCTTCACTTTCGCTTGTCTC